>CM024470.2:17524732-18124732 GCA_014182885.2 Eucalyptus caleyi
TCGCAACATACACGAGACACAATGAGTAAGTAAAAGATTTGAATATCTTTGAATTATTGATTTTGGGAGAGTTAGTATTAATCTTATATTTAATCTTTGATCATTTAGAATATAATAAGCTAAAAAGAAGGTATCACGCTATAAACACCTCTGATTTATCATCTTAGCAGGATCACTTAAATATACTTAAATAGGTGATTAAGACTTGAGATCTATTCTAACAGCAGGCAACACAAATTATGTTACGTATTCATATAAGTTGGTTTGTCAAAGAAATGCCAAGGAAAAAACAATATAATCTATAGGTATATTAGCAATTCTTATGAAATAATGAATTATCGAAGTTTCTTCTTATGTAAATTACATTAATTGTGAGTGCTAATAGGATGTGGCAATTGCAACGAGAGACCTTCCTGTGGTCATATCAGTGAAATAAAATTATATTTTATTAGGAATCCCTAATATAACATTATTAATATTTATAACTATTATAATTCCGTAATGAACGGATTATGAAAGTAAAATTGATGTTGACTTTCGTATCTGAACGTCAAACCTTTTTCAGCAGGCCACGTCATTCTGCATGTTGGGTGTGAGAGACGCGTGCTGCTCCTAGCAAAACATATATGTCAGCTTTTCTTTTGGGCATATGTGTTTAATATTAATATTTATCGTCCTTTGTTCTCGATCATGGACGAACGCCGACGTCTACACAATGAAATTTAAGGAATAGAAATATTGATGGGCGGCGATTTGACACTGTGGTAGGGAGAGAGGGCAACGTGGGGGAATGTGCCGCCAGATTGGTGCACGGCGGTGCACGGCGGGGAACGTGGAGATAAACAATAATAATAATAAAAAAGGTGATTATTTTGTGTTGTAATTACTGTCATGCCTTTTTGGCAACGTTCGTTTGTCAATTTTAGTGGGTCATTTTCGGGATTGAGAACGCGGGACCAAAAGCGAACTTCTCCCCATGAATATTAATATAGATTTAGATTGAATAAATTAATCTTTATATTATTTAGCTGAGTCAAAGGGGTGGAGCCCGAAAAGAAAACCTTGAAAATTCAAAGAAGGAAGCAAAAGTGGACCTTGGGTATTAAAGTAAAAGCGAACGCACGAAGAGAGAAGGAAAAGAAGAAGGAAGGAAGGGAGGGAAGGAAGGAAATGGAGACTCGCGCCTAAACGTCATGAGAATCTCATCAAGTTGGATTTATTTCGATTGACAACGTCCGGTAATGATTCAAGCCATTTGTTTGTCTAATTGGAATAATTTTTGAAATTATGCTCAAATTTAGAGTTTAGTGAAATTTAAACTTTGAGATTTGGAAGCTATTAAATTGGGAAATTATGGAGGATTGATAATTTAAGGTGTTGTGAACTCAATTTGGAATTTGCTCAAAACGAATTTTCGAAGTTCCACAAGCATGATAGACAATACTTGTCCGGCAGCTTTCTTGCCAACTTTTGTCAATTTTTAGTTTGATTTTGAGTCAGCCAAGTTATTATCTTCTAATACTTTGAAAGGGCTTTCTTTTGAATGTAAGTTCGGTTGAAACGAAGTTTGGTGGAGAAGGTGGTAACATGACCAAGTTGATGTGCAAACTTCACATTGTGAATAACTTAAAATATTTGCTTTGAGCGAGAGTTTTGTTGGTTTGTAGGAATTGTTTTGTTAGCGAGTGAACTCGGTTTAGCAATTCATAGTTGAGGTTATGTTTTTACTTGGTTTTGACATCGATTCTCATTTATTTGATAGGATTACAATATCATCGATTCGAATAGTTACATTGGATAGTTTTGACTATTCCCAAATAAGTGGCATTAATCTCTTTTTTGATTTTGTAAAATTCATGTCTTGAAATAATGGTGATTCGTCAACTTGTAAATATTGAGAAAAAAAGATAACATATTATATTTCTATCAAACATAAATCAAACACCTGCCAAAACTTAGGGCTTCGTCCAGTGCATCATACAGAATATCAATTTGCACGTCCACATCATTCATCTTTTCATCAGTGCGAATTGCTTATTGCAGAAGCAAAGCTAGCACATAGAGATCACCAAATAACAGGACAACAACAATGGAGTAAAACATCGTCGATCGCTTACTTCGCAAATGATTAGATAAGAATCTTGCAACCCCTCTTCTGATCTGCAGTTCAACAACTCCTTTTATCATTCTTAATTATTTATTAGGTAAACCTTCTTTTTATTGATTTAACAACATTAATTATTCATTTTACAATTTTCTAATGGCATCTGCTTTTGAGAGTGGTGGGAGATTTGGCTAACAAATGTTTCAATATAATACCCAAAAGCAATGCCTCTTTTGTCCTCCCCGATCGTCGCTGTCTGATCCATGAGGGGCAAAAAGCCACTAAATAGAAGTCACATACTCTTTTCCATTCATTGATAGGCCTTCTTAAATATCTCCCTAAAAAATCGTAAATCCTTAATTAATCGAATTGAAAGCATCGATGTAGAAATCATACATTTATGTTCCAACTCTAATTCTGGGTTAAAAATTTATCCTAAAAAAAAATTATTTCAAAATAGATTTCTATTATGAACCTGCATCGAGGAACAGAAGTATAGAATATGAGATAAAAAGAATGGTTATCATGTGTATTCTAAATTACCCCATTCATAATATGTTTTCTGGGCTTTAATTTTTTCTCAACCCAATTTAGCCTATTTTACCAAAAATAAAAGAAAAAAGTTATCTGTACTGAATTGGGCCATCAAATCTAAGGAACCCATTTCGTTGGCTCTACTTAATTAGATATACTATCATGTGGTTCTAGATCTCGGCCCATATCATTTCTCCTATTTTTGAGGTCAACTATCTGGTTCCTACACGATGGGTGGTCATCTCGTGCGTATGACCTTTCTGCTATTGACAAAGCGTTGAACTTTTGCTCTCATTTGGTTCTTCCAATTTTTCTCTTGTTTTCTTTCTCATTAGTTCCCGACCAAAGGTGCGGGAATTTCTCTTCCTTCTCCAAAATTATTGAGCATGCGGATCTCCCAATTTCTCCATTTCCCAAATTCCAAACTTCTTTGGCCAAATTCCCTAACAATATCTAAATTCAATCACAATTCTGACACAATATTTTTAATTTTAAAAAAATTATCAACTTTTATTCAAATCTTAAATTTGCCATCAATTAGAATTTCATTCAATTTATACCGTTAGAGTCCACGTGACATTCCATATGATATCTTTTATTTTTTAATTGACTTTTTCTGTCCGCTCGTTCTCTCCAAAATCCCACCCATGCTTTGTCAGGACCCTCGCTCCTCTCTCTCTCTCTCTCTCTCTCTCTCTCTCTCTCTCTCTCTCCCTCCCCCTCCCTCCCTTCCTCCCTCTCTCTCTCTCTCTCTCTCTCTACCTCTCCTATAATCACTTATATGTCATGAGCTTTCTCCCAATTCTGCCATGATCCTTTTTTATATTAAAAGATTATCAACTTACCACTGAAATCTTAAATTTGCTGTCGACTAGAATTTCATTCAATATACACCGTTTAAGTCCATGTGATAGCTTTCATGTTTTTTATTTGACTTTTCTCTTCCCGTGCTCTCTCCCAAGTCCCACTCAGGGTTTTTCAGAACACCCCCCCCAAATTAATTATTCAGTTTGCAATTTTCTAATGACATTTGCTTTTGAGAGTGGCTAGAGATTTGGCTGACCATTGTTTTAATATATACCTGATACTATGACTAGATCTATCACCTAGAGGGGAGAGAACAGGTGATTGTGCGAAAATAAAAGAATTTAAACAAATATTGCAGCGAGACAACTTCGATGAAGAGGTCAAATCTTACCAATATATAATTCTATCACAATAAATAAAATGAGTAAAGGATAGATAATTGCACAAAAAGATTTATAGTGGTTCAGCTTTTGCAAGCTTACGTCCACTCTCCCAAGTTATAACCTACTAGCTAGATTTCACTAAAAAAAGAAAAGAAAAAAACGATTAGAGGTTATAAGTCTCGAGCTTCAAGCATTCAAGTTTGTATAAACAACTTCTCATACTTTTAACCTCTAAAAGGTTTACACAATATCACTTAGCCAAGGCAAATTTATATGATCACAAAATACTCTTCAGACTTTGAAATTATAAGCTTCAGTTCTCATGAATGCGAAATCTATCTTTTCAGCTGACCATTGGATATATCTCCAGAGAAATCATCCATTCAATCTACCTGTTGTCACGACCTCTTTTTTTCCGTCTAGGGGAAAAGGAAGAGGGTTTAGGGGTATTTGCCTAAAGAGGTGGACCAATGGCCCCAAATTAGGCGCGAGCTCTCCCAAGCCCATACCTCACGCGACATTGAATTTTGAATTTTAGTTCTTAACAACCTATGTAATTCTAGGAGTCGCCACTAGCCTATTGGGGTCGGCTAGAAACCAATCAAGACACGGGAGTGTTGTCTCGATTCCTACGCAATCAGAGATTTCTAGGAATGGGGACTTGTTTACCCCAATGTTTCTATTAGTGCCCTTGCGGTACCACTAACTAAGAAGGTTGTTTATCTAAATGGCCACACAATCTTGATTACCAATTATAATCTTTATGAAACCACTAAGTGTCCATGCAAATGTTTTTGTAGTTTATTTTTTTAATGTCTAGACTAATCCTAACATAATTTAAAAGAGAAATTTACACTCAAATTAATGAAAAGTGGTGCGTAAGTAAACATCCAAGAAATTGAAATGACTTGAAAATAAACGCGGAAAAGGTAAACCCGATACAAGTCGAGCAAATAATATTACATGGCCTTGTTATCACGCCCGGGACAGGACCCCCATGAGCAAAATGAGAGTTCAAATATGCATGAAATTACTCTATATGCATGAAATTACTTTAAATAGTTTTAATCTACACAAAATGGATTATTTACAAAAATGGTTATAAAATACCAAAATAGTATTAAATTAGGAAAATGACCTTTTAAAATTAGGAAAATTTCATATATGTCATTTATATCCTAATTTGATGCTATCTAACATTTTTTGATATTTTTGAAATTTTCATATTTTCTCTTTTTTAATTATTTTTTAAAATAATAATAATAATAATTCCTTAAACCGATCTATGCTAACATGGAGTAACAAAACACATGAAAATCACAATAATCAAGCTCAAATCGACCGTTTCAAGATCGAAGCTTAGTTTGGGCATTTTGTTGAACACTTGGTGTGCATTAAACTAGCCCCAATCAGCTTCCTCGGGCCATGTTTGCGGCCTTCAATCTCAACGCATGAGCAATATTATGTGGAACTAAACATCAAGGTTAAACTACAACATGCAAGGAGTAAGATAGATAGAAAACACAGCTTAAAACACACGAAAACCAAGCTGGAATCGTCATCAAATATGCGGGTTTGATCTAATTTTGCAAATCTGGATTTGAACCCAAGTCAAGCAAACAGGTTGAGTGCCCATATTCAAGCCCCGACACTCATCGCATACGAGATCTAAAGGAAACATTACTTGATCCTAGTGAAAGTAGGTAACATGAGCTTTCAAATGCAATAAACATCATAGAAAATGACCCACCGAACAACATCAAAATGACCTCTCCAAGAAGCACACATGCAACACTCTTGAGATTTCAAACACTTAGAAAAATTTCAACCTCATAAATCATTTTTCCGAGCTGGTTTCCCTCTTGATTTTCATGATCAAAACATGCTCAAACTCGAAAATACGTACATCTAGATTTCTTACCTTACTTTCTAGTTTCCTTTTCAAGTGGTTCTTGGCCAAGGAAACCGAGAAATTGTCCTCTAGAAGCACGTGGAAGTTGGCTTCTTCAACTGGAAATGAGATCTGCAGAAAAGAAGAACTGACAACGAAGGTTTTCGTTGAGCTCTAACATTAGACTTCAAGATGTATTTTGTTGGAAAACTTGACACCACGCCAAACCATATGTATTCTAGTTTGGCTTAAAAGTCAAGATTTTCCTCATTTGTCTCTCAACTTTCTCAAAAACACTGGCTTTCCTCACTCGTGACCAACCAGTCTCGACACTTGGAAAAATTTTCGGACTTTCTTGGCCCGCCAGGAGGGCACTGTTTCGGGGGGCTTTATGAGGCCTTTCCGATCTCCATTTTGGGCGTGTGACCTATGGATGGAAAGATCTTTGAGTGAAGTTTCACTCTCTAGTTTAAGGTTTTGGCTAATTTTGGCTGCAAGTTTGCGAAAATCTCACTTTTCTCTCAGAAGGTTGATCTGGAATTTCTGGGTTTGCTTTTTTTGGAGTTGCTTCCGAGGGCCTCTTTTGGGAACGATTCCGAGCTCTCTCCTCTCCCTCTCGTCTCCTCTCTCTCATCCTCGAAAAGAGCTCCTTTCGTAGATCTTATCTCCTGAATTAGAGGATTTTTGGTCAGCCTTTTGTCCACCTACCAGGCCTATCAACAGGGCTACTTCACCCACTCTCTGACTTAGCCAATTTTTTAATTCTGCAGCTGTTGAGTGTGCAGGTTTTGCTGCGATTTTCCGATGCTGTCAGGAGCTTATCCTTGGCCAATTTTCGTCCACTTACACTGCTATATATGGTCTTCCATCACGTGCAAATATCGAGCTAAATGGGCGGCTGAGTGAGATATGGTGGGGCCACCAATATGGCTACTTAGCAGCTCCGAATTAAGACTTAATCGTGGAGTGAGATTTAGCAGCTGGTTTGGGTGCTTTAATCCATCACTTTAACTGTGGTTTTTGATCAATTAGCAAGTTCATGTATAGTAGTTTAAGATCTCGACCAAATTTCGCAATTGTGCCCACCCAATTTTGCAAAAAAGTCCTTCAAAGTTGGCCATTTTCTTATCCGAAAGTACCCAATTCAATACAAATGTGGTCTTTTTGGCTCAATTTGATTGATTCTACTTGGCCCAAATTCAATTTCAACTTAATTGATGACCAAGATGATGATTTAAGTGCTCGGGCACAAATTTTGCAAAATTTGCGAATTGGTCCCTCGACTTTTGGAAATTGCATTTTGGCCCCAAGTTGTCATTTGAATTCCAATCTGACCTCCTAGGCTTGGCTAGTCACATTTAGATCGTTGGCCCCAACTTGCTCTTTTTTTTTTTCGATTTCTTCTTTTTTTTCTTTTTTTTTAATTATTTTTTTATAAGAAAAACATCTTTCATTTAAAACACGATATTAAACATCTAGATAATCTATATGCCGGAATGAAATATTTTTGGGCAAAAAATTAGGTGTCAACACCTGTTGACCCTAGATCCAGTTGAGAAGATCTAATTGTGGCACCTCTCGACGACCCCGATCCGTTAGGGTCGCCACACATTCGCTTCTCTTTCACTTGACCTGATAATGTAATACTCTAATACCAAGGAATTTCATTATAATTCAAGAATCCTAGGGGTTTACATCTTTTAGATCGGTCCCTGCGCAATTTATATGGCGAAAGCACATCCATCAACTCCCTTCCCTATATTTAGAAAACAATGCATACCTACTAAACATTTTTAGGTAAAAGCCGAATACTTTTATTTACTTAAACCAAATGGACATCATTCATTGGTACATCAAAATGCCATAGTCTTCTATACTCGGCTATACTTCAAAAGATGATCGACATCTCCTCCAACAGTCGTATACTTAAAGTCCATCAATCAGTGTCGGTGTCCAAAAGTTCCTTCCTTTGCTATCCTCCTCCTCCCAGTCATATCCAACCACTTGATCCATCTACCGGTGGCAGTGGCAGCAGAGGTATCTTATCTGGTCTAAAATGTTAGTCCCCAAACGGGGTGAGTACATTTACTCAGCAGTAAAGATCCACCAAACTACACAATGCAACAAGCAAGACAATCAAGATATCACGAGTAAAGCACATATCATTCATGCTATCAAGCATACATCACCATGCAGTCATGCATATCTTGCCATGCCATCGTGCATATACCACCATGCAATCATGTATATCTCACCATGCCATCGTGCATGTATCACCATGATTCGTATCATCCATTCTATCAAGCATACATCACCATGAGATCCATTCACGCTTTCATGATCGCATTTTCAATATCAAATAGCATCAATTTACTTTCATAAGCAGATCATGCATCATGCCATATGCATACACCCATGCACATGATTCAAATTCAATTATTATCTTTCACAAGGATCTCATTATTTTTCATCTAGCGACCAATGTTTGCATCCCACAATTTATCGCTCGCATCCAACCTGGCATCGCGAGGGCCTACGGCACACACCTCCGGGCATCTTGAAACTCCCGAGGACATCCGACACACACACTCCGAGCATCCGGCACCCACACTCCGGGCATCCCAACACTCCCGGGGCATCGTCGGCTCACAACTCCGACGGTCTCGTTATTATCACAATATATAATCTCATATATGTCTCATTTTCATCATGGCATTTGATGCAACAATATCAAAGATCTAAACCATCTTTTGATGTCACATGATATGCCAAACATCACCATATATGCAGCATATACAACCACTCAAGACATCATATTTCGTAGGGCAGTCCATTTATTCTTGAAAATACAGCAAATTTCGAATAAAGCAGAATGCACTTCTTTAATAAAAATTCTGGAAAAATTAATAAACGATCTCAATAAATTCTGAAAATTTAACACAATGTAAAAAAGATCCAGAGAAAGATATTTCATGCAGAACACTATGTCAAGAAAGTTTCACATCAATCACATAAATCCATACATCACAGCAAAAGAAATTTCAGTACCACTTTTGCACAGTTTCGGAAATAATTTTGATTAAACCCTTAAATGAACTCCGAAAATTCTGAGATTTTCCTATGTTATAATTGAGACATAGAGGTAAAAATATCATGAAGAAATAGAAATTTAATTCCTTCTGTATTAAAGCTATAATTTTTATAACTCTTCCTATTTCTCGGTTCACTGTCCAGATTTATCCTTTTCAAAGAAAATTGCTTTTCCCAATCATTACTTGTCTGTTTATCCTCAAATTTTAGTATGTTGCTCTTCAAAATTTCTTCTACAACTCTCATCAAGAACACGAGATTAAATTCGGACTAGATAATTGCAAGAAATTCACAGAATCACAATAGATCATCATAACAGTTTCCAGATCTAGCTTCATCAAAGAAAAATAGTTTCATTGACCTATACTTGTCCGTTTCCTTTCAAATTTTGATATGTTATTCTCCAAGAAGTGCTTTACAGCTCTTATCAAGAAGTCAAAGTCATATTCCAACTAGAACATCGCATGCAACTCACGAAATTATCAAAGGTCGGACTGTTTTTCCAGAAACAGAATACTAGGCTAGAACACAACTCCTATAACTTGGAAATTTCACACTTCATCCACATCAAAATTTCACCATTCATCACACACAAAACACAGCAAGTAAGGGATAGATCAATGGACTCTACTTGCCTCTAATCCAACCAAAACGCAACAAATACAAGGCGGGCTCAACGGCAGGACACGGCGGCTCGACGGCGGCGACGAAACTCCTCCTTCTTCCTTTCTCTCTTTCTCTCTCGCACGCCCGCTTTCTCTCTTCCTCTCTTTTGTACGACACTCCTCTCTCTCTCGGTAACCCTCTCTCTCAATCCACCCACTCTCCCTCTCTTTTCTTCCCTTCATCATTAGCAATCATTGATTTTGCATGGCTTCTTACACTTGGCTACAAAGGGGCAACACTTGGCAAGCTTCTCTTGCCACTTGGCATTTTTGCCATGCACATGATGGGCCTTCCTTTGGGCCGGGCCTCCCTCCATCCTCTCTTCCCATGGTAGACGGCAGCCCGTCCTCCTTTGGGCTTCGCAAGCCAGGCCTAAATGGCCAAATGGTGGGGTCTTGTGGGCCTCCTTTGGGCTGTCTTAGGCCTTAACTAAATCAGCCCACATTTGTTCCTTAATCCACCTTAATTCCCCACTTAATTTCATAACCTCAAATAGTCACTTGGTTATATAAAATTGCAACATTCATCAAATGACAATCCAACTTATAGAGTATATGGCCAAGAACAGAAAATTCTTTTGTCAATTTATCCTTTAGTACAATCCTTGATCACACTTAGTTATAGGATACATTTCCAAATCAAAACAATAGTTCATTCAACGTTCGGCCTTCTTTAATTGAAATCCATTAGTCTAATGACCATAATAAAATCCGATGGTGCTTCCATCACCTATTCATGATTCATGGTATATCTAGGGGTTGTCATAAAATTTTAGGATGCCACACTAATGGCGTCATGATCGCCAAGATTGATGGTTCCCATAACTTCCACTACCCATACAGTAGTTCAAGTTTCCAAAAGTTGAGTGTTTATGAATGGAAAAAATGTTTCGCCTCTAATAAGAAATTTTGGGAAGGTTGAATAGGAAGATTTTCCTTTTGAGACTTCTTATAAAAAATGGCAAGAAATCCAACCGATTTTTACTAGTTGTTGCACAAGTATATTGACTCATTCCTAGCTGTTTGACAAAATATTTAAGGAAGGAAGAATAAACTACGACTCTCATTTTGATTGATATTGTCTGATCCTATTCAATTAGACTTTCCACTTGAAAATACTTTTTATCAAAAATGAAATCTCTAAATTTTATCAATCATAAAAACCACTTAGGGAATGTTTTCTCAACACCCAAAAACAATGTCTCTTTTTGTACTCCCTGATCATGGCTCTCTGTCTGATCCATAAGGGGCAAAAAACCACTAAACAAAAGTCACATACTCTTTTCCATTCATTGATACGCTTCTTAGGGCATGCATGTTTTCGTTTCTTTTTTCTGTTTAAGAACAGATTTTTTGCTTTTTTGTTCTTGGGAACAAAAAAAGAACAGAAATGTGTTTGTTTGCGTTTCCATTCAAAAACTGTATTGTTATTCCCAGAACAAAATTGGAACAAAAAAAAAAAGAAACAAAAAAAACTTACTTCTCCGTTCCAGAAAGACTTCTTGAAGGGCTAAAAAGAACAAAAATGAAAAGAACAAAAACAAAACACTTCTCTTTCGTTCGTGCCCTACTCAAAACAACGCTCTCCCTTTTCCGACGTCTCTCACAAGTTCACCACCAACTGACTCTCCGGCGCCTCCCACTCGGCTGACTCTCTGGCGACTCCCCACTCCGTTGACTCTCCGGCGCCTCCCCACCCAGCTGACTCTCCGGCGCCGACAGCTGCTGCTCCTTCACCAGCTGAAGCTTCTGAATCGAGGTAAGTTTCTGCTGTTCCTCCTTCTCCATTCGACGAGGGCTTCGACGAGACCCACCCCTTGCCAATCTGGGCAACGACTGCTCAGGGCTCGAGCGTGACAGCTCGCTCGAGCCAGCGCTTGCCCAGATTTGCGAGAGGCTCGCTCGAGCGGGCCCTTGTGCTCGAGCCCCAAGCGAGCATTGCTCGCCCAGATCTGCGGCAGATTTGGGCGACGGCTGCTCGCTGGAGCTGCTCTGTCGAGCTCGAGCTGCTGTGGTCGCTCGGCATAGTAGCGACGCTCGCTCGAGCGGCAGAGCAGCGTCTTTGCCAGCTCGAGCGAGCAGAATGAGCCCCAAGCGACCACAGCAGCTTAAGCTCCATTCTTCTGGAAAAGCACATGCTACATTACAAATTGATGAACTCCAAAAGCATATGCTTAAATCTTCTGTGACTCTCCTTTCTCTGGGGTTTTTCTATTCCTTAGTGCAGCTTCATAATTATGATGTCTAGGAGCCTTTTCTCCATAGAAAGGAGGTTTCTGAAGGCTACATTTCTCTCTCGCTTCGCTTTGTCGATATGTAATCCTATCGTTTTAGCCGTGTAATAGCTGCCTATTTTTGTTAGATGATCCTAGTAATTTTTTTCTTCTTTTTTCTTTTTAAATGCATATAGGAGGCTCTAGCACTTTTGCACTTGATCTCCCTGAACTTTCTTGCATCATTGTGAAAACATCGGTTTTCCGAAGGTGAATGTAACTTTTAAGCGACGTTTCCGGCTTCATAAGGTGTTAGGCTGGGAAATTTGTATTGTGACTCCTTGATGACAACCGGTGGTCACAAAATAAGCGCCTGAGCAGCGATGGACTCAACACCTTTACAACTTCAAATTCTTGAGCGCATCTTCAATGAAGGAAATGGTACCCCAAGCAAACAGAAAATCAAAGAGATTACTACCGAACCGAGCCAACATGGACAAATTTCATAAACGAATGTCTATAACTGGTTCCGAACCGGTGTGCACGATCCAAAAGGAAAATGCAGAATGCAACCAGCAACAATACCGAATCGAAGCGAAGCGAAGTTGAGTCACCAAAGGAGATGAAGACAAAACCCGAGATCTTTCAATCTCAACAAAATCCTGTATCAAGGAACAAAGATTTGTGCTTCCATAGCCCCGAGATTAGCTCGGATCTTCATTTTGCTGATTCACGAGACCAAAGTGGAGAGCATGGTTTATTTAGATGAGTTTGAGATCCGGGAATAGGAACCTAGGCCAGCTATCTTTCTATGATGCCATCCTGCCAAATCCGGTACATACTCGAGATATACACCTTATTATTAAGGGGAGTCATCTAGATTGATAATGGTGTAATTTGATTTGATAACCTAGAGTCTTATCATTTCCAGATTTGCTTTTGGACACTATCTAGATGAAACACGACAGATTAGGTGATTTTTAGCGATGATATTAGCAGAGAAGTGTTTTTATATCCATGCATTTGCTGATTATCCCAATAGAGAGATTAAGAAATTGGTATGAACAGTTCTTGGTGAAGTTAATCTTTGGTCAATTCGATAGCAAAGAACTGTTCAATTGACCCTCCCAAGCTTTTCCATTCTATGTAACAGCAACATTCACTGGTTTTTGAGTCTAAATATGCCTCATCGATTCTTGATTTCATATATATTTACTGTGAATTTTGATTGTTCCCTGCTATCTATGTAATGATTATGATGGGTTTCCCATCTCAGATTTGGGTAATAACATCGATGATGGTAACTGAATTGCAAATGTTCCTTAGCATAAGTCAATTTTCCCTAAAGCACATGTGGAGTTGCTAATTTATGATATGTTCCTAGGTGGTCTTGCAGGAAATGAGCATCTGGGTGGGAAGATGGAGGTACCAGGAGCCTATGGCCTGTATCATTCTACAGAAGACTTTGGCATGAGTGGATGATGCTGATCGGTGCCACGGATCGCCCCCCTCTTTTCTTCCATATAGCATAACTTGCCTGCCATGCTAATGCTGATGCTGATGTTTATCTTTTGCCGCTTGCGGCATCATAGCTTGGTCAGAGCCTAATCTTGCAGAGTTGGATGTTCGGTTTGCTTTTTGTGAAGGAACTGATTTTACTAAGGATCATACGCTAGTTTGACTAGTTTGTTTGGATTTTTGATGGACTAGTGTCGCACAAATTTGTTTACGGGAGCGGGATGAGCGCTGTATATTCTATTCAAATCACTCTGGCTCTTGCAATTTCAGAATGCGGGCATTTAGATAGACCGTGGAGTTGGGCCCGTTTTTTCCTTCGTCCTAGTGGCTTACCTCTTTTGTTGGAGAAGAATGCAGGAAACTTTGTGTTTGATCTAGTTATGTATGTGCATGATTTCGTGCACCTGTTCAATCAATTTGTCTTGAGCGTGCAGAATTCTTTACCTTGGCCATTGACTTTGATGGATTCATGGTTGAGGAGAGCAGTTCTCTCATTTTCGTGTTGTTTGTGCATGCGTGCATGCGTAATGCAATTTGAGGAATGTGACCTCTATGACAAGCGCAGGACTCAATAGGGAGGGCAGGTCTTCATTTAACTCGTGGGAAAGTAATTATTATTTTCTCGTCGAACTTCTTAAAGCTAAAAAGGTAATTCAATCATAGAAATTGCGGAAGAAAAAGTTCCAATTCACTATTAGTCGCAAACATGTTTTAAATAATTTGGCGTTCGATACTAATTTATGTTGAATTTTGAATTCAACGATGAATGGGAATAGATAAAGTGTATGAGTAGTGTGTGACATTATATTAAATAGCCTAAGCTCATCCAACTAAAATAACCTTTCTTTATACAAGAAAGGATGCATCCGAGAATGTGTAACACGAAAACATTGCACTTGTAAGTAGTAGTTTGTTACTTAAGCTGCAATAGTCGTGCCTCGTTCTCACATCTCACTTAAAGGTAGCGATTTAACTTTACGTACAGTAATTTATTCATAGAGCTCGTAACATGAAAATATAGCTGCTTGTTAAATGCCAAATAATAGTGCAGTAAAACACCCTCAAATTGTCCATCCATGATGCTGTCATTCAAGAAATTAGGAAGTAACAACTTTTCTCATGTAGTAATTTACTTTTAAGGTCTTGCATGATCCAATATCCGGTGAAAAATCGTGAGCAACCTAAATTTGTGGCAAATCTTTGGTGATCATGACATTTCTTCACTCACCATTAACAAAATAAAATTAATGAGCATTTCATGAGAATGAGAATTCAATATCAAGTATAAACTTTTTAAAAAAAAGCATTTTTGAAAAATTTAAAACAGAAATTTTGTATAGTTTACCAAACATGTTTCTATTTATTTTTTATTCTAGGAACAGAAATTGAGTGCGATTACCAAACGTGTTTTGTTCTTTTTCTATTCTAGGAACAGAAATTGAGTGCGATTACCAAACGTGTTTTGTTCTTTTTCTATTCTAGGAACAGAAATTGAGTGCAGTTACCAAACGTGTTTCTGTTCTTTTTTTATTTCAAGAACAGTTTTTTTTTTTACACTTACCAAACACGTTCTTTTGTTCAAAAACTGTTCCCCGGAACAGAAACACTTTTTTTTTTTTTTTTATTTCTGTTCCCTGGAACAATTTTGAACGTAAACGTTACCAAACGCGCCCTTAAATATCTCCTCAAAGAAATTGTACATCCTTAATTAATCAAATTGAAAACGTCGAGGTAGAAATTGTACATTGATGAGCAAACAGGCGGGGGCAGGCTACAAGGATGAGCAATGAAAAAAAAATTTTATTTTATTTTTTGTTCCATAAATAAAAAAGTAGGAATTTTCTACTTCTCATTTTTGTTTCAATTCTATTTCTGGGTTGAAAAATTTATCCTAAAATAAAACAAAAATAAAAATTGCATTACAAAATAGATTCCTATTCGGACTTGCTTCCAAGAACATGAATAATAAAAAAATAGCACAAAATGAATTTACACTAAAAATGTTAATCCATCATTTGTTAATATCATTTATCGTTTCAATTTGAAAAATTCAATTTCATTCCAATAACCATAAAACTTATAGGAAAAGAAAACATTTCACATTTTGGATTTGAGTGTCAAAGTGTGTCGAAAGAGAAGAGAAAAACAAACTTAGGTGTGAATTGTGTATCATAGGAAGTGAGGGTCGGAAGATAATAGAAGTCTAGGTTTTTCTTCTTTCGCCATTTATTATTTATATTATTTTTTTACATATTTATATTTTGACCATTTATTTATTGAAAATTTTTAAAATTGACCCCGTGTATGTCGAAATTACGTGTTAGAATTCCAAACTAGTGTGTTAGAGAATGTTGGGAGAATTGACTAAGTGTTGGATTTTTCGACACGCATTGATCAAGTGT
Organism: Eucalyptus caleyi; assembly: GCA_014182885.2. Lineage (NCBI taxonomy): Eukaryota > Viridiplantae > Streptophyta > Magnoliopsida > Myrtales > Myrtaceae > Eucalyptus > Eucalyptus caleyi. The sequence goes on from CM024470.2 coordinate 17,540,340, forward strand.
CGAAGAGTGTCAGAAAGTATTAGACACGTGTCGGAGTGTTTGGCACGACATGAAAACTCCCGGATTGTGTCGATAGTTCATAGCTTACAATAGGTTACAAAGATAAATTACAAACAAAGGTCACAAATGTTTACAACAAATAAATAACTTCTTAGTGGAAGTGATAGAGTAGTTACAAAAGGAGGTTACAAACAAAGGTTTACGTAGACTCTACTAAACTTAACGGTTGCATCCAAGATTATCAACTCCACTTTTGTTAGTTCCTTCATATCATCGATCACATGTTGATAATAACTAAAAATTGGACTTTTTTGGTGCAAACAAGATGAGGAAGGTGTATTGGTCAAGAAAGAAGGTTCCCAATTGGCTTAGAGTGTGATGCCCCAAGCATGTCATGCACTAGACATGTTCTTTCCATTTATACTCATAATTATAATTCTGCATGTAGAAAAACTATAAAATACATCACAACATACCATACAAGAAAGTCACACAAGTTCAATACATATGCTTCTTCTTTATCATAACACTAGTACTTATTATCAAAGCATATAGTCCTGGGAGTTGTGGGTTATGGCCCCACTAATACTACTAATCCCATATTATTTTGTAGAGCCACCATCCAACTTAAGAGTTGAAGATCTCATGCATCACCTCGTTCCTTCCACCATCATATCCCAAACGGACCATCCTACCTATTGAAAAAATAAGAGTGAGCCAAAACTTAGTAAATGAAATCCCGAGGTCTAAGGTAGGAGATAGTTTGAATACTTAACTTGGAACCAATCAAACAATATGAGTTCAAGACAATACAAGATGACTATCATAAGCAAGTTCTCTTTCTTTTCTATCATGTTATGCCAATATAAAGTGTATATCGATGGAAAATAACATGGCATAAGATCAACCATTTAGAAGCGAGTAGATGGCATAATATTTCATGATGCACCTATATCATCTAGTGGCTTACCATTATACACATGATTATACAAAGGCAAATTCATTCTTGTCATATAATTCACCACCACACACACAAGTTAATTCATAGATGTCATGCATTCCACCACCACTATACACATATTCCATACTTGTCATGAACTTTACCGATATACATAAGTAAGTTCATACTTATCATGATCTTACCCATACTCACAAGTGAATTCATACGAGTCATGAAGCTCACCAACACTAATAGGTGACTTCATACTAGTCATGAATCTCACAACACTCACAGGTGAGTTCATATTTGTCATGGCTAGGACCCTATCACGGCAAAGGTCTTCTTCACGTGGCATCATAGACATACACATCGTTATAACATATCCAGATAAAACGTACAAATACTTGGGTTTAGAATGTAAACACACTCAAACATAACGTACAAATACTCAGGTTTAGAACATAACTCCCTAAGATTTAGAACGTATAGATACTTGGGGTCAGAGGTTTTTAGAACATGAATCAAGCTCATCCCTTCTACATGCAACATGTTACGCTGAGGAAATAACTCAAATAATTACTAGGTGTGTAAACATTCATCAACAAATCAAAACATGACGACATATCAATACACAACTTTAGAATAAAGTCACATAACAAACCATCAAGTCAAAAGCACTAAGTGGATCAACCCAACTTAGCGCCTAGAGTTTTTACTTGCCTCAAAAGTAAGTTTGAATTTAGAATCTAAGTCACCTTGCCCAAACTAGAAAATCAAAATAGGATCTTGATATTTTACTTCTATTTATTTTAGAAAACAGAGAGAGAGAGAGAGAGAGAGAGAGTTGGTGATTAGTTCTACACGGCCAACAATTTATAAGAAAATGAAAGGGAGTAACTAAGGTTAAAATCATCATGACCTTGGGTTAAGTTGCCAAGTGCTTCAATAGATGAACTTCAAGTGTCTTCTATGAGTCTAGCTAATAAACAAATGGTCCAGGGAATGAAATTCAAGTGTCCCTATGGAACTAGGTAGAGCACAAATGGTCCGATAAAACTTTGACAGAAGAAGATATTTTTGAGGGAATAAGAATGAACTATTCTCATTGGGCCAAGCAAGTGCATGAATCATCCATGCATTAAGAATGGACTTCAAGTGCATGATATCAAGGCTACTAAGTGTAACGCATCAAAATAAAGCACGTGCTTAAAATCTTTGATAGAAGATGGTGTATCAAAGGAGAAATAATAAAGATTTAGCAAACCAACTCTCGTTATGAACATATCATTCTGAATCTATGTGCGGCTGAAAAATATTTTCAATCCACAAAAATAAATGAAAAATATCAAAAATTAGGAAAAACTCAAAATAGTCAATTTAAAGCCCAAATACCTTCAAATATGCAATTCAGAACATACCAACCAAGTTCTACCAGCAGTTTAGCGGCAAATTAAATACCGTTGTTCTATACAGCTAACACATACATCAAATTCTATTCACTAAATTCTATCGCCTCAAACTCCTAGCAATCCAATCATGGAAATTAGTCCAAAATACTATTATCGAGTATGGAAATTTGTGGATGTGACACAGAGGATCGTAGCATTACTTGGCCAAGCGTTCCTCGAGGGCTGCTATTTTATTCTGTAGAGCATTAATATCATCATGTAGAGCATTAATATCATCATGTAGAGCATTAATCTTCTCCAGCAATTTCTCCACTTGGCTGACCTGCCCTCTTTCATTAAGGCCAAGGAACCAGTAATCCCTTGTTGACAGTATACTACTCGAGAAGAGTTCTTCTCCTTCTGCACGTTCAACGCTTTCGCCACAATTTCCAGCACGAAAAAGGATACACATCTGGGCATGATTGTCTATATCACTAAGGTCGTACTTCTCCAATTCCACAGTCATAGGTTTTCCCACCGTGATAGTTTGTGCCAGATCACCCCTGACCATGAAAATCGAATTAAGATTTTCATTATGTTGACGAACGAAGGGAATCAGAGATATGGGTTCATTAGACAAATTATGTATTTTTGTCCTGCGCCCTGTTTCAATCACAAGTAAAGTATTTGTCAGTAATCCTGCTCTTAGATTCCGTGTAGCCGTGAAGTTTCTTGATGATGTTCACCAAAGAAATATCATTTATCACTTATAGTCTCCTTTCATTTTAATTAAATGCATTGAGACATATTCCGACTGTGCAACACGTTCATAAACAAATTCCTGGAATAGTGGACCAACAAACGAAGATAATGTAGATGAAAACCCCAACTTCTTAGTACAACAGCAGAAACTAGAATCTTATCTCATGCAAGTTGTTTGTAATGTCTAGTTAACACTTCATATGAAATCATCGTGACAAAAAGGTGTCCATGCACAACTTGTCTATACTTGGAGCTTATTGAGTCGTGGAAGTTCTATAGTGATTCATGGAAATGGTGGACAACGTGAATTCAGAATATTGTCAAAAAGACAGGAATTTCCTCATGTGCAGTCATTATTTCGAATCGACAATCCCTTACCCGCCATTTCTAGGATCCGATTCAGTGCTTCCGCCAAGGTGGCGGGCGTGCCGGCAAAGAGAATATTAGTGTGTAGGAGGGGAGAAGTCGAATGTTGCGATGTTGCAGACGAGATGCGAAATCCTTCCTTTTTATAGAATCATGGATGGAGCAGCACGCGAAGAGGAGTGGCGGCAGTTCTGCTGAGCAGAAAGTGTCCCGACGTACCGAACATCCTTTTCGAGATAGTGGGTGCTAAATTCCAGATAACCTTTTTCGATGTGGTGGTCCTCAAGTCCTGATTAATGGTGGTCGTATTGTAACACTGGGAGTAGTTCCAATCGACTAAATATCTTTTGTCGAAGGTCAATCTTAGGCTCATATTAGATTCAGATTCAGTGGCAATTCAGACAGGACTATGGAAATGTAACCAAGATCCATGCTAAATAAATCTACAAATTGGATAAATGCAACTACTAGAAACTTGATAAATTGATATTTTTTTTTTTATTTGAAGTAAATTGATAGATTAAAAAGTACATAATTATGTTCATGATTGTTGAGACTATTAAAATGATTGAGCACAGCTTATATAGCCTAGTAACCAACAAGTGGTTAATATTAAAACTTGAAATTAAAACCACAATGTCCTTGATTTTTGGCTCCGTAATCATGCTTCTTAACTAAACCTTCATCTTTTCTATAAACAATCATAATTCCATAGACATCAATGGGCTCAACTTTAGGCTCCACAACTGCTTTCCACGATCGTATGGTAATCCTTTCTGCAAACTATCAATATCTCCTCAAGCGACATCTTCATGACTTTTGGTAATGCTTTAGCATTTAGTCAAACTTACTAATTATTAATGACCAACTTATCATCATCGTGTATCGATAACTGTGTTGACATCTGAATTTCACGGACGAATTTATCATGCATTTTCATTTCAAGGATCAAGTTCGTCGGCAACAATGGGAGTTAAACCCCCTGAAAAAATAAAAAATAAATAAAAAATAATGTAACTCGGCATTCCTTATTCTCACCGTGTTCCTTCTACGCATATATACAATAAGTATGATAGTGCATTAATAGCTAGGGTTCATTCTGTGTAGGCCATCTGTGCATCTCGCGAAGATCAGCTATTGAATTGTGCCAATATAGGCGTCTGTATTATGTCACCTTGCTTTCATTTTTTTTCCGCTGTATTTCGTCTATACTTTTAAGCAAAAGACATTGTAATTTTTTACAACCTCAGGCCCAACGGCTGAAATTTAGGTCATCAGCAACCCCATAGAATCCCGACCACCCGAGTTCACATTTGGTCTCAAACCCCCCTCCAGCAATCTTTGCCTATGCTTTCCTGATCGATTGAAAGCCCAAAAGAAATCGGAAAATTGCAAACCAGGTATGACGTTGAGCGTCTTCGAGTGTTTTTTCCAGTTATATATGACTCATGCACTAGTTCTAAGTGTAGCGTTCCAGGTTTGCCATTTTCCGATCTGACGTGGGCTGACCATATACACGAAAACCAGTAATGTATGGCCTCCATTAAGTAGACTTCCCGATGTCTGTTGGGCACGAAATCTTTATGCTATCATTTGAAGTGTTGACTATCTCCCATAAAAATCTCAGCCGAATCAGACGAACGATGAGTGCGTGGCGCAGCCTGCCCTTACCAGACTGTGTTCCACTACATCACTTTGTGCCCCGCATCTTCCACGCCTCGGTGCTGCCTCCACTATCCTTGGTGATGGTTCAACTACTCCCTCATGTCGCAACCCTCTTCGAGTTTCAAATTTGGTGAAAAGGGATAAGAAGAGTTTAAGGGTATTGTTTAATAGGGGTCAACAGTCCTCAATTAGGTACGGACTCTTCCAAGTCCAAGCCTCACGCGACGTTAGATTTCAGTTTAATTTTCAGTTTAGCTTAAAGGATTATAGGAGTCACCGTTAACCTTTTCGTGGTTGACTAGAAACCAACAAGACACGCAAGACATGGTATTTTTGTCTCGTTTTCTATGCAATTAAAGATTTTCTAGGTCTGAGGACTTAATCATGCGAATCATATAGTTAGCAGCCTTTTGGTACATAGAGCTTGGTGGGATTGTCCATCTAAGTGGTCAAGAAGGATTTTACCAATTTATGATCCTAACGGTCTTTGAGTCGCTACATATTCTTATAAATGTTCTCTTTGGGGCTTATTATGTTCCTAAGGGATAATCCTAACCATTTCTAACAAGGAAAAGAAACATTCAATTTAATTTGAGTCTGCAGGAATTAAACGCCCAAAGTTTTTTTTTTTTTTGTCAGTCCTACTCTATTCCTACTCTACACTCACTCTCAGACTTTTGCCCTGCCTTTTGCAGGGCGTGGGAGTCGAAACCTACTACTGAAACTTATGCGTTTCCACCCCATCTCCCCTGAGAATGTGGGGATTTGAACCCCTTACCTCCCCCTTCCATGTTAGAAGAGTGGTTACTGGGGCAAATCCCAGTGGTTAACGCCCAAAGTATTGAAAGTGTGGAATAAGAGCGTTGTAACGAAAACTCGATACAAGTCGAGCAAAGAAAATTACATCATGTAGAGCATTAATTCCATCATGTACAGCATTAATCTTCTCCAGCAATTTCTCCACTTGGCTGACCTGCCCTCTTTCATTAAGGCCAAGGAACCAGTAATCCCTTGTTGACAGTATAGCCCCCGTGAAGAGTTCTTCTCCTTCTGCACGATGAACGCACGATGAACGCTTTCGGCACAATTTCCAGCACGAAAAAGGGTACACATCTGGGCATGATCGTCTATACCACTGAGGTCGTACTTCCCCAATTTCACAGTCATAGGTTTTCCCACCGTGATGGTTTGTGCCAGATCACCCGACCATGAAAATCGAATTAAGATTTTCATTATGTTGACGAACGAAGGGAATCAGAGATATGGGTTCATTAGACAAATTATGTATTTTTGTCCTGCGCCCTGTTTCAATCACAAGTAAAGTATTTGTCAGTAATCCTGCTCTTAGATTCCGTGTAGCCGTGAAGTTTCTTGATGATGTTCACCAAAGAAATATCATTTATCACTTATAGTCTCCTTTCATTTTAATTAAATGCATTGAGACATATTCCAACGGTGCAACACGTTCATAAACAAATTCCTGGAATAGTGGACCAACAAACGAAGATAATGCAGATGAAAACCCCAACTTCTTAGTACAACAGCAGAAACTAGAATCTTATCTCATGCAAGTTGTTTGTAATGTCTAGTTAACACTTCATATGAAATCGTGACAAAATGTTGTCCATGCACAACTTGTCTATACTTGGAGCTTATTGAGTCGTGGAAGTTCTATAGTGATTCATGGAAATGGTGGACAACGTGAATTCAGAATATTGTCAAAAAGACAGGAATTTCCTCATGTGCAGTCATTATTTCGAATCGACAATCCCTTACCCGCCATTTCTAGGATCCGATTCAGTGCTTCCGCCAAGGTGGCGGGCGTGCCGGCAAAGAGAATATTAGTGTGTAGGAGGAGAAGTCGAATGTTGCGATGTTGCAGGCGAGATACGAAATCCTTCCTTTTTATAGAATCATGGATGGAGCAGCACGCGAAGAGGAGTGGCGGCAGTTCTGCTGAGCAGAAAGTGTCCCGAAGTACCGAACATCCTTTTCGAGATAGTGGGTGCTAAATTCCAGATAACCTTTTTCGATGTGGTGGTCCTCAAGTCCTGATTAATGGTGGTCGTATTGTAACACTGGGAGTAGTTCCAATCGACTAAATATCTTTGTCGAAGGTCAATCTTCGGCTCATATTAGATTCGGATTCAGTGGCAATTCAGACAGGACTATGGAAATGTAACCAAGATCCATGCTAAATAAATCTACAAATTGGATAAATGCAACTACTAGAAACTTGATAAATTGATATTTTTTTTTTTTTTTATTTGAAGTAAATTGATAGATTAAAAAGTACATAATTATGTTCATGATTGTTGAGACTATTAAAATGATTGAGCACAGCTTATATAGCCTAGTAACCAACAAGTGGTTAATATTAAAACTTGAAATTAAAACCACAATGTCCTTGATTTTTGGCTCCGTAATCATGCTTCTTAACTGAACCTTCATCTTTTCTATAAACAATCATAATTCCATAGACATCAATGGGCTCAACTTTAGGCTCCACAACTGCTTTCCACGATCCCATGGTAATCCTTTCTGCAAACTATCAATATCTCCTCAAGCGACATCTTCATGACTTTTGGTAAATGCTTTAGCATTTAGTCAAACTTACTAATTATTAATGACCAACTTATCATCATCGTGTATCGATAACTGTGTTGACATCTGAATTTCACGGACGAATTTATCATGCATTTTCATTTCAAGGATCAAGTTCGTCGGCAACAATGGGAGTTAAACCCCTGAAAAAATAAAAAATAAATAAAAAATAATGTAACTCGGCATTCCTTATTCTCACCGTGTTCCTTCTACGCATATATACAATAAGTATGATAGTTCATTAATAGCTAGGGTTCATTCTGTGTAGGCCATCTGTGCATCTCGCGAAGATCAGCTATTGAATTGCGCCAATATAGGCGTCTGTATTATGTCTTCCACTGTATTTCTTCTATACTTGTAAGCATAAGACATTGTAGTTTTTTACAACCTCAGGCCCAACGGCTAAAATTTAGGTCAACAGCAACCCCATAGAATCTCGACCACCCCAGTTCACATTTGGTCTCAAACCCCCCTCCAGCAATCTTTGCCTATGCTTTCCTGATCGATTGAAAGCCCAAAAGAACTCAGAAAATTGCAAACCAGGTATCACGTTGAGCGTCTTCGAGTGTTTTTTCCAATTATATATGAATCGTGCACTTGTTCTAAGTGTAGCGTTCCAGGTTTGCCATTTTCCGAGCTGACGTGGGCTGACCTTATACACGAACACCAGTAATGTATGGCCTCCATTAAGTAGACTTCCCGATGTCTGTTGGGCACGAAATCTTTATGCTATCATTTGAAGTGTTGACTATCTCCCATAAAAATCTCAGCCGAATCAGACGAACGATGAGTGCGTGGCGCAGCCTGCCCTTACCAGACCGTGTTCCACTACATCACTTTGTGCCCCGCATCTTCCACGCCTCGGTGCTGCCTCCACTATCCTTGGTGTAGGCCATCTGTGCATCTCGCGAAGATCAGCTATTGAATTGCGCCAATATAGGCGTCTGTATTATGTCACCTTGCTTTCATTTTTTTCCACTGTATTTCTTCTATACTTTTAAGCAAAAGACATTGTAGTTTTTTACAACCTCAGGTCCAACGGCTAAAATTTAGGTCAACAGCAACCCCATAGAATCTCGACCACCCCAGTTCACATTTGGTCTCAAACCCCCCTCCAGCAATCTTTGCCTATGCTTTCCTGATCGATTGAAAGCCCAAAAGAACTCGGAAAATTGCAAACCAGGTATGACTTTTTGAGCGTTTTCGAGTGTTTTTTCCATTTATATATGACTCATGCACTAATTCTAAGTGTAGCGTTCCAGGTTTGCCATTTTCCGAGCTGACGTGGGCTGACCTCATACACGAAAACCAGTAATGTATGGCCTCCATTAAGTAGACTTCCCGATGTCTGTTGGGCACGAAATCTTTATGCTATCATTTGAAGTGTTGACTCTCTCCCATAAAAAACTCAGCCGAATCAGACGAACGATGAGTGCGTGGCGCAGCCTGCCCTTACCAGACTGTGTTCCACTACATCACTTTGTGCCCCGCATCTTCCACGCCTCGGTGCTGCCTCCACTATCCTTGGTGATGGTTCAACTATTCCCTCATGTCGCAACCCTCTTTGGAGTTTCAAATTTGATGAAACGGGATAAGAAGAGTTTAAGGGTATTGTTTAATGGGGTCAACAGCCCTCGATTAGGTACGGACTCTTTCAAGTCCAAACCTCATGCAACGTTAGATTTCATTTTAATTTTCAGTTTAGCTTAAAGGATTATAGGAGTCACCATTAACCTTTTCGTGGTTGACTAGAAACCGACGAGACACACGAGACATGGTATTTTTGTCTCGTTTTCTATGCAATTAAAGATTTTCTAGGTCCGAGGACTTAATCATGCTAATTATCTAGTTAGCAGCCTTTTGGTACCTAGAGCTTGGTGGGATTGTCCATGTAAGTGGTCAAACAAGTTTTTACCAATTTATGATCCTAACGGTCTTTGAGTCGCTACATATTCTGATAAATGCTCTCTTTGGGGCTTATTATGTTCCTAAGGGATAATCCTAACCATTTCTAACAAGGAAAAGAAACATTCAATTTAATTTAAGTCTGCAGGAATTAAATGCCCAAAGTATTGAAAGTGTGGAATAAGAGCATTGTAACAAAAACTCGATACAAGTCGAGCAAATAAAATTACATGACCTCGTTATAAGCCTCGGGACATAAACCCCCCATAAACTTAACCCGATACTGTTGGGAAAAAAAATATACACTACCTTATTGTAAGCTTTGAAACGTGAACCCCAAAAGCTTGAGATTAGAGACTAAGCCTATTTCTAAAGTGAGCCTAGAGTTCTGCTCATTTTGATAATGGCAATGAGACTAAACTATACGAGACTAATCATTGATTATGAAAAATGATCCCTAAGTTTAATTGTTTTTTATTTTATTTGCTAAGCTAATTTGATTATTAGAGTCTAAGTCTATTGGCTAAACTAGACCAATTAGTACTAAGCTAGGCTAGCGATCCTAAACCTAAACTCCTTCTTGTATAGCCACAAACCATCATATGGACTCTCGGCAGCCACCTCCAATGCTCTCGACCAACTGTCATGCCCCGATCCTCAAGCGCGCACCCATCCTACACTGGTCGATTAAATAGCGACGTTCCAGGACGTATTGCCGACCCATTCATTTTATTATACGCATGCAAAAGCATATGAAATTCTTAGACAATAAAACAATGGGATAGGAAAGTAGGACCAATTTTTCACAAAAGACCTTTTATAAACACACAAGTCTATACATAGAAGTCTATAAAAGGGGAATCGACTTTCACCAAAATAGAATTGTTGTTTGACTAGCTAGTCAGACAAGGACGCCGATTCTTTGGGCTTCACCTTCTTACTTCAGGCCTTGGGTCCTCCACCGGTATCAACTAGGTTCCTGAAAATGGTTATACAATAACTAGTGAGATAATGTCTCAGCAAGTTCAAACCCCTAAGACCCGATTAGAAAGCAAATACACCCTAAGGGCTGCCTAAGCACAACCACGAGTCAGATGACTTACCTTGGCCTCAGTCTCTTTCCTGCAAGTCAATATCATTTAATATTTCAATGAATCATATCAACCATCAAATCACTCAATCATATCGAATTATTGATCAATCGACCCAATTGGTTACATGTCACCACGACCATCACTTGGTTGGCCCATTTAGTACTATCTATAAGTCTGATCAAAATCCAAGACTCCTCCATCAAAGTGAAATATATATAGGATTAACCTCTCTCTAGATGACATATAGAGCCATTGAGCGGGTATGCATAACGTTCTATCTCCAAGATGACATATAGAGTCATCGAGCCGTTATAACATACCTGTGCATAACGTTCTATCTTAAATATGACATATAGAGTCATCGAGCCATTATAACACACCGTTGGATCATACCACCCTTTCTCCAAGATGACATATAGAGTCATCGAGCTATTAAGTCATACCGTCCTATCTCCAAGAAGACATATAGAGTCACTGAGCCGGTATATATATAATTCTTTCTTAAGATGACAGGAGAGTCATTGAGCTATTATAGTATAACGTCCATTATCCAAGATGACATACGAATCATTGAGCTGTTATAGTATTTTTATTCTGAAGACACAATCAATTTACCATTTTTATCATACTCGATAAAAATACATGTGTGTGGGTACACGGCCGGCCTTAGTCAAAATACAAAGTTTTCACTTTTGAACCTCCCACTATTTTCAGTAGTCCCAAAATAGATTTTTGGCGCTAAAGACCGACGTTCGGTAATTCTCCAGTTAAAGACTCACCAATACAATTTCACTCAATTTGCACCATCGGGTTCTCAAATAAATAAATAGAGAGCACCACTGCAATCAGCATAAAATTTTGGTTGTTGACTATCCCAGCCTAATTTCCAGAAAATAAATAAATAATTAAATAATTACGAAAAATATTAAATAAATACAATAAATTCAACTTAGGCCCGTTATAGCCTAATTGGAAGTCGAGACAAACCTGAAAAATTATAAGGTTCGTTCAATAAATACTAGAACCTATTTACTCGCTAATTGCACTATCTATCCACCTAACATGCATTGATAAAGCACTAAATTAATTACTCTAATATAATCTATCCACCGAACCACACTTAAGTAAATCTACTCAACCCCTAAGCATCATTATCCTACTAAACGAGGATTAGTGAGTTAAACTCACTTGATTCGCGATCCATCCAGTTTAAAACGTCGGTAACGCAACGGGACCCAACTTTCTCCAAAGTGAGCCAAACTTTCAAGGCTCGGAACCACTTCAAAATGGGCCTCGAAGCTGCTAGAAACCCATAACTTCTACTCTCTATTTGGTGCTGAAATAGAGGGGAACAAGCTGGTTTAGATCGGGAATTGATCGGGAAAGGGTGAAAGGGCCAAACTGGGCCTTGGAGGGTACTCATGGGGGTTGGAGGCAGACCAAACTGTAAGGGCTAGTGAGAACACCTAGAGTGGGGTGAATAGATGTTTAAAAGAAATTTTCACAAGACTTAATGAAAATAGATTGCCTTTAGAAGATAATAGACTGAAGAAGTGAACGACTATAAGCAGTTATATAAGGCTATGAATTAAAGTGAGGAGTTCAGGGAAAGAGAATAGAAACACAAGGTTTATAATGGTTCGGCTTAGGTCAAGCTTACGTCCACTTTCCTGCATTGACAGCCTACTGGCTAGATTCCACTATAAATTAAAAGAGATTTTACAATCTCACATCCTGGACTTCACAGTGTAGAAGCTCTACTACACTCTTCGAAAGTATCACAAGTGTATGCTCTCTCTTTTGAGTACAAGATAAGCTCGACAATTGAAAAAGCAAAGAACTAGAATGCTTCAAACTTTGAAATTCTTCTTTCACGCACACACTCGAACAACTAGAAGGTCTGCCTTAAATACTCTTCTATCCCTTTACAACAGTTAGCACTTTCTAAATGAGTTCTTCCAATCTACCCGTTAGATAGAATTAATCAAGGAGATCTCGAGTTGTTTAGGGAATGTGATGATAGCCCACCAATCCCGCTCACCCATACAATCAGGATCTAGGTTTTCATAAGTAGAACCTTCTAAGTATACTTCGCTTTTCAAGAGATCTGATTATCCAAATTGATTCCAATAAGAATAATTGATCACAAGGTGCTATCTCCAGCTGTATGATCTTCCACAAATTGTACGAACCGGATCCTTAAAGATGAACTCGCATCTGGATAAGTCTTCTCTCGTCGATCTGGAAATTGTTAGTGAGGTCAGACTTTGAGCTTAAAGTCTAACGGTCTTTAGACTTTGACAGATAAGTCTTGATTTCTTCATACTATAACACTTGAGTCTGCAAGTCTTTAGACTAGACTTTTGGAAACATTTTGTTAACTTCAAAATAGTAAATGAGTTTTCTCCAACAATCTCCCCCTTTTTGATAGTGACAAAACTTTCCTACATATTTGAAAATTTTGACTTGCAAAACAACACTTAAACAAAACGTGATATCTTATGAAATAAGTTGATTAGGATCTGGATAGCATCGATTATGCAACCACTGAAAACATGTTAATTTTGCAAGATGAATAACTATCCAGCCATAATCAATATCACATATTCGTTACTACAAGTGTCAAACGATTCAAACCAAAAAGCAATCATGAGTTCAAAGTCAGTCCAAAATAAAGATCACATCAAAATCAAAAAGATCATCAAAATCAAATCTACAAACTTCTTCCCCTTTTTGTCATCAACAAAAAGTGGAGAAAAACTGTAAAAAAGAGATAGGTAAAATCAGGGTTGCTTGGGGATGCGAACAATTTGAAAATCCCCCATAGATTTGACTGTCTCCTCCGGCTTCTTCAGATCCTTCTTCAGTTGAGCAATGTCCTCACCCTTTGCAGAAGCTTGAACTTAAAGCTTAAGGGCTTGTACTTGATCGTGCAAAAAAACTAAAGTGGCTTGATGAGCTGATTGCATGTTCTGAAATTCACACTCAAATCCATAAAGTTGAGCTTTTATCTCCACGAGAAGCTCGAGCAGTCTCTTAAAGTCTGCTGTATTGTTAGTTTGTGTACTTGCTTCAGCACGTGTAGATTGAGGAGTGTTGATTGATGATGGAAACTCAATAGGAACATCCAGACTTGGAGATGATGCATCATGACCAGCAAATATTTGTAAAATAGGAGAAGGCTTCTGCTTTATTTGCCAAAAAGAAAACCCAAGTGAGCTTCTTACCTCTAATGTTTGAGGTTCTTGTTGGTCCGAAAAGATCCATGTGAAGAAGCTACAAGGTACGGTTAGTAGAGACATGGTTTATAAATTTAAATGAACTTCTTACATGTTTTCCTAAAGTGTATGTGGTGCAAAGTTCAGACTTCTAGTAAACCATTCTTGGAAGGCCACGAACCAACTTCCTAGTAGATAATTTGGCAATTAGCTTCATGCTCACATGCCCAAGCTTACGATGCCACAAATTTCTCTCATCTTGAATTGAAATAAGGCATTGAGAATTTTTTGTATTTATGTCTAGAAGTTATATGTTGACATGCCTTCGTCCGGTGAAAGTCTGAGAGAAGTCTTGACTCACTCTTGAACAAACATTCTCTTGAAAGTTTCTTTTGAATCCTATATCACACAATTGGCTGATACTCAAAAAGTTGTAATTGAGACCTCTCACCAAGGAAACGTTGTTGATAATCAAACTGTCAATTTTCACAATTCCCTATCCAACAATTTTTCCCTTGCTATTTCCACCAAATGAAACATTTCCTCCTTTTGTTTTTCCAATTTGACAAAGCTTCTAGAGTCTCTTGTCATATGCCTAGAACATCCACTGTCCAAATATCATTTGCTTTTCCTCTTAATGGTAACTTGCAATCAAAAAAAAGATCTCAAGCTCAATCTCCTTGTCGACTTAGATTATAATTATGCGTCTGCGCTGATTTAGTCATCAAACAAATGTTTGTATACTCTTCGTCATTTTCCTCACACTCTGTATTGCTCCAGGTTTTTGCTTTTAGTGTCTTCTTGTACTTTTCGTATTTTCCTTTCTTCTTTTTTAGCAATGGGCAACTTGGCTTGATATGCCCATTTTTCTTGCATTCAAATCTTATCACATCCTTATTGGATTCATCCTTTTCCATTGGCCTTTTTTGAGAATTTTGTTTGATTTGTTTCTTCCAGTAGCATTTCTTTCCCTTCTTATTCAACTTTCTAAATTTCTCGATTAAGAGAGCAAGTTCTTTGTTGTCCAGATCATCTTATGAGTCTACATCATTAGAATTAGCATTATATTTAAGTGCAATAGACTTCTTAACTTTTGAGTCATCTCCGTCATTGATTTATTTCACTTCATAGGATTGAAGGGTGCCAATGAGTTGATCAATTGAAAGAGGCATAATTCTTGTCGTGACCAATTTTTCGAGTGCACCACCTAAAATTAGGCTAATTGATTGCTAAGCCTAGACTTAGCTCAGGCTCTCCCAAGCCCATACCAATTCGCGACTTATGTTCAGATTCTTAACATGCAGATAGATTTGATCTAGGAGTCGCCACTAATCTATTTTTTGATGGGTCCATTAGAAACCCAAGTAAAGTAACGAGAGGTTTACTTTACTCCTACGAACCAGAGATTTATGAATTTTGGGACTTGATTAAGTTAGATTTCTCTAACATCTTTTCCGTACCTTTATCTTTTATTTTGAAAAATGTTTGTCAAGTAGCTTGAATTGATTTTAAATCTATACTCCCTAACATGTAAGGCAAACATACGAATGCGCAACCACCAATTTAACATTCAAGAAAAGTAATGAATAAATTGTAGGACTTACCTCGTAGCAACGAAAGCATCTGCAATATTAGATTAGAATTCATTTCGACAGTCCTAGATATGATTTTCAATTAACACGCAATTTCTTTTTTTGTTTTCACTTATTTAGCGAGGCTCATGCTTTATGCAATGCATGCTACTAATCTAACATGAAATGATATGACATGGCAATATGACCTAAGCTATATGACGTGAGTAAGGTAATTTCAAAGAAATGCAATAATTAAATGTGCAATCTAAATTCATCAAATGACCTAACTCTAATGACGAGGAAGTTCCAATTAAATAAACCTAGCAATCACTAAATGACATGCATTTCATGAACCTAATTCTATATGACGTGCACGTGACATTTTTTAATAAGCATGCAATCTATCCTCATATGCAATGATATGCAAAGAATGCCCTAATTCTAATTTTCTTTTTCTTTTTAATTTAAAATTGCCAAATAATTAAACGTGCAATTCAAATTAAAGAAAACTAACATCCTAAATGAACGCATTTTCGGATTTTATATTTAGAAATTAGAAATTAGATTGCAATTCTAAATATACAAGATAACCCTAAGACTAGGAATATTCTAAAATGAACCTAATCCTAATTCAGTTTTTTTTTTTTTCCTTTTACAAAGATAAAATTGATTCAAATGACAGCAAATCAAGCCAGATAAGATTGATATCCAAAAATTGGCGAACCATATCTCGTGCATGAGATCGGGTTGACCAATTTTAAATTTAAATTGCGAATTGAATCTCGGTGTGAGATCGGATTGTCGATTTCTGCAATAGATTACGAGTCGAATTTTGGGCACGAAAATCAGATTGTCAATCCTTAATTTGAGAGCCCTTTCATGTCAGAATCTCAATCATACATCCAGGAATAATTCTACTAAAAAAAAAAAGTAAATAAATGAAAATAACATTAAAAATAGAATAAAGTAAATAAAAAAAACTACCTAATTGGTTTTCCTTTTTCCTTTTGTTTTTCCTTTCTTTTTTTATGCCTTCTCGAGCATAGCTTGCTCATAGGTCTCTAAGGGCAGCTGGTCACTGCTAGTCGGAGCTCCGGTAAGGGCAAACTAGTAGTGGGTCGGAGAGTTGCAGGCACGGTGCTGGCGAAAAGCTCGGGCAGAAGATAGCGGAGCGCTTTGCGGGTCAATGCGGTGGCGCGGTGCTCACTAGGCATTGGAGCAGAGGGCTGTCCGTCGGGGCTTCTGGCGCTGCGGGTTGGCAACGGCAGTGGTGGAACTTTGAATCGCTAGGGGGAGCAGAGGAGCTTCAGGCTACCGGAGTCTCGATGGCACGGCGAGGGACTCAGTGAAGGCAAGATCTACACTAAGTAGTCGTGGACGAGTGGCAGAGTGGGGCAGGAACGGCTTCGACGTCGGGCTTCACGGACAATGACTGGCAGGGCAAAGCTTTAGCTGGAAGAGCAACAGCAGGCGAACAGATGCGAGCGCCAGGTGCTCTAGCAGCAATAGGGGGACAGTTAGCATCGATACCAAGGCTCAGGATCTGCAGTGCAGGCGCAGCAACAATGGCTTCTGGCATCACAGAGGGCTCAGGCATGGCTGGTGGCATCACGAGAGGAAGGCGAGCATGGTAGTCATTGGCGCTGGGTTGCGGAAGCTCGGGCGGCAAGGGGTCGGCCATTGGTTAGTGCGAAAATCGGTAGTAGAGGGCTTGAGTAGAGATAGTGGCAGGGCATCATGGGTGGAGATCTACAGATTCGGCTCAAGTTCTACTCTAGCGAAGGCTCAGCGAAGATTGACACGGAAGACAGACAGGAGGAGGGTCTCAAGCGGCAGATCGCAGGTGAGGCTCGCAGAACAGCAACGCAACGCCCGGTGAGGTGATGATCGGCAACAGGCGATCGCGAATGGAGCGGGGTGTGACTGACAAAGAGAGCCCGTGAAGAAGATGAATAGGAACCCCCTGTTTTCTTCTTTTTCCCTGTTGTTTTCTCTCCTCTCTGCATGTCGCTTCTCCCTGTACCTCTCTCTGCATACTTTTACTTTTCCTTTTTAGCCTTTTCCTTCCTACAATGAAGGAAAAATAAACCCTAGGGAAAGTCCTTTTTCTGTTCTTTTTCTTTTGACGAAGAGAAACCTAGAAAGAGCCCCCTTAATGTGGCCATGTATTCAATATGTGGCCTTTTTCAAAACCTTATACGACTAATCTATTTATAAGCCTTGGACTAGGGTTTTAATTTTTCCAAATTGATATCCACAAAGATTCTTTTTTCCAAATCCAATATTGACTTTTCACATCTGCTCTATCCAAAAAATTCATCATATCCCTGAAAATTTCAAGTTCTTATTTTCTCACGAGATAATTTCCGATTACTTAAAAAAAAAAAAGGGAGGCTTGGGCCAATTTGCTCACTTCATGGGCTTAGCTCAGCTTGTCAATTTAAAGCTCAGAACCACTAATTCAAATCCACCCGTCACCGGTCCAATAAATAAATGCAAAACATGTAAATTAAAAATAAATGCACCTACATCTATATGCTATCCAATTAATATTTTTTCAGGGATAAAATTAATCCCTAATTTTCTATGCAATAAATAAATGACCAGATCGCCAAAATTTAGGTGTCAATAGCTGCCTCTCTTTGAAGGTGAGCTCGTAGAAGTTGCCTTCAAAGACAAATTGAAACCTAAATTTTGACCATGAACATGCACTGAATGATTTGTTTTTGTTGGAAAATGAATTCCATTTTTTAATGCAATTTATATGATGCATGGAAATGCTAATGCAAATGATAAATGAACCTACCTGGAATAACTTACCTTCAAGGAGAGTAGAGTAATTCGAGAAAGTTGGTGTTATATGTCCAAGACCCGTACCATTCTACGATCGCCCAGAATAGTAACATGACTTTATAAAAAGACTGCTTTCTCAGGACCCATACCATTTTACGGTCGCCTGGTATGATAGTGTTTGGTTGTGTCTAGGACCCATACCATTCTAAGGTCGCCTAGAATAGGGAAATAAAACGTTGTCTAGGACCCGTACCATGCTACGGTCGACTAGAATAGGGAAATAAAATGTTGTCTAGGACCCGTACCATTCTACGATCACGTGGAATAGGGAAATAAAATGATGTCTAGGATCTGTACCATTTTACGGTTGCCTAAACGGGGATTCACTTTCCAGGACCCGTACCATTCTACGGTCACCTGAATAGGGAAACATATGTTGTCCAGGATCCGTACCATTCTACGGTCGCCTAAATGGGGGTTCGCTTTCCAGGACCCATACCATTCTACGATCGCCCGAATGGGGAAATTGCTTTTCCAAGACCCGTACCTTTCTACGGTTGTCTGTTATAGCAATAAATGTGGTTTAGGACCCATACCATTCTACGGTTGCCTAAATCAGACTGAATCTAGAGAGAAATCTTTGGTAGACAAGTCAATCGGGTGTCGGTGTAAAAGACTCTAGGCTATGAAAGCACGCTAGGTCGATAAAAGAAAACCGGGCTACGGAAACCCGCCGATTCGATAAAAGGGAACTTGGGCTACGAAAGCACGCCAGGTCAGTATAAACAGACGTCGGGCTATGAAACCACGCTAGGTCGATAAAGAGGGACTCTAGGCTACAAAAGCATGCCAAGTCAATATAAAGGACACCGGGCTATGGAAGCACGTTTGTGGCATCCCAAAATTTAACGACAAGCCATAAGGTGTGTTAAAGTCTCTAATTAGGTGATAAAATTTCCCATGGCTTATGCTTTAGTCATTAGTCTTTTAATTAGATGATTTGTGCATGTGATTGTGAGAATTTAAATTTGATAGATTAATAACGTATGCTTGGCCATGTACTTTATAAATTAAATTCTAATAAACAAGATGTCCCAAGACTTTGGCCAAGATGAAAAATTGGAATTTGAAAATATTTATAGAAAGGAATTCAAAAAAAAAAAAAAAGAGGAAAAGGTCAATTTTTGGGATGGGCCTTAGGCCCATTGGCCTAAGCTTTTAATAGGCCAAGCTAGCCGGCTCAATAGAGGCCCAAGAGGAGCTGGTCGACCGGCCACAAGAAGCCCAAGACCAAATTCAAAAATCCAATAGGACAAGTGGCACAAGACTCTCATGTATTGGCTTAGGGAAGAAGGCCATGCATTGGCCATGGTTAAGGCAAGTAATGATTGTTAATCATGAGGATTAGGGGGGTATAAGAAGAGAAGAGAGAGAGAGGGTGGCCGGATTCCATTCGGCCGAGAGAGAAAGGAGGAGGAGGAGCCGCCGTAAGCCGCTGTGTTCGCCGCCCTACGCCGTCGACCGACGGGTCTAGAGGCAAGTGGGAGTCCTCTAGCTTCTCTTGCATGTTTGTATGTTGCTTGCATGTTGAATTTTTGGGTGTTTAAGTGAGAAAAACTGAGGTATGGTTGGCTTATTCTTGAATGGCTTGACTGTTCTTGCTCGTACCGTGTGAGTCAGAAACTTGTTTTAGCATGCATGTGTGTTTAGAGTCAGATTTTGGCTTCTATTTCTTCATGAAAGTTGTAGCTAACATCTTTTACTAAAACATACTAAAATTTCGTGGAAAATGATCGAGATTTGAGGGGTTAGAGTCTCATCCTACCGAGACCTCAGATCTGGAAAGATTTTACTGACATCTTGTTGGATTTGTGGTTGCATGTTGGTTTGTGCTAAGAATCTCTCTTCGATTGCTTCATGAAAGTTGTAGGGGACATCTTAAAACTACAACATACTCAAATTTGAAGTGAAGTGAACAAGTATAGCCTAGTAAATCGACTAGATCTTGAAGATGGTGATTCTGGTAATGTATTTCGGTACACCCGAGACTTCATGGACCTAAATGAAGACTATAATTTGGTTATTTGACTTAGGTTCCTTCATGAAACTTGTAGAGAACATCTTGATGTAGAACATATCCAAATTTCAGAGGAAACTAAAGAGAATAGATAGGTTAAAACTCAATATTTCGGAGAAGCATGTACTGGACGATGCGGTAATGGATCCAGAAGCTTCGTGAGACTGTAGAAAATAATCTATAAAGAATCTGGCTTGGAAGTCTTGATGAAAGTTGTACGAAAATGTCTTGGTTATAACTCAGTGAAATTTCGTATTTTTGGAAGTCGTATGGATATTTTAATCGAATTTCTTCGGAAACTGTGCATTTTGGTTTCATCCCAGAATTATATGATGTTTTGTGAGAATTGTGAAATTATGTGAAATTCTATTTGGCCATGTATTTTGCATGAAATTATTATTCAATTGTCTTGTTTATCTCTGGTCTTAATTTATATGATTTCTAGAAATGTATAGATATTGAATTTAATATTTTTGAAAATGGCAAAAGCTGAAATTTAAAATAAATGAAAAAGGACATGAAAATGGATTATTTTATTGGCCATAAATTCCATTAAATTTTATTTCATAAATAATTATACCATGTTACATGTATGATGAGGTCTTGATGTATGCATGACATTGAATTGAGATGCATGTGTGAATTCAATGTTGAGCATGAGTGTTGATTGTCAATACAACATATGCCATGTTAAATTAAGACCGAAACTGGTAAACATGGATAATGTTAAATGAGGAGATTGTGGTGGTGGAGGATGATGCCCGGAATGTATAGAGATACATTGCCGAATGGCCCAGGGAGTTTTCAGGATGCCCGGCCAGGGAGTGTAAATGCCGGAAGCCCTGTCGGAGGTTTCTGCCCGAAGGGAATGCCTCGTGATGCCAGTTAGGATACGAGATGTCCGGAATGTGGGGGCCGGAACCCTGTCGGAGGTTTTTGCCCGAAGGGAATGCCTCGCGATGCCAGGATTGGGGTGCAAGATGCCCGGCCAGGGAGTGTAAATGCCGGAAGCCCTGTTGGAGGTTTCTGCTTGAAGGGAATGCCTCGTGATGCCAGTTGGGATGCGAGATGCCCGGAATGTGGGGGGGCCGGATGCCCGGTGGCCTGAGATGGCTGAATGCCGGAAGCCTCGGAGGTCTTTGCCCAAGGGAATGATGAAATTGATGATTTGAGAAATGGGTGATGTGGTGATCAAATTTAAAGATAAAGATGAAAATTAACCCATGGTATGATATGCATAATGACATGCGTGATGATGATGATGATATGTGATGTGATATGATGATCACCCATGGTATGATATGCATGATGACATGCATGATGATGATGATGATATGTGATGTGATATGATGATCACCCATGGTATGATATGCATGATGATATGCATGATGATGATATATCATATGGTATGATATGCATGATGATGATAGTGATGATGATATATGATATGGTATGATATGCATGATGATATGCATGATGATGATAGTGATGATAATATATGATATGGCATGATGACATGCATGATGATATGCATGATGATGATAGCGATGATGATGATATGTGGTTAGACATGAACGATATGACGATGCCATGATGATGATGACATGTATGATATAATGATACCATGATATGATGATGCATGATAGTATGCGCATGGCTTCAAGGTAAGTAATGCCTGCAATGCATGTATGATTTGTATGATGCATTGAGTTGTTATTGGATTCCTTATCTGCTGAGTGGTTGTACTCACCCCTTTTGGGGACCAACATTTCAGATTAGCAGTATGCCGCTTCCTGCCGTTGCGCGGGGTGCATTTTATGGGTTACCGTCCAACGTCGAGGTAGAGTATGAGGAGTTCAGCTGTCCTTCTGTACCTGGACTCACCTACATACGTGTGCACTGTTTTGTCACTTACGACATAGGCCTGGCTGGGGGCCCAGTCGTTCAAGAGTTTGTCTCTGTCCACGTTCGTCGCAATAGGGTGATGAGAGGGATGCTGCCGCCGCCACTGCCTGACGCACCGGACTGGGTGTGAGGCCCGAGCGTGATGAGTAGGGGCTGTTGTTTTTTGGGGATAGTTAGCCGACACCTATGATGGGGGTTGTACACATGTGATGTAGAGGGTCGAGGGTGCTTTTTGAGGTTTTAGGCTGGACATGGCAGAGTCCTAGCTTTTCCTTGTTATGTATCGACCCAAAAGGGAGTCCCATCTTAAAAGTATATGTAAATACGGTGTCGTGACTTGTTTATAAAATCATGGTAATTAGTGGTGTGTATTTGCATCATGGTTAGGAGGGGGAGAGATGGTGATGTTTGCTTCTGCTAATGAGTCGTGTTGGGACCGCCTTTAAAAAAAAAATTGCTTGTGAACAACGACGCTTTTGTTATAAGTATAAGTACAAGAGGGTAATAAGGTGTAACATTGGTGCTTGTGGCGACTGCCGAAGGGTTCGGGGTGCTACAACGCCCTTGTTTGGTATCAGAGCGAATGGTTATAGATGGAGTGATAAGGAGCCTCATTTGGAAATTGAGGAACATGATGACAATGCATACCATAGGATATAAAACGAAATAATTGAATAACGGGTGATGAGAACTCACTCGTAGATCCCTATTAGTTTACCTTGAATTGCCTTTAGGTACCAGTAACATGTATATGTTACTTATGTAGTAGTAGTAGTTGCTTTGAATGGAGGCAGTGAGTCTCAGATTATTCTTAAGACAATGCTTGGAAATTGCAGGAAAATCATGGTGTGAGCTAGAAGTGCTCATCCATCAAGGGCTGAAGCATCTGCTGCAAGGGCTGAACCCCGAATGGAAGACATCCTGCAGGCATTAGCCAACATTGGAAATTTGATGGAAAGGCAAGCGCAGCAACAGCCCGGAGCAGAACGCCGTACTCAAGGACTAGTGGAGCAGTTTCTAAAGCTGAAGCCACTTAAGTTCAATGGAATGGGAAGTCCTGAGGAGGCGGAGCAATGGATTGATGGGATGGAACGAATTTTCCGGCTGTTGGACTGCACTGATGCTGAGAAAATAGTTTTAGAAGAGTACCAGTTAGAGGGAAATGCGAAGTTTTGGTGGAGAGCTTCGAAGGACATAATCTTTCCATTAGATACTGATGTTAACTGGGAGGAGTTTGTTAGAGCTTTCAATAGGAAGCATTTTTGATTGTGCTAAGGATAGGAAGATTACTGAATTTGTTCGGTTAGAACAAAAGGGTTGACGGTAGACCCGGTATGAGGCTAGATTTTCTGAATTGTCTAGATATGCTCCTAGATTGATTAAGGATAGGAAGAGAAGGCTAAGAGATTCTTGAAAGGGCTGAGGACCGACATTAGGAAGCAGCGGTGCCATTGAATATAAGAGATTATAATGAGATTTATGAAATGGCGCAGTTAGTGGAGGAGGAGTTGTTGAGAGAACGGTCGGAGTTTAAGAAACCGTTGAATTTTAATGATGTGAAAAAGGGTAAGAGACCTTATTCTGGTCAAGGTCAAACCTGGAATGTGAAGAAGAAAAGTAATTTTGGGAATTTTGGAGGAGCAAGAAGTGGTCTAAATATAGGGAAAGTACCCTATCAGCCTGGTGTTTGTCAAAAGTGTAATGGGCGACATGGCCCAGGACCTTGCACTGGACGACCAAAATGTTTTGGTTGTGGACAAGTGGGTCATCTCAGGAGAAGTTGCCCACAAGAAAAGTCGCAAGTGAGTGTTGGCTCAGTGCGACAGGGATATCAGAGTGCTGTTAGGTCAAACCCACAAGGAAATCCTCAGAGACCACCAGCACAAGGAAGGGTGTATGCAATCACCCAGGAGGAAGCGGAAGCTTCCAAAAATGTTATCTCAGGTACGATTCTTATTAATGGTGAAAAGGCATATGTATTGTTTGATACGGGTGCAACGCATTCGTTTGTGTTTGAAAGATATAAACGTTTGAATAAGATAGAAGTTATGCCTCTTGAGATGCCTCTTTGTGTTTCCACGCCTTTAAAGGATATGGTATTGTCTACGTTGGTGTGTGGAAATTGTAAGATATCAATGGGAGGAAAGGATATGGAAATAGACTTGGTTGTAATGGCTATGTATGACTTTGACGTTATTATAGGAATGGACTGGCTTCATAAGTATCGGGCTAGAATGGATTGTTATAGAAGAATAGTTCAATTCGTTTTACCTTATCAGTCTAGTTGTGAAATTTTAGAAGGTCAGACCCATCTTCCTGTAGCACTTATTTCGGCAGTAGAAGCCTGTAAGTTACTTGACAAAGGATGTCAAGGGTACCTAGCCATAGTTAGAGATTATGCAAGGGAGGAGCCTAAACTTGAGGAGGTCTGCGAAGTTAACGAATTTCAAGATGTATTCCCTGAGGAATTGCCTGGATTGCCGCTAGAGCAGGAGATTGAATTTGAAATTGAATTAATGCTTGGGACAGGACCAATATCAAAAGCCCCATATAGGATGGCCTTAGTTGAATTGAAGGAGTTGAAAGTGCAACTGCAGGAGTTGCTTGACAAAGGATTCATTAGACCAAGTGCTTCACCTTGGGGTGCACTGGTCTTGTTTGTGAAAAAGAAGGATGGATCGATGCGCTTGTGTATTGATTATAGGCAGCTGAACCAGGTGACCATTAAAAATAAGTATCCTTTTGCTTAGAATTGATGACTTGTTTGACCAACTCCAGGGAAGTTCGGTCTTCTCTAAGATTGACTTGAGGTTGGGATACCATCAGTTAAGAATTAAGAAGGAGGACATTCCTAAGACTACGTTTCGGACTCGTTATGGACACTATGAGTTCCTTGTTATGCCATTTGGATTGACTAACGCGCCGGTTGCATTTATGGATTTGATGAATAGAATATTTCAGCCTTATTTAGACCAGTTTGTGATTGTCTTTATTGATGATATTCTGGTATATTCAAAAGGGCCTAAAGAGCATGAGCAACATTTGAGAATTGTTTTGCAGACTCTAAGAGAGAATAAGTTGTATGCTAAGTTTAGTAAGTATGAATTCTGGTTGGATCGAATAATATTTCTAGGACATGTGGTGTTAGGAAAAGGAATTGCAGTAGACCCGGCAAAAGTTGAAATGGTAGTAAATTGGCCGAGGCCAACGACACCTACCAAAATACGAAGTTTCTTAGGACTGGCTGGTTATTATAGGAGGTTCATTGAAGGATTTTCACGACTGGCAGGACCTTTAACTAAGTTGACCCGAAAGAATGTGAAATTTGAGTTGAATGGGGAATGTGAAAGGAGTTTCTAGGAGCTCAAAAGGAAATTGACTTCAGCTCCAATTCTAACTATACCGACTGGACCAGATGGTTTCACGGTGTATAGTGATGCATCTCACAAAGGACTAGGATGTGTGTTGATGCAGCATGGCAAAGTTGTAGCCTATGCATCTAGACAATTGAAACCCCATGAGTTGAATTACCCAACGCATGATTTAGAGTTAGCAGCGATAGTGTTTGCCTTGAAGATATGGAGACACTATTTGTATGGGGAAAAGTTTGAGATTTATATGGATCATAAAAGTTTAAAGTATCTGTTCTCATAAAAGGAGTTGAACATGAGACAAAGGAGGTGGATGGAGTTGTTGAAGGATTATGACTGTGAGATAAGATATCATCTAGGGAAAGCGAATAGAGTAGCGGATGCTCTTAGTCGTAAGTCGGCTATAGAAATGGCTAGTTTGAGGATGGCAAAATGGGAATTGTTAGAATTTGTAGCAGACTCCGAATTTAAATTGGAAATGGATTGTCTTACTGGTATGCTTAGTGCATTAAGGATTGAGCCGGAGATTATCCAGAAAATTAAAATCCTGCAAGAATCTGACCCAGAGATTTTGAAAGTGAAAGATGCTGTATCTTTAGGAAAAAGATCAGACTTTCAAATCTCTGATGATGGAATAGTAAGATGTCAAGGACGACTTTGTGTTCCCGACAATGAGGAGTTAAAGAAGGAAATTTTGTCGGAAGCAGATAAGAGTAATTATAGTATCCACCCAGGCAGTACAAAGATGTACAGGAATTTGCGCCAGCAATTTTGGTGGAACGGTATGAAGGCAGATACGGCTAAGCACGTTTCCCAATGTTTGACGTGCCAGCAAGTAAAAGTGGAACATCGTAGACCCGCAGGACTTTTGAGACCATTAGACATTCCGGAATGGAAATGGGAACATATAACGATGGACTTTGTGCAAGGATTGCCAAGGACATCAAGTAGTCATGACTCAATTTGGGTTATAGTGGATCGTTTGCCTAAATCGACACATTTCTTAGCGATTCGCATGGACTACCCAATGGATAAGTATGCGGACATGTATGTAAGTCAAGTGGTACGCTTACATGGTGTTCCAGTGACCATTACTTCAGATCGAGATTCGAGGTTTACTTCGAATTTTTGGAGAAGTCTTCAAATTGCGTTAGGGACTAAGCTTTAATTTAGTACTGCTTTTCATCCCCAGACCGATGGACAAACAGAAAGAGTAATCCAGATATTGGAGGATATGTTGAGGGCTTGTGTAATTGATTTCAAAGGAAATTGGGATGAAAGATTGCATTTGGTAGAGTTTGCCTATAACAATAGCTTTCAAAAGAGTATAGGCATGGCTCCCTATGAAGCATTATATGGAAGGAGATGTAGGACTCTTGTCTGTTGGAGTGAAGTAGGTGAAAGGAAATTGACAGGTCCTGAACTGGTGCAAGTTACCATTGAAGCTGTTGATATTATCAGAGAAAGACTTAGAACAGCTCAGAGTAGACAGAAAGACTACGCAGATAGGCGTAGAAGGCCTTTGGAATTTAGTGTAGGAGACCATCTATTCCTTAAGGTATCTCCAATGAAAGGAATATCTCGATTCAGGATGAAGGGTAAGTTAAGCCCTAGATTTGTTGGACCTTTTGAAATACTTGAGAGGATAGGAGATGTGGCTTATCGTTTAGCATTACCTCCTAAGTTAGAAAATCCGCACAATGTGTTTCATGTATTGATGTTGAGAAAGTACCAGCCGAATCCTGGTCACATACTCGATCATGAAGCCATCAAAGTGGATGAGAAAGTTAGGTACATTGAAGAGCCTGTGCAGATATTGGATCGAAAGGAGCAAATTCTTAGGACCAAGAAGATCCCATTGGTCAAGGTATTATGGCAACATCAAGATATGGAGGAAGCCACATGGGAAAGTGAGGACCAAATGAAGGAAAAGTACCCCTATTTGTTTCAAGAAGGCATGAGTGGTGTTTGAATTTCGAGGACGAAATTCTCTAAGGAGGAGAGAGTTGTGGCATCCCAAAATTTAATGACAAGCCATAAGGTGTGTTAAAGTCTCTAATTAGGTGATAAAATTTCCCATGGCTTATGCTTTAGCCATTAGTCTTTTAATTAGATGATTTGTGCATGTGATTGTGAGAATTTAAATTTGATAGATTAATAACCTATGCTTGGCCATGTACTTTATAAATTAAATTCCAATAAACAAGATGTCCCAAGACTTTGGCCAAGATGAAAAATTGGAATTTGAAAATATTTATAGAAAGGAATTCAAAAAAAAAAAAAAAAAAAGAGGAAAAGGTCAATTTTTGGGATGGGCCTTAGGCCCATTGGCCTAAGCTTTTAATGGGCCAAGCTAGCCGGCCCAATAGAGGCCCAAGAGGAGCTGGTCGACCAGCCACAAGAAGCCCAAGCCCAAATTCAAAAATCCAATAGGACAAGTGGCACAAGACTCTCATGTATTGGCTTAGGGAAGAAGACCATGCATTGGCCATGGTTAAGGCAAGTAATGATTGTTAATCATGAGGATTAGGGGGGTATAAGAAGGGAAGAGAGAGAGAGGGTGGCCGGATTCCATTCGGCCGAGAGAGAGAGTGAGAGAGAGAGAGAAATTTTGAGAGAGAGAGGGAGAGGCCGAGAGAGACAGGAGGAGGAGGAGCCGTCGTGAGCCGCCGTGTTCGCCGCCCTACGCCATCGACCGACCGGTCTAGAGGCAAGTGGGAGTCCTCTAGCTTCTCTTGCATGTTTGTATGTTGCTTGCATGTTGAATTTTTGGGTGTTTAAGTGAGAAAAACCGAGGTATGGTTGGCTTATTCTTAAATGGCTTGACTGTTCTTGCTCGTACCGTGTGAGTCAGAAATTTTTTTGAGCTTGCATGTGTCTTTAGAGTCCGATTTTGGCTTCGATTTCTTCATGAAAGTTGTAGCTAACATCATGTACTACAACATACTAAAGTTTCGTGGAAAATGATGGATATTTGAGGGGTTAAAGTCTCATCCTACCGAGACCTCAGATCTGGAAAGATTTTACTGACATCTTGTTGGATTTGTGGTTGCATGTTGGATTTGTGCTAAGAATCTCTCTTCGATTTCTTCATGAAAGTTGTAGGGGACATCTTAAAACTACAACATACTCAAATTTGAAGTGAAATGAAAGAGTATAGCCTAGTAAATCGACTAGATCTTGAAGATGGTGATTCTGGAGATGTATTTCGGTACACCCGAGACTTCATGGACCTAAATGACGACTATACTTTGGTTATTTGACTTAGGTTTCTTCATAAAACTTGATAGAACATCTTTATGTAGAACATATCAAAATTTCAGAGGAAAAGAAAGAGAATAGATAGGTTAAAACTCAATATTTCGGAGAAGCATGTACTGGACGATGCGGTAATGGATCCAGAAGCTTCGTGAGACTGTAGAAAATAATCTAAAAAGAATCTGGCTTGGAAATCTTGATGAAAGTTGTACGAAAATGTCTTGGCTATAACTCGGTAAACTTTCGTATTTTTTTTTGGAGGCCGTATGGATATTTTAATCGAATTTCTTTGTAAACTGTGCATTTTGGTTTCATCCCAAATTATATGATGTTTTGTGAGAATTGTGAAATTATGTGAAATTCTATTTGGCCATGTATTTTGCATGAAATTATTATTCAATTGTCTTGTTTATGACTTGTCTTAATTTTTATATTTTCTAGAAATTTATAGATATTGAATTTAATATTTTTGAAAATGGCAAAAGCTGAAATTTAAAATAAATGAAAAGGACATGAAAATGGATTATTTTATTGGCCATAAATTCCATTAAATTTTATTTCATAAATAATTATACCATGTTACATGTATGATGAGGTCTTGATGTATGCATGACATTGAATTGAGATGCATGTGTAAATTCAATGCCGAATGTGACTTGTTTGACATCACATCATATGCTATGCTAAATTAAGACCGAAATTGGTAAACATGGATAACGTTAAATGAGGAGATTGTGGTGGTGGAGAATGATGCCGGAATGTATAGAGATACATTGCCGGATAGCCCTGGGAGTTTCAGGATGCCCGGCCAGGGAGTGTAAATGCCGGAAGCCCTGTCGGAGGTTTCTGCCCGAAGGGAATGCCTCGTGATGCCAGTTAGGATACGAGATGTCCGGAATGTGGGGGGGCCGGAACCCTGTCGGAGGTTTATGCCCGAAGGGAATGCCTCGCGATGCCAGGATTGGGGTGTGAGATGTCCGGCCAGGGAGTGTAAATGCCGGAAGCCCTGTCGGAGGTTTCTGCTCGAAGGGAATGCCTCGTGATGCCAGTTGGGATGCGAGATGCCCGGAATGTAGGGGGGCCGGATGCCCAGTGGCCTGGGATGGCTGAATGCCGGAAGCCTCGGAGGTCTTTGCCCGAGGGGATGATGAAATTGATGATTTGAGAAATGGGTGATGTGGTGATCAAATTTAAAGATAAAGATGAAAATTAACCCATGGTATGATATGCATGATGATATGCATGATGATGATGATGATATGTGATGTGATATGATGATCACCCATGGTATGATATGCATGATGACATGCATGATGATGATGATGATATGTGATGCGATATGATGATCACCCATGGTATGATATGCATGATGATGATGATGATATGTGATGTGATATGATGATCACCCATGGTATGATATGCATGATGATATGCATGATGATGATAGTGATGATGATATATGATATGGCATGATGACATGCATGATGATATGCATGATGATGATAGCGATGATGATGATATGTGGTTAGACATGAACGATATGACGATGCCATGATGATGATGACATGTATGATATAATGATACCATGATATGATGACGCATGATAGTATGCGCATGGTTTCAAGGGAAGTAACACCTGTAATGCATGTATGATTTGTATGGTGCATTGAGTTGTTATTGGATTCCTTATCTGCTGAGTGGTTGTACTCACCCCTTTTGGGGACTAACATTTCAGATTAGCAGTATGCCGCTTCCTGCCGTCACGCGGGGTGCATTTTATGGGTTACCGTCCGACGTCGAGGTAGAGTGTGAGGAGTTCAGCTGTCCTTCTGTACCTGGACTCACCTACATACGTGTGCGATGTTTTGTCACTTACGACATAGGCCTGGCTGGGGGCCCAGTCGTTCAAGAGTTTGTCTCTGTCCACGTTCGCCGCGATGGGGTGATGAGAGGGATGCTGCCGCTGCCACCGCCTGACGCACCGGACTGGGTGTGAGGCCCAAGCGTCACGAGAAGGGGCTGTTGTTTTTTGGGAATAGTTAGCCGACACCTATGATGGGGGTTGTACACATGTGATGTAGAGGATCGAGGGTTCTTTTTGAGGTTTTAGGCTGGACATGGTAGAGTCCTAGCTTTTCCTTGTTATGTATCGACCCAAAAGGGAGTCCCATCTTAAAAGTATATGTAAATACGGTGTCGTGACTTGTTTATAAAATCATGGTAATTAGTGGTGTGTATTTGTATCATGGTTAGGAGGGGGAGAGATGGTGATGTTTGCTTCTGCTAATGAGTTGCGCTGGGACCGCCTTTAAAAAAAAAAAATGCCTGTGAACAACGACGCTTTTGTTATAAGTATAAGTACAAGAGGGTAATAAGGTGTAACATTGGTGCTTGTGGCGACCGTCGAAGGGTTCAGGGTGCTACAACGTCGGGTCAATGAAAGGGACTTTAGTCTACGAAAGCACGCCAGGTCAATATAAAGGAACACCGAGCTACGAAAGCACACCAAGTCGATGAAAAGGACTTTGGGCTACGAAAGCACGCTAGGCCAATTATAAGGGACATCGAGCTACAAAAGCACATCGAGTCGATAAAAGGGACTCTGGGCTACGAAAGCACGCCATATCAATATAAAGGGACAACTTGACCGAGTGAAGTGTCGATGCACTTGAGAGTGAATATCTGCATAATGATAAGTATATGGGCAGAGATATACTTACCTAGTAATATCTCTGATTCTTGGGGATATGTCTTCTAGAATTTAGATATCTGTGGAGGTCTTTCACCTCCTTGAAGAAATAAATTTTGGAACATCAAGGATGCAAATGTTCGTGAAGGTTTCTCATCTCCTAATATCATGAGGCATTTTGAAAGGAACTTGAATGTCAGGAGCTCTTGGGTCTTTGAGCAAACATTATCTGTCAGACATGATTTAGAGCAAAAATGCATTTACCAAAGAAATAAGCAATTAAGGCTATTCTAGAATGCACACTTGAAAATCCACTAAAGTTTTTATCAATTCAATCGAGGTTCATGCATAATGACCTTTGCATCACCCAAATTTCCATTGGAGATAATTATCATTCAAGACAATTTTCACTCATGACATGGATTTCCTAAAAATACTAAATGAGAGACTTTCAGTTAGAAAGGAGTTTCACTCACTCTCATTTAGAAGGCTATTTTATGAGAATCACTCCATCTCACTATCATCATACCAACAAGGGTCCGAGTATTCTCATAAGCAGTACAACCTTACCAATCAGAGAGGTCTTTAACAAGGACCGTAATGTGGGCTTGGTCAATGGCTTAACAAAGGGGACTCTTTGAGTCAAGGCAATTGAGAGAACAGCTTCGCGATCATCTCCGGGTTTACAAGTCAAGACCCTGCAAAATGAGAAAGAAATAGTCTTGCTCGTACTTCTTCGAGAAATGCTTATAAACATATGAATTACCGTGTTAATTCAAGTGCTCTAATTAGAAGAGATTTTGCAAGGGACATAACATAAGCTAGGTTCATAGGTTGAGAAACGAAAGATTATTATGCTCAAAGATGTGTATGGGGTCAAAGCTGATGATCATCTAGGTATTGTCGCCGGTCTTCTTCTTTACTAGAGATTGTCTTGATAAAGCGCCCCATTGATTGTAAAAACTCAACATTTGAGTTCTTTGAGTATTGCTCCATCAAGATTCAATTCTTGCAATTGACAGTCATCTTATCTTGACTCTCTTTTTTCATCTATGGGTATTGGCCTTGCTTTTACCAGGCACACTTTGTTTTTTTCATACCCCCCAGTTCTCATGCATTTTTTTTCACTTCTTTTCATGGGCATTGGCCTTACTTTTACCAGGCACACTACTTTTTCATGCCC
Organism: Eucalyptus caleyi; assembly: GCA_014182885.2. Classification (NCBI taxonomy): domain Eukaryota; kingdom Viridiplantae; phylum Streptophyta; class Magnoliopsida; order Myrtales; family Myrtaceae; genus Eucalyptus; species Eucalyptus caleyi. Next base: position 17,573,132 of record CM024470.2, read on the forward strand.
ATCAATTCAATTTTGATTTCAATTCTTGCGCACAATGCATGCGTTAAGCAATTACACTTTGGATGACACTCAAACTTTCAAAGGTCTTTATCTACCTTTTGCCTTGCCCTAGTGTGGGGGATGATCATCAACTCGGGTTTAAAGAAATGAAATTACAGGCTCAATTGGGCTATGCAAAGGATATAAGTGTATAAGATAGAGAAAGAAATGTTCTTCGTCATCCTAAGGCACTTAAATTACTACATGAATTCAATGTAATAGCATGACTCGAAGATTGATGCAAGTGAGAGCAAGAAAATTTCAATTCATTTTCCTCACCTCATAATGTTGTCTTACCTCCAACTTGCCCCGATGTGGGGTGGTTCTTGACAGGGGTAATTTGAAAAGAATCTCCACAAGTGTGTAATGAACTCAAAGGAGTTAAGTAATGGATCACCTGTTGTGTTTGGGATAAATAAATATTGCCTCTCATCACTTCAGTCATCATACCTTTTGCGAGAGAACTCTTTACCTTGCAGATATGGAACTTGCTACACTCATCTCACAAGTGTATGAGTAAATGACTATGTATAGGATAGGGCTTGCCTTTCCTCATCCTGATACGTCTCATTCAGCACTCTTAAGTATTGATGTCACTTCATTGAGTTGTCTATCTTGACAAATCTCCTCATGAAATTGGTAAGCTAAATCAATATGAAAATTCTCTTTTCAAAAGAATCTAGCAACTTTAAGCATGAAAGGCTTTTGTGACTTCAAAACAACAATTTATCGCACTCAAAACATGGTTTTAAGCATTCATTCAAGGGATTGCTCCACAAAGAGACTGCCTCATCAATGGATGTCCTTGGATTGTCTCTATCAATCAAAAGTGAAAATTTGTTTTTGCCCCTGCACAAAAGAACATGCAAGAATAGGATACTATGCAATATCAGAGTAATTTCAAATTGCACACCCATTTTGGCTCAAATTGAGATTTTATCCCAATTAGGTCACAAATGAAATTTGCCATGCCCCCAATCTGTTATCTCATGCGCCCTTTTCAGATACTTTCTCATCAAGGCAAGAAAGTAATGCTCTGAAATATGAAGTAAATGAGTCAGAAAATTAAACAGGGCTAACCTAATGCATGCTTTAGGAAATGGCTTGAAAAATGATTTTTTTATTCTCCTTTTTTGGGAATTTTTTATGAGGAAGCATGAAGAAGCCCAGTCCTTAGATTTTCTCCATGGATGATATTTTCTTTTCATTGTTGGATATCGTCACCGGGCCGGTTTGGTGTACCCAAAGCATGTCCTGAAAATTGTTAATAAAATTATAATTTCATTGAATAGAATCAAAGGAATTACATTATTGGAACGGAAAATGCAAACAAGCCAAACCCTAAAAGCGAAAGTGATAATTGAAATTTGAAAGAGCAAAAAATCCTAAACAAAACTTGAAATCCTAGAAGTTAAGAACTTCTTCACTCAGTGACAGCATTCGTGCCTCCATCATGGTTGGGCAGAGGATTTTTCTAATTACTGCTGAAGGAGAACACCTTTATATCAAAGAGGTCTTGGACCTTATGCTTGAAAACATAGCAATCATCAGTGGAGTGACCAACCTCTCCCATGTGATAGTCACACTTTTCGAAGGGATTATATGCAGGATAATGCTAGGGATTTGGTCGCTTCGGCTCAGTAGAGATTAATCCCTTCTTTTGGAGAATAGGCAAAACTTTGGATAGGGGTTTAGGAAGAGGTGTAAACTGTCTCCTAACATTACGTCGTTGACCCGAGAACTGATGTCCTCCACCTTGTTGCTTAGTAGAAATCTTAATTACCGAAGCGCGATTGGATGTATCACGATTCGGTTGAGAGTAGGCCATATTAATCTCAGCTTTAGGATCCTTCTCCTTCTCTTGTTAGATGGCTCAATAAACCACCCTTCTCTTATCCCCATCTCAATCTGTTCACCCATCGGGATAAGTTGGTTGAAATTCTCAACGTACGTGCTAGCCATTTGGTTGCGGAACTCAAATGGGAGAGTCTTGACGAATAACTTCATCAGCACCTTGTTAGTAGGTTCATGAGTGATTTGAGCCGCTAGATTTCGCCACCTCACGGCATACTCTTTGAATGACTCGTTCTTCTTCTTCTCCATCCTCTCAAGATCCTCTCGGGAAGGTGCAATGTCCATGTTGAACTTATATTGTTTGAGGAACGCATCAACCACTTCATTCCAGGTGTCGAGAAGGTTTACATTCTTCATTTTGTACCAATTCAGCGCAGGCCCAATCAAACTTGCATGAAATGATTGAATCATGAGGGGCTCATTCCTGACGTATTGAGCCATGCATATGTGGTACATCTGCAAATGAGTTTTCGGGCAGGAGGTACCATCGTATTTTTCAAGCTCCAGCATCTTAAATTTCTTTGGCATCTTGACTTTTTCGTACACGGACAAGTCAAACGGGAGTGAACTCTGTGACTCTTGCAATTGCTTCAGTTTTTTCCTCTGGTTTTGCAAAGCGTTCATCCTGCTCCACCTTAGGGACGTTATCCGGCTTTGTCTTTTCAACAGTGATCAATGGTGGATCATCTTCCAAGTCAGGCATGTCATCATCACCCATTTGAGCCTTCGAGACAACTATCTAGGGGAGAGCAGGTGCAGGAGTTAGATTCGCTCGAAGGGATTGGATTTGAGTTGTCATAAGTTGCATAGAAGCGAGCAACTGTTTAAGTTGGTCTTCCACAGTGGACATACGATCACGCATTTCGGTTTGGTTAGCCATTTTTGGTCTCGATCCTGTAATAATGGGCGAACGTGGAGGATCCATTATCACCCAATTGAAATAAATGAAAATATGTAAGCACGATGTGTAAATAGAAAGTCAATCCATGACAATGATCTAATCGATTTTTTCATTTTTTTTTTCATTTATTCATGAAAAGTTCATAAACGAATGGCATTTCCTAAAAATGGATTAGGAAAATAAAGATAGACACCCTAACAAGACCAAATTTCCTAGACATGAATTGAAAACAAATTCTCCAATTTTTTTTTTTTTTTTTTTTTTTTGCAAATGATTCATTGCATGGCAATTTACTCATTTCATTCCTAATTGACGAATGAATTAGATCAAATGACTAACCTAGATTGTCATGGACGGACCAAAAGTAAATTGCATAGTATAAGGGTAGAAGACCTACTTCACCCAGGAGAATCAATGGCAATCACATAGACATGCGCATGGTAAGTGGCTCGATTTCTACTCTAGACAGGCTTAGCAAAGTGAAGCCACAAGGATGATCGAACTAGTCGTAGGCGTGCGGACTAAGTCTAGTCCTCATGACTCCGGCTTGGTCAAAGAGCTAACCTAGGTTGCGGGCATGCAAACCGAGGTGAGTACTCTTGACACCAAAAGAAGAAAGTTCAAGATTGAGATGGGCGACTTGTACCGCGAGCATGCAGTGGGGGTGGTATCCATTTCAATACCATCCTAGATGATCCTATGTGGCCCAGGTTCGGTAGCAGGTTGTGTGTGCAAAAGTGTAGCGCTAAATGCAAAGCATACACGACAGTTTATATCAAGCAACACTTTGTATATGAAAATAAACCATGCATTCCTACACCTCCCTGCAAAACAAAGGTTAGCAAACACTTCTCCTTATACCTCCTATCCTACAAGAACATTTAACACCTTAAATGTTAGGGACGTACCTGCGATCCTTGTTGCCAAACAAAAATATTTTTTTTCAAAAAGAAAATTGGCCTAAGTCCACTAAGAGCTTTAACTCAAGTCCCCAGCCGAGTCGCCAAGCCGTCGCGACCAATTTTTCAGGTGCACCACCTAAAATTAGGCTAATGGATTGGTAAGCCTAGACTTAGCTTGGGCTCTCCCAAGCCCATACCAATTCGCGACTTATGTTCAGATTCTTAACATGCATATAGATTTGATCTAGGAGTCGCCACTAATCTATTTTTTCGTGGGTCGATTAGAAACCCAAGTAAAGTAACAAGAGATTTACTTTACTCCTACGAACCAGAGATTTATGAATTTGGGGACTTGATTACGTTAGATTTCTCAAACGCCATTTCCGTACCTTTATCTTTTATTTTGAAAAATGTTTGTCAAGCAGCTTGAATTGATTTTAAATCTATTTCCCTAACATGTAAGGTGATCATACGGATGCACAAACCACCAATTTAACATCCAAGAAAAGCAATGGATAAATTTGCAGGACTTACCACGTAGCAATGAAAGCATCGCAATGTTAGATTAGAATTCATTTCGACAGTCCTAGATATGATTTCTAATTAACACGCAATTTCTTTTTTTGTTTTCACTTATTTAGCGAGGCTCATGCTTTATGCAATGCATGCTACTAATCTAACATGAAATGATATGATATGACAATATGACCTAAGCTATATGACTTGAGTAAGGTAATTTCCAAAGAAATGCAATAATTAAATGTGCAATCTAAATTCATCAAATGACCTAACTCTAATGACGAGGAAGTTCTAATTAAATGAACCAAGCAATCACTAAATGACGTGCATTTCATGAACATAATTCAATATGATGTGCACATGACATTTTTTAATAAGTGCGCAATCTATCCTAATATGCAATGACATGCAAAGAATGCCCTAATTCTAATTTTCTTTTTCTTTTTATTTTAAAATTGCCAATTAATTAAGCTTGCAATTCAAAATAAAGAAAACTAACATCCTAAATGAACGCATTTTTGGATTTTATATTTAGAAATTAGAAATTAGATTGCAACTCTAAATAAACAAGATAACCCTAAGACTAGGAATATTCTAAAATGAACCAAATCCTAATTCAATTTTTATTTTTTTCATTTTACGAAAATAAAATTGATTCAAACGACAGCAAATCAAGCCAAATAAGATTGATATCCAAAAATTAGCGAACCATATCTCGCGCACGAAATTGGGTTGACCAATTTTAAATTTAAATCACGAATCGAATATCGGGCGTGAAATCGGATTGTCGATTTTTGCAAAGATTGCGAGTCGGATTTCGAGCTCGAAAATCAGACTGTCAATTGGACCCACACTTTTCAAGTTCATGGTAAGCAATATTTGGGACAATTAAGAGATACCCAAATCATTAGTGGAATTTTGAAGTTCGTGGTGGCTTACTGGCACCAGTTGACACCATCTCCCTTTCATTCTTTTACAGATTTTGGATGCGAGGATTACAATCCCGGAACTGAAGCCAGGAGGCATGAAAACTGTGATTACAATATAGAGACGCCTGTACAAACTCTTGCTCCTCATTCCCTTACTCAAGCAATTACAATGATTGAATCAGAGTAGGATTGACGGATCGTTATTAGGTAATTTTTACAGGATTAATATTTGTCGGCATTGACAGTTGAGCATTTACGTGTGATCTGCAGTAGCAGGCTGCAGGTGCTGTATGTTGCATAAACTTTAAGCTCTCGTGTTATAGTATCTCAAAGACATTTTGCTTTGAAGTGCGTATATATTACCATTCAGGTCTGATCGGCAGCGAGTGATCATGAGACTGGGATTGAGCTATATATCTTGTTCTTCGGCCATGTTTTTCCTGTAAATTTATTGGCAGGCTTAGCAAAGAAAAAACGACAAGTTATGTGAGCTTATCATACTCTATTTACGAACAGCGTGCCTATTAATGTCAAACGGTAGGGTTGAACTAAGTGCAACAACTCTTTGTGTTTGACTTGTATCTTCAGAATAGTTTGTGAATTTTCAGGTTTATCACAGGAAAGTTCTTTAAATCTCATGCAACTTCCACCATCGATCTCTATGATGCCAACTATGTACTCTCAAGACGACTGATCAAGTTAGCTCACGTGTTTGATTCATTGGTTTCTCCCACTTGAACACACTTTATGTTTTGTCAATAGATTTCTTTAGGCAAAAGAACCCTTCAAGTGCCAAAAGTTGGTACAAATGGACACTTAAGTGCCAAAACTTATGAAAGTGCCACTTAAATGCCACTTTTTATGAAAAATGAGACATTTAAGTGCCACATCCGGCAAACATTGCCGGAAATTCTACGTAGCATTTTTTTATTAATTTTTCGCTTATGTGGCTCGCCGGAAGGCGACTCAAGCAAACCACACACAAAAACGACATCGTTTTGGTATAATTCGAATTTTAATATAATAATTAATTAAATAATTTAAAAAAGGTGGGGAGTAGGAGGAGGGAGGCAGCCAGTGGCTGAGGGCTCAGCCCTTGCTGCCATTGCCTCACCTCCATCGTCGGGAAAGTGGGGGAGTGTCAGTCGAGGCTGCTGAGCCCTGGCCGGGGGCTGAGGGCGACCGCCCAATGAGCGGCAGCCCTTGGGTCAGCCGGGCGAGGGCATGAAGGCCCTTGTCGCTAGTCAGCCAGAGCCATCGGCCCTCAGCTAGGGCTCGGCGGCCCCCACCGACACTCCCCCACCTTCCCGACAATGGAGGGAGCCGGCGGCGAGGGCGAGCCCTTAGCTGCCAATTGCCTCCCTCCTCCTCCCTCCCCCCCCAAAAAAAAAAAATTAATTAATTAATTAAAATTTAAAAAAATTGATTTAATTAATTATTATATTAAAATTCAAATTATACCAAAACGACGTCATTTTGATCTTGTTTAGCCACATTAGCATGCAAAACGACGTTGTTTTGCATTAGACTCGTTGGAAAATTGCCACATCAGCATTTTGGCCAGATTTTCTCGCCGATGGCACTTAAATGATTAATTTTGCTCCGATTTTGGCACTTAAATGTCACCTTCGTATCTATTGGCACTTAAGTGTCTCTTTGTACCAACTTATGGCACTCCAGGGATCTAGGTGTTGATTTCTTTACAAAGAACTTATTGACGAGACTTGTTTGACGGGAGACTCAATTATGATGTCTTGCCTTCAAACTCATATTTATGTTCTTGTAACAGAAAATATATAATTGATCTTTCATTTATTTTTCCTGATTCTGATATATCCCGTTTCTAGGGGGATTGTACGCCGTGGCATGCAGCAATCATCAACTAAGAAGTTGTGACCTTTCCAAAATCCTAAGACAAGGCATTCTTTTGGGCCATTTTTAGATAAAATTTCGAAGAAGAGTGGTCTCTAACTCTGTCTATCTATGAATTGCAAAGAGTCTCGGGTCATAAACGGTCTTGGATGGTGCCGGCCCCCTGCAAGATCTACTATGGTGCAGATTCAAACTGCTATTTCTGGTGTGTTGTTCCCCAATGCGGCAATTGATGATATGTCAATTTGGATTCCTTGTTCAGTCGGTTCTTTCACTACCTCTAGTGCTTGGAAGACAATTGGAGTGAAGCGCCAGCATGTTGATTGGCACAATGTACTTGGTTCAATCCATCTATTCCCAAGCATTGTTTTATCTCATGGTTGCATGTTCGCCATGGGCTTGCCAGTTGACATGGGATTGTTAAGTAGTGTTTTGTGTCTTCAGCTAGCTGCACTATACGTGGCCTTGCTAACAAGAGTAGAAATCATCTATTCTTTCTTTCTTTCTTTCTTTCTTTCTTTCTTTTATCGAGAAAGTGCCTTGATTTCATTGATAACTTGAAAGTAGACGAGAGGAGGGTTCAAAATCATAACATAACAAGGGCCAAAGAGGATTTGGGGTTGGAAATCCAATTCGGGCTCAGAGATTCATTTCGGTAGGCCTTCGCAATTCAATTCGCAGGCTGATTAGAATGTGTATGGTAAAATTTTCATTCCCGAAAACAATTTATATTCAGAAATAATTTTTTCTATTTCTATCTCTTTGACCAGTTTTTTTGAGCAAAAAAATGTATTTTGTAACTACACAAAAATTTTAAACCCGAAGTGGAAAAATGATATAAATGCGTTTGGCATGACACGTTTTTATTTCCATTTTTTTTTCAATTTAATTATAAAAATGTTAATGGAGACTTAACAATTCATGTTTGGATAAAACAGGACTTTTGTAAGGATTTGACTAATCAAAAAATTTTAGGATGGCCTCAAAAAATCAAACGAAATAGTTAGTAAAAAAATGGATGGTTGAAAATGGTGGCGGATAGTCACATTGATTTACTACTTACAATAAGGAGGTGATAGTAAATCTTTGGGTATTACAATTTGGGCCTATGGGAAAATGACATTCGACAAGTAACAAGGGTATACAATCATGCAAATCCTATCCATCCGCACTTAAGAACATATGTGAATCAACGTGTGCACCTAGACTAGCCTGAGGCATTTTAGCGAACACGTAACGAGCACTTTCACATAAGTGTTGGCATATTCAAAACCGCTGAAAATCAACACCCAGCTTAAAACCAGCGCACAAACGCATCAAGAAACGTTAGTCTAACACTAGGTTTGATCTTATTTTCGTTCATACCACAGCTGGGTCTCGACATTCTCTGCCCAAACTTCTACCAAACCGAGATGAAAACAAACTTGTATCACGACTTTCAAAAGCATTTTGTCAAGCAGGTTCCGGGGTACTACCAATTCTGAACTCAATTAGTGAATTGGAAATACTTTTCCCGTACAAAATCAACTCTGAAACAACAAGACCATTACAAAATCATCCAAGAGAGGCTTTGGTTCTTAGTGTTGGAGAAAACTTCCTTGTGTGTTTTGAAGATGACAAAATGTTTCCATCAGTCTAGTCTAAAGTCTTGCAGACTCTTTAGTCAAAGTCTGGAGATCGCCGAACTGCCAGACTCAAGATTCAAAATCTATCCTCATTGACAGTTTCTAGACCGTCGAAAAAGACTTATCCAGAACTGAGTATCTTGTTAAGGATTTGATTTTATCGACTAAAGAAGATCTCTTAGCTGGAGATATCATCTTGGAATCTGTTATTCGTTTTGATTTTAATTTGGGTAATTTAGATCCATTGATTGGCGAAGCATACTTGAAATGTTCTACTTATGAAAACCTAGATCCTGATTATATGAACGAGCAGGATTGGTGGTCTATCGTTATATTCCTTAAATAACTCGAAATCTCCCTAATTAATTCTGTTCAACGGGTAGATTGGAAGAACTCCTTTGGTAAGTGCCAACAGGTATGAAGGCATGAAGGAGTATATAAGGAAGTTGTTCCAGTTATTCGAGTGTGTGCGCAATAGAAGAATTCCAAAGTCTGAAACTCCTTGTTCTTTGTCAATTCAATCATTGAGCGAAAACTTGTACTTAAAAGAGTGTTTATACTTCTGTGAGACCTTGAGGAAGTGTAGCAGTGTCTCTACACTATGGAATCATGGAAGAGCAATACTGTAACAACTCTTTTGATTCTTAGTGAAATCCAGTCGGTGGGCTGTCAGTGCGGAAGAGTGGACGTAGGCTTGGATGAAGTCGAATCACTATAAATTTTGTATTCTTATTTTCTTCCCTAAGCTCTTTTACTTTGATCGTAACTCTATTTGATTATTATAGTCTAATTTCCTTTTTATAAACAGAGTTGGTTTAAAAGCAAATTTATATATTTAACTCTACAAAATTTGTTTTTGCACCTTTTCACCCCCGTTAGGTGCTCGTACTAGCTTTCACAATTGGTATAAGAGCTTGTGTACTTATTTAAGTTGAAGTGTTTTTACTTCAGAGTTAAAGATCTATGACTAGTATGTTGGCTCCGGGTCTAGTTGAATGGCAAAGCAACACCAGACCACCATAATTTGATGGAAATGATTACAGCATATGGAAAAATAAGATGAAGGCATTCCTAAGATCAAAGGATCCTCTGGAATAAGACGTGATAGACAAATGAATCATTCCTAAAGCTGCAATAGTCTCAGAAAGAGGAAAAAAAGCTATTGAGTCCAATGAAATGACTCAAGAAGAGATAACCAAGGGACAAGCTCTAGATGTAAAAGCAATTTATTCTTTATATTGTGCATTATCTCCTATTGAATATAATATAATATCTTCTTGTGAAACAGCTAAAGAAGTTTGGGATAGATTACACATCACTTATGAAGGAATCGATCGAGTGAAAGAAACCAAAATTAATATTCTGCTTGGTCATTATGAAGCATTCAAGATGAAACAAGGAGAATCTATCACTGACATGTTTAGTCATTTTACAGAAATCGTGAATGGTCTTGAATATCAAGGTCAACCAATCTCTGAACCCATGAAGGTTAACAAGTTACTGCGTGGACTTTCCAAGGATTGGAATCACGTAAAGACTTCAATAAGGGAAACACAAATGATCATGCCACTATCTGTTGACAAATTGGTTGGCACCCTTCAGTCTTATGAAGTTGAGCAAATCAATGCAAATGAAGATCCCAAAGGTAAGAAATCCTTTGCATTGAAATCTAATGATGATTCTGATGTCACAGATTCTGAAGACGATATGGACGATGAAGAGCTTGCTCTCATGATAAGAAAATTCATAAAGCTGAATAGAAAAGGAAGAAGATTCAATTCGAAGAAACAAAATTCTCAAAAGCTACAAAATAAATCAGGTGAGGATGATGAATCCAACAAGGATGTAATCTGCTTTGAATGCAAGAAAAAGGAACACATCAGACCCAACTGTCCTCTGCTAAAAAGAAAGAAAGGAAAAGCTGAGAAATATAGAAAATCACTTAAAGTAGAAACTTGGAGTGATACTGAGTGTGAAGAAAGTGATGATGATTATGCCAATATTTGTCTCATGGCATACTTAGAATCAGATTCAGACTCTGAGACAGACTGAGACTCAGACAGTGAAATAGAGGTAAGTAATTTAAAAATTCCTGCTAAAGTCGCCAAATATATTGATGAATTGTGTCTTAGTCTCAAAACCTCTCTCAAGATGATTTCCGAACTAAAAATGGAAAATTCTGCACTAAAGCAACAGGAGATTGTTTGGAAAGAAAATGTCAAAAGTTTAGATAAAAATGTTATTACTTTGAAATAAAATGCAGACAATCTTTCAAAAGAAAATGCATTTTTGAAAAATGATATCTCAAGTATTTCTAAAAGATTTTCTATAGGATTTGAGAAATTAGAAAAGATTCTTTCAATGCAAAGACTTTACTTTAACAAATCAGGTTTGGGAATGACTGCTGAAACCATTCCTCTAATTAATTTTCCTAAGGTAAAGGAAAGAATTAAACAAAGACCTACAAAAGATTCTTATAAAAATCATTTCCAAAAAGTTTTTGTAAAACTTGTAAGCCACAGTGCTCTTAAATGTTCTAAGTGTAACGGCTAATAACACTTTGAGAAAGAATGTCCTATGGTTTGGAAACCTGTGAGGAACGTTTGGGCAAAGATTGTATATCACAATAACACCACTGGACCCAAGAAAATATGAATATCAAAGAAAGCTTGAGTTTCTTTTTTGAATGCAGGTAGTTATCAAGAAAAAGGTTAAATGGTACTTGGATAGTGGATGCTCGAGACATATGACAGGAGACTCAAATTGCTTCATAAAGCTTGTACAAGTTAATGGTGGAAAAGTTTCTTTTGGAGGAAATAGCAAAAGAAAAATTATGGGATACGGAACTGTAAATATCGGAAGTCTCACGATCAGTAACGTTTCCTTAGTAGAAGGACTCAACTACAACTTGCTGAGTATTAGCCAGCTGTGCGACACCAGTTTCAAAATCAACTTTCAAGAAGGAATATGCTCAGAAACCAGTAAAAACTCCTCTCAGACTTTCACAGGGCAAAGACATGGGAATATCTATCTATTAGATATTAAACCAGAAAAATCCCAATGTCTTATCTCAATTCAAGATGAAGCAAATCTATGACATAGAAAACTTGAGCACATCAACATGAAGCAAATAGCCAAAATCTTAGCAAAGAAGCTTGTTCGTCGACTACCCAATCTGACATACCAAAAGTTTGACCTATGTACACCATGCGTATTGGAAAAACAGGTAAGAAATTCATTCAAACCAATAAATCAAGTGTCCATTAATCGTGTACTGCAGCTATTACACATGGATATCTTTGGACCAACCAGAACTCAGAGTATTGGAGGTAAGAAATATTGTCTAATGATTGTGGATGATTATTCACGATTCACTTGGGTATATTTCCTAGCAAGTAAGTCTGAAACATTTTCTTATTTTATAAAATTTGCTAAGAAAGTTCAAAATGAGAAAAGGTATATTATTTCCAGTATACAAACAGACTATGGAGGTGAGTTTGAAAATCAAGACTTTGCTAAATTCTGTGATGAATCTGGTTTTTAGCATGTATTCTCCTCTCCTTATACTCAGTAGAATGGAGTTGTAGAAAAGAAGAATAGATTGTTGCAAGAAATGGCTAGAACTCTTTTAATTAAAAGTAACATTTCTTCTCGTTTTTGAGCTGAAGTAGTTTCTACAGCTTGCTATATTATTAAGAGTCTTCTTAAGACCTATTCTAGATAAAACTCCCTATAAGTTGTTCAAAGGAAAGAAGCCAATTGTTTCATATTTTCATGTGTTTGGATGCAAATGTTTTATATTGAAAAATACAAATGATCGAATTGGTAAGTTTGAAGAAAAATCAGATGAAGACATCTTCCTTGGATATTCAACCACCAGCAAAGCCTACAAAGTATACAACAAAAAGACTCAATCTGTGGAGAAATCGATGAATGCCAAATTTCAAGACTTTATGCAAAATCAATCAATTTAGACTCAACCTGAAGAACCTGAACCTACTCCAGACTCTACAAAGTCCAAATCTCTAGAAGTAGCTCAAACTTCAGAAGACCAACAACAAATGATCATTGAAGAATCAAATGAAGAAAATGGTCAACAGTCTGACAAATCAACTAGCAACTGGAAACACAAGTCTAGTCATCCTAAAGAACTCATTATTGGTGACATTGATGAGGGAATTCGTACAAGATCCAAAAGGCGTGAAGAGTCTAGTGCTGTGGCTCTTATTTCTAAAATAGAACCCAAGAGCATAGAAAAACCTTTAACTGATGAAAGCTGGATTGGAGCTATGTAAGAAGAACTTAGGCAATTCAGTATCAATGATGTCTGGGAATTGACTCTTAAACCGAAAGGAAAATCTATCATTGGAGCTAAATGGGTTTTCAAGAACAAGATGAACAAGAAAGGAAAAGTCGTAAGAAACAAAGCAAGACTCATGGCTAAAGGATATACGCAAGAAGAAGGGATAGACTATGATGAGACTTGTGAAAGTTAGTACGAACACCTAGAGGGGATGAATAGGTGCAAAACAAATTTTCTAGAGAGAAGTGTGCAATTCTAATTAACAATAGATTATGAAAAGGAAATTAGACTCTTGTAAACAAATTGAGTTACGATTAAAGTAAAATAGCGTAAAGAAGAGAATAAGAACACGGGGTTTATAGTGGTTCGGCTTAATCCAAGCTTACGTCCACTCTTCTGCACTGACAACCCACCGGCTGGATTTCACTATGAATCAAAAGAGTTGTTAAAGTAAAGCTCTTCCTTGATTCCACAGTGTAGAGACTCTATTATACTTTCTCAAGGTCTCACAAAGATATTAACTCTCTTTTGAGTACAAGATTTCGCTCAACAATTGAATTGACTAAGAACAATGAGCTTCAGACTTTGGAATTCTTCTATCACGCACACACTCGAACAACTGGAACGTCTTCCTTATATACTCCTTCATGCCATCACACCCGTTTGCACTTACCAAAGGAGTTCTTCCAATCTACCCGTTGGATAGAATCAATTAGAGAGATTTCGAGTTATTTAAGGAATATGTCGATAGCCCACCAATCCTGCTCGACCATACAATCATGATCTAGGTTTCCATAAGTAGAACCTTCCAAATATACCTTGTCAATTAACGGATCCAAAATCTCTGAGTCAATCTCAATTTGAATAAAGGATTTTGTCATGTTATATCCAGTCAAGAGATCTTCTTCAGTCGATAGAATCAAATCCTTAACGAAATACTTAGTTCTAGATAAGCCTTCTTCGATGGATTAGAAACTGTTAATGATGATAGATTTTGAGTCTTGAGTCTGGCAGTCCGGAGGTCTTCTAACTTTGATGGAAGAGTCTGCAAGTCTTCAGACTAGACTGATGGAAATTTTTTGTCAACTTCCAAACACTCAATGAAGTTTTCCCAACAATCTCCCCATTTTTTATCGTAACAAAACTTTCCTGCAGATTTAGATAACTTTGACTTGCAAAACAATACTCAAGCAAACATAGATATCTCACAAAAGATAAATGGCTTAGTAAAGATAACATTAAAATATACATTCACAGAAAGTAGGTTAGTCCTATAAATGAACAACTATCTTTGCCATGAAATACCAATAGTGTTTAAGATAAACAAACGATCAAGTAGTCCAAATCCAAATCCAGTCACAGCCAAACAGCCAAACACAAAAGTAAAGTCGATCAAACACAAAAGTCAAGAGTTTAAATATCAAAAGTTTAAGTCTCAGTTTAAGTCTCAAATCTGCACCACATCTCTCCCCCTTTTTGTCAGCATTAGAAAAGGTAGAGACGAAAAGAAAATGGAATTAGGATTGCTTTAGAACACGAACAAGCTGGAAACCTCTCATTGACTGGACAATCCTTTCCAGCTTTTTCAAATCCTCCTTCAGTTGAGCCACATCTTCACCCTTGGCATTTGCTTGAACTTGAAGAGCAAGGGCATGAATTTGATCATGCAAAGAAACTGAAGAGCCTTGACCTGCATTTTGCAAGTTCTGAACTTTGCATCCCAGAGCATAAATTTGGCCTCGCATCTCCAAGAGAACATCAAGCACTCTGCAAAAGTCTGCTGAATTATCAGTCTGAGTACTGGCTTCTGCACGATCAGATAGTGTATTGGCAGATGATGGCAAGTCAGCACGATCACACAAGGGCGATGAAACCTCATGGCCTTCTTTAGAGTCTAAAGACTTTCAGATCAGTAGACTCAGCACTCAAGACTCAAGACTCAAGACTATTCTCATTGACAGTCTTTCTAATCCAGTGACGAAGGCAATCCAGAGCCGAAGTATTTGGTTGAGGATTTAGTCCTATCCTCTGGAGAAGATCTCTTGGCTGGATAAATATAACGGATTCTTTTATTTGTAATCAAGATTGTTTGAAGATCCGATGGTCGACAAAATATTGTTGGAAGGTTCTATTCTTGGAAACCAAGATCCTGATTGTATGGGCGAACATGATTGATGGGCTATCGTCAAGTTCCTTTAATAGCTCGAATGATCTTCTCCATTGATTCCGTCCAACGGGTAGATTGGAGGAATTCCTTTGGTAAGTGCCAATGGGTATGATGGCATAAAGGAGTATAAAAGGAAAACGTTCTAGTTACTTTAGTGCATGATCGATAGAGAAATTCCAGAGTCTGAAACACCTTGATTATTAGTCGATACATTTTTAGCGAAGTTGTATACACAAAGAGTGTCTATACTTAGTGATACCTTGAGCTAGTGTGGTAGATCATCTACACCAAGAAATCAAGGGAGAACAACACTGTAACATCTCTTTGTTCATAGTGGAATCCAGCCAATAGGCTGTCAGTGCAGAAGAGTGGACGTAGGCTTGAAATAAGCCGAACCACTATAAACCGCGTGTTCAATTTTCTCTTCCCTTCTCTCAATCTTACTTTGATTATTGTTTGTCTCAAATCTATTAACTGTCTAGTATTGTGCAATTATCGAGAAAAATCTTTTATATACCTATTCACCCCCCTCTAGGTACTTATTCTAGCTATATCAATTGGTATCAGAGCTCGTGTTCTCACTTTATTTGAAGTGTTTTACTTCAGAATAAAAGATCCATGGCTAGTATGCTAGCACCAGGGCTGGTGGAAGGGCAAAGCAATACCAGACCACCCTACTTTGATGGAAAGGATTACAACATCTGGAGGAACAAGATGAAAGCTTTCCTACGATCAAAGGATCCTTTGGAATGGGACGTTGTAGAAAAAGGAATTACTCTTACAGCTGCATCAGTCTCTGAAAGAAGGAAAGAAACTGTTGAGACCAGCGGAATGACTCAGGAAGAGATAATGAAGAGACAAGCACTCGATGCAAAAGCAATTTACTCATTATATTGTGCTTTGTCACCAACTGAATATAACAGAATATCTTCTTGTGTTACAGCAAAACAAGTTTGGGACAGATTACATATCACCTACGAAGGAACAGATCGAGTGAAGGAAACCAGAATCAACATTCTCCTCGGTCAATATGAAGCCTTCAAAATGAAACCAGAAGAATCTATAACTGACATGTTTAGCCGTTTTACAGATATTGTCAATGGTCTTGAGAATTAAGGACAAAAAATTTCTGATCCCATGAAGGTAAACAAGCTACTGCGTGGACTCTCCAAGGATTGGAATCACATAAAGACTTCAATAAGGGAGACGCAAAGAATTATGCCACTATTTGTCGACGAGCTAATTGGAACTCTTCAGTATTATGAAGTGGAACGAATTAATGAAGACGAAGATCCAAAAGGTAAGAAATCCATTGCATTAAAATCAAATGATGATTCTGATGATACAGATTCTGAAGATGATATGGACGATGAGGAGCTTGCTCTCATGATAAGAAGATTCAGAAAACTGAATAGAAAAGGAAGAAGGTTCAACTCAAAGAAACAAAGTTTTCAAAGACAGCAGACCAAGTTTGTTGATGATGAGGAACAAAATAAAGATGTAGTTTACTTTGGATGTAAGAAAAGGGGACACATCAGACCCAACTGTCCTCTTTTGAAGAAGAAGAAAGGAAAAGCTGAAATGTCTCGAAAGGCTCTCAAAGCCGAAACCTAGAGTGATACAGAGTGTGAAGAAAGTGACGATGAATATGCCAACTTATGTCTGATGGCGCAATCAGACTCAGACTCAAACTCTGGATCAGACTCAGACAGTGAATTTGAGGTAAGTGATTTTAAAATTCCTGTCAAAGTTTCTAAATATATTGATGAACTGTGTTTTAGTCTTAAGACTTCTCTCAAAAAGATTTCCGAACTTAAAAAGGAAAACTCTGCTCTAAAACAACAGGAAAATGTCTTAAAAGAAAGAGTTAAATGTTTAGACAAGAATGTTTCCACTCTTAAAGAAAATGAAGATAGTCTTTTGAAAGAAAATGCTCTTTTAAAAACTGACTTATCAAATATTTCAAAGAAACTTTCAATAGGGTCTGAAAAACTTGAAAAAATTCTTTCATCTCAAAGTCCTTACTTCAATAAGTCTGGTCTAGGTATGACAGCAGAAACTATTCCCTTGATTGATTTTCCTAAAGTAAAAGAAAGAATCAAGCAAAGACCCTCGAGAGAGGATTACAAAAATCATTTCAAGAAGGTTTTTGTAAAGTTTGTAGGTCGAAATGCCCTCAGGTGTTCAAAGTGCAACAGTCCGGATCACTTTGAAAAAGAGTGTCTTATGGTTTGGAAACCTGTTAAGAAAGTATGGGCTAATACTGTTTATCTTACTAACACCAAAGGACCCAAGAAAATTTGGGTACCAAAGAAAGCTTGAGACTCTCTTTTAAATGCAGGTCTCCGTCAACAAAAAGGTAAAGTGGTATCTTGACAGTGGATGTTCAAGACACATGACAGGAGACTCAAATTACTTCATAAAGCTTGTTCAAGTAAATGGAGGAAAAGTTTCATTTGGAGGAAATAGCAAAGGAAGCATCGTGGGATTTGGAACTGTGAAAATTGGAAATCTCACAATAAGTAATGTTTCCCTAGTGGAAGGACTCAATTACAATCTTCTCAGCATCAGTCAACTGTGTGATACTGATTTTAAGATCTTCTTTCAAGAAGGAATATGTTCTGGAATCAGTAAAGACTCTACTCAGTCTTTCATGGGTCGAAGGCATGGAAACATCTATCTCTTGGATGTGAAACCGGATGAATCGCAATGCTTAATCTCAATTCAAGACGAAGCAAGCTTATGGCACAGAAAGCTTGGTCACATCAACATGAAGCAATTAGCCAAAATCTCTACAAAGCAGCTTGTTCGAGGTCTACCTAAATTACCATACCAAAAGTCTGATCCATGCACTCCATGTATTTTGGGAAAGCAGGTAAGAAATTCATTTAAGCCAATAAATCATGTTTCTACTAATCATGTACTGCAGCTGCTGCATATGGATCTCTTCGGACCAACCAGAACCCAGAGCATTGCAGGTAAGAAATATTGCCTAGTAATTGTGGACGATTACTCCCGATTTACTTGGATATATTTCCTTGCAAGTAAGTCCGAAACCTTCTCATATTTTGAAAAATTTGCTAAAAAGGTTCAAAATGAAAAATGATGTGTTATCTCAAGCATAAGAACATATCATGGAAGTGAATTTGAAAATCAAGATTTTACAAAATTTTGTGATAAATCTGGCTTTAAGCATGTGTTCTCCTCTCCATATACTCCTCAGCAAAATGGAGTTGTGGAAAGAAAGAATAGATCTCTTCAAGAAATGGCTAGAACTCTTTTAATTGAAAGTAAGATTTCTTCACGATTTTGGGCTGAAGTCTGTTTCAACAGCGTGCTATATCATCAATAGAGTCTTCTTAAGACCTATTCTAGAGAAAACCCTTTATGAGTTATTCAAAGGTAAGAAGCCTATTGTTTCATACTTTCATGTGTTCGGTTGCAAATGCTTTATATTGAAAAATGCTAAAGATCGAGTTGGTAAGTTTGAAGAAAGATCAGATGAAAGCATCTTCCTTGGATATTCTACATCAAGCAAAGCCTACAGAGTCTATAACAAGAAGAGCCAGTCTGTAGAGGAGTCAATGAATGTCAAATTTCAAGACTCTACGAAAGATGAATCCAGTCAGACTCATCATGAAGAGTCTGAACCTGCTCCAGACCCTCCAAAGCTTACAACTCAAGAAGCATCTCAGACTTTGGAAGATCAGCATCAAGCTGTTCATGAAGTTTCAAATAAAGAAAGAGATCATCAACCAGACAAATCAACCAGTAACTAAAAGCATAAGTCCAGTCATCCCAAAGATCTCATTATCGGCGAAATTAATGAAGGAATTCGCACCAGATCCAAAAGGCGTGAAGAGTCTAGTGCTGTTGCTCTCATTTCTGAAATTGAACCAAAGAGCATAGAAGAAGTTTTATCTAATGAAAGCTGGATTGAAGCTATGCAAGAAGAGCTCAGACAGTTCAACATTAATGATGTCTGGGAATTGACATCTAAACCAAAAGGTAAAACTGTTATTGGAGCTAAATGGGTGTTCAGGAACAAGATGAATGAGAAAGGAAAAGTTGTACGAAACAAAGCAAGACTCGTGGCCAAGGGATATACGCAAGAAGAAGGAATAGACTATGATGAGACTTACGCTCCAGTAGCAAGGTTGGAAGCTATTCAACTATTACTTGTGTTTGCTTGTTATAAAAATTTCAGGTTATTCCAAATGGACGTCAAAAGTGCCTTCCCAAATGGATTTATCCATGAGGAAGTTTATGTGGAACAACCACCAGGGTTTGAAGACCCAAAGAAGCCAGACTCAATCTTCAGACTGAAAAAGGCCTTGTATGGTTTAAAGCAAGCACCTCGAGCTTGGTACGACAGACTAAGTAAGTTCTTAATACAGAATGGTTTTGTCAAAGGTAAAGTAGATACTACTTTATTTATCAAAAAGGAAAACAAAAGCTTTTTACTTGTTCAAATATATGTGGATGATATTATTTTTGAATCCCCTAATGAAAGTCTGTGCAAGAAATTTTCTAAGTCTATGCAGGATGAGTTTGAAATGAGTACGATAGGAGAGTTAACATTCTTTCTTGGACTCCAAATAAAACAATTGAAGGAAGGAACTTTTATTCATCAAGAAAAATATGTTAATGATCTTGTCAAAAAGTTTGGACTGGAAAAGTGCAAAAAGACCGACATACCAATGTCAAGTTCTCTGAAGATAGACAAAGATGAAGAAGGGAAGAAAGTTGATCAAAAGCTGTACAGGAGCATCATTAGTTCACTTCTTTATCTTACTGCTTCTAGACCTGACATTTTGTTGAGTGTTTGCATCTGTGCTAGGTTTCAATCAGATCCTAGAGAATCCCATCTCAGTGTTGCGAAACGTATTATTAAATACGTTGCTTCATCTTCAAGCATCGGTCTTTGGTATCCTAAGAAGGGAGACTTTAATCTTCTGGGATATTCAGACGCAGATCTGGCCGGTTGCAGAGTTGACAGAAAGAGCACTTCGGGAACTTGCCAGTTGCTTGGAAGCAGGACAGTGTCTTGGTTTTCAAGGAAACAAAGCACTGTGGCTCTCTCAACAATAGAAGCAGAGTATGTAGCTCTTGGAAGTTGCTGTTCGCAAGTTCTATGGATAAAACAACAGCTACAAGACTTTGGAATTGAAGACTCATGCACAGAAATTAGATGTGATAACACCAGCACAATCAATCTCACTAAAAATCCAATCCTTCACTCAAGAGCAAAGCATATAGAGATTCAACATCATTTCATCAGAGATCATGTTCAAAATGGAGAAATCTCGATTCAATTTGTTGATTCAAAGAGCCAACTAGCGGATATATTCATAAAGCCTTTGGAGAAAAATCAATTCGATTTTATCCGTTCCAGACTCAACATTTTGAAGCTTGAGGAAGTTAAGGTCTAGAGACTCTCCAACCCTCAGACTCAGACATTCATGGCTATAGACTGTAAGTTGCTACTATATTCAATCTCGAAAAGGTACGATCATTAGTTCAGTTAATTTATAATTTCCGTGAAAAACAGAATCTTGTCTTTTCAAAAAGATTAACTTATATTTGGCAATTATCGATTTCAAAAGAGGCGTCTGTTCATTTTCCTTTGTGCCGATTGGTTTTTCCTTTTTAAACCGAGTTATATATATACAGTTTTCCTCGCTTAATCTTCAAAACCCTAAAAAGGCATTCTCCTCCCAATCCTGTCTCTACTTCGTGTTCATCTTCGAGAAAGTTGTCATCTTTTCTTGGGAAAGCGAGTAAAGGAATCTTTCAACGACAAGGAAGGATGTCTTCTTCGAGAAAGTCTTCAAGAATCGCGAACAGGGGACCACAGAGAATGAGGGAGGGGCCTACCCATTTCCATCTCACCGAAGAGGAAGTTTTATCGAGTAAGCAACAGAGCCCGATTCACTCTCCACCACGTCACTCTTCACCATCTACCCCACAAGGTGCGGGTCAACAACCGGAGGAAGAAATAATCGAGGACGCAGACCTTGTAAGAGTCCAAAAACCCTCTTTTATTTATAAGCTCTATCGTGCGTTGAAAAGCACTGGGACTCCACTGAACTATATAGATGATTTCCTTAAAGATAAGAATTATGGGAATGAGTATATCTTTTTGCGACGAATGGAGGACTTGGGAATTGCTCCCAAAGGAAAGGCTGAGAAAGCACTTGCGAACATTCCAAGTGACCCTCGTGTATCTGGACTAAATCCGACTGACGGGAACGATGATGATAAAATGTTCCTTGAATTTCAACCTAGAATGGGTGTTGCTGCGAAGGTGAAGGGAAAAAGGATGGATTTGTTTAAATCGAAGGAACAGGAGAATCTTTTCTTTAGACTGTTGAAACGAGGGGTGATAAACCCTAGTAGTGTTGATTTTGATTTCTTGGATGCAATTAATGTGAACTTAAGGGAGAAGTTCAATTTGCTTGAACTTGAGCAATTTTGCTCCGATACCACAGACGGTTATGCGCAATTGACAGCATACTTCTATTCGAATCTTAGCTTTTTAGATGCGAATAGAATATCCTTCACTGTTCGAGACCACGACTATGTGGTAGATGTGGACATGTTGGCAAATATAATTGGAGTTGAAAGAGGACGCTATCAACCGATCAAAGTTTCAATTGCTCGTACCACACTGGAGCTTGTCAAAGACAGGACTACAGAGGGAAGAATTACCTACACAAGAATGCATGCCATCAACATTTTGCTTCACAAAATTGTGATCAACTGTATCAGGCCAAAGTCTACATCCAAGACTAACGTGTCTAACTCCGAGGCAAAATTGATGTACGCGATTAATTCAGGGAAGAAGTTCTCTCTTCCTCACACCATTCTTTTTCACATGTACAAAGCAATGGTGAAGGACAAGGGCCAATTGCCTTACCTAGGTCTTGTGACCAAGATCTTCAGACACTTGAACATTGAACCTCCACATACTCTTTGTGTTCGACCATGCGACAAAATGGTGGTGGGTTTGAAAATGCTGACAAAAATGCGTCTGAAAGAGCTTGATAAGGCAATGGAGAAGTTCAAAGTGAAGACTCCAGCATCTTCTGCATCTAAGAGAAAAGGGAAGGAGCCTATGAGTGCTCCATCCAAAAAGAAAAGAACTCTTATCTTGGAGGATGAAGATGAAGAGGAAAATCTCACTATCTCTGCATTAAAAAGAACCAGACGTTCTGTCTCTGAATCAACAGAACGACAGATGAAAGGAAAAGAAGCAGAGGAAAAATAACAGAGAGAAGAAGAGGGACAAGCAAAGAACAGAGAAGCAGAGGAGCAACAAGAGAAAGAGAAAGAAGACAAAGAGAAAGAAGCTGAAGAAGAAGGAGAAGCAGTGAAAGAAAAGTCTGCAGATGAAGCCGGAGAGAAAGGGAATCAAGACGCTGAAGAGCACGACCATCACTCTTCCCCAATTGAGGTCCTAGAGACAGGGGGAGATGGCGAGCAAGTAAGGACTACACCATATTCTGTCAATAGTGAAGGTGTAAGTCGCTCACCAGCAAATCCAGAAGATTTTCAGGCTTCTCAAATGCCTGAGGAAGGACATGATACGTCAACACCAAATCTACTCGATTACACCGAAGTTCCATCGTCTGCCTTCACTCCATCCGAGAAAGCAAATGCGAGCACACAGATGGACAATACAGCAGATTTTCGTCGTATCCTTGATGTTCTTCTGGAAATGTAGGGTCAAATCTATGCTCTGGACTGTGATCTTCAAGTCCTGAAGAATGCTGGACAAGCATCTTCTGTTACCCTGGCGAATCAAATGAAAGACCTCGCTCTTCAAATTCAAGCCAATGCCAAAGGAGAAGAGGTGGCTCATCTACGGGGAGACTTGAAGAGGCTGGAAGGCATCGTACAGTCGATGGGAGACTTCCAGATTGTGCGCATTCCCAAGAAGACTTGACTCTTTTCTCACCTTTTTAATGATGACAAAAAGGGGGAGAATTACAATTTGAACGTGAACTCTTTAAAAACTTTGACTTTAAATTTCTTTTGTGTGTTTGAATATTTGTTTTTGAGTTTGAGTATGACTTGGGTGTGAACTTGAATTTGATGACTGACTTGGGTGTGGATTTTGATGCTTGACTGTTTGCATTTATATCAAGTGTTGTTGTATGGTTTTACTCAGTAAAGACTAACCGATTTTCTGTGGATGCAGAGTCTGGTTAAATTTATTAATCTTTATGAGATAGCCATATTGCTTGAGTAATGTTTTGCAGGTCAAAGTTGTTCAAATCTACAGGAAAGTTTTGTCACCATCAAAAAGGGGGAGATTGTTGGAGAAATCTTTCCAGAATATTTTGAAGCTGACAAAATGTTTCTATCAGTCTAGTCTGGATAATTGCAGACCTTCTGTTTAAAGTCTAAAGACTTTCAGATCACCAGACTCAGCACTCAAGACTCAAGACTATTCTCATTGACAGTCTTTCTAATCCAGTGACGAAGGCAATCTAGAGCCGAAGTATTTGGTTGAGGATTTAGTCCTATCCTCTGGAGAAGATCTCTTGGCTGGATAAATATAACGGATTCTTTTATTCGTAATCAAGATCGTTTAAAGATCCGATGGTCAACGAAATATTATTGGAAGGTTCTATTCTTGGAAACCAAGATCCTGATTGTATGGGCGAACATGATTGATGGGCTATCGTCAAGTTCCTTTAATAGCTCGAATGATCTTCTTCATTGATTCCGTCCAACGGGTAGATTGGAGGAATTCCTTTGGTAAGTGCCAACGGGTATGATGGCATAAAGGATTATAAAAGGAAGACGTTCTAGTTACTTTAGTGCATGATCGATAGAGAAATTCCAGAGTCTGAAGCGCCTTGATTATTAGTCGATACATTTTGAGCGTAGTTGTATACACAAAGAGTGTCTATACTTAGTGATACCTTGAGCTAGTGTGGTAGATCATCTACACCAAGAAATCAAGGGAGAACAACACTGTAACATCTCTTTGTTCATAGTGGAATCCAGCCAATAGGCTGTCAGTGCAGAAGAGTGGACGTAGGCTTGAAATAAGCCGAACCACTATAAACCGCGTGTTCAATTTTCTCTTCCCTTCTCTCAGTCTTACTTTGATTATTGTTTGTCTCAAATCTATCAACTGTCTAGTATTGTGCAATTATCGAGAAAAATCTTTTATATACCTATTCACCCCCCTTCTAGGTACTTATTCTAGCTATATCACAAGTGTATGAATCAAAAGTCGCTTACACTTTGAAATTATAAATTCTACGGTCCGTCTCTTACTTGTTTATCGATCCTTGATCTCCTTAAATACTCCTCCACTTCCAAACTAGCCATTGGACAATATCTGAGTTGCGGACCCCTAGAGTGCCATAACTTGGCAGAAGGGGACATTTAAGTGCCATAACTTACGAAATGTATACTTAAGTGCTAAAATCGGAGCAAAGTGGATCACTTGAGTGCCAATCCGGCCAAAATTCGACCAAATTGCATACGTGGCATTTCCCGGCGACTTCTTTTACTAAGGTGGAAAATGTTTATAAAAAAAAAAAAAAAGCCCACGTGGACGACAAAAACGACGTCATCCATCCACACTGAGTGAGCTGACCTAAACAGCATTGTTTTTCTTTGAAGTTAAATGACATCGTTAGGTTATTTTGGCTTAAGCACACCTGGCCGTCGTCATTCCTCCCTGTTCGCGTTCACACTAGATCTCAGGCCCTTCTCTCCGTCGCCGTTCACACCCAGAGGTGGTCATCAGTCACTGTCGTCAATTGCTGTTGTTGGTTATCGTCGCCGCTCACCATCGTTAGTCGTTGTCACCGCTCACCATCGTCACTCCTCCAGGTCCGGTCCCTTCTCCCCCTCCCTTGTGATGAAATTAGGGCATGATTATTTTATTAGGGCTCGCTCGATTATTTTATTAGGGGTCCGATGGAATTTCTATTGAAATGCGCGTGCTTTGTTTGGCTACTCGCTTGTGTGGAGATGCTCGCCTCGGCCGATGATTTCTACAATTGATGCTCAAGTGAAACAAAATATTGAATAAAGTGGAACTAGGAACTAGTGTGTTTGAGTGAAACGAAATATTGAATCAGGTGGGATATGATAGATTAAGGTGGAAGGTGTGAAATAATAGCCCTCAAGTGCTCTACAAAGAGCACACAACTTTGCTATCAATCTGCTTTTGTTCCCTTGATTATGATCTTTTAGTTCTTTTACTCTTCTTTCCCGATTATCATTTCTAATCAAATAGTCAACATATATGCAGGGAACATTAAGGAGTGCAAAATTTGTTTTGATACTTTATATAAGCTCATTTACCTACAAGGGACATATTAATAATCACATGTAAGTACCTCATTTTAAAGTTTATATTAGTTCTTTTTACATGTAATATTAGTCTACTGTGCAATGGATAAATTCAAGACTCGGATTTTCCTCTGAATTTCTTTTGGTTTGTGTAATGACCTCTTAACATAATATATTAATGGCCAAACATCATAGAGTAGGGTATAATTTCTCCCGGTTGGATGAGAAACAGAACTTTCACCCTATATTTTTACATCGAGCTTTCCTTAATTTTTTGTATGTGTTTTCACAGGGAAAATAGATTTGATTAAGTTGATGTACATTCTCTCACATTGCAGGTTTAGTTTAGCAAAAGATAGTAGACAAAATTGCTTGGGTTGTGCTTATTGTGGGGACCTCTGTTTTTGGTTAATATTTTACAGGAAGGGAAGACAAATAATTAAAGTGGCAACCTCTTTTTTGGCTGTCATGTAGGGGCATATTGTTAGTGTAAGGACCTCTGTTTAATAAAGTCCATGAGAGTGGAGGGACTCCCATGTGCTGTCTATTGTCTTTTGTGGATGTGATCCCAAAAACTAATTTTTCTTTTTCTTGTTTTTGGTGAAGAAATGGCTTATGACAAGGATTATGTCGCTATCATAGTTTGCTACGGTGGGGAATTTGTGATTGGGAAGGATGAGTGGGAGTATGAGGGTGGAAATGAGGGCACCATCTTTGTTGAGATAAAGAAGGCATCTTATATAAGATTTGTTAGGAATATAAGGACTTATTTGCCTTGTAAAGTTTAGAAATTGTTGTATTGTATTCCTGGGAAAGACTTAAGAGATGGTTTAAGATGCTTAGAAGATGATAATGGTTTCATGGATGTTTTATACCATTATCTTCATGGTGAAGAGGTAAAAATATATGTTGAGTACGATAGTGAAAGTGAGGACGAAGATGATGATGGAGAGAGTGCCCAAGTAGGACAAACAGGAGATGGTATTCAAGGTAGTACTAGCGTTAGGGTTGAAGGAGGGCAGGATAGATATGATGGACAGGAGAGGAGCGCAAATGCAGTTTACCAAAGTGATGATAACATAGGTGATGTCACAATCACTAGATTAGAGTGGGAAGTAGCTGAATCAATGATGATGATGATGAAGGGTTGCCTGCTAAAATTTTTATAAGTGATCATGACGACGAGGAGCTTGTAGAGTCAAGAAAAAAGCGAAGGGATTTTTTGATAGATAAGTTTGTAGCTTCAAAGGTAGCTGATGAAGTTCCAAACAGGGCCGAAGGCCCCGCAGATGCTGGTGCTGCTAGCGAGGAGACTGATTATGAAGAAAGCGTCGAGAATGCTACTTCCCATGATGAGCTTGAAGAAGATGAAGGAGCTGTGCGTAGAAGGAAAAGTAAGTTTCCTTCTTATGATCTATCCGTTGCTTCTCCTACTTTATCGGTAGGTATGAAATTTCATGATGCGAAACAATTTAGAGAAGCTATACTGAAGAACTCCATTGCTGCACAGAGGAATATTGACTTCATTAGAAACACTAAGATGTAAGAGCTAGGTGTTCGCAGCAAAACTATCCATGGAAGATCTATGGCACATTTGTTAAAAGAAGTAGATCTTTCCAAATTAGAGAATACCAAGAGGTACATACTTGTTCCATTAAATTTCAAAATAAAATGGTAACAAGTGCATGGTTGTCGAACCACTTCTTTGACTTGATTAAGCTGATGCCTCAGATTAATATTATTCAATTCAGGATGCTGGTGAATGAGCAGCTAGGCATCAATATATCCAGGACTCAATGCAAAAGATCAAAGCAAAAGGTGATGAAAATACTCACTAGTCAATACAACAGCGAATATGGACAGTTGTGGGATTATACTTAGGAGTGTAGGCTGCATAATCCTTCAAGTAGAGTATATGTAGAGGTCGTGGAGAGACCACTTCTTGATATTGAGACCAAGTTCAATAATTTCTATGTTTGCTTCGATGCATGCAAACGAGGATTTTTATCTGGTTGTCGATAGATTATAGGTTTGGATTGGTGTTTTTTGAATGGCTTGTGCAAGGGAGAATTGCTAGCAGTAATTGGAAGAGATGCAAATAACCAAATATTTCCATTAGCTTGGGCTGTTGTGAAGGTAGAGATTAAGGACAATTGGTCTTAGTTCCTAAAAAATTTGATGATTGATTTGGAGATAACAAATGGAGCAGGGTGGGCGTTCATGAGTGACTAACAAAAGGTAATGTTTGCTTTTTGAAAAATTTGGTCAATTTTTTGCTTTTTGATATCAACATGTCATTTACTTACATTTATTATTTTGAATTATTGCAAGGACCGGTTCCAGCAATAGCTGAGTTGTTGTCTTATGCTAAACATCGAATGTGTGCACGGCACATATACACAAATTGGGCAAAGAACTATAAAGGGGACAAGCTGCAGTCGCACTTTTAGCAGCTAGTAAAGAACACGAATATGGCTGATTTTAGGATGGCCAAAGTAGAACTGCTTCAATTGACAAATGAAGGTTATGATGCACTATTCCAAGCAAAACTGAAGTATTGGTGTAAGGTGTTCTTCAGTGAGGAATTCAAGTGCAATAACATCGATAACAACAACTGTGAATCATTTAATGGGAGGATAATAGAGGCCAGATGCACACCAATTATCTCGATGCTTGAAGACATACGAGTTATGGTCATGACTCGGCTGCATAGACAAAGAGATGAGACTGCAAAGTGGACTAGGCAATGTGGTCCTAGGATTGCTAAGAAATTGGATGAGAACTTGGCTGCAAGCAGGTATTATCATCCCATTTGGAATGGGGATAAAGGATATGAGATCATAAAGGGTTCCAATAAATATGTTGTCCATTTAGATATGAGGAAGTGTTCGTGTAGAGCATGGCAACTAAGTGGAATTCCTTGTGCACATGCCATATGTGCCATTGAATTGAAGGGCAACAACACATAAGACTACATTGATGATTGCTACAAGAAACTGAGATATCTTGCTTTGTATCAATTCATGTTGCAGCGAATCAGAAGTAGCAAGTTCTAGGAGCCAACAAATCACGAAGCACCTCAACCTTTGCCACTAAAGAAGAAAATGGGAAGACCAAAGTGAAAACGAAGAATGACGAAGGGAGATGTCTCATGTCAATGTAGGATGAATAGGACAGATGTACCAATAAAGTGCTCTTTTTGCCACATAGCAGGGCACAATACTAAAGATTGTCAATTAAGGAAGCAGCAAGAACAGTTGAGTAGGGCCGAAGGCCCTAGTGAAGGGACAGTTGGAGAAGAAAGGCGAAGTGAGTCAACTGTTCTTCAGTCGATGACAATAAACCCAGTAAGTCATGACAATTGTGTTTATTTTGCTTTATGGTTGGTTACAAATATGTACATAGATATAAGTGACATGTATGTAATGTTTTTGTCTTGGTCAGGTCACGGGAATGATACGTGAAGAATTAGCCGAAGCTCCTGCTGTACTTG
Source organism: Eucalyptus caleyi (assembly GCA_014182885.2). Classification (NCBI taxonomy): domain Eukaryota; kingdom Viridiplantae; phylum Streptophyta; class Magnoliopsida; order Myrtales; family Myrtaceae; genus Eucalyptus; species Eucalyptus caleyi. The sequence goes on from CM024470.2 coordinate 17,602,059, forward strand.
AAATTGAAGGGCTTGTTCAAAGAATGCAAGGAAGAAGACGGCCACGTGAAGGATTGGCCAAAGCCCCTGCTATACTTGAAACTGATGGACCTGTTCAAAGAATGTACGGTAGAAGACAACCAGTTGTAGGATTGGCTGAAGCAACTACAGGGCCAATTAAGTCAACTGTTCATCAGCAACAATAGAGAAAAAAAATATCCGGTAAGTTCAATAATTTAAGTTTAGTTTTCCTTAACGTTGTTATATGGCATAATGTTATATTGATGATGTCTTTTGTCTTTTTCTTAAGTTCAAAGAAGGCAAGCTTCAACTCAGCTGCCAATAGAGGGCCCAACTGAAGGGCTACCACAAGATCCATCGCCAAGGTCATCACAAAGGCCACTAGAAGGATCATCACAAAAGCCACCACAAAAGCCAACCGAAGGTGTCACTAAAGCTGAAGTGCTAAATAGAAAAACAATCAAAAGAAAGCCAAATCAAGAGCCACCTATAAGAAGGCCATCTAGAAGACGCCTAGCTGAAGAATTGGCTGAAGAAGCCCATGTTGTGGCTGACCAGCCACAACAAGAGCCCAAGAAATCACATGCGAGAAGAACAGTCAACCAATTACAAGTATCTGAAAGTGACACTCCCCTTCGAACAAGAGGGGCTATTGGGAAGAGGCTAAAACAATATGGTTATGGCCTTTATAGGCTGCATTTAATTTAATTTATAGTGCAAACTTTTGTTGATAATTGAGTTTTCTTTTTGAAGCCTGGGAGAAGTTCAGAGGTTCTTATCTCTCAAGGCCCAACTTAAGAATCAACGGCTGCGCCAACAAAGAAGAAGACATTGGCTGCGCCAACAAGAAAGAAGAGTAAGAAGAACCCAGTTGCTGGTCCATCTAAATTAGTTCAGCCTGCGACGATTGCAGCTCCTTCTGAATCGGTTCAGCCTGTGACGATTGCAACTCCATCAGAATCAACACATCCCGAGATAGTTGAAGAAGAAGTCTCACATCCAGTTAGAAAAAGTGCACGGAGTATGAATCAAGTGAAAAATCCATCAAAACGAGCATGAATAGGAGGCATTGTGCATATTGATTGATAAAATGGGATGGGATATGGTTTGTGGGGCTGAGGAGTCAGTTAAACAACTGTGGATGTTTTTTTTTTTAATAGTTTGTCATTGAGTTTATGAGACTTCAGACTTCATTTCAATATCAATGGAACGATCTAATTGCTTGTCATTTTTGCCCTTTTCATTTTTTTTTTTAATTTTGCTTATACTTTTACTTATTGCTTCTTATGGTGGATCTGTGGTGGTGAATGAGGTGCTCATGTGGCTAGGGGTGGTGGCTGGTAAAGCCTGGTGGTGATGGGTCCATTGTGGGGGTTGGGTTGGGGCCTCTTGTTGCAGCTATTACTGGTGCAAGAGTGCAGTGTGCATAGCTTAACTTGCACAAGCCCATTTTGCAACAGACCCACTACCCACCACCAATAGTGGCTGCTAATGGCAGGTCTATGATAGTGGCTACATGCTGGTGTGATAGCTAGGATGCTGGTGTTACTAGTGGTAGTGGCCAATGGTGACTACTAATGCCTACTGATGGTTGGTCTTTCGAGTCCACGATATTCTTCTTAGACTTGGTAACCCACAAAAATAGAAACGCTCGCCTTCTCCTTTGCTTCAGCGAGAGAAATTTGAGCTGCTATTGAAAGTCTTGCTCTCCATTTCAATATTCGAATGAAGAATTTGAGGCAAATCGAATTAGGGTTCGAGACTAGGGCTCTAGCACTTCAATGGCATTTTGCCCGATTTAGGGTTTTAGATTTAGCGCAATTGGGGAGACGACGTCGTTTTAATTGATTTAAGGGCTCTATTTTGGCCAACTATAGAAATGACGTCGTTTTCGATGAATTAGAGCTAAGTCAACTCTCCGGCAAGCCACCTCGGCAAGAAATATTAATATTTAAATACCACGTACAATTTCTGGCTGGCTTCGCCGGAGGTGGCACTCAGGTTTCCCACTTTTCTTTAAATGTGGCACTTAAGTGTACATTTCGTAAATTATGACACTTAAGTGTCCCCTTGTGCCAAGTTATGACACTTGTAGTGTTTTTTTCCTGACAGTATCTAGAGGATCGTCTTCCAATCTACCTATTGGACAGATTTGTATATAGAAGATTTAGTAGCCGTTGAGTGACAAAAGTAGAATCACAATTTCATTCTAATCGCCCATACAAACAGAATCTTGGTTTCTAAAAGTAGAGTTTCTTCGTATATAAAGTTTTTGTCTTCAATATCCAATTGTCAATCAAATCTATCTTGATGTAGAATCAAAACTAGATCACTATTCGTTATATGTTTGGGGCTTGTGTTATGTTCTGTTAAGTTGTTTCGTTCTGAACATGCTTCATTTTAAATTTGCTACATTCTGAACTTGTGTCTTATTCTAGACTTTGTCACGTTCTGGACTTGTGTCTCGTTCTTAATGTAAAGTCTGAATGCATTCTATCGAAAGTAGAGTTTGAGTGTCCTCCGTCGAAAGTAGAGTTTGAGTGTCTTCTGTCTGAAATAGACTTTACAATCTGGACGTAAGTCTAAACATATTCTGCTTTTGAACAAATTTAGCCTTAAGATTTGGACACAGTCTAAATAAATTCAGCTTCGGCATAGAGTCTATCTTCTGATTCTTCCATATATAAACCTTGATAATATCATTTATACGCTCTATCATCTGCATAGTATATTTCTCAACCATTAAACACGTTAGTAGCTTTTTATTTATTTTGTTATCTTCACAACATCATAAGGGATTTCCCTAACAATATCCCCCTTTTTGATGATGACAAAACAATCTCTAAATATGCAGATGTGTAAATATGCTTTTAAGGATAATAATAACAATTTTAAGCACATAAATAAACTTTAAATATGAGTATTCAAAGAATGTAATTCAAATCAAAATATAGCAGAAGACAGCAAGTAAATTAAGCATAACAATATATGGGATAATAATAATTGTAGCTTAATATTATGCAATAAATAATATCAACCAATCAACACATATGCATATTTATATTCTCTCCCCCTTTTTGTCCTAATCAAAAAGCAATAACAATGGAAAAAGTATCACGTGGAGAATATAAAATGATAATAAATATATCTTGCATGAAACATAATTTCCAAAAATTATTTTTACAAAGTAAGTCGAATATTAAAGATATGTAATATAGCTCACTTTGATCATATATATCAGCAAATATCTAATAGAAATTACGGATGCATTATAAAATTCACTTACCATTTTTGTCATAATAAAACGATAATATCAATAAAAGATTTGTTAATGACAAAAGGTAATAAAAGATGCACTAACCGGATTTTTTTAAAACTTAACAAGTTCTATCACATTTACCTTTTCATTCCTTACATAATAAGATCGCGATCAATTCAAAACGATTTTTCCATATAATTGATCAATGCTCCCCCTCAATTTGTTGTCTTTTTGAGTTTGATCACGAATCTTTCCATTTCTTTTGGATTCACATTCTCCCTCTTTAAATACGACACATAAGGGATTTCCTAAATAATTTATAAAAACTTTGCATAAGGAAGAGAATTGTTTAGCCTTATTCATCTGATTTTGCATATCAAACTTGCAATCTTCGCATGGGATACTTTTTGATTGCACCATGATTTGCGTAGATTCACAATCATTCTTCCCTTATAGAATTTCCTGCAATAAACTCATTTCCTTTTTGGTATGCATGAATTTGGATCCTTCCATTTCGTCAGAACAAAACATAAAATCTCCATAGATAATCAAATATCTTTTCTTAATTCATCATAACATATTATCTAAGGAAAGAACGTTATGCATAGTAATATCTTTGAAAAGAAATTATCACTTAGTCAAAACACGATAAAATCAGAAAGAATAAAATTCTTGAGTATCAGAGAAAGAATATTTTGCATAACAGATTTTCAATTTTGCAAAATATGACAAAATCTGAGAGCATAAAATTAAACAAAATAATTTGAATTTTCTCAAATAATCACACGTATTAAGTTAAATCTCAACTCACGAATCACAAAAATGATCACACGATTCTTCTTTCAATAAAACAAATCATATAATACAGTCATAATAAAATCTAAATCAATCAAGGCACAAAGAGAATATATGTATAATTAGAATTTTTAAATTATGTACTCAAAACAAATTGAGAAAAAAAAAATACATTCCTTACCAAATTATCTTTCTGCTTTTCCTTTATTTCCTGCAAAAATAACTCATTTTGGTACCCATATTTTCTTTGATCCATAAGAGTTAGTAGAGTATGTTATTTTTATCCAATCTTTGTTAACAAGTCTCCAAACTTTAGGACATTTTTTTTTTCTCAAAGTGTTCTGAGTCTCCATAATTTGAACACTTGAGGGCATTTCGACCAACGGGTTTTGTAAAAATCCTTTGAAAATGCTTTTGTATGTAAGTCTAGGAGGTCTTTATGTAAGTCTCTCATTGACTTTAGGAAAATTTATTAGAGAATCACTTTCTTTATTGAAGCCAAGTCCCGACTTGTTATTGTAAGGTACTTATATGAAAATGATATGCTCTAATGTTTTTTAACCCTTTGAAAATTTTGTCAAAATATTTGAAAATTCCTTCTTTAAAAAATAATTTTTTTAACAAGTAAATCTTGACTTTCTTTTGTTTGTAGAAAATCTTTTTGCAAAATTTCAAACATTTCTTTTCGAGAAATATCATGTTGCCTAAGTCATGAATTCTCATTTTTTAGTTCGGAGATTATTTTAAGAGAAGATTTGAGATTTAAGCAAAGCTCATTTATATACTTTAAAACTTTGATAGGAATTTCTGAATGACTTACCTTGATTTCCTCATTAGATTCTAAGTTTGTGTCTAAGTCAGACTCTGATTCCGAGTCTAATTCTGATTCCGAATTTGAGTCTGAGTCTAAATGTGCTATTAAGCATATATTTCATCGCTCATCATCTTCTTTCATTGTTATTTTTTGCACATTCTACTTGTATTGTCTTCTTCCACCAAATTTCCTTCCTTTTCTACTCAACTTTTTGAATTTTTTTTATTCATAAAAGCAAGTTCTTCGTCATCCATGTTATTTTCTAAATCTGTATCATCAGAATCAGCGTTAGATTTTAAAGCGATGGACTTCTTACTTTTTGGATCTTATTTACCATTGATCTGTTCCACTTCATATGATTGAAGTGTGCTTATCAGTTCGTCAACTGATAGAGGCATGATCCTCTAAATTTCTCTTATTGAAGTCTTCACATGATTCCCGTCAAAGTCTACGCAGCAATTTGTTGACTTTCATTAGTCCAGAAATTGGTTGACCTTGATATGTCAGGGCATTCACAATTTCTATAAAGTGACTAACATATCAGATATAGATTCTCCAACCTTCATTCTAAAGGCTTCATACTGTCCAAGCAAAATATTTATTTTTGTTACCTTCACATGGTCAGTCCCTTCATAGGTAACATGTAGTCCGTCCCAAACTTCTTTTGCTGTTTCAGAAGAAGAAATTCAGTTATATTCAATGGGAGAAAAAGCATAGTATAAAGAATAGATTGCTTTTGCGTCAGAAGCCTGTCTCTTGGTAATTACAACTTGTGTTGTTTCATCAGCATCAATAACTTATTTCCCTTTGTCTGAAGCTGATGTTACTTTAGAATTGATCCTTTTTTCAACAACATCCCACTCTAGGGGATCTCTAGATCTAAGAAATACTTTTATCTTGTCCTTCCACATGTTGTACTTCTTTCCATTGAAGTAAGGAGGTCTGTTGTTGCTCTGACTTTCAACCAATCCTAGAGCCAAAATACTAGTCATAGACGATCTTTAACTTAGAAGTAAAACACTTCAATAAAGTAAGCACACGAGCTCTAATACCAATTGAAAGTGCTAGTACGAACACCTAGAAGGGGGTGAATAGGTGTTTAAAATAAACATTGGCAACTAAATACTGAATAAAATAAATTTCGAGCAAAGTTTGAACAAGGATCAAAGTCGATAAACGAGGCACCAAACTTTTGGTAAATGTTTAGAATATGTCATACGATAGAAAAAACTTCTAAAATAACATATAAGTATGTAACTGACTTAAATAATAAGAGTTAAGGAAAGAGAAAGTTGCACACGAAATTTATAGTGGTTCGGCTTAGATCAAGCCTACGTCCACTCTCCCACACTAACAGTCTCTGGCTGGATTCCACTATGTGATCAATAAGAGATTACAACTTTGAGTGCAAACACTCAGTGGTAGATCACACTATATCACTAAGTCACTCTTTTGGTATTTCTCTCATGATTACAAATGTTTAAGCTCACCAAAGACAAGTGTATAATCGAAAGTCACTCAAACTTTGGAATTATAAATTTTACGCTCTATCTCTTACTTGCTCATCGATCCTTGATCTCCTTAAATACTCCTCCACTTCCAAACTAGCCGTTGGACGGTATCTAGAGGATCATCTTCCAATATACCCATTGGACAAATCTGTATCTAGAAAATTTAGTAGCTGTTAAGTGACAAAAGTAAAATCCCAATTTGATTATGATCGCCCATACAAACAAAAACAAAATCTTGGTTTCCATAAGTAGAGCTTCTTCGTATAGAAAGTTCTTGTCTTCAATATCCAATTGTCAATCAATTAGATTGAGTCAATCAAATCTATTTTAATTAGAATCCAAACCATATCACTAGTCGTTATATGTTTGGAGCTTGTGTTACATTGTGTCAAGTTGTTTCGTTCTGAACATACTTCATTCTGAATCTGCTACATTCTGAACTTGTGTCTCGTTCTAGACCTTGTCACATTCTGAACCTTGTCACGTTCTGGACTTGTGTCTTGTTCTTAATGTAAAGTCTAAATACGTTCTATCGAAAGTAGAGTCTGAGTGTCTTCCGTTTGAAGTAGAGTTTGAGTGTCTTACGTCTAAAATAGACTTTACAATCTTGACGTAAGTCTAAACATATTTTGCTTCTGAACAAATTTAACCTTAAGGTTTGGATACAGTCTAAATAAGTTCAGCTTCAGCATATAGTCTATCTTATGATTCTTCCAAATATAAACCTTGATAATATCCTTTATACGTTTTATCATCTGCATAGTCTATTTCTCAACCATTAAACACATTAGTAGTCTTTTATTTATTTTGTCATCTTCAAAACATCATAAGGGATTTCCCTAAAAGAATAGCCTTCGAACTCTGTGCGCTAGCTATGAAGATCGGCACTGGCAAGGGAACCTCAAATAGGAGCTGCGTCGCGGTGTCCTCCTTTCCCTTTGATGGGTCCTCTTCGACAAAGATCCATACTCACGTTAGTAGTCTTTTATTTATTATAATATGTCTCGAGTTTGAGTCCGTGAACGAAACCGAACCCAAGATAAATTAAAGGAAAGTTGATATTTGAACTTCAAGTTGCTGATTTGTAGAGACCAAGCCATGAATTTATAGATTACGGAAATCAAATTTCGTACATACTGAACGTTCAAGATAACAAGAAAAAGAGGAAAGTCCAAGTTGGACTTGTTGACCGACGCGTCCAACTTTCCTATTCTGATTTGAAGTTGTCTGCCATGCATATTATATCATATATATATATATGTTCTCTTTTTGCTGTAAGAGTGCGTGTGGTTGCCAGAGGGTTGTTGAAGCGAGCAAAGCAACGTTGTTTTCACACCGTGGCAAACGTGAAGATCTTTTGAAGCACCGTTTTCTAAGCAAGTGCTTGACGTGGGTTTCGTCGTTGTTTTTCGTTCGTGCAATTACATCCAAGAAGTTTAGTGTTTGTAGTCGATTAAATCTTGAGGTAAGATTTGCATGTAATTTCTTCGTGAGATTAAGAGATTATTTTCGAGGAATTTCGGGGCTAAACACTGCGTGCGTTATTGGGTGTAATTGGGGTTTGGGAAACACCGAGAGAGTGTTTAAATGACTCGAGTGTGTAATCTCCTTGTATCGCTTGATCTCTAGTGAAATTCGCTGCTGCTCTCCCCGTGGACGTAAGTCTTTACGACTGAATCATGTAAATCTGGTGTACGATTTATTTTTCTTCTTCCGTCTATATTTTGTTCGATCGCTCGCCCTATCTCAACACAAACTTTCGCCCCTGCTTTCAATCACTACTATCCCTACTTTCATTCCTGACTGTTTCTCTCTTCTTCGGTCTCGTTTCTTCGACGTAATAGCTTCCAAATCCACACTCCTCGGACCTGATCGTCAATGACAACCAGTAGCAGCTGTCACTTGACTTAACCTTTCGCACTCTGTTTTTTGCGGGCAAGAGACTGGGAATCTTCGCCGCTGCTAGATTGAAAGTCGTTTGCAATTGAGGCTATCTTAATGATCTTGAATATGCTGTGTTGTCTTTGCTCTATAATGGCTGTGAATCCCTCTCCATTGCAGTTGCATTCCGTTCCCTAGTCGAGTGCCTGCTCCATATTCAATAATTCCTATACCAGATCGAAGTGCATGATTGTTGCAATAAATAAATTTCGTAGTCATTTCTCGGTATGTTTAACCTCATGTAGAAGTCCTTTCATATTTTGAAGTCCTATATCCCTCTCCTATGTTAGATCCGTGAAGACTACCAAGCATTTTTAGTGTATTTGTTTCTGTCTTAAAGACCTGACGCTACCGGTCTTGTTGAATGCACATTCTCATTTCATTGCTTGAGGGTTTCAATCATGATCTTCGTCACTGAATTTTAAATTTACACTCGTTTATTTCGCGGAAAACGAATGATATGTAAAATATTTTCATAAAAATGATTGTGCTGAAAATAATTAACCAATAAATAAAATCAGTGTTTTTACATTTTTTTTAAGCAATAGAAATTTTTTTCACCCATTCATTTTTATAAGTAATATCATATAAGAAGGTTTTTTCAATTCACTCATTTTTCGCGTTGCCTAATTATGAAAAACAATTGTAATCATCAATATATTATAGGAAGCTTTCCCGACAGAAGCAATACATTTATGTTAGCACATCATCGCACCTAAGAATTTAGACTATTATGTGGAGAGACTAAGTATGTATAATATCCGTAACAACTTTTTCTTTTGCCAAAAGTCAAAAGCAACTCAATATGTAAGTGATAATACCATTAGTCTCTTTGCATTTGAAGAAGAATTATCTATTGGCCATGTTTTCCATTAACCCCAATTGCTGGAAAATATTCTCCAGCTACTTTTTGATTGGTGGGTTACAATCGTGGACGTCTCCTAGAATTTATAATTAGTTAATTTTGCAATGCGTGATGCCCACAACTCGCAACCTACCAATGAAAAGTATGGTTGACGATGTTCCTGATTTGACAATCGGTACTAGGTGCCAAGAGCCCTGTATCATGTCACCAGTAAAAGATTTGTCAATAATCCTGCTCTTAGATTCGGTCTAGCCGTGGAGTTTCTTGATGGTGTCCACCGAAGAAATATCATTTATCACCTATAGTCTCTATAGTACTTTAGCCAATATGTCCATGATGGGGTGCGATTGAAATGCACCGTTTTGTCTTGATGCGTCATGATGAAAAAACACTAATGGAGGGGTACGAAGAGAGACATATAAAAGCCTCCTGAACACAACCGTTGGACGGGTTGGCAAACATACGCACCGGATTTCTCTCCCTTTCCATCAAAGAAGAAGAAGGCATTCCAATTTCACTTTTGCAAGAACAATTGGCATTTATGCCGTGGAAATTGAGTGTTTTCCTTGTGATTGCATCCAGATTAACGTGAGGAAGTGTTGTTCATATTTCATCGGCAATTCAACGTTCGTTTCGGGGCTATTTGCTATTTGCGCATCGGAATCCGGTAAATCGTCTTCCGCTGACTTGTATTCCAACATTGGTATCAAAGCCCGGTCGTGGTTTATACCTTGTTTTTCATTGAATTTTTCAGTACACCATTTGATATCGAGATCAAGAGTATGATATCTACACTGGTTGGATGTTTATTAATCGAAATTGATATGTGAATCGTCGAAAAATCGAACCAAAGTGAAGAATGGGTACGGGGTCGCATGCATACGTGCGGTTTTGGCTAATTTTCGAAATATCTTTTTGGCCAAAATCAACTTTTGAATATACAGTATGAAATTACTCGTTGAGACAAGTCCAACGGTAGTTCGAGCACGACCAGAGGAGGCCGGACGCACCTACACACGCGGCCAGAAGCCACTACACGTGGGCCTCCCGTGCCTGAAGCACTGGGGACCCTAGCGCGTGCGCAACACGCGCCGGTCAGCGAATTGATGCATGCGCGTTGCGTGGAGCAACGCGACACTTGATGATGTCACGGATGACCTCATCGTTGACGTCATCCAATGGTCGGTAACCGCTTGGATGACGTCATCAATAACATTAGTGCCGATGGCAATTGGCAGGCCGGTCACTGGCTGGCAACTCGACCCGACCCGTGACCCGAACCGACCTGACCCGACTGTTGATCGGTCAACCGGTCTGGCGATCAAACCGATCGGACCGGTCAGACCGACTAAGAGCAGTTTGGCTTGCTAGCGTGTGCGCCACATGCGCCGCGCACTCAGGCAGCGCGTGGGGGCATGTGCAAGCTCCGATTGGAGTGTGGTCAGAGGCGTTGGCTTCGTATGGATGTGCTCTACACTGTGGTATAATTATTTAGTATTTTTTAATTTTATAAATGTATGAAAATGCGTAGAAAGCCCTATGTACGCGTATTTTTTGGGGTTTAATGCATAGTTTATTCATTTGTAGCTTGTATTTTCTTGTGGTTTACGAAATACAGTAGCTAGCTTGTATGCAAATGATATCATATATGCTGTGTGGAGCTTGGTTCGTTGATATCATATATATAATTTAAAATACTTGCAATTTTCTAATTGCTAGAAAATTCGAACAATGATAGGAAATTCATTACATGTTGAATTGCAATTTTGATTATAATTGAAGCATAATTGTTGTTTATACGTTGGTTATTATCATACTATGCTTTTTTGTGTTAAGGAAAAATGTAGAAATTACATAAGGTCATGTAATTATTTTTCCTAATGGGAGTTCGTAGGTTGGTATAATTAAAAGGAGTTCTCACCTCGAACTTAAAATTTGCACGAATTAAATTAATTAATGATAATAGAACAATTATACATAGAAGTTAATTGGGAACATAGTGAACTTTTGCTTTTGTGTCTTTTGTTGAATTATCATTAATGTAGTTTGTCTTTGCTGCAAATTAAATATGTGTGTTACTTTATAAAGTGTGCTAGTATTGATTCTGCATTTATTATGCCAATGTGTAATAGCAATTGATTATGACTTCGACATCCATGACCATTGTGGCTGACCTCAATAAGGGTGAGAAGCTGAACGGTGACAATTATGATATTTGGCACCGAAAGGTTCAATACATTCTTGAAGAGCAAGAGGTTTTGGAAACCCTCAACCATACCATGGATGAACCTGAGTATGGAACTTCAGCTCAACACAGGAGATATCTAGAAGGTTATCAAGCTTGGAAAAATAAAAATAACATTGCTCGCATCACGTTGCTGAGCTGTATGCAAGATGATCTCATGTGTGAGTTTGAAAGTTATGATAAAGCTCAAGTTATGTGGGTTGCCTTGATAAGTTTGGGGATACATCTACCACTAAGCTGAGGAGACTCACCATCAAGTTTGACACATTCAGAAAGCGCCCAAATGTAACAATAAGGCGGCATCTTCGGGAGATGTCAAACATGATCCGTGAGCTGAAGTCGGCAGGTCACTCCCTTACTGATGAACAGTAAGTTCAGGCTGTTATAAGGTCTCTTCTTGACAATTTGGAGCATATGAATATCAATATGTCGCATAATGAGAACATCGTCACTTTTGATGATATTGCGCGTCATTTGGAATTAGAGGATGAGTGCCTAGAGGCTGTGAGATCCTCTACCCATGCTTATGTTGCTGAATCGAGTTCGCGCAAGGTTTGGGGCTTCAAGCGCAAAAGGAATTTTCAATTCAACAACAAAGGGAAGAAGACTGATTAGGCACCTAAGAGGGCTAAGACCTTCCGACGCAAGAAGCGTGGTGGGAAGAAGAACAAGGCCAACATGGAATGCCACAATTATGGCAAGATGGGTCACTTTGCTCATGAATGCACTAAGCCGAAAAAGGTACCTTATTACTCAATTACTTTAAGTAATGCTTTTGTTTCTAATACTGTAATACTTGCTGAATCTTATCCAATGTGGACTGTAAACTCAGAAGCAACAGACCATGTAGCTAGAGACCAAGAAGCATTTGTGGAGTATCATCGGATACCGCTTAGAAGAAGATGGATATATGTTGGGAATAACTCAAGAGTTGAAGTGAAAGCAATCGACACATGTAAATTAATCTTACGTGGTGGTCGAAACCTATTCTTGCATGATGTCCTTTATGCTCCAAATATTCGACGAAACTTGGTCTTTGTAGTTATTTTTCTTAGCTTAGGTTATGTATTGAATTTCCATGGTGATTGTGTTGACATTTTGTATGGAACAGTTTATTATGGTTCAGGTCATGTATTGAATGGTTTTATGGTATTAGACATTGACTATGAACAGTATAATGTTAATGTTGATGGTTGTTTTCTTTAATTGCATATTCTAGTAATGTTGAGATTGATGCAAGTACTTGGCATGCTAGATTAGGTCACATTGGATTGCAAAGAATGCAAAGATTAGCTATAAAAGGCCTTTTAGGGTCACTCACTAATGTTAGTCTATCCGTATGTGAACATTATCTAGCGGGAAAAGCAACTAAAAAACCATTCAGTAAAAGAACTAGAGCTGAATTTCCATTACATCTCATACATTCTAACATTTGTGATCTTTTGAATGTGAGGGCGAGGCATGGAGCCTCATATTTCATCACTTTCATAGATGACTTCACACGTTTCAGTTATGTCTTTTTGATCTTCCATAAGTTAGAAGCATTAGACTGCCTTAGACGATATATAGCGATGGTAAAGAATCAGTTGAACAAAACAATAAAGGTATTGAGAACCGATCGTGGACGTGAATCTTTTGGAGCAATTCAAGACTCTTTGTGATGAAAAGAGAATTATACGACAATTGACTATTCCTGGTACTCCACAACAAAATGGGGTAGCTGAGAGAAGGAATAGAACCATATTGGAAATGGTTAAATCTATGATGGCGCAAACAAATTTACCTATCTCCTATTGGGGAGATGCATTATTGACTATATACTTAATTGTGTGCCCTCAAAATCAGTCACTTCTACCCCTTATGAATTATGGACTGGTAGGAAACTAGACTTGAGTAGTCTATGTTCATGGGGATGTGCAGCTTATGTTCATGATTCTTCCTATAAACATGGTAAATTAGATCATAGAAGGAAGAAATATATCTTTATAAGATATTCCGAACATTCCAAAGGGTACGTGTTCATAGGTGAACATGCTGATGGAAGTGTGATCGAAATGGAGTCACGAGATGTCACGTTCTTGGAGAACGATTCTCCTAGTAGATGTGAGATTGATAAGGACTTCCAATTATATGAGATGGAAGATCCTGATAACACACCCACTAATGTTGTAGAGGAAAATGAAGATTTACCTCAACACACAAGATCTAGTGGGAGTGTTGCATCGTCTAATGAATTGAATTCAAGAGAAATTCAATTGCGTAAAAATAATCGCAAAAGTATTCATTGTCGTCGTTTTGAGATTGAAGGGGAAGCATTTATGATTGCTCAAAAGGACGATGCCGAGCCTAAGACTGTTCAAGAGGCTCTCTCATCCTTTGATAAAGGAAGAATGGAGAAAAGTTTTGGAAGATGAGATGAAGTCAATGAGAGCAAACCATGTCTGGGACTTAGTTGATCTACCATCCAATCGTAAGGCCATTGGAAACATATGGGTCTTTAAGATTAAGCGAAGGGCGGATGGATCCATTGAAAAGTATAAGACTCGCCTTATGGTGAAAGGTTATATTCAACAAGAGGGTATAGACTATGAGGAAATATTTTCACCAGTTGTAAGGTTCGCCTCAATACGCCTTATTCTAGCTATCGTTGCACATTTGGACCTTGAATTACATCAAATAGATGTAAAGACGGCATTTCTCAATGGAGAATTAGATGAAGAAATCTATATGAAACAACCGATAGGTTTCATAGCTAAAGGTCAAGAGCATAAAGTTTGCAAGCTTCATAGCTCAATATATGGCCTTAAACAATCATCTAGACAGTGGTATCTTTGTTTGCATTGAGCCATAACCACTTTTGGTTTCACGATGATCGAGGAAGATCATTGTGTATATGTCAAGCAGTCCAAAGATAAATTTGTGATTTTATCACTTTATGTGGACGATATTTTATTGGCTGGAAATGACAAGGTTTTGGTTGTCACATAAAAGAATGGTTGTCCTCTAATTTTGAAATGAAGGACATGAGAGAAGCTGCTTATATATTAGGAATAAAGATCGAAAGAGATCGATCAAAGAAACTCCCTGCTTTATCACAAGAGTCTTATATTATGAAGATTCTTGAGCGTTTCAATATGCGATAGTGTAATCCCATTGATACCCCTGTCATGCAAAGTGAAGGCCTAAGTACTGAGATGTGTCCTAAGACTTCAGAAGAAATTAAAATGATGGAAACTGTTCCTTACGCTAATGCATTCGGAAGTTTGATGTATGCTATGATGTGTACTCGACCCAACATATGTTATGCCATGGGATTGGTGAGCCAATATCAATCAAATCTCGATCAAACACACTGGAAAGCAATGAAGAGGATCCTGAGATACTTGAAGGACACCATGGACTATCGACTTTATTACCAAGAGAATGATTTACGCCTATTAGGCTATTCAGATGCCAATTGGGGTGGAGATCTGGATGAGTGTAAATCGACTTCTGGATATGCGTTATTGCTCAATGGAGATGCGATTTCTTGGAATAGCAAGAAACAAACATGTATGGCCTTATCTACGATGGAGGCAGAATTTATTGCATGTTCTGCCGCAGTGCAAGAAGCAGTATGGCTAAAATGTTTCTTAGAAAAATTTAGCCATTGTCACTGAGGTTCCAAAACCGGTGATAGTTTATTGCGATAGTCAAGCAGCCATTGCCTATGTGAAGGATCCCAAGTATCATGGAATGACAAAGTACATTGACATAAAGAATAACTTCATCAAATATATTATAGCGTAGAAAGAAGTGATCCTGCAATACATTTCAACCAATAGAATGGTTGCTGATCCATTTACAAATGCCATTCTTAGAGACATATTCTTGACCCATAGGATGTCACTAGGATTGCGTAGAATGTGATATCTATTATTGTAGATGATCATTGGTTTATGTATTTGTGGACAGATGTATTGTACTTGTTTGTTTATTAGTGATTTGATATTTTATTAATAAGTACAAATCCACTATGAGACTAGCATAAACACACATATATTATTGAAAAGTATATCAGCAAGCAATGATTGGCTCACTCACATGAGCAATCGCCTCAAGTGCTGTAGTTAGTACGTTGAGATGAGACGTTATGTACAAATAAATGCTGAAGAGCATGTTTGGTACATAAAATATGTCGCCTTGATTGGAGTCATTATGAGGTCTGTGATTTGTTTATAATAAGACCGAACATGATAGTCCCACAATCATGTATGTCTGAAAGATGCCGGATGCGAGTACTTAATTAGGCGCTATAGAAAGCGAGCTGATATAGCACTCGGGCTAAACATGAGTACGTGAGAAACATGTGACTATGTTTAGGCTAAGATCCGTATAGTGGATATATTTGATAAATGACATACCCTCTTATAGAAAGAGTAATCCACTATAACATGTAATTCATACTACATGTGCATTGTACGACCGACAAGGAAATGTGAGTAAAATTATCCCTATTTACTCATCGTGTGAGCCTTTGAGGTAATTTATAACTTACTTCATTATGTGCCCTATGTTACTTCTAACTATGTTCTCGAAGTGAAAGATCAATGTTACTACTTTAGTATGTTACGAACGGTCATGAATAGATATGGCCTATGGGACATGTTTAGGAAAGCAGTTGTTCTGAAATGGAGAGAGACGTGAGTGTGAATGAAGACTATTGTTGTTTTACATCTATCACATGTATTTACTATTCGACCAATTATATCGCCTTATGTGGTTACGTATATAATTGTAAATACATGGTGTGTTTTTTAGGATAGTTAAGTATAGCCTTTAAGGGATAGGTATACTTGGACCGATGTAACAAAATATATCTGGGGCACTATGAAACATCGATTGTTTATTTCTTTTAGGGTTGTAGCCATTATGTCATCCCTAACAGGTGCATAATTTGAGCTCCCAAGTGCAAGTGTACTCACTGGTCGTATGGCTTATTTGCCAGTATGAATTGTTTTGTAAAGTTGATGAATGTTGAATGCCTTATATTCTTGATAGAATGCTATCAAGCCTATCATGTCTAAGTGGGAGATGTAGTACTTTAGCTGGTACGTCCATGATGGGGTGCAATTGGAACGCACTGTTTCGTCTTGATACATTACGATGGAAATACACTAATGGAGGGGTACGAAGGGAGACATATAAAAGCCTCCCAAACACAACCATTGGACGGGTTGGCAAACATACGCACCATATTTCTCTCCCTTTCCATCAAAGAAGAAGAAAGCATTCCAATTTCAGTTTTGCAAGAAAAATCGGCATTTACGCCGTGGAAATCGAGTGTTTTCCTTGTGATTACATCCAGACTAACGTGAGGAAGTGTTGTTCATGTTTCATCGGCAATTCAATGTTCGTTCCGGGGCTATTTGCTATTTGCGCATCGAAATCCGGTAAGTCGTCTTCCGCGGACTTGTATTCCAACAGTCTCCTCTCATTTTAATTAAATGCATGAGGCATATTTCAACGGTGCAACACGTTCATGAACTAATTCCGAGAAGAATGGACGAACAACGTTCCCATGTCTTCTGAGTGCAGGCTGCATCTAATAATTTTCCCTTTCTCAAAGGGTAAACTGGAGGAAGACAGAGGATAAGTTTGCAAAGAGGATATCAGTCAATAGATAGGAGACCCTCCATAGATTAACTGCTCATAAGAACTCTCCCCCGAATGCTAAGCCCTTCAAGTCTCTCCCATCTGTGCTACTTCAAAGACCCGAACAACTTCCATAATAAATTGGGAAACGAAATGCACAAAGTTACAGAAGTCTATCTTTGTTAAGACTTTCCTTTTGAATTCTTGCTCCCACGCACACGAAAATAAGAGAATACTCGAATTGAGATGAATGCAACTTAGGTGAAGGCTAGATGTGCCCATAAGAGGGGAAAAAAGAGAAAAATTGCACCCAAAATCTATTAACCAGACAATCTCGGCTTTGAATACGTTTGAATAGGGAGGAGCAGCACAAGCAGCCGTCATCGTCGGCGTCTTAGGCCGCGAATGTCGTTGAAAAAAAAAAAAAAAAAGTGGTTGTGCTTATCGTTATAAGGACATCCAGCCACATGTCGCAACATACACGAGACGCAATGAGTAAGTAAAAGATTTGAATATCTTTGAATTATTGATTTTGGGAGAGTTAGTATTAATCTTATATTTAATCTTTGATCATTTAGAATATAATAAGCTAAAAAGAAGGTATCACGCTATAAACACCTCTGATTTATCATCTTAGCAGGATCACTTAAATATACTTAAATAGGTGATTAAGACTTGAGATCTATTCTAACAGTAGGCAACACAAATGATGTTACGTATTCATATAAGTTGGTTTGTCAAAGAAATGCCAAGGAAAAAACAATATAATCTATAGGTATATTAGCAATTCTTATGAAATAATGAATTATCGAAGTTTCTCCTTATGTAAATTACATTAATTGTGAGTGCTAATAGGATGTGGCAATTGCAACGAGAGACCTTCCTGTGGTCATATCAGTGAAATAAAATTATATTTTATTAGAAATCCCTAATATAACTTTATTAATATTTATAACTATTATAATTCCGTAATGAACGGATTATGAAAGTAAAATTGATGTTGACTTTCGTATCTGAACGTCATACCTTTTTCAGCAGGCCACGTCATTCTGCATGTTGGGTGTGAGAGACGCGTGCTGCTCCTAGCAAAACATATATGTCAGCTTTTCTTTTGGGCATATGTGTTTAATATTAATATTTATCGTCGTTTGTTCTCGATCATGGACGAACGCCGACGTCTACACAATGAAATTTAAGGAATAGAAATATTGATGGGCGGCGATTTGACACTGTGGTAGGGAGAGAGGGCAACGTGGGGAATGTGCCGCCAGATTGGTGCACGGCGGTGCACGGCGGGGAACGTGGAGATAAACAATAATAATAATAATAAAGGTGATTATTTTGTGTTGTAATTACTGTCATGCCTTTTTGGCAACGTTCGTTTGTCAATTTTAGTGGGTCATTTTCGGGATTGAGAACGCGGGACCAAAAGCGAACTTCTCCCCATGAATATTAATATAGATTTAGATTGAATAAATTAATATTTATATTCTTTAGCTGAGTCAAAGGGGTGGAGCCCGAAAAGAAAACCTTGAAAATTCAAAGAAGGAAGCAAAAGTGGACCTTGGGTATTAAAGTAAAAGCGAACACACGAAGAGAGAAGGAAAAGAAGAAGGAAGGAAGAGAGGGAAGGAAGGAAATGGAGACTCGCGCCTAAACGTCATGAGAATCTCATCAAGTTGGATTTATTTCGATTGACAACGTCCGGTAATGATTCGAGCCATTTGTTGTCTAATTGGAATAATTTTTGAAATTATGCTCAAATTTAGAGTTTAGTGAAATTTAAACTTTCAGATTTGGAAGCTATTAAATTGGGAAATTATGGAGGATTGATAATTTAAGGTGTTGTGAACTCAATTTGGAATTTGCTCAAAACGAATTTTTGAAGTTCCACAAGCATGATAGACAATACTTGTCCGGCAGCTTTCTTGCCAACTTTTGTCAATTTTTAGTTTGATTTTGAGTCAGCCAAGTTATTATCTTCTAATACTTTGAAAGGGCTTTCTTTTGAATGTAAGTTCGGTTGAAACGAAGTTTGGTGGAGAAGGTGGTAACATGACCAAGTTGATGTGCAAACTTCACATTGTGAATAACTTAAAATATTTGCTTTGAGCGAGAGTTTTGTTGGTTTGTAGGAATTGTTTTGTTAGCGAGTGAACTCGGTTTAGCAATTCATAGTTGAGGTTATGTTTTTACTTGGTTTTGACATCGATTCTCATTTATTTGATAGGATTACAATATCATCGATTCGAATAGTTACATTGGATAGTTTTGACTATTCCCAAATAAGTGGCATTAATCTCTTTTTTGATTTTGTAAAATTCATGTCTTGAAATAATGGTGATTCGTCAACTTGTAAATATTGAGAAAAAAAGATAACATATTATATTTCTATCAAACATAAATCAAACACCTGCCAAAACTTAGGGCTTCGTCCAGTGCATCATACAGAATATCAATTTGCACGTCCACATCATTCATCTTTTCATCAGTGCGAATTGCTTATTGCAGAAGCAAGCTAGCACATAGAGATCACCAAATAACAGGACAACAACAATGGAGTAAAACATCGTCGATCGCTTACTTCGCAAATGATTAGATAAGAATCTTGCAACCCCTCTTCTGATGTGCAGTTCAACAACTCCTTTTATCATTCTTAATTATTTATTAGGTAAACCTTCTTTTTATTGATTTAACAACATTAATTATTCATTTTACAATTTTCTAATGGCATCTGCTTTTGAGAGTGGTGGGAGATTTGGCTAACAAATGTTTCAATATAATACCCAAAAGCAGTGCCTCTTTTGTCCCCCCGATGATCGCTGTCTGATCCATGAGGGGCAAAAAGCCACTAAATAGAAGTCACATACTCTTTTCCATTCATTGATAGGCCTTCTTAAATATCTCCCTAAAAAAATCGTAAATCCTTAATTAATCGAATTGAAAGCATCGATGTAGAAATCATACATTTATGTTCCAACTCTAATTCTGGGTTAAAAATTTATCCTAAAAAAAAATTATTTCAAAATAGATTTCTATTATGAACCTGCATCGAGGAACAGAAGTATAGAACGTGAGATAAAAAGAATGGTTATCGTGTGTATTCTAAATTACCCCATTCATAATATGTTTTCTGGGCTTTAATTTTTTCTCAACCCAATTTAGCCTATTTTACCAAAAATAAAAGAAAAAAGTTATCTGTACTGAATTGGGCCATCAAATCTAAGGAACCCATTTCGTTGGCTCTACTTTATTAGATATACTATCATGTGGTTCTAGATCTCGGCCCATATCATTTCTCCTATTTTTGAGGTCAACTATCTGGTTCCTACACGATGGGTGGTCATCTCGTGCGTATGACCTTTCTGCTATTGACAAAGCGTTGAACTTTTGCTCTCGTTTGGTTCTTCCAATTTTTCTCTTGTTTTCTTTCTCATTAGTTCCCGACTAAAGGTGCGGGAATTTCTCTTCCTTCTCCAAAATTATTGAGCATGCGGATCTCCCAATTTCTCCATTTCCCAAATTCCAAACTTCTTTGGCCAAATTCCCTAACAATATCTAAATTCAATCACAATTCTGACACAATATTTTTTAATTTTAAAAAAATTATCAACTTTTATTCAAATCTTAAATTTGCCATCAATTAGAATTTCATTCAATTTATACCGTTAGAGTCCACGTGACATTCCATATGATATCTTTTATTTTTTAATTGACTTTTTCTGTCCGCTCGTTCTCTCCAAAATCCCACCCATGCTTTGTCAGGACCCTCGCTCCTCTCTCTCTCTCTCTCTCTCTCTCTCCCTCCCCCTCCCTCCCTTCCTCCCTCTCTCTCTCTCTCTCTCTCTACCTCTCCTATAATCACTTATATGTCATGAGCTTTCTCCCAATTCTGCCATGATCCTTTTTTATATTAAAAAGATTATCAACTTACCACTGAAATCTTAAATTTGCTGTCGACTAGAATTTCATTCAATATACACCGTTTAAGTCCATGTGATAGCTTTCATGTTTTTTATTTGACTTTTTCTCTTCCCGTGCTCTCTCCCAAGTCCCACTCACGGTTTTTCAGAACACCCCCCCAAATTAATTATTCAGTTTGCAATTTTCTAATGACATTTGCTTTTGAGAGTGGCTAGAGATTTGGCTGACCATTGTTTTAATATATACCTAATACTATGACTAGATCTATCACCTAGAGGGGAGAGAACAGGTGATTGTGCGAAAATAAAAGAATTTAAACAAATATTGCACCGAGACAACTTCTGATGAAGAGGTCAAATCTTACCAATATATAATTCTATCACAATAAATAAAATGAGTAAAGGATAGATAATTGCACAAAAAGATTTATAGTGGTTCGGCTTTTGCAAGCTTACGTCCACTCTCCCAAGTTATAACCTACTAGCTAGATTTCACTAAAAAGAAAAGAAAAAAACGATTAGAGGTTATAAGTCTCGAGCTTCAAGCATTCAAGTTTGTATAAACAACTTCTCATACTTTTAACCTCTAAAGGTTTACACAATATCACTCAGCCAAGGCAAATTTATATGATCACAAAATACTCTTCAGACTTTGAAATTATAAGCTTCAGTTCTCATGAATGCGAAATCTATCTTTTCAGCTGACCATTGGATATATCTCCAGAGAAATCATCCATTCAATCTACCTGTTGACCCTAGATCTGGTTGAGAAGATCTGATTGTGGCACCTCTCGACGGCCCCCGATCCGTTAGGGTCGCCACTGTTCGCTTCTCTTTCACTTGACCTGATAATGTAATACTCTAATACCAAGGAATTTCATTATAATTCATGAATCCTAGGGGTTTACATCTTTTAGATTGGTCCCTGCGCAATTTATATGGCGAAAGCACATCCATCAACTCCCTTCCCTATATTTAGAAAACAATGCACACCTACTAAACATTTTTAGGTAAAATCCGAATACTTTTATTTACTTAAACCAAATAGACATCAGTCATTGGTACATCAAAATGCCATAGTCTTCTATACTTGGCTATACTTTAAAAGATGACCGACATCTCCTCCAACAGTCGTATACTTAAAGTCCATCGATCAGTGTCGGTGTCCAAAAGTTCCTTCCTTTGCTATCCTCCTCCTCGCAGTCATATCCAACCACTTGATCCATCTACCGGTGGCAGTGGCAGCAGAGGTACCTTATCTGGTCTAAAATGTTAGTCCCCAAACGGGGTGAGTACATTTACTCAGCAGTAAAGAACCACCAAACTACACAATGCAACAAGCAAGACAATCAAGATATCACGAGTAAAGCACATATCATTCATGCTATCAAGCATACATCACCATGCAGTCATGCATATATTACCATGCAGTCATGCATATCTTGCCATGCCATCGTGCATATACCACCATGCAGTCATGTATATCTCACCATGCCATCGTGCATGTATCACCATGATTCGTATCATCCATGCTATCAAGCATACATCACCATGAGATCCATTCACGCTTTCATGATCGCATTTTCAATATCAAATAGCATCAATTTACTTTCATAAGCAGATCATGCATCATGCCATATGCATACACCCATGCACATGATTCAAATTCAATTATTATCTTTCACAAGGATCTCATTATTTTTCATCTAGCGACCAATGTTTGCATCCCACAATTTATCGCTCGCATCCAACCTGGCATCGCGAGGGCCTACGGCACACACCTCCGGGCATCTTGAAACTCCCGAGGACATCCGACACACACACTCCGAGCATCCGGCACCCACACTCCGGGCATCCCAACACTCCCGGGGCATCGTCGGCTCACAACTCCGACAGTCTTGTTGTTATCACAATATATAATCTCATATATGTCTCATCATGGCATTTGATGCAACAATATCAAAGATCTAAACCATCTTTTGATGTCACATGATATGCCAAACATCACCATATATGCAGCATATACAACCACTCAAGACATCATATTTCATAGGGCAATCCATTTATTCTTGAAAATACAGAAAATTTCGAATAAAGCGTAATGCACTTCTTTAATAAAAATTCTGGAAAAATTAATAAACGATCTCAATAAATTCTAAAAATTTAACATGATTTAAAAAATATCCAGAGGAAGATATTTCATGCAGAACACTATGTCAAGAAAGTTTCACATCAATCACATTAATCCATACATCACAGCAAAAGAAATTTCAGTACCACTTTTGCACAGTTTCGGAAATAATTTTGATTAAACCCTTAAATGAACTCCGAAAATTCTGAGATTTTCATATGTTATAATTGAGACATAGAGGTAAAAATCTCATGAAGAAATAGAAATTTAATTCCTTCTGTATTAAAAGCTATAATTTTTATAACTCTTCCTATTTCTCGGTTCACTGTCCAGATTTATCCTTTTCAAAGAAAATTGCTTTTCCCAATCATTACTTGTCCGTTTATCCTCAAATTTTAGTATGTTTCTCTTCAAAATTTCTTCTACAACTCTCATCAAGAACACGAGATTAAATTCGGACTAGATAATTGCAAGAAATTCACAGAATCACAATAGATCATCATAACAGTTTCCAGATCTAGCTTCATCAAAGAAAAATAGTTTCATTGACCTATACTTGTCCGTTTCCTTTCAAATTTTGATATGTTATTCTCCAAGAAGTCCTTTACAGCTCTTATCGAGAAGTCAAAGTCATATTCCAACTAGAACATCGCATGCAACTCACGAAATTATCAAAGGTCGGACTGTTTTTCCAGAAACAGAATACTAGGCTAGAACACAACTCCTATAACTTGGAAATTTCACACTTCATCCACATCAAAATTTCACCATTCATCACACACAAAACACAGCAAGTAAGGGATAGATCAATGGACTCTACTTGCCTCTAATCCAAGCAAAACACAACAAATACACGGCGGGCTCAACGGCGGGACACGGCGGCTCGACGGCGGCGACAAAACTCCTCCTTCTTCCTTTCTCTCTTTCTCTCTTGCATGCCCGCTTTCTCTCTTCCTCTCTTTCGTACGACACTCCTCTCTCTCTTGGTAACCCTCTCTCTCAATCCACCCACTCTCCCTCTCTTTTCTTCCCTTCATCATTAG
The DNA here is from genome assembly GCA_014182885.2 of Eucalyptus caleyi. NCBI lineage: Eukaryota > Viridiplantae > Streptophyta > Magnoliopsida > Myrtales > Myrtaceae > Eucalyptus > Eucalyptus caleyi. Next base: position 17,626,220 of record CM024470.2, read on the forward strand.
CAATCATTGATTTTGCATGGCTTCTTACACTTGGCTACAAAAGGGCAACACTTGGCAAGCTTCTCTTGCCACTTGGCATTTTTGCCATGCACATGATGGGCCTTCCTTTGGGCCGGGCCTCCCTCCATCCTCTCTTCCCATGGTCGACGGCAGCCCCTCCTCCTTTGGGCTTCGTAAGCTAGGCCTAAATGGCCAAATGGTGGGGTCTTGTGGGCCTCCTTTGGGCTGTCTTAGGCCTTAACTAAATCAGCCCACATTTGTTCCTTAATCCACCTTAATTCCCCACTTAATTTCATAACCTCAAATAGTCACTTGGTTATATAAAATTGCAACATTCATCAAATGACAATCCAACTTATAGAGTATACGGCAAAGAACAGAAAATTCTTTTGTCAATTTATCCTTTAGTACAATCCTTGATCACACTTAGTTATAGGATACATTTCCAAATCAAAACAATAGTTCATTCAACGTTCGGCCTTCTTTAATTGAAATCCATTAGTCTAATGACCATAATAAAATTCGATGGTACTTCCATCACCTATTCATGATTCATGGTATATCTAGGGGTTGTCATAAAATTTTAGGATGCCACACTAATGGCATCATGATCGCCAAGATTGATGGTTCCCATAACTTCCACTACCCATACAGTAGTTCAAGTTTCCAAAAGTTGAGCGTTTATGAATGGAAAAAATGTTTCGCCTCTAATAAGAAATTTTGGGAAGGTTGAATACGAAGATTTTCCTTTTGAGACTTCTTATAAAAAATGGCAAGAAATCCAACTGATTTTTACTAGTTGTTGCACAAGTATATTGACTCATTCCTAGCTGTTTGACAAAATATTTAAGGAAGGAAGAATAAACTACGACTCTCATTCTGATTGATATTGTATGATCCTATTCAATTAGACTTTCCACTTGAAAATACTTTTTATCAAAAATGAAATCTCTAAATTTTATCAATCATAAAAACCACTTAGGGAATGTTTTCTCAACACCCAAAAACAATGTCTCTTTTTGTACTCCTTGATCATGGCTCTCTGTCTGATCCATAAGGGGCAAAAAGCCACTAAACAAAAGTCACATACTCTTTTCCATTCATTGATAGGCTTCTTAGGGCGTGCATGTTTTCGTTTCTTTTTTCTATTTAAGAACATATTTTTTGCTTTTTGTTCTTGGGAACAAAAAAAGAACAGAAATACGTTTGTTTGCGTTTCCATTCAAAAACTGTATTGTTATTCCCAGAACAAAATTGGAACAAAAAAAAGAAACAAAAAAAACTTACTTCTCCGTTCCAGAAAGACTTCTTGAAGGGCTAAAAAGAACAAAAATGAAAAGAACAAAAACAAAACACTTCTCTTTCGTTCGTGCCCTACTCGAAACAACGCTCTCCCTTTTCCGGCGTCTCTCACAAGTTCACCACCAACTGACTCTCCGGCGCCTCCCACTCGGCTGACTCTCTGGCGACTCCCCACTCCGTTGACTCTCCGGCGCCTCCCCACCCAGCTGACTCTCCGGCGCCGACAGCTGCTGCTCCTTCACCAGCTAAAGCTTCTGAATCGAGGTAAGTTTCTGCTGTTCCTCCTTCTCCATTCGACGAGGGCTTCGACGAGAGCCACCCCTTGCAAATCTGGGCAATGGCTGCTCAGGGCTCGAGCGTGACAGCTTGCTCGAGCCAGCGCTTACCCAGATTTGCGAGAGGCTCGCTCGAGCGAGCCCTCGTGCTCGAGCCCCAAGCGAGCATTGCTCGCCCAGATCTGCGGCAGATTTGGGCGACGGCTGCTCGCTGGAGCTGCTATGTCGAGCTCGAGCTGCTGTGGTCGCTCGGCATAGCAGCGACGCTCGTTCGAGCGGCAGAGCAGCGTCTTTGCCAGCTCGAGCGAGCAGAATGAGCCCCAAGCGACCACAACAGCTTGAGCTCCATTCTTCTGGAAAAGCACATGCTACATTACAAATTGATGAACTCCAAAAGCATATGCTTAAATCTTTTGTGACTCTCCTTTCTCTAGGGTTTTTCTATTCCTTAGTGCAGCTTCATAATTATGATGTCTAGGAGCCTTTTCTCCATAGAAAGGAGGTTTCTGAAGGCTACATTTCTCTCTGCTTGCTGTCTGATATGTAATCCTATCGTTTTAGCCGTGTAATAGCTGCCTATTTTTGTTAGATGATCCTAGTAATTTTTTTCTTCTTTTTTCTTTTTAAATGCATATAGGAGGCTCTAGCACTTCTACACTTGATCTCCTGAACTTTCTTGCATCATTGTGAAAACATCAGTTTTCCGAAGGTGAATGTAACTTTTAAGGCGACGTTTCTGGCTTCATAAGGTGTTAGGCTGGGAAATTTGTATTGTGACCCCTTGATGACAACCGGTGGTCACAAAATAAGCGCCGTGCAGCGATGGACTCCAACACCTTTACAACTTCAAATTCTTGAGCGCATCTTCAATGAAGGAAATGGTACCCCAAGCAAACAGAAAATCAAAGAGATTACTACCGAACTGAGCCAACATGGACAAATTTCATAAACGAATGTCTATAACTGGTTCCAGAACCGGTGTGCACGATCCAAAAGGAAAATATAGAATGCAACCAGCAACAATACTGAATCTGAAGCAGAAGCAGAAGTTGAGTCACCAAAGGAGATGAAGACCAAACCTGAGATCTTTCAATCTCAACAGAATCCTGTATCAAGGAACGAAGATTTGTGCTTCCACAGCCCTGAGATTAGCTCAGATCTTCATTTTGCTGATTCACAGACCAAAGTGGAGAGCATGGTTTATTTAGTTGGCAGTTTGAGATCCAGGAATAGGAACCTAGGCCAGCTATCTTTCTATGATGCCATCCTGCCAAATCCAGGTACATACTCAGATATACACCTGATAATGGTGTAATTTGATTTGATAACCTAGAGTCTTATCATTTCCAGATTTGCTTTTAGACACTATCTAGATGAAACACGACAGATTAGGTGATTTTTAGCGATGATATTAGCAGAGAAGTGTTTTTATATCCATGCATTTGCTGATTATCCCAACAGAGAGATTAAGAAATTGGTATGAACAGTTCTTGGTGAAGTTAATCTTTGGTCAATTCGATAGCAAAGAACTGTTCAATTGACCCTCCCAAGCTTTTCCATTCTACGTAACAGCAACATTCACTGGTTTTTGAGTCTAAATATGCCTCATCGATTCTTGATTTCATATATATTTACTGTGAATTTTGATTGTTCCCTGCTATCTATGTAATGATTATGATGGGTTTCCCATCTCAGATTTGGGTAATAACATCGATGATGGTAACTGAATTGCAAATGTTCCTTAGCATAAGCCAATTTTGCCTAAAGCACATGTGGAGGTGCTAATTTATGATATGTTCCTAGGCGGTCTTGCGGGAAATGAGCATCCTGGGTGGGAAGATGGAGGTACGGGAGCCTATGGCCTGTATCATTCTACGGAAGACTTCGGCATGAGTGGATGATGCTGATCGGTGCCACGGATGTGCCCCCCCCCCCCCTCTTTTCTTCCATATAGCATAACTTGCCTGCCATGCTAATGCTGATGCTGATGTTTATCTTTTGCCGCTTGCGGCGTCATAGCTTGGTCAGAGCCTAATCTTGTAAAGTTGGATGTTCGGTTTGCTTTTTGTGAAGGAACTAATTTTACTAAGGATCATACGCTAGTTTGACTAGTTTGTTTGGATTTTTGATGGACTAGTGTCACACAAATTTGTTTACGGGAGCGGGATGAGCGTTGTATATTCTATTCAAATCACTCTGGCTCTTGCAATTTCAGAATGCGGGCATTTAGATAGACCGTGGAGTTGGGCCCGTTTTTTCCTTCTGTCCTAGTGGCTTACCTACTGTTGGAGAAGAATCTGGGAAACTTTGTGTTTGATCTAGTTATGTATGTGCATGATTTCGTGCACCTGTTCAATCAATTTGTCTTGAGCGTGCAGAATTCTTTACCTTGGCCATTGACTTTGATGGATTCATGGTTGAGGAGAGCAGTTCTCTCATTTTCGTGTTGTTTGTGCATGCGTGCATGCGTAATGCAATTTGAGGAATGTGACCTCTATGACAAGCGCAGGACTCAATAGGGAGGGCAGGTCTTCATTTAACTCGTGGGAAAGTAATTATTATTTTCTCGTCGAACTTCTTAAAGCTAAAAAAGGTAATTCAATCATAGAAATTGCGGAAGAAAAAGTTCCAATTCACTATTAGTCGCAAACATGTTTTAAATAATTTGGCGTTCGATACTAATTTATGTTGAATTTTGAATTCAACGATGAATGGGAATAGATAAAGTGTATGAGTAGTGTGTGACATTATATTAAATAGCCTAAGCTCATCCAACTAAAATAACCTTTCTTTATACAAGAAAGGATGCATCCGAGAATGTGTAACACGAAAACATTGCACTTGTAAGTAGTAGTTTGTTACTTAAGCTGCAATAGTCGTGCCTCATTCTCACATCTCACTTAAAGGTAGCGATTTAACTTTACGTACAGTAATTTATTCATAGAGTTCGTAACATGAAAATATAGCTGCTTGTTAAATGCCAAATAATAGTGCAGTAAAACACCCTCAAATTGTCCATCCATGATGGTGTCATTCAAGAAATTAGGAAGTAACAACTTTTCTCATGTAGTAATTTACTTTTAAGGTCTTGCATGATCCAATATCCGGTGAAAAATCGTGAGCAACCTAAATTTGTGGCAAATCTTTGGTGATCATGACATTTCTTCACTCACCATTAACAAAATAAAATTAATGAGCATTTCATGAGAATGAGAATTCAATATCAAGTATAAACTTTATTAAAAAAAAAGCATTTTTGAAAAAATTAAAACAGAAATTTTGTATAGTTTACCAAACGTGTTTTTGTTCTTTTTCTATTCTAGGAACAGAAATTGAGTGCAGTTACCAAACGTGTTTCTGTTCTTTTTCTATTCTAGGAACAGAAATTGAGTGCAGTTACCAAACGTGTTTCTGTTCTTTTTTTATTTCAAGAACAGTTTTTTTTTACACTTATCAAACGTGTTCTTTTGTTCAAAAACTGTTCCCCGGAACAGAAACACTTTTATTTTATTTTTTTTATTTCTGTTCCCTGGAACAATTTTTGAACAGAAACGTTACCAAACGCGCCCTTAAATATCTCCTCAAAGAAATTGTACATCCTTAATTAATCAAATTGAAAACGTCGAGGTAGAAATTGTACATTGATGAGCAAACAGGCGGGGGGCAGGCTACAAGGATGAGCAATGAAAAAAATTTTATTTTATTTTTTGTTCCATAAATAAAAAAAGTAGAAATTTTCTACTTCTCATTTTTGTTTCAATTCTATTTCTGGGTTGAAAAATTTATCCTAAAATAAAATAAAAATAAAAATTGCATTACAAAATAGATTCCTATTCCGGACTTGCTTCCAAGAACATGAATAATAAAAAATAGCACAAAATGAATTTACACTAAAAATGTTAATCCATCATTTGTTAATATCATTTATCGTTTCAATTTGAAAAATTCAATTTCATTCCAATAACCATAAAACTTATAGGAAAAGAAAACATTTCACATTTTGGATTTGAGTGTCAAAGTGTGTCGAAAGAGAAGAGAAAAACAAACTTAGGTGTGAATTGTGTATCATAGGAAGTGAGGGTCGGAAGATAATAGAAGTCTAGGTTTTTCTTCTTTCGCCATTTATTATTTATATTATTTTTTTACATATTTATATTTTGACCATTTATTTATTGAAAATTTTTAAAATTGACCCCGTGTATGTCGAAATTACGTGTTAGAATTCCAAACTAGTGTGTTAGAGAATGTTGGGAGAATTGACTAAGTGTTGGATTTTTCGACACGCATTGATCAAGTGTCGAAGAGTGTCGAAAGTATTAGACACGTGTCGGAGTGTTTGGCACGACATGAAAACTCCCGGATTGTGTCGATAGTTCATAGCTTACAATAGGTTACAAAGATAAATTACAAACAAAGGTCACAAATGTTTACAACAAATAAATAACTTCTTAGTGGAAGTGATAGAGTAGTTACAAAAGGAGGTTACAAACAAAGGTTTACGTAGACTCTACTAAACTTAACGGTTGCATCCAAGATTATCAACTCCACTTTTGTTAGTTCCTTCATATCATCGATCACATGTTGATAATAACTAAAAATTGGACTTTTTTGGTGCAAACAAGATGAGGAAGGTGTATTGGTCAAGAAAGAAGGTTCCCAATTGGCTTAGAGTGTGATGCCCCAAGCATGTCATGCACTAGACATGTTCTTTCCATTTATACTCATAATTATAATTCTGCATGTAGAAAAACTATAAAATACATCACAACATACCATACAAGAAAGTCACACAAGTTCAATACATATGCTTCTTCTTTATCATAACACCAGTATTTATTATCAAAGCATATAGTCCTGGGAGTTGTGGGTTATGGCCCCACTAATACTACTAATCCCATATTATTTTGTAGAGCCACCATCCAACTTAAGAGTTGAAGATCTCATGCATCACCTCGTTCCTTCCACCATCATATCCCAAACGGACCATCCTACCTATTGAAAAAATAAGAGTGAGCCAAAACTTAGTAAATGAAATCCCGAGGTCTAAGGTAGGAGATAGTTTGAATACTTAACTTGGAACCAATCAAACAATATGAGTTCAAGACAATACAAGATAACTATCATAAGCAAGTTCTCTTTCTTTTCTATCATGTTATGCCAATATAAAGTGTATATCGATGGAAAATAACATGGCATAACATCAACCATTTAGAAGCGAGTAGATGGCATAATATTTCATGATGCACCTATATCATCTAGTGGCTTACCATTATACACATGATTATACAAAGGCAAATTCATTCTTGTCATATAATTCACCACCACACACACAAGTTAATTCATAGATGTCATGCATTCCACCACCACTATACACATATTCCATACTTGTCATGAACTTTACCGATATACATAAGTAAGTTCATACTTATCATGATCTTACCCATACTCACAAGTGAATTCATACGAGTCATGAAGCTCACCAACACTAATAGGTGACTTCATACTAGTCATGAATCTCACAACACTCACAGGTGAATTCATATTTGTCATGGCTAGGACCCTATCACGGCAAAGGTCTTCTTCACGTGGCATCATAGACATACACATCGTTATAACATATCCAGATAAAACGTACAAATACTTGGGTTTAGAATGTAAACACACTCAAACATAACGTACAAATACTCAGGTTTAGAACATAACTCCCTAAGATTTAGAACGTATAGATACTTGGGGTCAGAGGTTTTTTAGAACATGAATCAAGCTCATCCCTTCTACATGCAACATGTTACGCTGAGGAAATAACTCAAATAATTACTAGGTGTGTAAACATTCATCAACAAATCAAAACATGACGACTTATCAATACACAACTTTAGAATAAAGTCACATAACAAACCATCAAGTCAAAAGCACTAAGTGGATCAACCCAACTTAGCGCCTAGAGTTTTTACTTGCCTCAAAAGTAAGTTTGAATTTAGAATCTAAGTCACCTTGCCCAAACTAGAAAATCAAAATAGGATCTTGATATTTTACTTCTATTTATTTTAGAAAACAGAGAGAGAGAGAGAGAGAGAGAGAGAGAGAGAGAGAGAGAGAGAGAGAGAGAGAGAGAGAGAGAGAGAGAGAGAGAGAGATGGTGATCAGTTCTACACGGCCAACAATTTATAAGAAAATGAAAGGGAGTAACTAAGGTTAAAATCATCATGACCTTGGGTTAAGTTGCCAAGTGCTTCAATAGATGAACTTCAAGTGTCTTCTATGAGTCTAGCTAATAAACAAATGGTCCAGGGAATGAAATTCAAGTGTCCCTATGGAACTAGGTAGAGCACAAATGGTCCGATAAAACTTTGACAGAAGAAGATATTTTTGAGGGAATAAGAATGAACTATTCTCATTGGGCCAAGCAAGTGCATGAATCATCCATGCATTAAGAATGGACTTCAAGTGCATGATATCAAGGCTACTAAGTGTAACGCATCAAAATAAAGCACGTGCTTAAAATCTTTGATAGAAGATGGTGTATCAAAGGAGAAATAATAAAGATTTAGCAAACCAACTCTCGTTATGAACATATCATTCTGAATCTATGTGCGGCTGAAAAATATTTTCAATCCACAAAAATAAATGAAAAATATCAAAAATTAGGAAAAACTCAAAATAGTCAATTTAAAGCCCAAATACCTTCAAATATGCAATTCAGAACATACCAACCAAGTTCTACCAGCAGTTTAGCGGCAAATTAAATACCGTTGTTCTATACAGCTAACACATACATCAAATTCTATTCACTAAATTCTATCGCCTCAAACTCCTAGCAATCCAATCATGGAAATTAGTCCAAAATACTATTATCGAGTATGGAAATTTGTGGATGTGACACAGAGGATCGTAGCATTACTTGGCCAAGCGTTCCTCGAGGGCTGCTATTTTATTCTGTAGAGCATTAATATCATCATGTAGAGCATTAATATCATCATGTAGAGCATTAATCTTCTCCAGCAATTTCTCCACTTGGCTGACCTGCCCTCTTTCATTAAGGCCAAGGAACCAGTAATCCCTTGTTGACAGTATACTACTCGAGAAGAGTTCTTCTCCTTCTGCACGTTCAACGCTTTCGCCACAATTTCCAGCACGAAAAAGGATACACATCTGGGCATGATTGTCTATATCACTAAGGTCGTACTTCTCCAATTCCACAGTCATAGGTTTTCCCACCGTGATAGTTTGTGCCAGATCACCCCTGACCATGAAAATCGAATTAAGATTTTCATTATGTTGACGAACGAAGGGAATCAGAGATATGGGTTCATTAGACAAATTATGTATTTTTGTCCTGCGCCCTGTTTCAATCACAAGTAAAGTATTTGTCAGTAATCCTGCTCTTAGATTCCGTGTAGCCGTGAAGTTTCTTGATGATGTTCACCAAAGAAATATCATTTATCACTTATAGTCTCCTTTCATTTTAATTAAATGCATTGAGACATATTCCGACTGTGCAACACGTTCATAAACAAATTCCTGGAATAGTGGACCAACAAACGAAGATAATGTAGATGAAAACCCCAACTTCTTAGTACAACAGCAGAAACTAGAATCTTATCTCATGCAAGTTGTTTGTAATGTCTAGTTAACACTTCATATGAAATCATCGTGACAAAAAGGTGTCCATGCACAACTTGTCTATACTTGGAGCTTATTGAGTCGTGGAAGTTCTATAGTGATTCATGGAAATGGTGGACAACGTGAATTCAGAATATTGTCAAAAAGACAGGAATTTCCTCATGTGCAGTCATTATTTCGAATCGACAATCCCTTACCCGCCATTTCTAGGATCCGATTCAGTGCTTCCGCCAAGGTGGCGGGCGTGCCGGCAAAGAGAATATTAGTGTGTAGGAGGGGAGAAGTCGAATGTTGCGATGTTGCAGGCGAGATGCGAAATCCTTCCTTTTTATAGAATCATGGATGAAGCAGCACGCGAAGAGGAGTGGCGGCAGTTCTGCTGAGCAGAAAGTGTCCCGACGTACCGAACATCCTTTTCGAGATAGTGGGTGCTAAATTCCAGATAACCTTTTTCGATGTGGTGGTCCTCAAGTCCTGATTAATGGTGGTCGTATTGTAACACTGGGAGTAGTTCCAATCGACTAAATATCTTTTGTCGAAGGTCAATCTTCGGCTCATATTAGATTCGGATTCAGTGGCAATTCAGACAGGACTATGGAAATGTAACCAAGATCCATGCTAAATAAATCTACAAATTGGATAAATGCAACTACTAGAAACTTGATAAATTGATATTTTTTTTTATTTGAAGTAAATTGATAGATTAAAAAGTACATAATTATGTTCATGATTGTTGAGACTATTAAAATGATTGAGCACAGCTTATATAGCCTAGTAACCAACAAGTGGTTAATATTAAAACTTGAAATTAAAACCACAATGTCCTTGATTTTTGGCTCCGTAATCATGCTTCTTAACTAAACCTTCATCTTTTCTATAAACAATCATAATTCCATAGACATCAATGGGCTCAACTTTAGGCTCCACAACTGCTTTCCACGATCGTATGGTAATCCTTTCTGCAAACTATCAATATCTCCTCAAGCGACATCTTCATGACTTTTGGTAATGCTTTAGCATTTAGTCAAACTTACTAATTATTAATGACCAACTTATCATCATCGTGTATCGATAACTGTGTTGACATCTGAATTTCACGGACGAATTTATCATGCATTTTCATTTCAAGGATCAAGTTCGTCGGCAACAATGGGAGTTAAACCCCCTGAAAAAATAAAAAATAAATAAAAAATAATGTAACTCGGCATTCCTTATTCTCACCGTGTTCCTTCTACGCATATATACAATAAGTATGATAGTGCATTAATAGCTAGGGTTCATTCTGTGTAGGCCATCTGTGCATCTCGCGAAGATCAGCTATTGAATTGTGCCAATATAGGCGTCTGTATTATGTCACCTTGCTTTCATTTTTTTTCCGCTGTATTTCGTCTATACTTTTAAGCAAAAGACATTGTAATTTTTTACAACCTCAGGCCCAACGGCTGAAATTTAGGTCATCAGCAACCCCATAGAATCCCGACCACCCGAGTTCACATTTGGTCTCAAACCCCCCTCCAGCAATCTTTGCCTATGCTTTCCTGATCGATTGAAAGCCCAAAAGAAATCGGAAAATTGCAAACGAGGTATGACGTTGAGCGTCTTCGAGTGTTTTTTCCAGTTATATATGACTCATGCACTAGTTCTAAGTGTAGCGTTCCAGGTTTGCCATTTTCCGATCTGACGTGGGCTGACCATATACACGAAAACCAGTAATGTATGGCCTCCATTAAGTAGACTTCCCGATGTTTGTTGGGCACGAAATCTTTATGCTATCATTTGAAGTGTTGACTATCTCCCATAAAAATCTCAGCCGAATCAGACGAACGATGAGTGCGTGGCGCAGCCTGCCCTTACCAGACTGTGTTCCACTACATCACTTTGTGCCCCGCATCTTCCACGCCTCGGTGCTGCCTCCACTATCCTTGGTGATGGTTCAACTACTCCCTCATGTCGCAACCCTCTTCGAGTTTCAAATTTGGTGAAAAGGGATAAGAAGAGTTTAAGGGTATTGTTTAATAGGGGTCAACAGTCCTCAATTAGGTACGGACTCTTCCAAGTCCAAGCCTCACGCGACGTTAGATTTCAGTTTAATTTTCAGTTTAGCTTAAAGGATTATAGGAGTCACCGTTAACCTTTTCGTGGTTGACTAGAAACCAACAAGACACGCAAGACATGGTATTTTTGTCTCGTTTTCTATGCAATTAAAGATTTTCTAGGTCTGAGGACTTAATCACGCGAATCATATAGTTAGCAGCCTTTTGGTACATAGAGCTTGGTGGGATTGTCCATCTAAGTGGTCAAGAAGGATTTTACCAATTTATGATCCTAACGGTCTTTGAGTCGCTACATATTCTTATAAATGTTCTCTTTGGGGCTTATTATGTTCCTAAGGGATAATCCTAACCATTTCTAACAAGGAAAAGAAACATTCAATTTAATTTGAGTCTGCAGGAATTAAACGCCCAAAGTTTTTTTTTTTTTTTGTCAGTCCTACTCTATTCCTACTCTACACTCACTCTCAGACTTTTGCCCTGCCTTTTGCAGGGCGTGGGAGTCGAAACCTACTACTGAAACTTATGCGTTTCCACCCCATCTCCCCTGAGAATGTGGGGATTTGAACCCCTTACCTCCCTCTTCCATGTTAGAAGAGTGGTCACTGGGGCAAATCCCAGTGGTTAACGCCCAAAGTATTGAAAGTGTGGAATAAGAGCGTTGTAACGAAAACTCGATACAAGTCGAGCAAAGAAAATTACATCATGTAGAGCATTAATTCCATCATGTACAGCATTAATCTTCTCCAGCAATTTCTCCACTTGGCTGACCTGCCCTCTTTCATTAAGGCCAAGGAACCAGTAATCCCTTGTTGACAGTATAGCCCCGTGAAGAGTTCTTCTCCTTCTGCACGATGAACGCACGATGAACGCTTTCGGCACAATTTCCAGCACGAAAAAGGGTACACATCTGGGCATGATCGTCTATACCACTGAGGTCGTACTTCCCCAATTTCACAGTCATAGGTTTTCCCACCGTGATGGTTTGTGCCAGATCACCCGACCATGAAAATCGAATTAAGATTTTCATTATGTTGACGAACGAAGGGAATCAGAGATATGGGTTCATTAGACAAATTATGTATTTTTGTCCTGCGCCCTGTTTCAATCACAAGTAAAGTATTTGTCAGTAATCCTGCTCTTAGATTCCGTGTAGCCGTGAAGTTTCTTGATGATGTTCACCAAAGAAATATCATTTATCACTTATAGTCTCCTTTCATTTTAATTAAATGCATTGAGACATATTCCAACGGTGCAACACGTTCATAAACAAATTCCTGGAATAGTGGACCAACAAACGAAGATAATGTAGATGAAAACCCCAACTTCTTAGTACAACCGCAGAAACTAGAATCTTATCTCATGCAAGTTGTTTGTAATGTCTAGTTAACACTTCATATGAAATCGTGACAAAATGTTGTCCATGCACAACTTGTCTATACTTGGAGCTTATTGAGTCGTGGAAGTTCTATAGTGATTCATGGAAATGGTGGACAACGTGAATTCAGAATATTGTCAAAAAGACAGGAATTTCCTCATGTGCAGTCATTATTTCGAATTGACAATCCCTTACCCGCCATTTCTAGGATCCGATTCAGTGCTTCCGCCAAGGTGGCGGGCGTGCCGGCAAAGAGAATATTAGTGTGTAGGAGGGGAGAAGTCGAATGTTGCGATGTTGCAGGCGAGATACGAAATCCTTCCTTTTTATAGAATCATGGATGGAGCAGCACGCGAAGAGGAGTGGCGGCAGTTCTGCTGAGCAGAAAGTGTCCCGAAGTACCGAACATCCTTTTCGAGATAGTGGGTGCTAAATTCCAGATACCCTTTTTCGATGTGGTGGTCCTCAAGTCCTGATTAATGGTGGTCGTATTGTAACACTGGGAGTAGTTCCAATCGACTAAATATCTTTGTCGAAGGTCAATCTTCGGCTCATATTAGATTCGGATTCAGTGGCAATTCAGACAGGACTATGGAAATGTAACCAAGATCCATGCTCAATAAATCTACAAATTGGATAAATGCAACTACTAGAAACTTGATAAATTGATACTTTTTTTTTTTATTAAGTAAATTGATAGATTACAAAGTACATAATTATGTTCATGATTGTTGAGACTATTAAAATGATTGAGCACAGCTTATATAGCCTAGTAACCAACAAGTGGTTAATATTAAAACTTGAAATTAAAACCACAATGTCCTTGATTTTTGGCTCCGTAATCATGCTTCTTAACTAAACCTTCATCTTTTCTATAAACAATCATAATTCCATAGACATCAATGGGCTCAACTTTAGGCTCCACAACTGCTTTGCACGATCCCATGGTAATCCTTTCTGCAAACTATCAATATCTCCTCAAGCGACATCTTCATGACTTTTGGTAAATGCTTTAGCATTTAGTCAAACTTACTAATTATTAATGACCAACTTATCATCATCGTGTATCGATAACTGTGTTGACATCTGAATTTCACGGACGAATTTATCATGTATTTTCATTTCAAGGATCAAGTTCGTCGGCAACAATGGGAGTTAAACCCCCTGAAAAAATAAAAAATAAATAAAAAATAATGTAACTCGGCATTCCTTATTCTCACCGTGTTCCTTCTACGCATATATACAATAAGTATGATAGTTCATTAATAGCTAGGGTTCATTCTGTGTAGGCCATCTGTGCATCTCGCGAAGATCAGCTATTGAATTGCGCCAATATAGGCGTCTGTATTATGTCTTCCACTGTATTTCTTCTATACTTGTAAGCATAAGACATTGTAGTTTTTTACAACCTCAGGCCCAACGGCTAAAATTTAGGTCAACAGCAACCCCATAGAATCTCGACCACCCCAGTTCACATTTGGTCTCAAACCCCCCTCCAGCAATCTTTGCCTATGCTTTCCTGATCGATTGAAAGCCCAAAAGAACTCAGAAAATTGCAAACCAGGTATCACGTTGAGCGTCTTCGAGTGTTTTTTCCAATTATATATGAATCGTGCACTTGTTCTAAGTGTAGCGTTCCAGGTTTGCCATTTTCCGAGCTGACGTGGGCTGACCTTATACACGAACACCAGTAATGTATGGCCTCCATTAAGTAGACTTCCCGATGTCTGTTGGGCACGAAATCTTTATGCTATCATTTGAAGTGTTGACTATCTCCCATAAAAATCTCAGCCGAATCAGACGAACGATGAGTGCGTGGCGCAGCCTGCCCTTACCAGACCGTGTTCCACTACATCACTTTGTGCCCCGCATCTTCCACGCCTCGGTGCTGCCTCCACTATCCTTGGTGTAGGCCATCTGTGCATCTCGCGAAGATCAGCTATTGAATTGCGCCAATATAGGCGTCTGTATTATGTCACCTTGCTTTCATTTTTTTCCACTGTATTTCTTCTATACTTTTAAGCAAAAGACATTGTAGTTTTTACAACCTCAGGTCCAACGGCTAAAATTTAGGTCAACAGCAACCCCATAGAATCTCGACCACCCCAGTTCACATTTGGTCTCAAACCCCCCTCCAGCAATCTTTGCCTATGCTTTCCTGATCGATTGAAAGCCCAAAAGAACTCGGAAAATTGCAAACCAGGTATGACTTTTTGAGCGTTTTCGAGTGTTTTTTCCATTTATATATGACTCATGCACTAATTCTAAGTGTAGCGTTCCAGGTTTGCCATTTTCCGAGCTGACGTGGGCTGACCTCATACACGAAAACCAGTAATGTATGGCCTCCATTAAGTAGACTTCCGGATGTCTGTTGGGCACGAAATCTTTATGCTATCATTTGAAGTGTTGACTCTCTCCCATAAAAATCTCAGCCGAATCAGACGAACGATGAGTGCGTGGCGCAGCCTGCCCTTACCAGACTGTGTTCCACTACATCACTTTGTGCCCCGCATCTTCCACGCCTCGGTGCTGCCTCCACTATCCTTGGTGATGGTTCAACTATTCCCTCATGTCGCAACCCTCTTGGAGTTTCAAATTTGATGAAACGGGATAAGAAGAGTTTAAGGGTATTGTTTAATGGGGTCAACAGCCCTCGATTAGGTACGGACTCTTTCAAGTCCAAACCCCATGCAACGTTAGATTTCATTTTAATTTTCAGTTTAGCTTAAAGGATTATAGGAGTCACCATTAACCTTTTCGTGGTTGACTAGAAACCGACGAGACACGCGAGACATGGTATTTCTGTCTCATTTTCTATGCAATTAAAGATTTTCTAGGTCCGAGGACTTAATCATGCTAATTATCTAGTTAGCAGCCTTTTGGTACCTAGAGCTTGGTGGGATTGTCCATGTAAGTGGTCAAACAAGTTTTTACCAATTTATGATCCTAACGGTCTTTGAGTCGCTACATATTCTGATAAATGCTCTCTTTGGGGCTTATTATGTTCCTAAGGGATAATCCTAACCATTTCGAACAAGGAAAAGAAACATTCAATTTAATTTAAGTCTGCAGGAATTAAATGCCCAAAGTATTGAAAGTGTGGAATAAGAGCATTGTAACGAAAACTCGATACAAGTCGAGCAAATAAAATTACATGACCTCGTTATAAGCCTCGGGACATAGACCCCCCATAAACTTAACCCGATACTGTTGGGAAAAAAAATATACACTACCTTATTGTAAGCTTTGAAACGTGAACCCCAAAAGCTTGAGATTAGAGACTAAGCCTATTTCTAAAGTAAGCCTAGAGTTCTGCTCATTTTGATAATGGCAATGAGACTAAACTATACGAGACTAATCATTGATTATGAAAAATGATCCCTAAGTTTAATTGTTTTTTATTTTATTTGCTAAGCTAATTTGATTATTAGAGTCTAAGTCTATTGGCTAAACTAGACCAATTAGTACTAAGCTAGGCTAGCGATCCTAAACCTAAACTCCTTCTTGTATAGCCACAAACCATCATATGGACTCTCGGCAGCCACCTCCAATGCTCTCGACCACCTGTCATGCCCTGATCCTCAAGCGCGCACCCATCCTACACTGGTCGATTAAATAGCGACATTCCAGGACGTATTGCCGACCCATTCATTTTATTATACGCATGCAAAAGCATATGAAATTCTCAGACAATAAAACAATGGGATAGGAAAGTAGGACCAAATTTTCACAAAAGACCTTTTATAAACACACAAGTCTATACATAGAAGTCTATAAAAGGGGAATCAACTTTCACCAAAATAGAATTGTCATTTGACTAGCTAGTCAGACAAGGACGCCGATTCTTTGGGCTTCACCTTCTTACTTCAGGCCTTGGGTCCTCCACCGGTATCAACTAGGTTCCTGAAAATGGTTATACAATAACTAGTGAGATAATGTCTCAACAAGTTCAACCCCCTAAGACCCGATTAGAAAGCAAATACGCCCTAAGGGCTGCCTAAGCACAACCACGAGTCAGATGACTTACCTTGGCCTCAGTCTCTTTCCTGCAAGTCAATATCATTTAATATTTCAATGAATCATATCAACCATCAAATCACTCAATCATATCGAATTATTGATCAATCGACCCAATTGGTTACATGTCACCACGACCATCACTTGGTTGGTCCATTCAGTACTATCTATAAGTCTGATCAAAATCCAAGACTCCTCCATCAAAGTGAAATATATATAGTATTATCCTCTCTCTAGATGACATATAGAGCCATTGAGCGGGTATGCATAACGTTCTATCTCCAAGATGACATATAGAGTCATCGAGCCGTTATAACATACTTGTGCATAACGTTCTATCTTAAATATGACATATAGAGTCATCGAGCCATTATAACACACCGTTGGATCATACCACCCTTTCTCCAAGATGACATATAGAGACACTGAGCCGGTATACATATAATTCTTTCTCAAGATGACAGGAGAGTCATCGAGCTATTATAGTATAACGTCCATTATCCAAGATGACATACGAATCATTGAGCTGTTATAGTATTTTTTTTCTGAAGACACAATCAATTTACCGTTTTTATCATACTCGATAAAAATACATGTGTGTGGGTACACGGCCGGCTTTAGTCAAAATACAAAGTTTTCACTTTTGAACCTCCCACTATTTTCAGCAGTCCCAAAATAGATTTTTGGCGCTAAAGACCGACGTTCGATAATTCTCCAGTTAAAGACTCACGAACACAATTTCACTCAATTTGCACCATCGGGTTCTCAAATAAATAAATAGAGAGCACCACTGCAATCAACATAAAATTTTGGTTGTTGACTATCCCAGGCTAATTTCAGAAAATAAATAAATAATTAAATAATTACGAAAAATATTAAATAAATACAATAAATTCAACTTAGGCCCGTTATAGCCTAATTGGAAGTCGAGACAAACCTGAAAAAATTATAAGGTTCGTTCAATAAATACTAGAACCTATTTACTCGCTAGTTGCACTATCTATCCACCTAACATGCATTGATAAAGCACTAAATTAATTACTCTAATCTAATCTATCCACCTAACCACACTTAAGTAAATCTACTCAACCCCTAAGCATCATTAGCCTACTAAACGAGGATTAGTGAGTTAAACTCACTTGATTCGCGATCCATCCAGTTTAAAACGTCGGTAACGCAATGGGAACCAACTTTCTCCAAAGTGAGCCAAAATTTCAAGGCTCGGAACCACTTCAAAATGGGCCTTGAAGCTCCTAGAAACCCACAACTTCTACTCTCTATTTGGTGCTGAAATAGAGGGGAACAAGCTGGTTTAGATTGAGAATTGATCGGGAAAGGGTGAAAGGGCCAAACTGGGCCTTGGAGGGTACTCACGAGGGTTGGAGGCAGACCAAACTGTAAGGGCTAGTGAGAACACCTAGAGTGGGGTGAATAGATGTTTAAAAGAAATTTTCACAAGACTTAATGAAAATAGATTGCCTTTAGAAGATAATAGACTGAAGAAGTGAATGACTATAAGCAGTTATATAAGGCTATGAATTAAAGTGAGGAGTTCAGGGAAAGAGAATAGAAACACAAGGTTTATAATGGTTTGGCTTAGGTCAAGCTTACGTCCACTTTCCTGCATTGACAGCCTACTGGCTAGATTCCACTATAAATTAAAAGAGATTTTACAATCTCACGTCCTGGACTTCACAGTGTAGAAGCTCTACTACACTCTTCGAAAGTCTCACAAGTGTATGCTCTCTCTTTTGAGTACAAGATAAGCTTGACAATTGAAAAAGCAAAGAACTAGAATGCTTCAAACTTTGAAATTCTTCTTTCACGCACACACTCGAACAACTAGAAGGTCTGCCTTAAATACTCTTCTATCCCTTCACAACAGTTAGCACTTTCTAAAGGAGTTCTTCCAATCTACCCGTTAGATAGAATTAATCAAAGAGATCTCGAGTTGTTTAGGGAATGTGATGATAGCCTACCAATCCCGCTCACCCATACAATCAGGATCTAGGTTTTCATAAGTAGAACCTTCTAAGTATACTTCGCTTTTCAAGAGATCTGATTATCCAAATTGATTCCAATAAGAATAATTGATCACAATGTGCTATCTCCAGCTGTATGATCTTCCACAAATTGTACGAACCGGATCCTTAAAGATGAACTCGCATTTGGATAAGTCTTCTCTTGTCGATCTGGAAATTGTTAGTGAGGTCAGACTTTGAGCTTAAAGTCTAACGGTCTTTAGACTTTGACAGATAAGTCTTGATTTCTTCATACTATAACACTTGAGTCTGCAAGTCTTCTGCAAGTCTTTAGACTAGACTTTTGGAAACATTTTGTTAACTTCAAAATGGTAAATGAGTTTTCTCCAACAATCTCCCCCTTTTTGATAGTGACAAAACTTTCCTGCATATTTGAAAATTTTGACTTGCAAAACAACACTTAAACAAAACGTGATATCTTATGAAATAAGTTGATTAGGATCTGGATAGCATCGGTTATGCAACCACAGAAAACATGTTAATTTTGCAAGATGAATAACTATCCAGCCATAATCAATATCACAAATTCGTTACTACAAGTGTCAAACGATTCAAACCAAAAAGCAATCATGAGTTCAAAGTCAGTCCAAAATAAAGATCACATCAAAATCAAAAAGATCATCAAAATCAAATCTACAAACTTCTTCCCCTTTTTGTCATCAACAAAAAGTGGAGAAAAACTGTAAAAAAGAGATAGGTAAAATCAGGGTTGCTTGGGGATGCGAACGATTTGAAAATCCCCCATAGATTTGACTGTCTCCTCCGGCTTCTTCAGATCCTTCTTCAGTTGAGCAATGTCCTCACCCTTTGCAGAAGCTTGAACTTAAAGCTTAAGGGCTTGTACTTGATCGTGCAAAAAAACTAAAGTGGCTTGATGAGCTGATTGCATGTTCTGAAATTCACACTCAAATCCATAAAGTTGAGCTTTTATCTCCACGAGAAGCTCGAGCAGTCTCTTAAAGTCTGTTGTATTGTTAGTTTGTGTACTTGCTTCAGCACGTGTAGATTGAGGAGTGTTGATTGATGATGGAATCTCAATAGGAACATCCAGACTTGGAGATGATGCATCATGACTAGCTTCAAGAAATTGAGAGGCATACACATCCTTTAGATCATCAGGAGAATGACTAACATTATCACTAGTAAAAAGAAGTGAAGAAGTACCTCTCTTATCAATAGCTCCCCATGTTTCAATGCCTTCGGGTGGAGAAAAGTATTCTTCTTCTTCTTCTTCTTCTTCTTCTTCTTGTTCATCTGCAACACTAGGAAGATGTTCTTCTCCTTCCGCATGAGAATCATCATGACCCTCTTCTTCTTGTTGTTCTCATCCTCTCTCTTCTTCTTATGTTCTTCCTTTCTCTTCCTTTGTCCTTCTCTCTTCTCTTCCTGCATCTCTCTGCTCTGACTCTTCTCTGTCTTTATTCTCTCGATCCTCTGTCTCTGGAAAGCTAACAAAACTCTGTAAATTCTTTAAGGTAAAAGCAGAGAGAGTGATGTCATCCTTATCTTCTTCATCCTGCAAGATGAGTGCTCTTCACTTCTTAGATGGTGCACTTATGGGCTCTTTGCCTTTCCCTTTTCCTGTTACAGAGTCTTGCTTTGCCTTGACAGGGGACTTCACCTTAATGCTCTCCAAAACCTTGTTCAACTCTTTTAGATGCATGTTGAAAATTGTCTTTAGTCCCACTACCATTGGAGCAATGGTTCTAACACAAAGAATCTTGGGAGACCGAATGTTGAAGTGTCTGAATAATTGAGTAACAAGAGCAAAATAAGGGAGTTGTCCCTTGTCCTTCACCACTGTCTTATACATGTGCATAAGAATAGTGTGAGGTAGAGGAACTTGTAACCAATGTTGATGGCATACATCAGCTTCGCTTCAGAGTTTGAGACATCGGTCTTTGATGTGGATTTGGATTTGAGACAATTAATCACAATCTTATGAAGCAAGATATTGGAGGTATTCATCCTGGAGTATAAAATCTTGCCTTCGGCAATCCTATCCTGAACAAGCTCTAAAGTAGCATGAGTAATAGACATAGTGATTGGTTGGAAACGCCCTCTTTCCACCCCAATCACATCAGCTAGAGTGTCCACATCGACCACAAAATCCTTGTATCTAATAGTAAAGGAAATACTATTCACATCTAAAAAGGATAGGTTTGAATAAAAGTAAGCTGTAAGTTCAGGATGAGCAACAATTCTCTCAGAGCAAAAATGTTCGAGTTGAAGGAGTGTGAACTTCTCTCTCAATTTCACTTTCAACGAATTAAGAAAATTAAAATCGACACTCCTAGGGTTCATCACCCCTCACTTCAGCAGTTTAGAATAAGTTCTCTCGTGATCCTTATAACAAAAAAGATCCGTCCTTTCACCATCAATGTTTGCAGCGACACACATCCTAGGCTTAAAATGTGTGAACATTATTTCATCGTCATCTTTTCCTTCAGGTTGATTAAAGGATCCAAATCGCAGATCACTTGGAAAATTCGTAAAAGCCCTATCTGCCGAACCAACAGGCGCGATGTCCAGATTTTCCATTGTCTTCAAAAAATGAGTCTCATTTTTGTACCCCTTTTCGCTAAAAAACTCATCAATGAAAGACATTGCAGTTCCACCCTTCTTTAATGTAGAGTAATTGAAGAGGAATTTGGGCTTAAGAGTCCTTACAGGTTCAACATTTCCGATGATTTCTTCCTCTGCTTGTTGCTGCAAAGGAACTTGAGTCCTAGGTTGAGAAGAATGGCGCGGTTGAGAATGTTGTTGTTTTGACTTTGCTGCTACTGTTGTGGAGAGTCTTCTTCCTTGGTCAGATCAAAGTGTGTAGGACCCTCACGCATTTGCTGTGGTCCCCTGCTCGCAATTCTAGAAGACTTTCTTTGAGAAGACATTGTCACTGTCTTTGGGAGATTCCTCAAACTCGATCGCGAAAAAAGATGAGAACTTTTTGGATTAAACTAGAGAGAAAAATGAGAAAGTGGAGTTTTGTATTCTAGGGTTTGTGAGTGAAAACGAAGAAGAAGAAAATCGACAGTATATAAAGCAGACGAAACAAGGTATACGGATCGTTACAAAAGAAAAAATAAAACTGCCTTTTTAAAAATGAATAACTGCCATTTTGCAAAACTACCATAAATTCAAAACTGAAAAGATAATTAATAAAAATAAGAAAAGAAAGTAACGATTCAAAAAGTAAACGTACATTTTCAAATTTTTATCCAAAAGTTAAATTACTAGTACGGAAAAAAACTTACAATCGCAATTTTCGGACATTATAAGTCTGAACACCTTCAGCCTTTATCCGGTAGGAGAAATGATGTTCAGTTTGATGCAAATAGACTAAAATAGACTTTTCTCCAGTGGTTTTGTAAATATGTCTGCCAGCTGATCCTTTGAGTCAATGAACTGTATCATGACTTCTCCATTCTGAACATGATCTCTAATGAAATGATATCGAATTTCTATGTGCTTTGCTCTTGAATGAAGAATTGGGTTCTTTGTGAGATTGATGGCTTTGGTATTGTCACATTTAGTCTCGGTGCATGAGTTTTTGATTCCAAAATCTCTTAACTGTTGCTTTATCCACAAGATTTGAGAACAACAACTTCTAAGAGCTACATACTCTGCTTCTGCTGTTGAAAGAACTACAGTACCCTACTTCCTTGAGAACCAAGATACTGTCCTATTTCCCAGCAATTGACAAGTACTAGAAATATTATTTCTATCAACTTTGCAACCTACTAAATCTACGTCTGAATACCCAAGGAGAGTAAAGTCTCCCTCTTTTGGATACCACAGACCAAACTTTGAGGTAGTTGCTGAAAGTACTAGTATGAACACCTAGAGGGGGGGTGAATAGGTGTAAAAACAGATTCTGCAAAATGCAGTAAAAACCTTTATTTTTAACCTAAGTCTGAATAACAACAGACTTTTGAAACGGAGTTTGAAGAGCAGTAGACTTTGAGCGATATCAAACTTTAGCAGTTAATGTCACACCCTGAACCTCGAGCGCGCCAACATCCCACCATGGTCATTCAAATGCGACGTTCCCAGGTTAAGTTGCTGACCTAATCAAATCTTTAATGCACATGCGGAAGCATATTATAAAACCTCTGACAATAAAATACGGGATAGAAAAGCATGAAACAAAATCACAACATAACACTTTCATAATTCAACATAATTACAAACAGAGGTCTACAGCCAACAGTCTACAAAAGACCGGCTCTTAAAAAGGAATTGTCCTACGATCTACAAGTCGGACACATTCTCCAATCCTCATGACTTCACCTCTTCAACTCCTCAAGGCCAACCAAAACTATCTAGCCGCTCCGTCCACTAGGGACCTGAAATTTTAATCCCCAAATCGGGATGAGACAATGTCTCAGCAAGTTCAACCTCCTAAACCCCTATTAGAAAGAAAATACATCTCGAGTGGCCTAGCCACATCACACAGAAAATTTACCTCGCATTAGCCTTCATCTGCAGGTTAGCACAATTTATATAATTCAACCATGTACAATTATGATAACCAAACAACCATGGCACAATCACATCATCAGAACAATTCAACAACTTGGATCGTCTCAGTGATCAATCGACTTGGTCGATTACATATCATTCTAGCAAATCAATCATTGCTCTCAATCACAGCCCCACTCGGCCAATTTTAGAATTAGTGGCATCACGGCCCCACTCGGCACAACCTTTAAAAGGTGGTAGATCCCGGCCCGATGGGCACGACCTCTAATAGGTGGTAATTCATGGCCCCACTGGGCGCGACCTTTATCAGTTGGCATATCACGGCCTCATTAGGCGCGACCTTTATCAGGTGGTATAACACGGCTCCACTAGGCGCGACCTTTATCAGGTGGCAATTCACGGCCCCACTGGGCGCGACCTTTATCAGGTGGCAATTCATGGCCCCACTGGGCATGACCTCTAATAAGTGGTTAATTACAACCAATCTCCCATCAATTTCCACACTTGGGACTTTATAAAAAGAATCCCTATTATCACAATCACACTCAATTTGCCACAATCAATCATCAAATTCAAATTCTAAATACACAGCAGCGATTGGCACGAAATTCTGAAAGTATAAGGTCCGACAAAATTTTCGAATTTTAATAGATAATTAAATTTATTCCGAAAATTAATTGAATAATAATATCTATATTTTTCGCAATCCACACTCAATTTATAATATCCAACCATCAATTTCAAAATTTGAATATACAGTAGCGATCGGCACGAAATTCGAGCAACCTGGGTCAAAAATAATTTTTCCTTTTTTTATAAATAAATAATAATACTTTACCAAAAAAATAATAATATTTTAATAGTTTCGGAATATAATATAATATTATAAATTCCAGAATTTCGAAAAATTTAAATAAATCAAAAATAAAACATATTATGTCATATCAAGGCTTATATTAATATAAGCATTCATTTAGCCTTAAATTAAACCCACTTAAGTTAATCAAGCACATTAATATAATCTACACTTAAATAAATTAAACTAACCACCTAATAACACTTAACATAAACTAAACACACCTAAAGCATCATTAACCCTCTAATCAAGGTTGAGTGAGCTAAACTCACCGGATTAGCGAGCCGAGCGGACCAAAACGACGAGGACGACACGAGGATTGACTTTCCTTAAGGCGGGCCGAGCATCCAGGCTCGGGAAGGCGGCCGAAATGGGCCAAGAAGGGGCTGAGAAACCCATTTTCTACAGCTGCTGGTTGAGGCCGACGAAGGCTGCTCGGCGGCGGTTCGGGCGCGGGGAACGGCGGAGAAGCGGCGGCTGCAGCTTGGCGGGCGAGGCGGCGGCTCCTGCGGGACTCCCGACGAAGTGCAGCGGTGTCAAGCAGCAGCTGGGACGCCGGACGACGAGCTGGAGGCTGAGGCGGACGAAGGCGCGGCCGAGGCAGCGGCGTGAGCCGGTGAGCGGGCGAGCGGTCGAACGGTGGCGAGCTGCGACGGCGAGCAGCTTCGGCTGGCGGCGTGCGACGGCCATGGCTGCAGCTTCTTCTTTGAAATTTCTTTGATCTTCGCACAACAACAATGGAGGAGAGAGGTAACGGGAGAGAGGAAGGGAGGAGAGAGAGGAATGGGGGCAATTTCTTTTCTTTTTCCCTTTATTTAATCCACAAAAAGGCCCACCATGACCTCTTGCATGACATCACACTCCACTATCTCCCACAACCTTATTCCAATAGGTCCATTTTATTTTTCCGCAGGGGCATGAAACTTTGTACATCAATTCTTTCAACTCCAATCAATTCTCTCCCAATTGAATTAAATTGAAGTCCATAAAATAAATTCAATGCCACCACACTTCAATTTACATCTTTACTTGTCCATAAAACCAACTTAAGTCTCAAAAGCGCGATCAAAGGTGGGCCTACTAATTTCTCGAGCCAAATTAGCCATTCTCTTATTTAATCGCTAAAAAATTCTAATTACATGAAAAATCTTCTAAAGATGAGTCAATGATCCTGAAATGGTTTGTGACACACCCAGACTTCCAATTTTTGAATTCGATCTCAATTCCACGGTTAATTTCACTTTGGCACGATACTAGCGCGGCCCAACCTACCAGGTAGCCTTTAGAAATTTTCATGCATTTGACCTGTGGTTGATCATCTCAAGCCACAATGTACATCTTTGAAACATTGGCGACTTTCAGTTGTCGGGGAAATCTCAAAATTTCAAATACGAGCACAGGGTACCCAATCGATAGAAAAGTCGGTCCAGTGCCGATCGACAAGAATTGTGCAATCTGGTGGAATCACCCACACCTGATCACATGCCTCTATCGAGTCGACCTATCTCCGATCTCTAATCGATTTTTAATTGTGCCGTAATGACTTTTGTAGATTAGCTCGGTCGAAAAGTCGCTTCCTGATCAAATTCTCGAGTTTGATGCATTGGAAACTCTTAACGGCTTCACCCGATAGATTAGTTTTCACGTGAGTGGCCGACTCAAGGAAAAGAACTATATGCGTGCCAACGAAATGCCCGTCTCAATTTATTGAAAATAGAATTGGAAAATCGGGATGTCACAACTCTTCCCCTCTTATAAAAATTTCATCCTCGAAATTTAAACCTTTACCAATTCTTAGACAAAAATGTGGGGGTACAGTCGTCTCATATAATCTTCTCTTTCTCAGGTTGCTCCTTCTGTACCAATGCTGCCAGATCACTGCTATATTGTCCAAACCACTTCGGTTTCAAAATGCTAAACACTTACCCACTTAAACTTCCAAAGGTCTTCAACACAAAATTTGCAAAGCTAAACTGACGATTTTGAGCAGTCTCTAAACTGTCTCTGATATGCAACTAAATCACTGATTTTGAACTAGCTCTGGACCTGCGATTTTCTAATCTCCGATCTCATCTCAACCGACTGAAGTTCTGAACACTCTGCTCTACATTGATTAAAAAGAAACTATCTGACTGATCTGCTAAAACTGGGAACCTCTGGTCAAATTTTTTGATATAACTCTGACACTGATCTCGGCAACTGCAATCACTAACTACTATACTGACTCTGACCTGTGATCTTTCTTTATTCATCTCAACAATTGAAATTCTGCACTCCCTGCTATGCGCTGCTTAAGAAAGAACCATCTAAAAGCTCTACCAACTTGGAACATCTGATTTAGATTTGAAATACAATTCATCCTTGGCACTCCATGCAGATAAGTTATAGGATATACACACACTTCAGTATACCTTTCTAATCAAGATCTTTTCGTGCTGCACTAAGGTAAGTTGACTCTGTTCATCTGTCGACTACAACCCCATAAGGAATCAATACTCTTCCCGACTCCTTAATAAGCTTGTCATAACATTCCATCATGCTATACTTTCATTCCCACATATGACTCTCTCAAGTGCTGTATCAATACACAATCCAATCCTTTAAACAATGCGTCACCGTAGATCTCGAATCCTACTAGACCAAATGGAATAGTAAGCACAGGTGCAGTACTTAGCTCCTGCTTAAGCTCTTGGAAACTACTCTCGCACTTATTCAACCACACAAACTTTCCTTCCTTCTTTAGTAGTCCGGTCAACGGCGATGCTAACAATGAAAACCCTTCTACGAACTATCTGTAATACTTTGCTAAACCCAGAAACTTCTTATCTCTATCACTGTAGTCAATATCAGCCAACTGTTCACTGCTTTAATCTTGGATAGGGTCTATAGAGATTCATTTTCTTAAAATCACATGACCTAGGAACGCAACAAGAGTCATCCAAAACTCGCATCTACTAAGCTTATTGTAAAATCCAAGAGCACTTAAGGTTTGAAGTACCCTCTCCAAATATTTCTCGTGCTCCTTTGCACTCTTTGGACACACCAGGATAACTTCAATGAAAATGATCACAGCTGATTTAAGTACCCTTAAACATTCTGCTTATAAGACCCAACAAATAGCTAAGGTGTCCGTCAAACCACACATCATTACAGTGAACTCATAACTACCGTATCGAGTGCGAGATACTAACTTCGGTATGTCTTTCTTCTTGATCCTCAACTGATGATACCTTGACCTATCTTCGATCTCTAATCGATTTTTAATTGTGCCGTAATGACTCTTGTAGATTAGCTCGGTCAAAAGGTCGCTTCCTGATCAAATTCTCGAGTTTGATGCATTGGAAACTCTTAACGGCTTCACCCGATAGATTAGTTTTCACGTGAGTGGCCGACTCAAGGAAAAAAACTATATGTGTGCCAACGAAATGCCCGTCTCAATTTATTAAAAATAGAATTGGAAAATCGGGATGTCACAGTTAAATAGAACTACGAACAAAATAAAGAGATCCAGGGAAGAGAATAAGAACACAAAGTTTATAGTGGTTCGGCTTAATTCAAGCCTACGTCCACTCTCCCACACTAACAGCCTTCTTAGCTAGATTCCACTAGGCAATCAACAAGAGGTTATAACTTTGAGTGCAAACACTTAGTAGATCACACTATCTCACTATGTCACTCTTTTGGTATTTCTCTCACGATCACAAATGTTTAAGTTCACCAAAGACAAGTGTATGATCGAAGGTCGCTTAGACTTTGGAATTATAAATTCTACGCTCCGTCTCTTACTTGCTCATCGGTCCTTCATCTACTTAAATACTCCTCCACTTTCAAACTAGCCATTGGACAGTATCTCGAGGATTGTCTTCCACTCTACCTATTAGACAGATCTGTATCTAGAAGATTTGGTAGCCGTTGAGTGACAAAGGTAAAATCCCAAATTGATTCCGATCGCCCATACAAACAGAATCTTGGTTTTCATAAGTAAAGCTTCTTCATATAGAAAGTTATTGTCTTCAATATTCAATCGTCAATCAATTAGATTGAGTTAATCAAATCAATCTTGATGTGGAATCCAAACCAAATCACTAGCCGTTATATAATTGGGGCTTGAGTTACGTTCTGTCGAATCTAGATGTAAAGTCCGAGTGCAATAGACTTTACAATCTGAGTCTGAGTGTAATAGACTTTATAATATGGGTCTGAACATATTATGCTTCCGAACAGATTTAGTTTTAAGGTCTGAACACACTCTGAATAAATTCAGCTTCAGCATATAGTCTGTCTTTTGGTTCAGCTTTGGCATAAAGTCTGTCTTCTGGTTCTTCATTCACGTTCGGTCTAGAATTTGTCAGAGTTAGTAGACTTGGACATGTGTTACGTTCAGTCTTCTGACAGCCTTTAGACATTGACAATATCCTTTTCATGTTCTATCATTTGCATAGTCTATTACTTAACCATTAAACATGTTAGTAGCCTTTGATTTATTTTGTCATCTTCAAAACATCATAAGGGATTTCCCTAACAATCTCCCCCTTTTTGATGATGATAAAACAATCTCTCAATATGCAGATGTGTAATCATGCTTTTAAAGATAATAATAAATCAAGGCAATCAAATAGATTGGGCATATAATGATATATGTAAAGATAATCACAGCTCAATAAATATCAACACATATGCATATTTATATTCTCTCTCCCCTTTTTGTCATAATCAAAAAGTGATAACAATAAAAATAGTATCACGTAGAGAATATAAAATGATAACAAATGTCTTGCATGAAACATAATTTCCAAAAATTAGCTTTTATAAAGTAAATCGAATATTAAAGATATGCAATATAGCTCACTTCGATTATATATAGCAGCAAATAAAAATCACGGATGCATTATAAAATTCACTTGACCTTTTTGTCATAATAAAATGATAATATCAATAAAAGATTTGTTAATGACAAAAGGTAATAAAAGATGCACTAACCGGATTTTATAGAACTTAACAAATTCTGACACATTTACATTTTCTTTCCTTCCATAACAAGATCATGATCAATCCAAAAAGATTTTTCCATAAATAATCAACATCCCCCTCAATTTGTTGCCTTTTTAAAATGATCACGATTCTTTCATTTCTTTTAGACTCACGTTCTCCCCTGTGATCATGACAATATTTATGAATAGAAACAATTATTACTTGTGCACGTTGAACAAAATATTTTTTCAGTATTTCCTTTGTAGCGACAACATCCGCAACGATTACTTGCATTTTGAAATTCGAGGCAAACAAATTATTTTCTTCAATCAAGCTCTTTTCGAATTCAACTTGCATCAACTTAACAAACTTTTTTCTACAAATAAGCTGTAATAATATCCACGTAATATATAATGCCCTTTCTTCAAATAAAAAAAAATTGAATAGCATATATAAAATTATCAATTATTAAAATTCAGAACCATTCAACCTTTTGTACGACACATAAGGGATTTCCTCAACAAGCAAAAATTTTGCACAAGGAATAGAATCTTTGAATCTCCAAAAATAGTACAGAATCTCCATGATTTTCAAATCTAGCTTTCCAAAATCCAAATGGAAGATTCTTTTGTGACTTGCAAACAGATGATAATCCTTGCAAAAATATCACGTAATACCTTCATCTAATTTGCGGATCAAAACTTGCTAGATATAAGATATGTTTTATGAATATAGCAAGAATATCCATAAATATGCAATAATCTCTTTCGAGATCAAAGGGATTTGCTTGAGCGTAAAACTTAAAAATATATTATTGATACATTTCATAAAAAGAAAAAGATATTGCTATCACGTGTCAAATCAAGTAAAATATTGCAATGCTTTATTTTTATGAGAAGAAATATTTGCAATATAAATGATAAACAATCGTCCAAAATCAAGATAAATGCATGTAGAATTTTGCAAGGCTGAAAAAAAAAAATTCTCTTACCAAGGTATATGTTTCAAATATACCATTGATTTAAAAAAAAATCATTACCAATCTTCGTAGGAGATCTTTTTCTGATTGCACCAAAATCTACATAGATTCGCGATCATTCTTCCATTATAGAATTTCCTGCAATCAACTCATTTCCTTTTTGGTATCCATCAATTTGGATCCTTCCATGACGTTAGAGTAAAATAGAAAATCTCCATAGATAAACAAATATTCTTTCTTAATTCATCATAACAAAGTATTCAAAGAAATTCTCACTTAGTCATAATACAATAAAAACAGAGATAATAAAATTCTTGAATATCTAAGAATATCTTGCATCATCACGTAAAACAGATTTTCACTTTGCAAAATATGACTAAATCTAAGAGTATAAAATTAGACAAAATAATCTGAATTATTTCAAATAATCACATGTATTAAATCAAATCTCAACTCACGAATCACAAAAACAAATCATACGATTCTTTCCTCAATAAAACAAATCATAGAATATAATCATTATAAAATCTGAATCAACCAAGGATATATCGAATATCAAGCATAATGAGAATTATTGCCCAAATAAAATTGAGAAAAAAAAATTCCTTATCAAATTCTCTTTCTTCTTTTCCTTTATCTCCTGAAAAAAAAACTAATTTTTCTTTGGTACCCATTTTTTTTTTTTTTTTGTCCAGGAGATTTAGTAGAGTATGCTGTTTTTATCCAATCTTTCTTGATAGGTCTCCAGACTATAGGACATTCTTTCTCAAAGTGTTCCAAATCTCCACAATTTTAACACTTGAGAGTATTTCCACCAACAGGTTTTACAAACACTTTTTAAAAATGATTTTTTAAAATGCCGTTGCAAGTCTTTGTCTAAGTCTCTCATTGACTTTAGGAAAATCAATTAGAGAATCACTTTCCTTATTGAAACCAAGTCCCGACTTATTATAGTAAGGTACTTGTATAGAAAAGATATGCTCTAATGTTTTTGAACCATTTAAAAATCTTGTCGAAATATTTGAAAATTCTTTCTTTAAAGAATCATTTTCTTTGACAAGTAAATCTCGACTTTCTTTTGTTTGTAAAATTTTTTTTTTGGAAAATTTCAAAATTTTCTTTTGAGAAAGATCATGTTGCCTAAGCCAAGAATTTTCCTTTTAAGTTCAGAGATTCTTTTAAGAGTAGATTTGAGATTTGAGCAAAGCTCATTTATATACTTTGAAATTTTGAGAGGAATTTTTGAATGGCTTACCTCGATTTCCTCATCGGATTCTAAGTCTGTGTCTAAGTCAGACTCTGATTCTGAGTCTATGTTTGTGTTAGACTCAAATTCTGAATGTGCCATCAAGCATATATTTCCTTGCTGATCATCTTCTTTCATTGTTCTTTTCTACCTATTTTGCTTGTATTGCCTTTTTCTATTGAATCTCCTTCCTTTTCTACTTAGCTTTATGAATTTCTTGATCATAAAAGCAAGTTATTCGTTATCCATGTCATTTTTTGAGTCTGTTTCATCAAAAACAACATTAGATATTAAAGCGATGGACTTCTTACCTTTGGGATCTTCATCGTTGATTTGTTCTACTTCATAGGATTGAAGAGTGCCAATCAATTCATCAACGGAGAGTGGCATAATCCTCCAAGTCTCCCGCATTGAAATCTTGACATGGTTTCAATCTTTTGAGAAACATCGCAAGAGTTTGTTGACCTTCATTGGGGAAGAAATTGGATGACCTTGATATGCTAAACAATTTACAATTTCTGTAAAATGGCTGAACATATCTCCAATCGACTCTCCTTGCTTCATCTTGAAGGATTCATATTTGCCGAGTCGGAAGTTTACTTTTGTCTTTTTTACACGATCGGTCCATTCATATGTAACATGAAGTCTATCCTAAACTTCTTTTGCTGTTTCACATGAAGAGATTCTGTTATATTAGTAGAAGACAATGCATAATATAAAGATAAATAGCTTTTGCATCAAGTGCTTCTCTTTTGGACAACTCCATCCGAGACATAGGAGTAGGGATTTTGGTTTCTTTGTCTTTGCCATTCTTATTTGATGTAGACACAGTAGTGGTGTTGATTCCTCTTTCCACAACATCCCATTGCAAGGGATCTCTAGATCTTAGGAATGCTTTCATTTTGTTCTTCCACACGTTGTATTCCTTTCCATCAAAACATGGTGGCTTGGTGTTGCTTTGCCCTTCCATAAGTCCTGGTGCTAATATACTAGCCATAGAAGATCTTTAGCTCAAAAGTAAAAACACTTTTATAAACCAAGCACTTGGCTCCGATACCAATTGAAAGTGTTCGTATGAACACCTAGAGGGGGTGAATAGGTATAAAAATAGATTCCGCAAAGTGCAGTGAAAACCTTTACTTTTAACCTAAGTTTGAAAAACAACAGACTTTTGAAACGAAGTCTGAAGAGTAGCAGACTTTGAACGATATCAGACTTTAGTAGTTAAATAGAACTACGAACAAAATAAAGAGATTCAGAGAAGAGAATAAGAACACAAGGTTTATAGTGATTCGGCTTAATTCAAGCCTACGTCCACTCTCCCACGCTAACAGCCTTCTTGGCTGGATTCCACTATGCAGTCAATAAGATATTACAATTTTGAGTGCAAACACTTAGAAGATCACACTATCTCACTTAGTCACTCTTTTGGTATTTCTCTCACGATCACAAACGTTTAAGCTCACCAAAGACAAGTGTATGATCGACGGTCGCTCAAATTTTGGAATTATAAATTCTACGCTCCATCTCTTACTTGCTCATTGGTGCTTCATCTCCTTAAATACTCCTCCACTTCCAAACTAGCCGTTGGACAATATCTCGAGGATCGTCTTCCAATCTACCCATTGGACAGATCTGTATCTAGAAGATTTGGTAACCGTTGAGTGACAAAGGTAGAATCTCAAATTTATTCCGATCACCCATACAAACAGAATCTTGGTTTCCATAAGTAAAGCTTCTTTGTATAGAAAGTTCTTGTCTTTAATATTCAATTATCAATGAATTAGATTGAGTCAATCAAATCAATCTTGATGTGGAATCCAAACCAAATCACTAGCCGTTATATGATTGGGGCTTAAGTTACATTCTGTCGAATCTGGATGTAAAGTTTGAGTGCAATAGACTTTATAATCTGAGTCTGAGTGTAATAGAGTTTATAATCTAGGTCTAAACATATTCTGCTTCTGAACAGATTTACCTTTAAGGTCTGAACACACTCTGAATATGTTCAGTTTCAGCATATAATCTGTCTTTTGGTTCAGCTTCAACATAAAGTCTGTCTTCTGGTTTTTTATTCATGTTCAGTCTGGAATTTATCAGAGTGAGCAGATTTCTTATATAGAATAGACTTTGACACTAAAGTCTGGCAGTCTTCAGATTTTGACACAGAAATCTGTAAATCTTCATAATAGACTTTGGACATGTGTTACGTTCAGTCTTTTGGCAGCCTTCAGACATTGACAATATCCTTTTCATGTTCTATCATCTGCATAACTATTACTTAATCATTAAACACGTTAGTAGCCTTTGATTAATTTTGTCATCTTCAAAACATCATAAGAGATTTCCCTAACAATTGCAACGAATTTGATGATGCATTTTGCGGTGCTTAGATGAGATTCTTTGGGATCTGATTGGAATCTAGTACAAATGTAAATACTAAATAAGATGTTAGATCTAGAAGCAGTAAGTTAGAGAAGTGAACCAATAATACTCCTGTAGAGCTTTTGGTCAACTTTCTTTCCTCATTCGTCTTTGCCAGCTTCGAAGAACTTGACATTGGTATCTCAGTCTTTTTGCAATTCTCCAATTCAAACTTCTTGATGAGGTCTTTTGCATATTTTTCTTGGTGAATGAAAATTCATTCCTTCAATTGTTTCCTTTCTAAATCGAGAAAGAAAGATAATTCACCCATCATGCTCATCTCAAATTCATCCTGCATAGATTTAGAAAACTTATTGCATAGATTTTCATTAGATTAATGAAAGATAATGGCATCAATATAAATTTGAACGAGTAGAAAATCTTTACATTCCTTTTTAATGAACAAAGTAGTATCCACCTTTCCTCTAACAAAACCATTTTGAATGAGAAACTTACTTAACCTGTCATATCATGCTCGAGGTGCTTGCTTTAATCCATATAAGACCTTTTTCAGTTTGAAAACTGAGTCTGGTTGTTATGGATCTTCAAATCCAGGTGGTTGTTCCACATAGACTTCTTCTTGGATAAAACCATTTATGAATGCACTTTTGACGTCCATTTGGAATAACCTGAAATTTTTTTTTTGGTAAAGGAATAATCTGAAATTTTTATAACAAGCAAAAACAAGTAATAATATAATTGCTTCTAACCTTACTACTGGTGCATAGGTCTTATCGTAGTCTATCCCTTCTTCTTGCATATATAATTTGGCCACAAGTCTTGCTTTGTTTCTGACAACTTTTCATTTCTCATCCATTTTAATTATAAAAACCTATTTAACTCCAATAATAGATTTACCTTTTGATTTATGAATTAGCTCCCAAACATCGTTGATTGTGAACTGTCTAAGTTCTTCTTGCATAGCTTCAATCCAGCTTTCGTTAGCTAAGGCATCTTCTATATTTTTGGGTTCTACCTTAGAAATAAGTGCTAGAGCACTAGACTCTTCTCGCCTTTTGGATCTTGTATGAATTCCTTCGTCAATGTTACCAATGATGAGTTTTTTGGGATGACTAGACTTATTCTTCCAGTTACTGGTTGGTCTGAAAGTCGGCTGATCTTCAACTTCAGTTGAATTTGCCTACTTGATGGTGTTCTTTAAAAGTTTGAGTCACTTCATGAGAAGTAGACTTTGTAAGGTTTAGAGCAAGTTCAGAATCTTCAAGTTGAGTCTGATTCAGTTGATTTTGCATAGAGTTTTGGAATTTGACGTTCATAGATTCTTCCACAGACCGAGTCTTCTTATTAAATATTCTATAGGCTTTGCTTGAGGTTGAGTAGCTAAGGAAAATTCTTTCGTCTGATTTTTCCTCAAACTTATCAGTTCGATTATTTGCATTTTTCAAAACAAAACACTTACAACCAAACATATGAAAATAAGAAACATTTGGCTTTTTACCTTTAAAAACTTCATAATGAATTTTCTCTAAAATATGCCTTAAAAATACTCTGTTAGTGATATAGCAAGCTGTAAAAACTGCTTCAACCCAAAATTGAGAAGAAATATTACTTTCAATTAAAAAGGTTTTTGCCATTTCCTGCAAAGATCTATTTTTTCTTTCCACAAATCCATTATGCTCTAGAGTATATGGAGAAGAGAAAACATGCAAAAAACCAGATTCATCACAGAACTTGACAAAGTCTTGATTTTCAAATTCACCTTCATGGTCTGTTCGAATGGTTGAAGTAGCATAACCTTTCTTATTCTGAACTTTCTTGGCAAACTTTGAAAAGTGAGAAAATGTTTCAGACTTACTTGCTAGAAAGTAAACCTGAGTAAAATGAGAATAATCATCCACGATTACTAGGCAATATTTCTTTCCACCAATGCTTTGAGTTCTTGTTGGTCCAAAGAGATCCATATGCAGAAGCTGCAGTACACGATTAGTAGAGACTTGATTTATAGGTTTAAAAGAACTTCTAACCTATTTTTCCAAAACACATGGCGTGCATAGATCAGAATTTTGTTAAGTAAGGTTGGGGAGTCCACGAACAAGCTTCTTGGAGGAGATCTTGGCAATCTGCTTCATATTAACATGACCAAGCTTTCGATGCCAAAGGTTTATTTAATCTTGAATGGAGATTAAGCATTGAGAGCTTTCTAGTTTTATATCCACAAGGTAAATGTTCCTATGTCTTCGTCTAGTAAAAGATTGAAAAAAATCTCTACTAGTTACCGAACAAATTCCTTCTTGGAAATTGATTTTAAATCCAATGTCGCATAGTTGACTAATGCTGAGTAGATTGTAATTTTAACCTTCCACCAATGAAACATTATTGATTGTGAGACTTCCAATTTTCACAGTTCCACATCCAACAATTTTTCATTTGTTGTTTCCTCTAAAAGAAACTTTTCCACCATTTCACCACACAAGCTTTATAAAACAACTTGAATCTCCTGTCATGTGTCTTGACCAGCCACTATCCAAGTACCACTTGATCTTTTTCTTGATAGTGACTTGCAATTACAAAAAGAACTCAAACTTTCTTTAATACCCAAATTTTCTTAGGTTCAGAAGAGTTAGTTTTAAACACAGTCTTTGTTCAATCCTTCTTAACGGGTCTCCAAACTTTAGGATATTCTTTCTCGGAATGTTTTGAGCTGTTACACTTTGAACATTTGAGAGCACTTCGGCTAAGAGGATTTACAAAAAACTCTTTAAAAATGATTTTTGTAAAATGCTTTTATAGGTCTTTGTTTGATTCTTTCTTTTACTTTTGGGAAATCAATTAAATGAATAGTTTTTGGTGTCATTCCCAAACCAGATTTGTTAAAATAAGATTTTTGTACTAAAATAATCTTTTTCAACTTTTTAGATCCTATTGAAAATCTTTTTGTAATATTTGAATTATCCTCTTTCAAAAAAATATTTTCCTTCGAAAGAGAATCTGTGTTTTCTTTCAAATTAACAAAACTTTTGTCTAGATTTTCAAATTTTCTTTCCAAGAAGTTTCCTGTTGCTTCAAAGTGTAGAATTCTTCTTCTTCAGCTTGGAAATCTTTTTAAGAGATGTTTTGAGACTAAGACAAAATTTATCTATGTACTTCAAGACTTTAATAGGAATTTTTAAATTACTAACATCGATTTCATTATCCGAGTCCGAGTCCGAGTCTTTTTCAGAGTATGAGTCTAATTCTGAATTTGCCATTAGACATATATTGGCATATTCTTCATCGCTTTCTTTGCATTCAGTATCGCTCCATGTCTCTACTTTGAGAGCCTTTCTGTATTTATCAATTCTTCCCTTCTTTTTTTTTTTTCAACAAATGACAGTTTGGTCTAATGTGCCCATTTTTTCTTGCATTCAAACCAGATCACATCTTTGTTAACTTCATCATTCTCAGTTGATTTGTTCTAAAATTTTTGAGTGCCTTGCTTCTTCCAGTTGAATCTTCTTCCCTTTTTGTTCAGCTTTCTAAATTTCCTTATCATGAGTGCTAGTTCTTCATCGTCCATATCATCTTCTGAATCTGTATAAGAATCATAATTATATTTTAAAGCAATTGACTTCTTACCTTTAGGATCTTCTTCCTCATTGATTTGCTCCACTTCATATGATTGAAGTGTGCCAACAAGTTCGTCTACAGAAAGCGGCATAATTCTTTGGGTTTCTCTTATTGAAATCTTTATGTGATTCCAGTCTTAGGAGAGTCCACGCAGCAATTTGTTAACCTTCATTGGTCTTGAGATGGACTGTCCCTGATATGCTAGACCGTTTACAATTTCTGTGAAACGACTAAACATGTCAGTGATAGATTCTCCTAACTTCATCTTGAAGGCTTCATACTGTTCGAGTAGAATATTGATTTTTGTTTCTTTAACTCAATTAGTTCCTTCATAGGTAATGTGCAACTTATCCCAGATTTCTTTTGCTATTTCACAAGATGAAATTCTGTTATACTCAGTAGGAGATAAAGCACAGTATAAATAGTAAATGGCTTTAGCATCAAGAACTTATCTCTTAGTTATTTCTTCCGGTGCCATTTCACCAGCATTTGCAACTTCTTTTCCTCTATCTGAAATTGATGTAGCTTTAAGAATGATCCATTTTTCCACTATATCCCATTCCAGGGGATCTTTCGATCTTAGGAATGCCTTCATCTTGTTTTTCCACACATTGTATTCCTTCCCATCAAAGTAAGGAGGTCTAGTGTTGCTTTGATCTTCAACCAAACCTGGAGCCAAAATACTAGTTATAGATCTTTTGACTCAAAAGTAAAAACACTTCAATAAAATAAACACACAAGCTTTGATACCAATTGTAAGGGCTAGTGAGAACACTTAGAGGGGGTGAATAGGTGTTTAAAAGAAATTTTCGCAAGATTTAATGAAAATAGATTGCCTTTAGAAGATAATAGGTTGAAGAAGTGAACGACTATAAGCAGTTATATAATGCTATGAATTAAAGTGAGGAGTTCAGAGAAAGAGAATAGAAACAAAAGGTTTATAGTGGTTCGGCTTAGGTCAAGCCTACGTCCACTCTCCTGCACTGACAGTCTATTGGCTGAATTTCACTATGAATCAAAAGAGATTTTATAGTCTCACGTCCTGGACTTCACAGTGTAGAAGCTCTACTACACTCTTCGAAAGTCTCACAAGTGTATGCTCTCTCTTTTGAGTACAAGATAAGCTCGACAATTGAAAAAACAAAGAACTAGAATGCTTCAAACTTTGAAATTCTTCTTTCACGCACACACTCGAACAACTAGAAGGTCTGCCTTTAATACTCCTCTATGCCTTCACAACCGTTAGCACTTTCCAAAGGAGTTCTTCCAATCTACCCGTTGGATAGAATCAATCGAGGAGATCTCGAGTTGTTTAAGGAATGTGATAATAGCCCACCAATCCTACTCGCCCATACAATCAAGACTTAAGTTTTCATAAGTAGAACCTTCCAAGTATACTTCACCTTTCAAGAGATCTGATTATCCGAATTAATTCCAATAAGAATAATTGATCACAATGTGCTATCTCCAACCCTAAGTCTTCCACAAACTGTACAAACCAAATCCTTAAAGATAAACTCGCATTTGGATAAGTCTTCTCTCGTCGGTCTGGAAACTACCAGTGAGGTCAGACTTTGAGCTTAAAGTCTAACGGTCTTCAGACTTTGACAGATAAGTCTTGACTTCTTCAGACTATAACACTTGAGTCTACAAGTATTTTGCAAGTCTTCAGACTAGACTTTTGAAAACGTTTTGTCAACTTCAAAACAGTAAAGGAGTTTTCTCCAACACAAACGACTTTGGCACGAGCTGAGATGGCTGCTGGAACGCAAGGACAAGCTGGATGAGGTGAGCTAGATGTGGCCAAGCAGATGTGTGCGGGCAGCACGCTCGGGTGGCGGGGTGGCATTCCGGCGATGATGGCTGGGGGAAGTCCGACGGCCTTGCTAGTCTTATGCTGGTTGTTGGGCTCGAGCAAGGTACAAATGAGGGGGAGGAAGGAGCTGCACGTTGGCTGGGGGAAAGGAAGGAGAGGAGGAAGACAAGTCTTGGTTTGGTGGGCCATCTTGGCCAATTTCTTCCAACCCTTGGTCCCCTTGACCATCCACCACCACCAACATGTTGCTTGGCCTCCATTCAGCCACCAATGCCCCTTCTGGCAACCCTTGAGATGGTCCAAAACCATAGGCAAAGGGGGGCATACGAATTTCCAACATTTTTTCACCAATTGGACACTTGATTTTGCTCAATCCAACCCAATTCGGCCTCAATAAATTCTGTTGTCAAGTCCTTGATCAAATCGATATTTTTTCTCACCAATTCAATCCACTTGCTTCCCAATTTTGTGATCTAAAACGATCTCTGGCTTTTTCTGAACAATGACGGCCCTATGCCGACTTTTCCCCATAAAATCTCGGTTTGTGGAAAGATCTTTTGAGACTGAGTCGATGCTCCTAGAATTAATTGTGACATGACTAAACTTTCAATTTTTGAAATCAGACTCAAATTCGCGGTTAATTTCAATCTGGCGCGTTTTGAGCGTGATCTAGGCTACCGGGTAGGTTTTAGAAATTTTTAGTACCAATGACCCGTGGTCAATTTTTTTCGAGCCACAATGAACCCACTCGACACATTTGTAACTTTTGGTTGTCGTGAAAATCTCTATGATTCAAATACGAACACAAGGTATCAAAATGATAGAAAAATCAGTCTAGTGCTAGCCGACGAGAATTTTCCAATTTAGTGGTGTCACCCACGATTAGCCACACATCTCAGTCTAATCGACCTATCTCTGATCTCAAATCGATTTTTAACTGTGCTGTAATGGCCTCTAAAAATGAGAACGGTCGAATAGCCGATTCCTAATCAAATTCTCAAGTCTATTGCATTAAAATTCCTTAATGGTTTTCTTGGATAGTCTAGTTATCTTGAGAGTGATCAGCTTTGAGAACAGCCCTATAGCTGCATCGATGAAATGCTTGATTTATTCAATGGAAAATAGGATTGAAAATTTGGGATGTCACACCACGAGCCGTTGGTCTCCAATCATGATCAGTCGTACATGCAACCATTCCAATCAAGCAATTAACAAGCTCACACAATCAATCAAAAATCAATAAGCTTGAATTCGGCTTGGGAATTTGATATTGAACATGCGATTCAATTAGCCATTCACCTCATATAACTAGTATTGACTAATTATCACTACGTGATCATTAACCCCCATTTGAAGCTTATCACGTGGTGGGTTAAGTCACTAAGCGGCTAGTTAAGTTCTAATCCACATTCCTAATCTATCCACTAGAATCATGCTTCACAAATCAAAATTAAAGGCAATCAATCATCAAATCTAACCCAAGCAAAGTCAATTAAGCATGTAATGAGGCTAATTAGCTTAACTAATCTCAAAGATCTTAAACTAAACTAAGAACCCACAATTTAATATAACATAAACACATAAATCATCAATCAATCAACCAATCAATCAAGTAAGGATACAATTATACTAAAAATTGAGGAATAGAATTTTCCTAATTATATGAAATCTAACAAAGTGAAATCTAATACTAAAATCCAATGATGCAATCAAAAGATATTTTTCTAACCAAATTTCCAATTCTCTATTTTAGGATTTACATTTTATTTTTTCATTTATAACTTTTTTATTGTCTAGAAATAGCAACTCAGGCCAGGCCCCTAGGGCTTAGCCTGAATATGGGTGCTGGTCTCGCAAAGCTAAACCATGGATACTAAATCGGGCTATTATATTGGGTTTTCCCCCTCTAATTAGACAAAGGCCTAATTCGACAAAACCAGTCGAAATCTATCTGCCCAAACTTACTAAACCAAATCAGGCCCAAACTTACTTAAAGCTATAACCAGTCCATATCTATCAACACGCATCTCAAGCCTTTATATTATCTTTTTGGGTCAAAGCCACCAAAAACTTCAAATTTTGCCAACTATAATATACTTATCCTAATTTTTTTTTTTGTGATACCAAAAACTCTTAAGTTTGCTCATTGTGATACACTTGTGTAGTATAACACGTTTATTTCAAATTTCTTCCCGTGACATCAAAAATCTTAAATTTGTATCCAGGTAACATATCATCTCCAAAAGTTTTGTGTTATAGAAAAAGTTTGGGCTACATGTACCATACAAGTAAAAATTTGAGATTTTTTGTGCTACAATTTTTTTGTTTTTAGGATAGATGTATTATACGGGTATAACTTTAGAGACTTTGTTGTCACAAAAAAGTTTAAGATAAATGTATTACAATGAGAAGTTAAAATTTTTTTGTGGCTTTTTCCTTTTAATCAATTTACTCTATTTTTTTTATTACTTTTATTTCTATTCTATGCCCTACGTCCGGTTCCTTATTCTCGAGACCTTTCTCACGTCAAATTTCATAACCGAAATGCGAAAATCCTTAACAAATCTGTTCCTAAACCAGCACACACGAAGATTAGCTTAGACATTACCGCCGTCAACCATGGATCATCACCGGACCACCATTATTAGCCCCCATATTACAAACGGCATCATCTATCAAACATCATCGCCCCCATGACGTTCCTCGTCAGCAATCACCATTGACAAACACACCGAGAGACAATGCAAAGAAGAACACGAAAGAATATGGTCAAATTCGGTTTAAACAACAATCAAATATAATTGAAATCAAAGTCCATGCATTAAACCACTGGGGTTTACTCCAGTGGCCACCCTTCCAACTTAGAAGGGGGAGGTGGGGGGTTCAAATCTCCACTTTCTCGGGGGATTGGGTTGGGGTGGGGACGAATTAGTTTCAAGAGTGGGTTTCGACTCCCACGCCTTACAAGGAGGCAGGGCAAAAGTTTGAGAGTGAGAGTTAGAATAGTAGAGTAGGACCGACAAAAAAAAAAAAGTCCATGCATTAATGAGGGGAAAAATCCACACAAATGCGTCCTCATACAACACAAAATTACGAGTTACTTTGCTTTAGGGACATTTCGACAAACAGTGTGTGCGCATTGAAAAGCATAGGATCTGGTCATGAATTCAAAGTAATTTTTATTGCAGCGCATATCTCACCATTATGAGATAGAAGTAAACCACTATAAAGCTCTGAGTGCGTCGTTCTTTATCTCTCTATTTATATCTATTACTATTTGATTGAAGGGCACTGCACTAATCCATATACTAACTCTCTGCTTATCTGCTTATATCTATTACTATCTGGTTGAAACACACTGCACTAATTAATATAACTGCTTTTGCTTATATCAACTCGTTATTGTTAGTCCCACTTATATCAAACTTGACTTTCCCAATTTCACATAATTTAGTCAAGTCTCTTGAAATCACCTATCGTTAGCCACCACAATTACTAAGTGAGGAAAATAGATAAAACTTCTTGCCGTCGCTTTTATCAATTTTCAAGTATCCTACTGCAAATGAACTTAAATGAGAACTTAAGTATCTTAAAGTAATGAAAAGCATTTCTTTCTCTACCCCATAGCCTGCAAATTCATTTCTCAAACCCAATTGGCTATCATCCCCCACAATGGGGTAAGGCTGATGGGTTTCCACATTGGAACAACATAGCCAGAGTGTCAAAATTTGTGGAGAGTATGGTAATGCATCATTCTTAAGTTAGTCTGGTGAGATTAGTGAGAAAATATCTGGAAGTATTTATTTAAAGGAGAAAATTGGACTGCTAGAGAGTCCAATGTGCGATCTCGCAAAAACGGTGAGTATGTGTTCGTTTTAGGTTGAATGTGTTGAAATTTTGAGGATATCTCTACTAACACCTAGTTCTTCAATCCGACCGAAAGAATAGAGCATCAAATAATCAAAGACCTAGAGATTCTACTAGGAGCTGCCAACTCTTACCAAGCCCGATCCATGCTCGTGATTCACAACAACTGAAGTTCTTCCATTGACCACTGCCCTAGCCAAGCATCCTCACCACCAAACTTCCCACGCCAATCACTATGAATTCCCCTCGTCGCCAGTCAAGTTAGAGTCAAGTTCCAAATTAGGTGATTCCTCAAACTAATTTGAATATTTAAATTCTTAAGTTGGATTATGGTGATCCTAACTTAATTTGGTTTAAGACTTTAGGTGTATCCCGTTTAGAAAATTTCTTCTGTTGATTCGTGCATAATAGTCGAGGTTTCAATCTTTAACACCCAAGATCAGATCCCCGATTATCATTAATTCCTATATTGAATGTGGCAAATATTTAATTATTTGGGCTTGAATATTGTGAGTTATCAACTTAAGAAACTTATTTATTTTGAAAAAAAAAATTGTATTCCATGTTAGGATAGATTGCATTCATCAAGTTTTCTATTTTAGAATTGCATTTCAAGAAACCATGTAGTAATTAGGAAAATATCTAATTTAATTAGGATTAATATAAACTCTTTCCTAGTTAAATTTGGTAATCACATATTTTAGGTAATTTCCTATTTTAGTTTAAAATAAAATAATAAAAAATAATGAGCATATATTGTATAGAATTTGTGACATCCTAATTTTCAAGTTTTGATTTCAATTGGATAAGTTGGGCATTTTATCGACGTGACTATAGTGCTTTTCTCTGAGTTGGCCACTCACGAGATAACTAGACCATCTAGGGAAGCCATTAATAAATTTTTAGGCAATGGACTTGAGAATTCGATTAGGAATAGACTTCTCAACCGTGCTAATCTTTAGAGACCATTACGGCACAGTATAAAACCAATTTCAGATTAGGGATAGGTCAATCGACTGAGATGTGTGGCCGATCGTGGGTGACTCCCCTAAATTAGAAAATTCTTGTCCATCGGCACTAGTTTGATTTTACTGTCATTTTGGTACCCACT
Organism: Eucalyptus caleyi; assembly: GCA_014182885.2. Classification (NCBI taxonomy): domain Eukaryota; kingdom Viridiplantae; phylum Streptophyta; class Magnoliopsida; order Myrtales; family Myrtaceae; genus Eucalyptus; species Eucalyptus caleyi. Next base: position 17,670,227 of record CM024470.2, read on the forward strand.
AAAAAACACACAAGTGATGTCCATTACATATGTCACCTTGGCAAAAACGATGCCCGAGAGCATTACTGTAGCTCTGTGACTGAGTATACAATTGGAGGTTATATAATGAGGAGTGAAATGACCTAGAAATGGTCTGACTGACATGTAATTGACTAGGTCGATCAATTAATAATTTGATCCGATTGTTGTGAATTGGTTGATTGTTTGATGCAATATATGAGGCATATGTGTATAACCCTGAATTGTAGGTTGGGACTAATGCTAAGGTAAGTCTTATGACTTGTGCTGTGCTTAGGCAACCATGTGGTGTATTGGTTTCCCAATTGAGTCTTAGTGGGGTAGAACTTGTTGAGACGTAGTCTCATCCCGGTTGTGGGATAACATTTCAAGTCCTTAGGTGCAGCAGACCTAAATTTTGAAGATCTCGAAAGTCTGGTGCAGTCTGCTGAAGGCTCTAGTTAGAGTGTGGATGATGTTAAAGAAGAGGACGAGGAACCGTAGTTTGTGGAATCCCCACCCCTGCTTGTAGACCTTGATTCTAAACTTGTCTAAGTTGAATATGACTTGGTAGCTTGCTTTATATATATGTGCACTGGTTTGCAATATATAAAAGTATGGTTGTGAATTTTTAGTATGAAAAATATAGCTCTACTTTTTTATCCCATTGTTTTATCGTTTAGGGATTTATAACTACTTCCGCATGTGCTATTGAAAATGAAAGGGTCGGCGATATGTAGTCCTGAGATATCGCAATTTAAAATCGAGCAAGGCAAGGGATGTGCGCGTGCCTGAGGATCGGGGCGTGACATCCCCTTTTTGTGGTATCAGAGCATGGTTGTAGTTGGAGTGATAAGTTGTGATGAGTCATGGGATAGTTAGTAGGAATGGCCTTTAATTCATGCTGGTGTATGTCTGTGATAGCTGCTTTGTAGCTTGTTTGTGAGTCACTCAAATTCTAATATGATATTAGAATTAAAAAACAGGTTTCTACAAAGATCCTGTAGTATGAGTGATCAGGAGCTGAGAACTCCTAGTTAGAGGATGGTAGCCTTTGTGACTCAAGAAAGAACGCCGATGAGGATAAGTGCCCGAGGTGGTTGTGGCAGAGCGCTGGCTTAGGCTAGCGCGAGTGTAAGAATACCACTGTGGGTCGGTACTGAGAGTGTAGCAGCACTGACCAATCCTAGGTCCAGCAGGATCGTTCAAGCGCAAGTGTTCCTTGGGAACTTGTCGAGCCAGTAAGCTCGGGATCAAGCTGCAGTTGTTGCCACACCTACCGAGGTTCAACCTGGAGATGTGATCTAGGAGTAAGATGTTGCATTCAAGTTGAAGTTCAGATTCAGAAAAGATGGAAATCAGTCTAGGAAGGAACCTATGACCGGAAAAAGATGTTCTTTTCAGCCCAATAGGAAAGGCGGGATAGACAAGTTAGCATTGAATCAGAACGTTGTGTGTTATGGAAGACAACATGAATCGACCCCATACCATTTTAGGACGGGTGATTGTTTTGAATGTAACCGACAGGGCCACCTAGCAAGAAACTATTCCAGAAGGTTGATGAGACCATAACAACAGTTGCTATCACCGCTGATGAGATCGCAAGTGCCATCATCGTTGATAGGATAGATTAGCAGGAGTGTGCCGTAGAGCGCACCACAGGATTTTTGGAATAGGCTTCTAGTACGAGAAAGAGTGCATGTTGTCACCTGACAGGAGATAGATGACTCACTAAGTGAGTGCCAAAAGTATGGAAGGAATGCATGGATTAATCCTATGTCTGAGTATGACTAGAACGTGCTATGATGGTAGTCCACACAGTTATCAGGTGAAGAACTATTAGTGTGAGTCCAAGGGAGCATTGATACCGATATCGGAGATAGGACGCCTCTGGGATGGCGAAAGGGATAGGAGTTGAACTGACCATGCACCAATTAATGGAAAAATGTTTTGAGGTGATTTTGATCAGAGTAGTTCCTCAGAGTTTTGGGGGTTAAGTTGTGGAATTTCAGTTTGTATGTTAAGGATGTAGGAGAAGAACCACTGACTAGAGTTGTGCTCGACTAGTTGCTGAGGTATAACTTTGACGTGTTATGTGAATAGAATGGGCTCTTGGAGCATCTTATGGTGATAAATTGTAAATTGTGGAGTAACCTAGCTTATTCCATTAGTATGAGGAAGTGTCGAGTTTTATTGAGAGTCGAGAAGGATCATCGATTTCATTAATCTCGTTGGTTGAGGCGATCCGTTTGTTAGATGGAGGTTGCCAAGGTTACTTGGCGGTTGTCATAGTTAAGATGGATTCAAGAACTAAAATTTTAGGACTCCTAAATAGTCCAAGAGTTTCTGGAAGTGTTGCCAAAGGGATTGTCAAGCCTATTGTCAAGGAATGAGATGGAATTTTTAGTTAAGCACCCGAGACAGAGCCACTCACTAAGGCTTCTTACTAGTGGTTGTTGTTTGAGTTAAAAAGGACTGATGGTACACATGCGAGAATTACTAGATAAGAGATTTATATACACTGGTGCATCACCTTAGAAGGCGCCAGTTCCATTTGTGAAAAAGAAAGATGGTTCGTTGCATCAGCGCATCAACTATTGTCAACTTGATCAAGTAATGATCAAGAATGAGTGTTCATTGCCAAAGATCGACGGTTTGTGTGATCAGTTATAAAGAGTATCGATACTTTCAAAGATTGACTGGAGAACAGGGTATTATCAGTTGAGAGTCAGAAAGAAGGTTTTACAGCAGACATCGTTTCGTACGCGAGATGGCTTTTATGAGAAGTGTTATAATGCCATTTGGTCTGATGAACACTCTAGCTATTGTCAAGAGAATGACAAATCGAGTGTTCAAAGACTAGCTAAATCAATTTGTGATTATGTCCATCAACGATATTGGGATGTGTTCGAGGAGTGCTGAGGAGTATAAGAGTCATCTGAGGTTGGTATTTTAGACCCTAAGGACTCATGGATTGGACGTTAAGTTTAACAAGTGCGAGTTTTGGGATGACTCGTGTTGCATTCCTAGGTCACGGGATTTCAGGTGAAGAAATCTCCATGGACCCAACTAAGATCGAAACGGTTATTAGTGGACCAAGATTGACAACAATATCAGAGATCAGAAGCCATGTGGATTGGACAGACTACTATAGAGGATTTGTGGAAGAAGCTTTAGCATCCGAACCGCCATTGACTCGACTCCTGAAGAAAGAAAAACAGTTCATGTGAACAAACAAGTATGAGTGTAGTTCCCAAGAATTGAAGCAAAAACTGAATACAATACCTGTGTTGACCATTCTATTTGATCCTAGAAGACACGAGATCGATAGTGATGTGTCGTGCAGAAAACTGAGTGCACACTAATACAACATAAGAAGATTGTTGCATATGCGTTCCACCAATTAAGACCTCCTAAGTTGAAATTACCAGTGCATGACTCGGAACCTTGCAGCATTAAATTTCGCTTTAAAGCTTTAGAGTCATTATTGATATGAAGAAAGATTTCAGATCCTCATTGACCATTAGAGTCTCAAGTGTTTATTCTCTCCGAAGGAGTTGAATATGAGACGGTGTCGTGAATCAGAAACTTGGAAAGACTAGGATGGTGATATTTGGTATCATCCTGGAAGAACAAAAGAAGTCATTGAGGCTTTGAGTCGTGAATCATCAATTACGTATAAGCCGGTTAAAGTATAGACTTTACTTGAAAAGGGTTTGAAATTTGGTTTCCAAATTTGAGGTAGGCTAACTTTTCAATTTATGGCCACCCTTAAAAATTGAACCTAATGTCAGGTTAAAATCAGACACTTCAGTGATAGATCAGGATGCTTAGAAAATCCTATAAGAGGATACTAATAAGAAAGAGACTGACTTTTAGATTTCCGAGAGTGATTGAGTGCACTTGACACTGTAGCACTCAGGGAAAAGACATTGTCAGAAATTCACTGTAGTAGTTGCAGTATTTGATCAAACAATTCAAAGTAGATTAGAATTGACATCAGCTCGGTTGGTAGACCGATATAAAGGTAGATATCACTGGACAGGTTGTAAGTGCCAGATGTGTCAGTAAGTGAAAGTTTAGTAGTGCAAGCTGAGAGGACTTTTCAATCACTTGAGAGTGCCTAGTGGGGATGGAAGTATATCACAATGGAACGTTACGACGGGCTTACTAAGGAGTCAGGAGAGTACTGATTCCCTATGAGGTTGTGGTTAACAGATGGAAGAAGCAGACTCATTTTAATACAGTACAAATATATCCCGTTTTGAATGGGCATACCGAAGTGTGTGTGTGTATCAAATAATTCACCTGCATGGAAGTGTGGGGGATGAATTATATTACAAATCTAGATCAGGGGTTACAAGTTTGATGAAACTTTCAGATGGTTTTTATCGAAGCTTGCAGAGCAGAGTGTGCAGAATTTTAGTGGTGAAATGAAAGTGAAGTGAAGAAAGATCACAGGCCAGAGTTAGCTCAATAATCAGTGATTACAGTTGCCGAGATCAGAATCAGATTAAGGACCACACGTAGTTGCTAGAAAAGTTGAATCGTGAGCAATGAAGGCCCTTAGAGTTCCAAATTAGTGATTACATCTTTCTGGAGGTGTCACCAATGAGGGATGGCTTGTGTTTTAGCAAGAAGGGAGAAGTTAAGATCGAGGTACGTAGGTACCTTAGGGATTCTAGAGAAAGAATTAGGATCCTAACGTATCGTCTTGTATCGTTGCCAAAGTAGGCATGAGTGCATGATGTCTTTCACATGTTGAGGCTGAGGATATATGAGCCTAACTCGATGCACATGCTAAATCATGAAAAGTCAGACGTGAACGACAGAGTGTTGTACGTGAGAAGCTCGGTTCAATTGTTGGTTTAAAAAGAGCAGATTTTGTGTACCAAGATGGTCTCCTTGGTCAAAGTGGTCTGATAATACCACAAGACCGAAGAAACAACATGGAAAAATGAGACTTGATGAGATGACAACACCCCCACCTTTTCTTTTAAGGATTGGTAAATGTGTAAATTTCGAGGACGAAATTTTTATAAGAGAGGAAGAATTGTGACATCCTGATTTTCAGGTTCTGATTTCGATTGGATAAGTTGGGCATTTTATCGATGCGACTATAGTGCATTTTTTTAGTTGGCCAGTCACGAGGTAACTAAACTATCTAGGGAAGTCATTAATGAATTTTTAGGCAATGGACTTGAGAATTTGACCAGGAATCGACTTCTTGACCCTGCTAATCTTTAAAGGCCATTATGACACAGTATAAAACCGATTTGAGATTAGGGATAGGTCAGTCAACTGAGATGTGTGGCCTGTCGTGGGTGACTCCACTAAATTTGATTTTACTGTCGTTTTGGTACCCTGTGTCCGTATTTGAATCATCGAGATTTTCACGACAATTGAGAGTTGTCAATATGTCGAGTGGGTTTAGAGTGGCTCGAAGAAAATCGACCACGGGTCATTTGCCCTAAAAAGTTCTAAAAACTACCCGGTAGCCTAAGTCATGCTAAAAACGTGTCGGAGTGAAATTAATCGCCTATTTGAGTCCGATTTCAGAAATTGAAGATTCTGTTATGTCACAATAAATTCTAGGAACATCGACTCATCTTTCAAGGATATTTCGGTGAGTTCGGGATTTTTTTACGGAAGATCGTTGCAGACGATTCAGAAAATGAACGGAAATTCAGATTGGCCAATTTGAAGGGATTTTTGGCATCCGGTGTGAGTGAATTGATGAATGGAAGTTGTTTGTACTTTTTCTGAATTCAAATTGAACCTCAACCGAATTTGTTTGTTCAAAAATTGAATTCTGAAGAAAAATGAATTAAAATTTGGAATTGAAGAAAATGGCCGTTTTTGTTGCCCGAGATTTATTGTTCAAGGGAAATTTTGTGCAAGAAAGCAAGTGGGGATCAAGTACCTTAGCCTGGAAATTTTCAGAGAACAAATTGGACTGAACTAAAGTAAGTGAGACAAGAATTTTCAGTTACAGGAAATTCTTTTTAGTTTTCTTTATTTTTTCTTCCCCATTTCTTTTCCACCCTTGATGTGCACGTTTTCTCCCTCTCTCTCTCTCTCTCTCTCTCTCTCGGAACCCACCCCCACCGACGTCTCTCTCTCTCCTTACCGTGTCTCCTTTCTCTTCCTTATTTCTTTGACTTTCTTGTTCTTATCCCTTTCCCCTTTTCCTTTACTTGACCGACACAGCCGCCCCACGCTATCTTCTTTTCCACGCCAGCAAAGGCAGAAGCCACGAAGCACCCCACAATCTCTCTCTCTTCACTGCCCCTTCGTCCGTTCCAGCTGCCCTCCTCCCTTTTTTGCAATTTCGGCTTCTTCAATTTGTCTCCTCCCTCTGCACAAGCGGCCCCCATCTCCATTGGCAGAGCAGCTCGTCCGCCCATCTCTCCACGTTAGCCGCTCCCCCTCTCATTTTGCACGCCCGCCTCCTTCATCCCTCGCGGCCAACTCCTCGGTGAATTCTTCCCCAGCAGATGGCGCCGAAGTTCCCAACAGCAACGTGACTGCTCGCTCAGTCAGGAGTTCACCGATCAGCCACGCCGAAGTCTGCTCAGCTCAGCCCGTCAAAGCGGAGCCCGCACCACCTGCGGCTGCCATGTCCAACCGAAGCCACACCCATTCAGCCTTCGAACCAAACCTGGGCAGCAACTGCGAAGCTTTGCTTGGCCAATTTTGGTCCCAGTTTGGCCCCGCTTGGCGGTCCCGCTTTGGGATTTATCGGCCGCCGTCGCATCCCCGTCGTTTTGATCTGAGCAGATCCTTAATCAGGTGGGCAATCTCACTAATCCTTCCTTAGTAGACTAATTATGCTTAAGGATCGATTAGTGTTATTAAGTAGGATTAGGTGGTTAGATTAGAATGGATTAGTAATTATTAACTAATCGTGATGCATATTAGACGTTTTGATTGTGCAATTAGCAAGTAGATATATCCTAGTATTTATTGAATGCATCTTGGGATTTTTGCCGACCCTTATCGGGCTTCAATTAGGCATTATAGGCCTAAATTTGATTTTTAGTATTTAATTATTAATTTTCGAAATCATTTATTTATTTATTTATTTGGTTGGATTTCCACGACGACTGAAATTTTATTTTGATCGTCGTGGTGCAGTACATTTATTTATTTGAGCTCTACGTTGTACAGAATTGAATTGATTGTGCAATTTGAGGAATTATTCCTAAATTGATGGAAATTGAATGAAATTGAATGATTGATTGGTAGATGGCCGAGTACAGTTATTTAGCATTAATAATGCTTTGAGTTGTGAAGTGGAGAGAATCGTGAGAGTGAACTGGGAATACTCTTGGCTAAGACCGATTAGGTACAAGGTATAGACATGTGGTTCGGTGATAAGAAAATCACTAGTGAAAAAGGCGCCTTAAAGAACGCACGGGTGCTGTCTACTATATGCATCTTTATGGACATACGTGATTCGGTGATTAAAGATATCACTGGTGAAAACGGCGCCTTAAAAAACGCACGAGTGCTATCCATTACATATGTCACCTTAGCGAAAACGACGCCTGAGAGCATTACTGTAGCTCTGTGACTGAGTATATAATTGGAGGTTATATAATGAGGAATGAAATGACCTGAAAATGGTCTGACTGACATATAATCAACTAGGTCGATTGATCAATAATTTGATTCGATTGTTGTGAATTGGTTGATTGTTTGATGCAATATATGAGGCATATGTGTATAACCTTGAATTGCAGGTTGGGACTGATGCTAAGGTAAGTCTTTTGACTCGTGCTGTGCTTAGGCAACCATGTGGTATATTGGTTTCCTAATCGAGTCTTAGTCGGGTAGAACTTTCTAAAACGTAGTCTCATCTCGATTGTGGGATAACATTTCAGGTCTCTAGGTGTAGCAGACCTAAATTTTGAAGATCTTGGAAGTCTTGTGTAGTCTGGTGAAGGCTCTAGTATGATGATAAAGAGGAGGACGAGGAACCGTAGTTTGTGGAATCCCCACCCTTGCTTGCAGACCTTGATTCTGAACTTGTATAAGTTGAATATGACTTGGTAGCTTGCTTTATATATATGTGCACTGGTTTGCAATATATAAAAGTGTGGTGGTGAATTTTTAGTATGAAAAATAAAGCTCTGCTTTTTTATTCCATTGTTTTATTGTCTGGAGATTTATAATTGCTTCCGCATGTTCTATTGAAAATGAAAGGGTCAGCGATACGTAGTCCTGAGATATCGCAATTTAAAATCGACCAAGGCAAGGGATGTACGCGTGCCTGAGGATCGGGGCGTGACAGAATTAGTTGCATAATTGCCATGTCATAACATTGCATGTCATCATTGAAATATCATTAATTCCATGTCATTATACTTCCATGTCAATATTCATGTCCTTGCAAGTCATTTTAGATTGATTCTCAATTCTCTTGACCATCATTAGAATTAGGCTGAATATAGCTTGCATTTAAGTCCATGTCACAAGTCATTAGTTAAATAAGGATCACATAGACATAAGTTAGACTAAAATTACATCTCATGCATTTGCATATAGTTTAATCTTTTATAAAAGGAAGAAAAACCCAAAAAAAATTTGATTGGCATTACATTTAAAAATCATCTTTAGGTTGTGCATGCATTTTTTAATTAACATATTGGAGATATTGGGGCATAACCATAGTGAATTTATGCGTTGCTTAATGCATTGAGGTTTGCCCTATTTCTACCAATTCATTTACTGCTTTGATCTATCAAGTGTTATATTATTGATTGGGCACCCATTTGATTATCCATCACAAGTTAAAGGTTTAGGATTAAAATTAACCAAGACTGCCTACAATAAGAGAAAAGATACCATAATGACATTAGACTTTTTTAGCGTAAACAGGTTCCCATATATGTGATATCTTTGGTTTGAAGAAGTAAAGCGTTTTTCCACAATTTACTTAGGCCTCCAATAGGCCTATAATAGATTAATGATAACTCCTAATTAAATTAAATTGCATCTTAAATTGATTAAATCAAAATCCTAAAGATGCAACTGATATGGGCTTGAGAAAGTCCATGTTAAGTCTTTGATTTAGTAATCCATTAACTTTCCTTATGGTGATTCACCTCCATAAAGGTCGCCATATACGAGACTAAAAATCCTTCAATTCATATTTATTGTGACTTCCATCTTTTATAATGGAAGCATCCAGATAAAAGTTTTCAACACACGCAAGAAGCGCTTGCAATTGGAAAACAAACTGGGCGACATCTACGTAGTTTGACCTTGACATGATCGATAGACTAGTCTACGTGCTACGCACACTGACATGTGATCTAGTGTTACATAATGTGAAAATCACCTTGATCTTCCGTGACGAAAACAGTGATCACACACACTCAATTTGGAGGAAACCACATAACATTACACCCATAAACACAAGAAGCAGCAATAGTGTCAAATAAGATGCAGCTCTGCGCAGCGTCAATTTATATGAATGGGGCGACGGCCTACTTTTGGGGGGCTGCAGCTGCCTTTCAGCATCGGCACCCTAATGTTCTTACTGCCCTGGGTTAGTATATTAGAAGTGTAAAAAATTATATACGGTGCTCACTTTAGTACCAAAATTTTCTTTTGAATCACTTAGGGCGCGTTTGGTAACGTTTCTGTTACGGGGAACAATTTTTAAACAAAAATAATTTTTTTTTTGTTTCTGTTCCTGAAAACAATTTCTGAGTGTAAGAACGCACTTGGTAACTGCAAAAATTTCTACTCAGAAATAGAAATGTGTTTAGTAAACTAGTATAATTTTGTTATTTCTTTTAATTTTTCAATATTTTTCCTTTTTTTTTCTTCTTTCTTTTTTTTTTTTTTTCCTTCTTCTCTTTATGGCTAGTCGCCAGCCCACGGCACCCGATCGATGACTACTTGGGTGAGCATCGGCAAGCTCGTCGGAGCCTCGCCAATGGCCAAGCGAGCCTCGGGTCGGTGAGGCTTGGCGTTGCTAGGCTAGGGCAAGGCTGACCTCGCACTGCCTAAGCGAGGTCGAGCCTCACCGGCAGCCTCGCGAGGCTCAACTGGCATTGAGGCCACTGGCGAGGCTCGACCTCGCCTAAGCGGCGCGAGGTCAGCCTCGCCCTAGCCCGGCGAAGGTGAGCCTCGGCCCGAGCCTTGGCTAGCCACGGCGAGGCTCGAGTCGACGAGCCTTGCCTAGCCACAGTGAAGCTCGTCCCATGGCGAGGCTCGGGTCGACGAGCCCCACCCAGCCACATTGAGGCTCGGGCCGACGAGCCTCGTTGTGGCTCGCCTCACCATGGCTCGGTGTCTCTGGGGGCCAACAATGCTCTGACAAGGTCGCCGGCCCTCGTTTGGCCGGTGGCCGGCGCCGGCCATGGCCAAGGCTGACGACCGGCCAAAAGGAAGAAGAAGAAGAAGAAAAGAAAGAGAAGAAAAAAAGAGGGGAGAGAAAAATTGTTTCTCTGAATTGTTCCCGGGATAAGAAACAACTTTTTTTTTTTTTACTTCTTGTTTCTATTTCAAAAATCTAGTCCCAGAAACAAAAGTTTTACCAGACGTGTTTCTTTTCTTTTTTTGTCCTACGGAACAAAATAACAGAAATTTTTGTTTCGGGGAACGGAAACAAAATTTGCCAAACAGGCCCTTAAGTGCCAGAAAAAAAAAAGGAAAAAGAAAAAAAGATCACTTAAGGGCCAACTCCAATCAAGGTTGTCGGAAATCCAACATGACCATAATTTTTATTAATTTCTTGATTCTACGTGGCTCGCCGACGTGTCTAGTCAGCATATAACGTCTAAACGATGCCGTGTAGACAAGTTGATGAGTAATCATTTGAGTGCCAAAAATCATAAATATGGATCATTTGAGTGTCAGTTGTTGTTAAAAGTGATTATATAAGTACCAATCGTTAGTAACAAATGATCACTTTGGTGCCAATCATTGTTAAAAAATGATCACTTCAATGCTTATGTCATTTAAAAGGTAACCATCATGTGACGTCGTTTTGGACGTCCATTTAGACTAGATTTTTTTATAAAGTATGTGAAATTATATTAAAATTTAATGATAAATGTCACGTAATCAATTTGACTAGAATATCTCGCCACAGGTACTTAGTTAATCATTTTTTTTTTTCTGATGTGGCATTTAAGTGAGCCGGCGATAGCTTTTGGCACTAAAGTGAGTGCTGTATATAATTTTTAGCACTTCTAATGTATTTACCTTTACTCCCTTAGGAAATCCAAATTGTCCCAATTGTGGACCACCTCTTTGTAAAACTGCAGTGACGTATCGATGTTTTCCCATACCACGAGGAAGTTGAAAATGGAAACCAGTAGAGAGAGGGTGAATAGAATCCCTCTCAGTTTACAGTTGATCTTTGTCGATGATGACATAATAGAATAAAATACAATACCTTGGAAGACGAAGTACAGATTCGTGAATTTTAGAACCCTATTGATTCTGTAGCCAGTCATTGGTCTCTGCAACTATTTTAAAACTCTCCTCTATATTTGGGCCGGGCGCCCCTGGGTTCGCCTTTTGTGTAGGACATAGGACTAGTGAGTGACGGGAAAACAGAAAGAGCGTCTTCAGTATTGCCTTCACAATGCACATGTACATATATATATGTATATGCACACACACCCTTCAACCTCACCGAAAATATTCTTCGTCTAGGGTTTATTCAGTCCAATTTTAATTCCGGGAAAAGAAACATGTCAATTCACCTATTTTCGGGCCACAAAGTTCGCCCTTTTTTTTTTTTCCCAGCAATTGATAAATGGCTCCTCTGCTTTAGCGGCGGAAAAAAGAAACGTGATTATAATCTTCTTATCTTTTGCAGTTTTACATACCTTATAATTATACATACAGCATAATGACACAAGATGTTTTTCTTTAGTATTGATTCCTTAATTCCAGGGAACAAAACTCACGTTAATGTTGTCTTTATTAATTTGAAACTTTGTGTATTACATATCGTTTTTGCCGTATGCTCAGTTATGATGGTAAATAGGGTACACAGTCTTCCAAGAGGTCCCAAGTTCGAGAATGAACCTTTGGTCAACTTATGCCTTGCGCATTTGCTACCTCATGTGAAAATGTCTCTTGTTTAAATATACAACTTTATGAATCTCATATTACTTTTGCCATATGCTCAGTTATGGTTCTAAAGAGGTGACAAGTTCAATGCCTATCACGAATTAACCTCTAGTATGCTTATGCCTTATGTATTTATTATGTCATGTAATAATATTTCCTAAATTTTGGCAAGCCTACAGTCAACTAGCTCCTACAAATTAAGTAGTTATGACTTAAATTTTTTTTTTTTTTTTTTTTTTTTTTTTTTTTTTATAGTAAGTATAAGACTCTCATGGCAACGTTTGGAAAGGTATCTACGCTATTGCCCCTCAATGCCTTTTTGCTTACAAAGAAAAATCTTCTTTGCTGCTTTCATGAGAATTTGTTTTTAGGCTCGTTTTATTTCATTGCAAATCCTACATAATGTTATCTATACCGTCAACAATATTTATTTCCATAGTAAAATTTCATCGAGTCAGGTGATGGAAAACGACAATAACTCATGCAAACCGCCGACAAGCTTACCCCAATTATTGCGCAATAATTGAGTATCAAACTGGCGATGGTCTTATTAATGGTCTTGTCAACGTTCCCCCAATGTACGCCTTCTTGCGCTCGAAAGAGAAAAGATAAATAAAGAAAGGTTTACTCTCTTTTCTTCCCTTTATTGACTTTTGACACTTCTATCACGTTAAATTTATTACATTATTGCGAATTCTACTCTTAATTTTATATTATTTCTTACCTTTTCCTGACACTCGAATTAACTACATTATCCCTTCCTATTCCCTTCTTAATTTAACATCATATCTTACATTTTTCATTTTCTTTTTTTCAAATTTATTAAAAGAAAAACTTACCCACAACACTTTCTGACAACTCTTTTTTCACCCTAGCCGATTCGTCCACTCCGATTACATTTTAAATCCTTAATGCTTTTCTTCTTCAAAACTTATTCTCCACTTTAATAACTTGAGTAGGCATTAATCATATATTGGAGTAAAGAAATGTTAATTTTATATGCAAATTTTTTATTTTATTTCAGTAGATTATCCTTTGGTCGTGAATTTTTTGACTTCAAATTTTGGCACAAATTTACTTAAAGATAGAATATTGTGACTAATATACGCGTTATATACAATTTATTCAAACATTATTCTCTTATGTGTTCTTAAATTACTTTTTGAATAATTATTTCCTAATAAAAAAACGAAGTATAAAAATCATTAACAATATAATTATATTTTTACCAGAAAAAATTAGGTACCTATCTATCAAATAAACTATTTTTTAAAAAGAAGTCCACCAATTTTGTTCCAAATTAAGAAAGAAAAGGAAACAAAAAAGAAAAGAAATAAAGGCAAGGGTCGATCTTAAATCAAGAGCGGGCCGCAAATTTAATATTAATATATATTGTTTGAGAGGAACATGAGTAATTTGTTTGTAGTAAAATTGAAACAAATGAAAACATTTGCCTTTTATTAGAATTTTTTCTTTTTTGTTTGAGAGGATCATGGATAGTTTGTATCTAGTTTGTTTCAACATCATCGGTGGCATTTTGTTAATGTCAGTAATATACTTGTTATTTTGTACCAATTCTCTACTTCTTTTATTGTGAAAGTGAGTGACCGAACAAGAAAATAAATCAGACATTAGATTTACATGATTTGATTGCAGTAACCAACGTCCACATAAAAACATCAACGGATTTCACTATAGATCAAACAATATAATGGAAAATATAATCACGCTTGAGTCACTTAAACTCTCTCAATGTTTCCCAAATCCTAATTATATCCAATAACTCACGTAGTATTTAGTTTTATAATTCTTTGTTAAATAATCTATCAATCTCATGAAAGAATTGTACGTAATTCTTACCATAATAATTTAATTGGCTTGAACACTTATCTCTTGATTGTAACTGTATGAACAGCAACCCACAGAAATAGCCCACACTGCCCAAGCACTCATTTCGGCACTTCAAGCCTTTTCTCGCATATTATATACCCACGGCTACCACAAGGAAGGGAGTGGAAAAGCTGACCCTTGCTTTTTACTTTCCTTTTCAAACAAAATGCTTGGCCCACACGTGCATGCATATATTTATTTAGAAATTATGGGCCCCTTCTTTGTCTTGTAGTGCCTTTTCATTTAATTCGCCCAGAAGGAGTTCTAGTCTTGACCGCTCCAACATCAACCCGATTTTCGTATATTTCCCTAGTGTAGTTGGTATCCTTTTTCTTTATTTATTAATTTCCAAAATTCATATTTTCGTTTTGGACTTACACTCAAGATATATTTTAACATTCGCCATATTGGCTCAACGTTTGAGCCAAGTCACAATCCCTTCACCAAAAATTCAAACTTTGCTACTACTCTCTCATAGCTCCTCGTGGGCTCAACCACCACAAACATCTTTCAAATCCAAGCCTCGTTTGAACTTTGCCATAATTGTGGACCTTACCTGAACACCAACTCCACAAGCACTTTTAACTAATCTGCGAGAATTTTTCGACACAATGTCCTCTATTATAGATAAAGCAAAATCATTGCTGCATATATATATCTATCATGAGATCGAACATGTACCTTGTTAATATTAGCTATTACAACAACTGTTGATTCTCTAGGCTCCATCCCACTACAAGCACCATCTATATTGATTGCTTCGTCAATATTCGCTACTTCAAGAGTTTCTGATTGTAACTCCACCTTAAGCTAAGCATGTTTAGAACCATGTAAACACTACTATAATCACTCAGCCAGAAATATTGAAGACTCGTTAGATATAACTTATCTACTTACAATAGGTGAATTTAATTCTTGGCACCATAATTGATAACCCCCTCACTTTGTGCGTAACCTAAGAACATGCACTTTCTTGCCTTCACATCAAGCTTGTCAACATTGGCAACCAAATATTTTAAGAACAAAATAATCAGCAACATTATTTTATCACATTTTTTTGGGAGTCCGACATAATGATAGTCGATGGGGATCTATTTATCAAGTAGCTCGCTGTACCAAACACATCTACCAATAGTCTCCTAGCCATACCAATACTAGAGAATATTTTACAGACCATCTATGGTAATGTTTTGCTTATCAACTTTGCAACATGTTGTGGCTCATTAGCGTTAGTGCGGTGTCATACTTCATTTAATAGCTTCGAGCAAAAATCCATATTATTGTTAATTTGCATATACTTGATTGTTTTATTAGTTTCCTTTTTGGTCAAAGCTCTCAATTGCTTGATCTTGACAACATCAAACTTGTGCCTAAGCACAAACACCCACATTTTTCTCAAGTAGTCATCTACAACTGTTAGTATATATCAGATAGTCTTCTTTGATGGAAACCATTACAACCTACAAACATTTAAGCAAATTGACTCTACAGTGTCCATGGTTTCTTTGGCAATTGTACATCACAGTACCTACATATATTTAGATCGTTAGCATCATAAACACACAACATATTTCTTTCATTTAAAACCTTCAGGCTTCTCTTGCAATGTGTCCCAAATGAATCTGTCACAATTCAAACTCTCGAACAGATGCATCTGACGTCTCTATAGTGAAATCTATCATGGTCTTACCTTGAAGCTCATATAAACCATTATGTTTGATTCCTCTCATTATCACCAAAGCACCTTAAGAACTTTTAGAACTCCACATTCTGAAAATTATTGACATCCGGCTGATTCAAGGCACTCAAGGAAATCAGATTCTTCTTAAACTCTTGGACATGTCTTACTATAGTCAATATGCTCACGATACCATCATGCATTCTTAATATTGCGAACATCTACAACATCGCAATCAGCATTGTTGATATGCAGCATCGTGTTTCAGATGAACTTTGCCACCTTCTGTAGGTATTTCGTCACTGACAAAATGGATCTTCAATCTTGACACAGCAGTTTATTCTATTCAGGTCGTACTTGCGACTGTCCACATCTATAGAACTCTGCGGCGGGATTACTGGCACCAGCTTCTCTCTGACCATGCCCGGGGAACCAGCAGCACCATCAGGATAAGAATTGGGGATCAATTTTATGGTTGAATCAGAGATGCTCCTGATTTGACAATCAGTGCTAGGTGCCAAGAGCCCTGTTTCACGTCACAAGTAAAAGATTTGTCAATAATCCCGCTCTCAAATTCCGTCTGGCTGTGGAGTTTCTTGATGGTGTCTACCAAAGAAATATCATTTATCACTTACAGTTTCCTCTCATTTTAATTAAATGCACGAGACATATTCCAATGGTGCAACACGTTCATGAACTAATTCCGAGAAAAATAATGGACAAGCAAGGTTTCCATGTCTTCTGGGAATAGGCTGCAGCTAATAATTTTTTCTTTCTCAAAGGGTAAACTGGAGGAAGACAGTAGATAAATTTGCTAAGAGGTTATCAGTAAATTGATAGGATACCCTCTATAGATTAACTGCACATAAGAACTCTCCCCTGAATGCTAAGCCCTTCAAGTCTCTCACATATGTACTGATTTTTTTTTTTTTTTGGGTCGAAAATACGATTGCTATTGATTTACTTAGCCAAGTTTGGAGGAAAAACATCAAAAGCATCGGCGCATAATAAGTCAAATAGAGCAGGCGTGGGATTATCTAACCAATTAGAAGGAAGACAATTAGATCTACAGGCTTTTGCAAGCCAATCTGCTGGTCTATTAGAATCCCAGATGCAATGGGCCAAAGAAAGGCCTGGAAACTCCTTTAGTTTTGTCTTGACACAATCCATGATGGCCTTCACTTCCCAGCTGATCTTTGTCGAAGACATAACCCCTTGCACGAGTTGGAGGCAATCAGAATGTACTTGCAAAGTGAGATTAGATCGGTTGGAGAAGAACTCTAGGGTTTCGAGAAGGGCAAGGGCTTCTGCCTGTTCCGCCGAGGATGCCGCCACCAGTTTGGTGTAGCCATTGATGAGACGACTCTTGGAGTCTCGACAGATGCATGCGATAGATCCCTTGTTCTCGTCCGCTCCCCTGCTCTCCTCGGAATCTGATTCAGCTTCGTCGTATAGGGCAAAGGAAGCATCAATGTTGATTTTCAGCAAATCTGAAGTTGGGGGTTGCCATCTGTGAGGTTAGGACTCTCTTTCCTTCTCTCCTTTTGATTTTCGGTTCCAAGTAATGAAGTTTTTGTGCGAAGCAATG
The DNA here is from genome assembly GCA_014182885.2 of Eucalyptus caleyi. Classification (NCBI taxonomy): domain Eukaryota; kingdom Viridiplantae; phylum Streptophyta; class Magnoliopsida; order Myrtales; family Myrtaceae; genus Eucalyptus; species Eucalyptus caleyi. Next base: position 17,687,482 of record CM024470.2, read on the forward strand.
GCCTTGAATAGTGTTTGCTGCGGGTGCTGGGGGCGTTGGCTGAAGATAATCTGATTCCGATCCTTCCAGATACTCCAAAGGGTAGCAACGGTTAGGTCAAACTTGATGGTGCTTCTTAGGTCTGCTTTTACCCTATATAGCCATTCATCAAGCCGTGTTAACCCAATTCTTGAAATTTTGATTTGCAGGGGAGTAGCTCTCCATATCCGAACTGTCCAAGAGCAAAGCAACAGAGTATGTTCAATGGTTTCGGCTTCCTGTTTGCATATAGGGCATAATGGGTCAGGTACTATTTTCCTCTTGTGCAAGTTGTCCATTGTGGGTAAAGCATTTTGACATGCATTCCAGAGAAATAGTTTAACTTTGGGTAGAGTTCTAGAGTGCCATATGTATTTCCAGAGTACTGGTTTCGTTTGATGAGATGAAGTTGCTATTGTTGTATGTGTGCTGGTTGAACTTTCTCTAGTGGTGAAATAATCGCCTTTCACTGTATAGGACCCTGACTTGTTATTCATCCAGACCAATTTATCTTCTGCAGTAGGCAGTCCAATAGGGGTTGCAAGTATTTCCTTCACTCTTTGATCATCAAACAATGACTTTACCATTAGTTCATTCCATTTTCCAGTCCCTTGTTCAATTAAATCAGCCACTTGAACTGGCTCATTTCTTGTTGCTGGGCCACCAATAGGTCCGATCTTCAGCCATTTATCCTCTCTAATTGAAATTTTCTTTTCATTCCCAACCAAATACATAATATGCTGAGATATGGAGTCTCTTCCCATGAGAATACTTTGCCATCCCCATGAAGGTCGAGAACCTTTTCCAACTTTCCAAAACTCATACTGTGGATAATATAGACCCTTCATTACTTGGCTTAAAAGGGACTGAGGGTGCTGTGAAATATGCCAAGCTTGCTTCCTTAGCATAGCTTTATTAAAAGCAATTGAATCTTTGAAGCCAAGGCCCCCATCATCCTTCCTACGTTACAAAGTTTCCCATTTTTTCCAATGAACCCTAATAGTTTTATTACTATTTCTCCACCAGAAGTTAACAAATTTCATCTCAATAGCTTTACATATTGAAACAGGGATTTTGAAGATAGATATGACATATTGAGGAATAGTCTGTACCACTGATTTAATCAATATTTCCTTCAATGCTTTTGATAACAAGTTCTCCTTCCAACTTTCAAACTTCATATTAACTCTAGCAAGAATCCAGGCGAACATATCTTTCTTCGAAACTCCCCAATCCAAGGGAATTCCTAAGTACTTCCTTGTTTTCTCAATTTTTGGAACTCTTATTTTTCTGAAGCCATGTTCCTCCTCAAATTAATTGGACAGCTTTTACTAAAATATATTCCTGATTTATTAAGATTAATAGCCTGACCTAATGCAAAGCAATATTGGTGTAGAATGGCCGCCATATTTTGACATTCCAATATTGTTCCATTAAGAAAAAAGATGGAATCATCCGCAAATAGCAAATGTAATAGCATAGGGCGGCTGCTATTCATCTTAATTCCTCAAAGTGTGCCATCAGCTACTGCTTGTTTCATCAAGTTAGATAGGACATTAGCAACTAAAATAAAAAGATAGGGGGATAATGGATCACCTTGTTGTGGCACCCCTCGACGGCCCCCGATCCGCTAGAGTCACCACAGTTCGCTTTTCCTTTTTCTTTCCCAAATAACAAGTCACTCTGATACCATTTTTAGTTGCAGCGGGTCCATACAACTTAGGGGTTTACACATTTTTTTTTTTATCGATCGGTCCCTTGCGCAATTTACATAACAGAAGCATATCCAACAATTCCCTTCCCTACATTCAGAAATCGATGCACACCTACTAAACATCTTATATAAGTTAAAGCTGGACACGTTTATTTACATAAGGCATATGGACATCATTCATCGGTACATCAAAATGCCATAGTCTTTCTATACTTGGCTATACTTTAAAAGATGACCGACATCTCCTCCCACAATCGTATGCTTAAGGTCCATCAATCAGTGTCGGCGTCCAAAGGTTCCCTCCTTTGCTATCCTTCTCCCCGCGGTCATGTCCAACCGCTCAAACCATCTACTAATCTGAAATGTTGGTTCCCAAAAGGGGTGAGTACAACCACTCAGCAGGTAAATGAATCCAATAACCACTCAATGCATCATACAAATCATACATGCATTGCAGGCGTAACTTACCTTGCAGCCATGCGTAATACTATCATGCATCATCATGCCTTATCATCATGCGTATCATATCATCATATGTCATCATCATAATCATCATCATGGCATCATTATATTATACATGTCATCATTATCATGACATCATGACATCACATATTATCATCATCATCATGCATATCATCATGCATAACATACCATGGGTGATCATCATGTCACATCACATATCATCACCATCATCATGCATATCATACCATGGGTGATCATCATATCACATCACATATCATCACCATCATCATGCATATCATCATGCATATCATACATCATCATCATGCATCATCATGCATATATTATCATAGGTGATCATCATATCACATCACATGCCATCATCATCATGCATTATCATGTCATGAGTTAATTATCATCTTTATCTTTCAATTTTGATCACCACATCACCCATTTCTCAAAATCATCAATCTCATCATCAACCCTTCGGGCAGAAACCTCCGACAGGGTACCATTATCAATCCTTCGGGCAGAAACCTCCGACAGGATTCCATGATCAATTTCATCATCACCCTTCGGGCAGAAACCTCCGACAGGGTTCCCGGCCAACTCAGCCATCCCATGGCCACCGGGCTTCCGGCCCCCCACATTCCGGGCATCTCGCATCCCAACTAGCATCACGAGGAACCTCCGGGCATGTATCCAAGATACAACCGGACTTCCGGCCTTTACCCTTCTAGCCGGGCATCCCGCACCCAAATCCTGGCATCACGAGGCATTCCCTTCGGGCAAAGACCTCCGACAGGGCTTCTGGAATTATGTACCGACATACCACCAGGCCTCCCCTGGAATTATGTACCGTATACCACCGGGCATCCCGACACTCCCGGGGAATTCTCTGGAATTATGCCACTCGGCCACCAGACAACATTCTCCACCACAACCTCTTTCTCATCCACATTTATCCTTTTATCTCAATTTAACATGGCAATTGGCATGGCATCAAACAAATCACACTTGCATTTCAATTCACATGTCATACACATGCCATAGCTTAATCACATAAGCATTTCAATTCACATGTCATGCACAGGTCATAGCTTAATCACATAAGCATTTCAATTCACATGTCATGCACAGGTCATAGCTTAATCACATAAGCATTTCAACTTAATGCATATACAAAGACCTCATCACACAAGTGCCACACAAATGGAATTGAATCCATGGCCCAATAAAAATCTATTTTATTTGATTATTTGATTATTTGATTATTATTTGATTATTATTTTATTATTTTATTATATTTATTTATTTTCATAAATAAATATTAAAATATCCATGATTTTCCCAAAATCATAATATTTAAAAAAAAATCATTTATGGGATCACAATTTTATATAAAATTCGTGGCCAAATTGAATTTCTTATAATTTCACAATTTCCTCCAAAAACATCCTAAAATTCTCGGATTTAAACCCACTGCACAGTTTTCGAATAAATTCAATTAAAATATCCATTCGGGCTCCAAAAATTACGAAACTTTATAGGGTGATAGCCAACACATTTTCGTACCTTTTTCATTAAGAAATTTAAGCCAAATTCTTTTTAAATTAATTTATATAGCCCTACGAAGCTTCTGGAATCACTACGGCGACGTCCAGAACACTCTTCTCCGTATTTCTTATATTTAACCCATCAAATCTCTTTCGTTCCTTCTGAAATTTAAGTATGTCATGTAACAATGTGTCCTTTACAAGTTTCATGAAGGGATCTAGGTCAAATACCCAGATTATGGTCGCCATTTTAACCCATGAAGTCTCGGGTGTCTCGGTACACCTCACCAGAATCAACCATCTCCAAGATCTAACCGATTCACCAAGTTATACTTGTTATTTTTACTTCAAATTTGATTATTTTGTAGCTTAAGGTGTTTGCTACAACTTTCAAGAAGACAACAAAGTGAGATCTCCAACAGAAATCAACATGCAAACAAGAAATCAACGAGAGGTCAGTGAAAATTTCGTAGATCTAAGTCTCCGTATAATAGAACTTTTGACCCCCCAAATCTCCATCGTTTTCTACGAATTTTTAGTATGTCATAGTAAAAGACGTTAGCTTCAACTTTAATGAAGGCACCGAAGCCAAAATCTCACTCCAAATAGACATGCAAGCTCGACTAAGATACTGACTACCACAAACCGAACGAAAACAGTCACATAGCTTGAACACATCCAACCCTTACCTCGGTTTTTCGCCCAAATCACACCTAAAACCGAACATGCAACCAACAAAACAGACATGCAAGAGAAGTTAAGGACCCCACTTGCCTTAAAGGTGAACAAACGACGAAGAACAGCGACAATCGGACGGCGAACGAACAGCACACCCCTCCGGCTCCGCCTCCTTCCCTCTCGGTTTTTCCCTTTCTCTCGCACCTCACTCTCTCTCGGCTCACTCTCTTGGCCGAATGGCCACTCCCTCTCTCTCCCTTTCTCTCTCTCTTTCTTTTTAGTGGCTTTTATATTGCATGTGGCCGCCCAAGATGGCCAATGGGGGCAGCCACACCTTGCACAACCCCCATGCCACTTGGCAGCTCACATGCAAGGCTAATGGGCCTTCTTCTTGGGCCTATCTTGGGCCGGCAAATGGGCTGGTCGACAGCCCCCTTGTGGGCCTCAATGGGCCGGCCAACTTGGCCCATTAAAATCCACCTTTGGGCTTAAGGCCCAAACCTAATTTAAATCCTAATTTCACCTTTCAATTATTCATCTTTAATTCTTTCTTTTAAGAATTTAATTACTAAATTCCACATGGCCAAAATCTTGAAATCATAATTCCATAAATCCCAATTTATAAAACACATGGCCAATGATAGGATTTTCTTTCCTATCACTTAATTATCCCTTAAAAGCTTGGCCATAAATCTTATTACAAATCATGGATTAAATGGCCATAAAATAACTTGATGGTACTTCCATCACCTATTCATAGACCTTAATGTAACTAGAGGTCATTATGAATTTTGGGATGCCACACTTGTCGAATCCCTCATGTTGGTTTGAAGAAAGGCAGAGGTTCCCCATTAAAATTGATGCTGAATGAAACCGTTGAAATACATTGCATCACCCATTGTACCCACTTCTCACAGAATCCCATCTTGATTAAGCATGCTCTAAGGAAATCCCATTCAATCCGATCATATGCCTTCTACATATCTAGCTTTAGAACAGCTTAGAACTTCTTTTTCCTCTCACAAGTTCGCAATTTGTGAAGTACTTCCTACACAATCAATATGTTATCTTGTATTTGCCTTCCCCCCACAAAGGCACTATGTTCTTTAGCAATAAGGTTTTGTAGCAAATGTTTGAGTTTGTTGGTCATCACTTTGGAAATGATTTTATAGATAAAGTTGCATAGGCTGTTTAGACAAAATTGTTCAAACTTTTCTAGGTTTGGGATTTTAGGAATAAGGGTGATTTGCGTTATGTTCATATCAGGATTTAGGTATCCAGTGGTGAAAAAATTCTGTATTTCCCTGAAAATATCCTGACATATGTCAGGCCAATGATTTTTGAAAAAAAGTCCGTTGAGCCCATCCGGTCCTAGGGCTTTAGTAGCTCCTAATTGTTGCATAGTAGCAGTAATCTCCTCCAAAGTGACAGATTCTACTAACCGTTAGTTCATCGTTTCATCCACCGAGGTTGGAATATGTTGTAGGATGGGCTGAAAATCTTGAGGCCCCACTAACTCATATAACGTTTTAAAGTATTTCTCTGTCATCTCCTTCAAATGCTGGTCCTCTCTCACCCAAACATCTTCTGCATTCTTCTGCAACGAAATTCTATTTCTGGTTCTTCTCTGAATAGCTATGGCATGGAAAAATTTTGTGTTTCTATCACCCCATTTCAACCAACTAATTTTGGACCGCATTCCCCAATATATCTCCTCTTGTTGCCACAATTGTTCTATTTTATGGGTTATCTTCGTTGCTGCCTCACTCTCTTGAGAGACTCCCGTGCTATTCATCAAACCTTGTAGTTCAGTTTTTAGCCAATCAATCCTCATTTTAGCATTAGATAATCTATTTTTACTCCACTTCATCAGCTTTTGTGCCACAATCTGTAGTTTCTCCACCATGTCTAGTCGTTGAGAGTCAGATTCAACCCAAGTTTCCTTGACTAGATGTGCACATTCCTCATCCTCTGACCAGAAAGCTTTGTATTTAAATCTCTTCCCCCTCCGTTTCTTCTGTGGATAAAGTGATAGTATAATAGGGCTGTGATCAAATCCTATTGCCGGTAATGCTATACATTCAGCAGTAGGATATGCAATGCTCCATTCCGAATTACATAAAGCTCTATCAAGACACTTTTTGACCAAATGTTCTCATTTTTTATTGTTTGTCCAGGTAAATGCACATCCTTTACATTCCAAATCCATTAAGGAACATTGGTGCAGGAAGTCTCTAAAAGCTGTAAGCCGGTAATTTTCTGCTCTTTTTCTAGTCATTTTTTTCCAGTGATATAAAATTTCATTGAAATCTCCCAAGCATGTAGAAATGATAATGTACATTTTCTATATGGATAGCCTCCCATAACATTACTCTCTCCTGAAATTCATTTGGAGCATGTAGAAATGTAATATGCATTCTCTATTTGGTTTCTTTAAGTTGACATTGAGCATTAATAACATTATCCGAGAAAGAGTCAATGGATAATAGAACCTGGTCATCCCAGAAAATGGCCAAACCGCCTGCAATTCCTTTTGGATTCACTAAATAGCTATTCTAAAATTTCAATCTCCTCCTTAAACGTAGCATATTTTTCTCTTAATTTTTAGTTTCCATTATAAAGATAATCCTGGGCCTTTCCTGAGTCACTAGGACTCTCAAAGCTTGAATATTCAAGGGTGTGCCCAACCCCTGACAATTCCAGCTTAAAATCTTCATGGATAATTTGGTGGCTTATTAAGACTAGCCACCAAAGCTCACTGATTTGACTTCTCCACCACTCTAATGGGGGTCTCCACCAGCTATATATTTTCAAAGACTGGTGCCTTAGAAGTTTGAGCACCATAAGGGCAGAATCTCTTTCATTTTTTAGAGGAGGAGAGCTTGATACTTTTGGATTTGTGCCTTATCAGTCCCTTATCACCTGCTGAGTTCTCTTTCATTTCCACTTCCACTTCCTTCAGTTGTTCCTCATAAAGCACCATAATAGATTCTTCATCTAAGCAGCAACTTCCTCTCTTCTGAGGGCCTTTCTCTTCCATGAGTACTAGTGCTAGAGAAGGAGTAGGATGGCTGTTCTCCTTTTGAGTTAGGTTTTCTGCATTGCTCTGCCTACAGATAGATAGAGCTTTCTTCATATTTTGATCCTGCAACTGTTTCTCTTTTCCGGGAACTAAAGAGATAGGGGTCTCGAGCACACTCTCATCTTCTTCTTGTAGTCTATCTTGTTTTCCATAGAAGATTTTTCTGTATGGACTTAGTTCCCACGCTTCCGCTCTTAACCAATACCCAAATCTTCCTGGTAAGTCCTTTGCAAGCCCTGAATTCTCATATGGTATTTCTTTACAAAATGTGGCATAATGCCCAATTCTACCGCATGAATAACAATAATGAGGAAGCCTCTCGTATTTAAACTCTACCCACAGCCTCTTGCTATCCAAATTTACAATAACTCCAGTCTTGAGAGGGTTTTCCAAATTCAGCTTAACTTTTACGTTGCCAATCTTGTAATTACCGTTACCTTTTGCTTCTAATTTTACCTCTATTACTTCTCCAAGTTTCAATGCAATATCCTTGACAACTGCATTCATAACTCTCCCAAAGGGGAGGCCAAAGAAGTGCACCCAAAAGGCACAATGGTTAAATTCATAACAAATCTCAAGGGTGTCGGGACCACATTGCTATAGAACTAGTAGATTACTAGGAAATGACCATGGCCTAGAATCTAATACTCTCTATTTTTCAGCTACAGACTGGAAAGAGAAGGAGAAATAGTTAGGCTTTATCAATGCACAGGTAAAATTTTCAATCTTCCAAGCTATTTTCATTATATTTACGAAGGTTGTAAAATTCACATTCAGCTTAAAGAAAAACTTCCCAAATAATGTTTTTCGGCATTCTATCAAATTCTCTTTAGAAATGTCACTTGTAACACCGACCACATCTTCATCAGACCATAGCTTCCCTAACTCTTGCAAAGGGCCGCCAACCTCCTCTCTTCCTCATACACCTGCCACCTATCAATCTCCAGGAATAGGGACAAGAAGAAAAAGGCAAGCTGCGCCCCTCAAAATTAAAATTACCTTCGCACAAGCTAGCCTGAGGATTTTGGGACCAGCTGATAGGGGGAACACAAGTCCAATACGGTTGAAGGGAGCTCTGAAACAGTGGTTGGGTGAAGGGTTTCTCTAATGGAGTGTGAGGGAGGGAGTGAGGATTATTTGTGTGAAAGGGAGGGTGGTTCGGGGTTTCTTGAATGGGAGTGGCACTCGCAGTCGAAAGGAAGGGTGGCAATCACAAGAGGAAGGAAGGAGAGATTGATGGTTTTATTAGTGATGGGCTTAAGGCCCGTCCGCCCATGTTGGGACTAAAAGCCCGGCCCACGGGAATAGGGCCCGTGGATGGAGGGACGTATAAAAGGGAGGAGAGAGAGAGAGAGAGAAGACACCCGTTGGAATCAGAACGTACGTACGTCTTCCCCTCTCCCGCGCACTCTCTCTCAAAAAGAAAAAGAAGAAACAGTAAGGCAAAAGGCACGTTTCTTCTTCCTTTCAAGGCATCATCGGATCGAACAGGGCCAAATTTCCTCCTCCTATCGGTGTCGGTGTCTAATCTGTGGCTAACAAGGTACGCTCGAATTCGTGGTTTGCTTTAGGATCGGTGATACGTGATTTTCCCGGGCTTCTCTTCTGCATTCGTTTTAGGGGTTCGATTTAGTGTCGAATCCGGTTTTCGGGGATCCGTTATTCCCAACATTGGTATCAGAGCCCTAGTTCACGTTTTCTCGACCAGTTTGATGTTTTTTTTTTATTGATTTTTCACGAAAGTAATTCGGCCGTACGGATCGGGGCGAGAAATCCCGACACCTGAGCGATGTTTGTCCTTTTTTCTGAGTTTTCGTAAGTCGAAATCATTTTTTGAAGGCATTGGGTGAAAGAGGTCGTTGAGACGAGTCCGGCGACATGTCGTGCGCCGCCGGGAGACGCCGACGCGCCCACACGCGCGGCCAGAAGGCGCTGCGCGTGGGCGTGATGCGCCCGGAAGAGCTGGCTCGCCCAGCGCGTGTGGCACACGCGCCAATTGGCGAACCGGCATGTGCGCGCCGGCGGCGGCGAACCGGCACGCGCTGGTCAGCAAACCGACGCGTGCTGGCATCACGCGATGACGTCACCGTGACATCACCCAACGGTCGGTAACCGCTTGGATGACGTCACCGATGACGTCATCGCCGACGACGGTTGGCCTGGTGGTCACCGGCCGGTAACCCGACCCGACCCGACCCGCGGACGCCTGGCACGCGCGCGGCACGTGCCGGATGACATCTGCGTGACGTTAGCCCGCGCACGCGCGCGGCACGTGCGGTCGGTTCGTCCGCCGGGTCCGACCGGTCCGACCACCGACGACCGTTGACCGTTGACCCTCTGACCGTTGACCGTTGACAGTTGACCCTCTGACCGTTGACCGTTAACCGTTGACCGACGACCGTTGACCGTTGACCGTTGACCTAACAAAAACAAAAAAGGAGGAGGAGGAAAAGAATGTGTTTCTTTTTCAATTAAGTCTATGTGGATTATATGTGATCCCTTATTTGTTCTGCATTTGTTGCAAGAACAATGCCTCCCCTGAGGTTACGCACACCTATTCGTGCGATTACCGATGAACAAAAGGAAAGATTGTCTAAGTTGATAGCTGAGCTGACTGATCATCGATGGGAGAGTGGTGACTTAATTGATCACGTCCTTGAAGTCAATGGGAAAATGCAAAAGGTCATATGGAATGGTCGTCCTATGCCACAGTCAGAGATGGTGCGATTTTTCATAAACACTCTTCCACCTGAATGGCAAGATGTGTTGAATCGCATATGGGATGTCAACGGAGTTGCTCTATATAAGAAAATTGTGATGGATTTTGTAAATGAATATTACTCTATTGTTATAAGGGAAAAAGATCAAGAAATTGAACAAAAGAGGATCTTTCCCAGTTCGTGTGCTGACTTTGTGTTAGTTGTATTGGCTGATCTTAGTTTAGTGTGCTTTGTGGACATCTTATGTATTGTTTACTACCTAATTGTTGTTGATGTAGCAACCTATATATTGGTTGTATTAGTTGAAAGCATTATTGTTTTATTGGATGTCAATTATCTGTTGCTTTCTGTTATTGCTGGTTGCTGTGGGTAATTAGCTGTGGGTAGTTTCAAAAGTTTTTGTAGTTTCATAGAATTGATTTTGCATATGACAATCATATTAATGATAGTTTTAAGTTAGGATTTTTGGAGGATGATTGGAAACATAGTGACCTTTTGATTCTGAAGCCTTACTTGAAATTATTCATTAATATGATGGGTCTATATAAAAAGGGATGCATAAATGATAGGCATTAATAATTCGTGCATATTTGTCTGATGTGTTCAGATCAATGGCTTCAGCCACAAAGAGCATAGCTACCGAGCTAAACAAAGGTGAAAAGCTCAATGGTGACAACTATGAAATATGGGACATGAAAATCCAATATGTGCTGGAAAAGTAAGAAGCACTAGAAGCTCTTGACCATATTATGGAAGATCTTGAGGATGCCATGCGCTACCTTGAGCTAGTAGAGGACCGCCTAATGGTATTTGAGTCGAAAATAGACATTTGCAATGCTGGTTCTAGCTCAGAAAGGGCTTTGAGCTCTAAGCGCAAGTGTATTGATTCGTTCAATATGTGGGATTGCAAAGGATCAAGTCCTTGTTGCAAGAAATCAAGAGTTAACCAACACAAGAGAGGAAAACGTCCTCAAGTGAAGAAAATGTCAAGGGTGAGGTGTTACAATTGTGACAAGAAGGGTCACTATGCTCGTGACTGCCGTGAGCCAAAGAAGGTAAACACCCCTTGTACTAATCTGAACTTTACTTTTGTGTCGAGTTCTGTATTCTTGATTGTGTCTAATCCTTGGTGGACCGTAGATTCAGGAGCGACAGACCATGTAGCGAAGGATAAAGGATCCTTCGTGGAATTTCGACGAGTACCAATTAGAACTAAGTGGGTCTATGTGGGAAACAACTCTAGAGCTGAAGTAAAAGGAATTGGCACATGCCAACTGAACATGCGTGGTGGACGTACTTTATTCCTACATGATGTATTATACGTTCCGGAGATTCGTTGAAATTTAGTATCTGTTTTAGTGTTGGTTAAACTAGGTTTTAATATGAACTTCCATAATAGAGGTGTGGATTTGTATTTGGATGCAAACTACTATGGTTGTGGTTATTTTCTGGATGGTTTCATTGTATTAGATATCGACTATGTTAATGCAAATGCTTGTTATTCCCTTCTCACGTCTCCTAATACCTATGATAATGATGTGAATGTGTGGCATGCTAGACGTGGTCATATTAGCCAACAGCGTATGAATAGACTAGCCAAAGAGGGCTTGTTGGGCAACATTGAAAAAGTCGATTTGCCCATATGTAAGCATTGCCTAAAAGGGAAAACAACACGGAAACCGTTTGGAAAAGGTGAAAGAGCTGAATTTCCTTTGCATTTAATCCATTTTGATGTCTGTGGTCCAATGAATGTGAAAGGAAGGCATAGGCCTGTTTATTTCATCACTTTTATAGATGATTATGCTCGATTCGGATATGTCTATTTGATTTCTCATAAATCTGAAGCAATAAGTTGTTTCAAAAGATTTATGAACCTGGTAGAGAATCAATTAGACAAGAAAATAAAAGCATTAAGATCTGATCGAGGTCGAGAATATTTATCTGATGAGTTCAGAAAATTATGTGATGTAAAAGGAATAGAAAGACAGTTGTCTATTCCATATCCTCCTCAACAAAATGGTGTTGCGGAGAGAAGAAACAGAACCCTACTGGAAATGGTTAGGTCCATGATGGCGCATGCTAACTTACCTATCACTTTTTGGAGTGATGCGTTGTTAACTGCTGCCTATATACTTAACCGGGTGCCTTCCAAATCAGTTACTTCCACTCCATATGAGTTATGGACAGGTAGAAAACTGGACTTAAGTTTTCTTAAGCCATGGGATTGTGCTGCCTATACACATGAGTCCTCTCACAAGTTTGGGAAATTGGGTCCCAGAGGAAAGAAGAGTATTTTCATAAGATACTCATAACACTCAAAGGGGTATGTGTTCATAGGTGAGCAGGAAAGTGGGAGTATAACTAAATTTGAATCACGAGATGTCACATTCTTAGAGGATGAATTTCCTAAGCAGCGCAAAATAAGTGAAGATTATTCCCTATTTGAAACCCTGGATCAAGATAATGATATTAGTAGAGTTCGTCTAAGTGGGAGTAATATGAGAAGTGATGAATTGAATTCAACTCATTCTCTATTGCAACCACATGATGAGATGACGTCATCATTATCTAATCCAAATGGGAGCATGATGGGAAATGATGTACAAAGTGTACAATCTCCCATACGGTGAACAAGTCGCCAAAGTATTCCCCGTCGACGTTTTGACATTGAAGAGGAAACTTTTATGATTGCTCCATAAGATGAGGATGAGCCAAGAAATATTCATGAGGCTCTAAGTTGCCCTAGTGAGAAAAAAATGGATTCATACAATGGAAGAGGAAATAGAGTCAAAGAAATCAAACCAAGTCTAGGAACTGGTTGATCTTCCAAAAGGACGCAGAGTTATTGGGAACAAGTGGGTTCTCAAAATAAAGCGAAAGGTTGATGGCTCGATAGAAAGGTATAAGGCTCGCCTTGTGGCGAAGGGGTATAATCAACAGGAAGGAATTGATTATGAAGATACATTTTCTCCTGTAGCGAGATTTACCTTGATTCGCATTATTCTGGCAATAGTAGCTAGTATGGATCTTGAGTTACATCAGATGGATGTAAAGACTGCTTTCCTCAATGGAGAATTGGAGGAAGAAATATCCATGGAACAACCTGCAGGTTTCATAGTGAAAGGCCAAGAAGAAAAGGTATGTCGACTTTTGAGGTCGATATATGGCCTTAAGCAGTCTTCGAGACAATGATATATACATTTTCATAATGCCATAGTGGCATATGATTTTACAATGATTGACGAGGATCATTGTGTAAATATCAAAAGATCCAATGATCAATTTGTGATCATATCATTATATGTTGATGATACACTAATTGTCGGAAGTAATATGGAGTTTGTTAATACTGTGAAGAATTGGTTATCTTTCAACTTTAAGATGAAAGACATGGGTGATGTTGAATACATTCTTGGAGTTGAGATTTCAAGATTGTAAACCCATAGACACTCCTATTGCAAAAGGTGAAGGATTGAGCCATAAACCGTGTCCAAGGACTCCACAAGAGAATAAACAAATGAAACATGTTCATTATGCTAGTGCTGTTGGAAGCTTGATGTACGCTATGATGTGTACAAGACCTGACATATGTTTTTGCAGTTGGAATGGTGAGAAGATACCAATCTAATTCAGGTCAAGCACATTGGAAAGCCATTAAGAGAATACTGAAGTATCTAAAAAGGGATTGCTGATAATACGCTGAGTTATTAAGGAAAGGATCTGCAACTCTAAGGCTATTCTTATGCTGATTGGAGAGGAGATTTAGATGAAAGGAAATCTACCCCTGGGTTTGTTTTCTTATCGAATAATGGCACCATATGTTGGAGCAGTAAGAAACAAAAGTGTATAGCCTTGTCCACGACGTAAATTGAGTTCGTGACATTATCAGCAGCAGTATAAGAAGATGTTTGGCTTAAGAGATTTTTTGGATCATTTAGGTGTTATTGGAAGTGCTGCAGATTCATTGTTGGTTAACTGTGATAACCAAGCAGCAAAAGCGTACACCAAAGATCCAAAATATCATGGCAAGACCGAACACATAGATACCAAGTATAATTTTGTAAAGGATATGGTTACATGAAAAGATGTGAACTTAGAGTACATACTACGCATAGAATGATAGCAGATCCTATGACAAAGCCAATACCTAGAGATGTGTTTTTGTGGTCATATGAGATCTCTAAGATTGCGTAGAGACTAATGTATTGAATATTGTATTTTCCCTAAGTGTTCACATTTGATGAATTTGTGTTTTCATCATTAATGCCTATAAATCTATGTATGATCTTTATGCATCTTAATGCTCAGTGCAATGTTTTAAGTTGAGAAAGTATGTCGGACAGATATAAGATTGGCCCGCTCACACGGGTGATCGCCTCTATTTACTGTGTGATAAATAAAGATGAGATTGTTTTTAAGCTTATTATCTAGGTGATAATCGAGAGCTCAAGCTTAAAATACGTGTGTCGCCTTAATTGAGTATTAAGATGAAGACATAGTACTTACGATGTCCGAAAGTAAAATACCCCACATATTTTAGTTTATCTGTCTAAGATGCCAGATGTGAGTTTTGATGAATTTTGTGAATGAGTAGATATGTGAACTCAAGTTGGACATTGGGTATGTCTAAACTATCATTTGTACGGTATTGAAAGGTGTAGACATACGCTCCATGGGAAAGGAGTTAATACCGTAATACGTATTTCATACTACGTATGCATGAGACGACCAATAAGAGTGGCAAAAAGTTTGATCTCAACTTTTATGACATGTGAGACTCTTGAGGAAAAGAGTTCATCAATTTTTAGTCCCCTCATGACTCTTACTTATTCTCAAGATTTCTATTTAGTGTTTGCTATCTTAGGGTGTTGCCAATGGTCATGAGATGATTCGATCTCATGGGCATTTCTAGAAAAGCAAGCTGAACTGAAATTGAGAGTTTGAAGGAAAGACGAAGATCGATTTTGGAGAATCACATTGTAGTTTTGTATTTACTGGTCGACCAATTATGACTGTCTTTATGATAATTATAATTGTGAATACAATATATATATATATATATCATTGTTTAAAAGAGATCAAGAGAGATATAAATATGATTAATCGATCTAGGGTACTGCATACTAAATCTACTCAAAGTGAGATGCCCATTATGAGCTGCAATATATTCCTAACGGATGTATAGCAACGAGCTCTCAAAGTATGCTGGTTGCACGGATTATTCACCGGTATGAATGTTGAAAAGAGGTAAAGAGAATCATGTTCGGCCCACCATGTGCGAGTGGGAGATGATGGTTTTATTAGTGATGGGCTTAAGGCCCGTCCGCCCATATTGGGCCTAAAAGCCCGGCCCACGGGAACAGGGCCCGTGGATGGAGGGACGTATAAAAGGGAGGAGAGAGAGAGAGAAGACACCCGTTGGAATCAGAACATACGTACGTCTTCCCCTCTCCCGCGCACTCTCTCTCAAAAAGAAAAAGAAGAAACAGTAAGGCAAAAGGCATGTTTCTTCTTCCCTTCAAGGCGTCATCGAATCGAACAGGGCCAAATTTCTTCCTCCTATCGGCGTCGGTGTCTAATCTGTGGCTAACAAGGTACGCTCGAATCCGTGGTGTGCTTTAGGATCGGTGATACGTGATTTTCCCGGGCTTCGCTTCCGCATTCGTTTTAGGGGTTCGATTTAGTGTCAAATCCGGTTTTTGGGGATCCGTTATTCCCAACAGAGATGATGGGTATTAGGGTTTCTCTCTTGCGCAGAAATCTGAATCGGAGAAGCTGGGGTAAAGGAAAGGGTTAGTGGAGGATGGATTAGGGTTTGCCATTGAGGCTAAAACGAAGCCTACCCTGAAGGTAGAAGAACACTACCCAGGTGGTAGAGACATCTGTACTGCTTCAAAGACCCGAACAACCACCATAATAAAAATTGGGAAATGAAGGACACAAATTGACAGAAGTCTATCTTTGTTAAGAATTTCCTTTTGAATTCTTGCTCCCACGCACACGAAAATAAGAGAATACTCGAATTGAGATGAAGGCATAATACGTGAAGGCCAGATGTCCACATAAGAGAAAAAAGAAGAGAAAAAATTTGCACCCAAAATCTATCAACCAAACATCCTGGGCTTTGAACGGGGATCCATGCCAGTACATCCACTGCCCCCTAACGAAACCATACAAGAGTTGCTTATGTCAGCTCTCCTTGTTCGATCGATACGAAGACATCCAGCCACGTGTCGCGGTTAGCTCGAGTAAAAAATTTGAATACCTTTGAATTATTCATTTTGGGAGAGTTAGTATTAATCTTATATTTAATCTTTGATCATTTAAAATATAATAAACTAAAGAAAGATGGTACGCTATCACCTCAGATTTATCATATCAGCAGGATCACTTAATAGACTTGGGATAGAATGGCCGGTAACACAAATTATGTTACGGATTCACATAAGTTGGTCTTCCAAAGAAATGCCAAGAAAAAAAACAATAAAATTCATAGGTATATTAGCAAGTTTTGTGAAATAGTGAATTATTGAAGTTTCTCCTCATGTAAATTCTATTAATTATGACTGCTATTTAGAGTGCACCAATTGCAGCGAGAATTTGTCATGTGGTCATATCAGTGAAACAAAATTATGTTTCCTTAGATGTCCCTAATATAATATTTGTTAATATTATAACATGTTTATATAGGCGTCGCAAATTATAATTCTGTAATGAACGGATTATGAATGTAAAACTGATGTTGACTTTCGCATCTGAAGGTCACGCCTGTTTTTATCGGGCCACGTCATTCTGCATGTTGGGTGGGAGATGCGCGGTGCCCCTTGCAAAACAGATCATGTCAGCTTTCCTTTCGGGCATATGTCTTCTAATGTTAAGTATTTATGGTCGTCTGTCTCGATCACGAACGAGCGGCATGAAGCGACGTCAAGACAATGAAATTTAAGGAATATAAATATAGATGGGCGGCGATTTGAGACTGCGGTAGGGAGAGAGGGCAACACGGGGGAAAGTGCCTTTTTAGCAACGTTCGCTTGTCAATTTTTGTAGGTCATTTTCGGAACTACGAACGCGGGACCAAAAGCGAACTTCTCCCCATGAATATTATTATAGTTTTAGATTTAATAAATTAATCTTTATAATATTTAACTGAGTCAGAAGGGGTAGAGCCCGAAAAGAAAACATTGAAAATTCAAAGAAGGAAGAAAAAGCGGACCTTAGGTATTAAAGGAAAAGCGCACGCACGAAGAGAGAAGAATGGAATAGAAGAAGGAAGGAAGGAAGAAGAATGAAACAGAGACTCGTGCCTAGACGACACGAGGATCTCACCAAGTTGGATTTACTTCGATTCACAATGCGCAGTAAGGATTTAAGCCATTTATTTGCTAATCGAAATAAATTTTGGAATTATAAATCAAATGCAGAATTTAGTGAATTTTAAACTATGAGATTTTGATGCTGTTAAACTAGGAAATTATGGATGATTGATAATTTAAGGTGCCGTGAACTCAATTTAGAGTTTGCTCAAAATGAATTTTCAAAATTCCGTGCGCATGATGAACAATACTCAACTGACAGCTTTCTTGCCAATTTTAATCAATTTTCGGTTCGATTTTGAGTCGGCCAAGTTAATATGTTCTAGTACTTCAAAAGAGCTTTCTTTTGAACATAAGTTCACTTGAAACGTAGTTCGGTGGAGAGAGTGGTAACATGACCAAGTTAATGCGCAAGCTCCGCGTTGGGGATAACCTGGAATATTTGCTTTAAGTGAGAGCTTTGTTGGTTTGTAAGAATTGTTTCGTTAGCGAGTGAACTTGGTTTAGCCAATTCATAGTTGAGGTAATGTTTTTACATGGTTATGACTTTGATTCTCATTTATTTAATAAGATTACAATATTGTCGGTTCAAATAGTTACATTGGATGATTTTGAATATTCTCAAGCAAGTGATACTGATCTCTTTTTGGTTTTGTAAAACTCATGTCTTGAAATAATGGTGATTCAACAACTTGTAAATATTGAGAAAAAGATAATATATTATATTTCTATCAAACAATAAATCAAACAGTCGCCAAAACTTAGGGTTTCGTTCGGTGCGTCATACAAAATGCCAATTTGTCATACATAATTTTAATTTGCCCAAGCACATTATTCGTCTTTTCATCGGTGTGAATTGCATGGTGCGAAAGTAAACTAGCACATAGCGTGATGGATTTTATGGTTATTGGACCGCCCAAGTTAGGCTAACCTGGCCCGTAACCCAAAAGGCCTACAGTCCACAATTTAAAGAAAATAATCGCTAATGCAGTTATATTGAGAGCTACTTCTTTAAAAAGGAAAAGAAAGTGTTTTCTCTAAGGAGGGTGATAGAACACAAGTGTGTCTTCTAAAATGGGAAATAAAAAGAATGAAAAAAAGCTCTCTTCCTATGAAGAAAATTATTCCCACTTGATCTCTAATAAGTGCATTTAATCCGTGGAAAGCCAAGGTACGCTCTCTAACATAATGTACCTCCGATTAGTGATAAAAGGTTTTCTTAGGCTCGTTTTTGTTTCGGTTTTAAGTTACTAGATAGTTCAAGTTTAGAAAGTTGGAATTAGTTTTCATGATTGGTATCAAAGCATGTGTTCCTATTTCTTGTTCGTTTATTCCTATTTCTTGTTCGTTTAAAATTTTATTTTAACGGATTGTCAGCCGGAATCATGAAACAGCATTGACGAATGCTCGGGTGCGAAAAATCATCATTTCTCAATGCTCCATGTGATAAAATTTATTTTTGGAAGTGTAGGGTCGAAGTTCTCATCGAAATGAGAATATCGAGTGGTGGCACGTTGCCGGTGGAGGTCGGACGCCCCTCCACGTGTGGCCGAAAGGGGCTGGGGACTTTAGCGCGTGTGCAGTACATGTACATGACTCCTCAGGTGCGTGCGGCATGCTCTTGCCTCTACAATTATAGTTTTTCCGCTCATTGGCAATTTTTCCCCTAATCAGCGATTTCACGATTATGTCCTTTATTTTTTGCTGATGTTACGATTTTGCCCCTCATTGACTCGACCTGGCTAACTCGCTGACCCAAACCGGTCAATCTGCTAACTTGACTTATTGACCAGCATTGACTTCCGTTGACTTCCGTTGACTATTGACCAGCTTTGAAAAAAAATCGAACTACCGATGAATTGCATTATAGGTTATGTGTAATCCCTTATTGTTCTACATTTGTTGTAGGAGTAATGCCACATCATTACATGCACATGCCTATTTTCGTAAGGTCAGATGAATAAGAGGCAAGACTTGAAGGACTAAAAGTGGAATTAACTGATTATCGATGGAATGACAGTGACATAGTGACGCATATGGTCAAGGCCAATGAGATGATAAAAGAAATTATCTAGAATGGTTGTCCTATGTCAGATTTTGAGAAGATGTTGGTCCTAATAAACACTATTCCATCTAAATGGAAAAAAGTGTTGAATCACTTATGGGAAGTCAATGTGATCCTAGCTTATAAAAAACTTGTCGTGACTTTTCTAAGGGAATTCTATAGGATTGAGACAAGAAAGATTTCAACCCTAGGGATGAATGCAACTTGGCATAGAATGATACGCCATGGAGAAAGCCTAAGGGATTCCCAAAAGTCTTTTCTTGGTTGCCAAAAAGGAGAAAAATATTTTCTAAGAATTTTTATAAGCCTTTCCTTGTTTATAAGATAGTTGAGTATTGTTGAATTTATTTTATTTTTAAATTAGGTTGGTTTTAGATATCTTAGGTGGATATTTCTTTTCTTTGTTGGATTCTTACCTTATGTACATAGAATTTAGTTAATGGATGTTGAATGCATATTGTTGCTATTATTTATTATTTTATTTGCATTATTTGTTGGAAGTTCTAGAAAGTTTTAGTGACTTTCGAGAACTTATTTTTGCATAAATGATTATATTAATAATAATTTCAAGTTAGGAATTTTGGATGATGATTGGAAACATAGTGACCTTTCGACTCTAAAATCTTATTTGATCTTATTCATTAATACGATTAATTTATGCAAAATAGATGCATAAATGTTAGGCATTAATAATTCATGCAAATATGTCTGAAATGTTCGGATACATTGGCTTTAGCATCTAAGAACACAATGGCCGAACTAAACAAGTGAGAGAAATTGAGTGGTGAGAATTATGAGATATAGAAAATGAAAATTTAATATGTACTTGAAGAGCAAGAAGCACTATAAGCTCTTAACCAACTTATGGAAGAACCTGAAGATGGAAATACTGCACAACTTATGAGGGATAAAGATGCATTTGCTGCTTGTAAGAAAAAGAACTCGATTGCTACCATTACGTTGCTAAGTAGTATAGAGAATGACATCATGTGAGAGTTAAGGCATTTTGAAAATACCAAAAAGATGTGGGAAGCATTAGCAGTGTGATTTGGTCATAAATCTTTGACCAAACTGAGGCAGCTCATAATAAGGTTTGATTTATACAAGAAGCCTCATGAACAGACTACGAAACAACACTTGAGATAGATGTCAAACATGATCAATGAGCTGAAGGATGCCGGCCACATTTTGACTGATGAACAGCAAGTGCAAGCAGTGATTCATTTCTTGTCTCAAAGTTGGGAGCACATAAAGGTGCACTTGACTCACAACGAGAACATTAAAATCTTTGAGAATGTTGTGCGCCACATTGAGCTGGAAGAGGATTGACTCCTGGTGCCTGAACCAGAAAGAAACATCTACTTTGCTAGTCCTAACTCGCATAAGGCTTTGAGCTCCAAGCGCATGCGCTTTGATGAGTCCAAGAAGTAGAAAGGCAAGGGAGTGGGTTCTTCAGGCAAGAAATCGAAGCTCAACCAACATGAGAAGGGAAAGCATCCTTTCATGAGGAAAATATCAAGGGTGAAATATTACAATTATAGTCAGAAGGGTCACTTTGCTCACAACTGTGGCGAGCCAAAGAAGATAGACACCCTTTGCATTTTTAAAAGTACTATTTTTTTTTTTATCAAGTTCAGTTTTTCTAACTGAATATAATGTTTTTATGGATTGTAGCTTTGGGAGCAACAAACTATGTAGAGAAGGATAGCGATGCCTTTATGGAGTTTCAACGAGTTTTGACTAGAATAAATGGATCTATGCAAAAAACAACTCTAGAGCTAAAGTAAAAGGGGTTGACACTTGTCAATTAAATATGCATGGTAGATGCACTTTGTTCCTACATAATGCTCCGGAGATCCCTCAAAATTTAGTATTTATATTAGTGTTGGTTCATCTTGGTTTTAATTTGAACTTCCATAATAGTAGTATGAACTTGTATTTAGGTATGAGTTATTATTGTAATGAATATTTTCTAGATGGTTTTATTAAATTAGATGTTAAATATATTGATGTTAACATTTGTTATTCCCTATTTACATCTTCTAACTCCTAAATAATGATTTGAATATGTGACATGCTAGACTTGGTCATATTGACCAACAATGAATGAATATATTAGCCAAATAGGGCTTACGGGTAATATTGAAGAAGTCAATTTGCCCATTTGTGAGCATTGCCTAGTGGGAAAAGTCACAAGAAAACCATTTGGAATAATGTACAAGAGTTGAGTTTCCTTTGCAACTAATATATTCTAACATATGTGGTCTAATGAATATAAAAGCGAGGCATAAAACTATATGTTTCATCACATTTATTGATGATTATACTTGACATAGACATGTCTATTTGATTTCTCATAAATTTGAGGCATTAAGTTGCTTCAAGAAATTTACGAACTTGGTAGGAAATCAATTAGATAAGACAATAAAAGTGTTAATATCCAATTGAGGTCAAGAATATATATTTGATAAGTTCAGAAATTTATGTGATGAAAAAGAAATAAAACGACAATTATTTGTTCCACATACTTCTCAACAAAATGGTGTTATAGAAAAAAGAAACAGAATCCTACTAGAAATGATTAGGTTATGATGGCACAAGCTAACTTATCAATCACTTTTTGAGATGATGTTTTGTTAAAAGCTGCCTAGATATTTAATTGTGTGACTTCTAAATTAATTGCTTCTACTCCATATAAATTATGAACAAGTTGAAAACGCATTTTAAGTTTTCTTAAATATTAGGGATGTGTTGCCTATACTTACAAACCCTCTCACAAGTATGAAAATTGGGTTCAAGAGGCAAAAATAATATTTTCATAAGATAGTTGAAATAAAACATATTTATTAGTGAGCAAGAAAGTGGAAGTATAACTAAATTCAAATAACGAGATGTCATATTCTTAGAGAATGAATTTCCTAGGAAGGAAGAAATATGTGAGGATTACTCTTTATTTGAAATCTTGGATCAAGATAATGAACATAATAGAGCTTGTCCGAGTGAGAGTAATGTGAGAAGTACGGAATCAAATTCAACTCAGCTTCAATTACAATAACCTAATGAGATGATACCATTATTATTTAATCCTAAGAACGTAATAGAGAATAATGTACAAAGTGTACAATCTATTATACGGTGAACAAGTCGGAAAAAATATTCATCGACGATGTTTTGACATTAAAGGGGAAACTTTTATGATTGCTTCACAAGATAAAGATGAGTCAATGAATGCAAATGAGGTTCTAAATTACTTTAACAAGGAAAAGTAGATATTTGCAATATAAGAAGAAATGGAGTCAATAAAATCAAACCAAGTTTGGGAATTGGTTGATCTTTAAAAGGGACGTAAAGTCATTGGGAACAAGTAGATTATCAAAATAAAGTGCAAAGCTGATGTTTCAATAGAGACATATAAGGTTATTATTGTGATGAAATGGTATAATCAATAGGAACGAATTGATTATGAAGAAAATTTTTCTCCTGTAGTGAGATTTACCTTAATTCATCTTATTCTAGTAATAGTAGCAAGTATGGATCTCGAATTATATGAAATGGATGTAAAAACTGCTTTTCTTAATGGAGAACTAGAAGAAGAAAATTACATGGAATAATCCGATGGCTTCATTTCAAAAGGCAAAGAATAAAAGGTATGTCGACTTTTGAAATCGATATATAGCCTTAAACAATCTTCAAGACAATAGTATATATGTTTTCATAATACCATAATAGCATATGATTTTACAATGATTGAGGAAGATCATTGTCTTTTTTTTTTTTTGGTAATCGAGGAACCACCTGAGCCCCATTTTGCTTACGCTAGTCGAGGTCACACTGCCCTCCGGCACTCGGTGGCACAGGCAGACCTTGCCAAAGCTATTTGGACAACTATACCTTGGGGAAAGCTGGCCCAGCAACCCATCGCTAGGGCCCCCCACTTTAATCGTGTTAGCAATGCGGGGATTCGAACTCTTGACCGCATCGAAGCAGGAGAGAACAAATACCAACGGAGCTACCCACGAGTGGGTTGATGAAGATCATTATTTATATATCAAAATATCCAAATATCAATTTTTTTATGTTATCATTATATGTGGATAATATATTAATTGCTAGAAATAATATAGAGTTTGTAAATATTATTAAGAATTGGTTATTTTCTAACTTTGAAATGAAAGATATATGTGAAGCTATAAATATTCTTGGAGTAAAGATATCAAAAGATCATTTAAGGAGATCATTGTCTCTTTTGCAAGATACATGTATTAGCAAAATTATTGAACGATTCTATATGTAACATTGTAAGCTCATAGATACTTCTATAGCAAAAGGTGAAGGATTGAGCTAGAGATTGTGTCCCAAGACTCCACAAGAAAAAAGAACAAATGAAATATGTTCCTTATGCTAGTTTTGTTGGAAGCTTAATGTACACTATAATGTGTACAATACCTGACATATATTTTGTAGTGGGAATGGTAAGTAGATACCAATCCAGTCTAGGTTAAGCACATTAAACTGTCGTCAAAAGAATCTTAAGGCATTTGAAGGGTACTGTTGATTATATGTTAGTTATCAAGGAAGAGATTTATGGCTTGAAGGCTACTCAGATGCTAATTGGAGAGGAGATTTAAATCAAAGGAACTCAACTTCTAGATTTATATTCTTACTTAGTAATGACGCCATATCTTAATAAGAAAAAAATATGTATAGCCTTATCCACAATGGAAGTCGAGTTTATGGCATCATCATCAGCAATACAAGATGATATTTAGCTTAAGAGATTTTTGGATCATTTAGGTGTTACTAAGAATAATGCAAGCACCACCTGCTGTGGTGGCTCCGCTGGATAAGGCTCCGTTGATCCTTGCTCTCAAGGTGAGGGGTTCGAAACCCAGCGGAGGCGCTTGGTGCCTTAACCACTTGCACGGGGTGATGGTTCCCTCGTGCGTCCCAGGGTTTGCACGCCGGCTACCGGCTGTACGGGTTTCCCTGGGTCATAAAAAAAAAAAAAAGAATGATGCAAGCTCATTGTTGGTTAATTGTAATAGCCGAACAACGATAACTTACACCAAGAATCTGAAATATCATTGAAAGACCAAACATATATAGACCAAGTATAACTTTGTCAAAGATATGATTGCACGAAAAGATGTGAATTTGCAGTACATATCTACCCATATAATGATAGCAGATCCTATGATGAAGCCAATTCCTATAGACGTCTTTTATAGTCATGTAAAATCTTTAGAATTGTGTAGAAGTTGATGTACTAAATATTGTAATTTTCTAAAGTATTCACTATTGATGATGCTTTCTATCATTATTAAAACCTATGAGTTTTATTTGACATTTATGCATCGCAATGCTTAGTGCATTATGTTTGAAAAGTATGTTGGACAAGTAAAATATTAGCCTATTCACATGAGGAATTTGTTTTCATTTACTGTGTGATAAATAGGGATGAAACAATTTTAAGCTTATCATATGGGGAGATAACTGAGAGCCTAAGCTTAAAATATAGATATTGCTTTAATTTAGTTTTAAGATAAGGTCATAATATTTATTATTTTCAAAAGTAAAATAATCCAAATATTTTACTTTATCTGTCTTGAATGCTAGATGTGAGTTCAAATGGAATCTAAAGTAGAGTAGGTTTGTGAACTCAAGTTAGACATTAGGTATATCTGAACTGTCATCTATACCGTATTTAATACAAAGGCATATTCTCTACGAGAATTGAGTTAATACCGTAATATGCATTTCATACTACGTATGTATTAGATGATCAACAAGAGTTGAAAAAAGTTTTAATCTTAACTTTTAAGCCATGTGAGAGGATAAAAGTTCATCAATAAGGTGCCCTCACGACTCTTACTTATTCTCATAATTTCTATTCAATGTTTGTTATCTCAAAATATTATCAATGATCATGAATTGATTTGATCTAATGGAACATTTTTATAAAAACAAATTAAATTGAAATTGAGAGTTTTGAGGGAAGAGAAAGATAAATTTGTTATTGATGTCACATTCTATGTGTATTCACAGGTCGACCAATTATGATTATTTATACTTAATCGTAATTGTGAATACAATCAATGTATGCACTCTCTCTCTCTCTCTCTCTCTCTCTCTCTCTCTTAAAGAGATCAACAGAGATTTAAATATAACTGATTGATCTAAGGTACAGCATATAGAATCTACTCGAAATAATCATACCCAATTTGAGCTCCCTTATATTCCTAATAGATGTATGGCAACGAGCTGTCAAAGTATACTGGTTGCTCAAATTATTTGCTAATATGAATATTATCAAGAAGACAGAGTTATATTTAGTCCATCATGGGTGAGTAGGAGATGATGGATTTCATGGTTTTTGGTTGCTCATGTCAAGCCCCAGACCTTTTCCCTGACCTTGGGAACTCGACATCTGTGGAGGTCAATTATGTGACATCCTAGGAGGTGTTGCTGTCCCATCGATTTTTATCTTTCAATTGAATGCATGCAAAAGAATACAACATCAACACCCAATCAACAAACCACAAAGGGATAGCAAGGAAAATACGTACGCAAATATACAACTTATACAAGCTTTATTAGATCGAATCGTTTAATTTACAAGACCATTTATTGGGCCAATTTGATATACATCCATAAAGGATAATAGGGGGAATTAGTCCTAGCACCTCTACGAGGACAACTATAAAAAATGGTTCCCATCAAGGGGCTGCCTCCTCATGGCTCAGGTTCGGGATCGTAATCCAGGTCGGAGTCGAGGTCCTCCATGGCTACGTTAGGAGGGTTTGCCAGTGAACCGTCAGGACTACCGAATGGACTGTGGAAGCCACAGAGGGCCCGAAGACCTCTTCGTCGACTCACATGAACCATGTCTCGTAAAAATGAGGGACTAAATAACCTAGGCTCTCGTCAACATGCACCGTCGTGATATGCCTCTAATACACGATGCTGGGTACCACATCCTTTATTTCAATGATCACCACCTCCATCTGCATTGGCAGACTATAATAGGTTGAGAGATGACTCATCCCTACAGGCCTGAAAATGGTGAAACAATAACAAATGAGTTGAAAACTCAATAAGTAAATCACCTACATCTCATATAGACGGATGCCTCATTTTGAAAACCTACAAACTTGATGTTCACTTGTCGATGACAGATCAATAGTAAAGCCTTTGCTTTGCCTTAACTATGCACAGAAAGGGAAATCCTCAATTACCTAAATATCCGCCCTGTCAAGAACCTATGAAGTATCTCGTACTCAGAAAAAATCTAAACATGCTAATTAATAACTTTAACAACGTACATGTCTTCTCGAGTCCTAAATAACGGCATCAAAATTCACACATGCTTCATATAATGTAATTAATAGCCTATAAAATTCCCATGTTTCAAATATTAGCTTAAAAATATTACCATGGCCTTCGATCTCAAATAATGACTTATAAAATATCTAAGTGCCTCTCATGTCACAAATAACGACAATTACAACATGCACGTGTCTTCCAAATCACTAATAATGACAAATAAAATTATGCATGTGCCTCTTGCACCTCAAATAATGCCATACCAAATATGCATGTGACATCTAACAACTTCAAAAGTATGCACGTAACACTCAAATGCCTCGCATACAATTTTTGCCTCAAGAAACATATAATATTATGCTATGTCGAGTCCATTTATTATACATACATAGCCGAAACCCTATGGCTTTTCCGAAAACCTTGAGGGCATCATCCTGTCAAATCAGGCATGGAATCCAAAATTTATTGGGTATCGTTCTTAATAACACTCCTGCGAATGGCATCCGAAATCCATTGGGCATCATCCTAAAATTCATCGGTGATGGGTTTTTCATATGACCATACGGATTAAGTACACAATCCGTTTTTATTTTCCTCTTTAGCCCAATGTATAAATGCCTCAAGGGCGTGCCAAGTAGAGTGTGTCTCATGGTCTATTGAAATTACATTAATAAAATATGCCAAGCACAAAATGAGAATCCATTATGGCCGAGCATCAGCCCTAAGTTTAATTCAGTTCAGAAATGATACACCTCAATATTGCCGAACCAAAAGAGAGGCTTGGCCTGGTGGGTTTCCACGCTTGTCCAAGAACCATCGCAAATCTCATTTTGAAGGCTCAGGGCATTCTCAAGCATCGACCATGGACTCTGAACATATAAATATAAAGAGACAACTTCTAATTAATGATTACCAAGTCTTTCTATCAATATTAATTAACATTAGATAACATAAACACATCCAATAACAACAATGATCCTAAATAACTCAACCTAGACACCAACAATAACTGAACTGCACAGAACAATGATTTCTTGAGATCAAACACGAATATGGACATAAACCAATTGTTTCCACTAACAATAACAAACCGCACAATCATAACAATAACATAACACCTCAAACCTGATAACCCAAGCAAACTCATGAGCAACCTATATAATATTAGCACATGGTTCTAACCTTTCTAATATAGCTTGATCCTATCTAATAACACAAGCAAAACCTACCTAAATCCGAGTTACGTGACAAAACAGCCTAGCTGGCATTTAAGGGATCCATTTACAAAAATTGAAATAAGAACGAAGGATGGATGGCGGCGATTTGTGACTCACGACGATGGCATGGCGAGGTGGCATGGCACGGCGGATGGCACAACAGTAGTGAACGGTGGTGGTGTAGTAGACTAAGAGGGAGAGAGAGAGCGGTGTGAGGGAGAGAGGGTCGATGAGAGTGAGGGCTAGAGGCAGAGAATGAGAGAGAGAACTTGAGGAAGAAGTAGAAAGGAGAGAGAGAAATAAGTCTTCTCAAGCTTTAAATGCTAGCTCAATTATTTGACTTGCAGTGATGAATTTTCTAAGCTTGGTGAACAAGGTTGAATCTCCTCCTTACAAGTGTCAATCAAGGAGCTCATCTTGGCAAGCTTGTTCTTCGAGCTCCAAGGGTCCAAGTATTGGCTAGTTAGAAAGGCAACTTATTTTCTCCATTGATATATCCAAGTTATCTTGCCATTTCTTTTTTTTATCCTCATGTAACATTAAATAATAGTAGAAGGCTTATATACATATGAATATGAAACCCATCATAAAAAATAACTAAAAAAGGGAATATTTTTTGGGAATGCTCAGTCGGAAGGGACGTCTTTTTTGGTTTTAACAAAAGAAAAATCTTATCTACTGAATCATTGTAGATTTCAATTGGAATGAGGAATTCCGTGTACAAATACAAGCGGTCCTTAATTACTACTTTTTACACAAACTAGGTTGTCAATCCTCCTATTCTCCTCCTAATGGGTGCCCAATCCCTTCTTGAATGGTCTCTAGAATTTTGTCTTCCCCCAATTTAATCTCAAGAAGCTGAATTGGTCTCACCTTTAGGGTTATTAAAGTCTATGTCCATAAATTAGCACATGTTTGCAAGTAATGCACTAATGGACTAACCTCTAGAATTCTAATGATGTTTTGAAGCCTTGCAAGACAACTTGTCCCACAAGTTCATTCCATTTAGGCATGTAAAAGGGGTCTTATTGGCTTATTAAGTTCACTCTCAATTAATCCAAATTTAAGAGGACAAAATATAATAATTACTGTCTTAATGGGATAGGAATATCTTGAGTTCACCTACGATCAACACTCATAATCAGATCGGGTGTCACGCCCTCGAGTGCGCGCACATCCCTCGGTGGTCGGCTGAATTGCAATGTTCCCAGGACGCGTCGCCAATCCTCACTGTTCATGCACATGCGGAAGCGAACTATAACTCCAAACACCATCCAACATGCATAGAAAAGCAAGACAATCAAATTTCATAAACACACTTTTTATAAACAAACTGAGTTTATATACACTAGTCTATAACAAAAAAGCCTAACTCCAAAAGGAAGAGCTATTAAGCCATCTAGGCACTAGACTCCTCAACCATAGGCTCCAGGGGCTCCGGGTCGACCACGACACCATTAGGTGGGTCAGCTAGCCCCTCGCCCTCAATGGCGGGTACGTCGAAACCTTAAAAGGGACCTTCATGTACCCCATTAGGCTCATGATGAAACCATGCCTTGAATCAATGAGGTACCAACTGTGGTAGGCCCTCATTGACCAAGATAGTGGTCACGATGAGCTCATGGAGCCAAGGACTCCTAGGGATGGGAACGTCAGTACTCTGCTCGCTATACCCTCGCGGCTGTCCAAAATGAACCGGACGGGCCTCCACCTAGGGACCTGTAAAAAGTTAAGCCCATGACGGGGTGAGACAATGTCTCAGCAAGTCTACGCGCTAAACCCCACTTATGAAGGAAATACGCCTAGAGGTAGTCTAATCACACATCACAGAAGACTCACCTCACCTCAGCACCTTCCTGCACGTCAATACAATTCATATAACATATGCATCTAGTAAATGCACTCATCAATTGGAACAACTCACTTTCAAACCAATCAATTACAGGGGTCCCGATTATAAGGCCAAATCATTATGACATGTTCCATACTGTGCCACACAATTTTTTGTCTCATAATCAAGCGCGATTATAACATTCATTCATGCGTTCCAATTGATTACAGCCTCACGAGCACGCCTACTCGACATTCAGCTGTCTTCCTGTGTAACCAGGCATCGTCTTACCCTATCGAGCACGACAATGTCTACCTCTAGACGGCATTCCCAAAGGAGCATCGATCCAACCTCTACCGCGATCCGGCATCTGTTGTCAGGGCCATTCCATATAGGAGCAATGTCCACCCGAGTCACATCGGGTGACGGGTTCTCATAACCATCACACGACCATCTAATCCTGGCCAAGGACATCGTGTTTTGCACTCAAATGCCTCAATTAAAAAGATGTGCTCGGCCTATATTCTTCATATTAAAAACACCCAGTAAAATAATTTTGTGTATGTACACGGTTAGCTCGAACTAGAAAAAATGATACTCTCCCTTTTAAAAATCCCATTATTTACCATCCGTGGTGGCGGCGTAGTTGGTTTGAGCACTCGTTCCTTTCGCGAGAGGTCCAGTGTTCGACTCCCTGCGTCGTCTGCCTTGTTGGAAAGGAACCCACAACTTACCCGGCAGGCAAGGGTGGTGGTGAATTGCTCCAAGGTTTACCTTTTGGGCTGCCGACTTACGGGGTTCCCCGGATTACCAAAAAAAAAAATCCCATTATTTGATATAATACTTAAAATATTTTTGGCGTCAAAAACTAACACCCGATATTTTCTCGATTAAATACAAAAACTTCATAATTTTGAAATAATAAGTGAAAATCAACAATCATCACTCAATTTCCCAATCTAGCAATCAATTGCACAAACTAATTACACTTTTGTGACAATCAGCACACGAAATTCGCAGGCTATCTCGGTATAATTTCCAAAAATATTAAATAATTAAATAAATTACAAATTAATTAAATAAATACCTAATTAAGCCAAATACACTAGTCTAACCACCTAATTGGACCTAAATAAATAGTACACAAAGCTAATTAAATCATACAATCTAATTCACCCCTAACCACACTAATCTAACAACCTAATTAGCCTAATTAACTAACTAAATCACTAATTACTCTAATCTAATCACCTAATCCAATCTTAAGCTAAGCTAATTATTCCCTAAGCATAATTAACCCTCTAAGCAAGGTTTAGCAAGTAAACTCATCGGATTAGCAAGCCGGTGAGTTCATGGCAATGGCGGCACGACGGTGAGCAAGACTCGGGTCATGCCAAGAGAGGTCTGAAAGGGGCTCGGAAAAGCCCACGAAGGCTCAGCCCACAGCTGGAACTTCGGTTCTAGACTTGGGCGGAAGGAGTTGGTCGAGCAGCTCAGCTTGGCTGGAATGGCGTGGAAACGGCATGGCGGCTTGCACGGGTGGTGGAGGGGCTCAACGGTGACGGCTAGTGGCTGGAGTAGCTCAAACGGATGGCTACAATGGCTTCCAGGCATGGACGGAGGGCTTGGTATGGCAGAGATGCGCGGGACTCGGGATGGGTGCGTAGGCTTGGCGTTATGGCTTCAGCGGTGTTCGAATGGGTGGTGGGGGGCCGTCGACGGCTATTGTTGGTTCTCTGGTTTGCTGGCTGGTTTCTCCTTCTAATTTAGCAACAATGGAGTACTAAGAGCAAGGAAGAAGAAGAAGAAGGAGCTGCAGCTGGAGGGGGAACAACAAGCCACAAAATTTTTCACAAATATCTCAAACACTTGAGTTCAAGGCCCCACCATCTTCAGCCTCATCCACAGCCCATTTTCCCTCACCAATCTTCTCTAAGAAGCCAAGGAGATGGCCAAAAGTTGCAGCCCCCCATGGACCTACGAATTTTGTGCCTTTCTCCTTCAATTGAACTCAATTCCACTTCAATTCAATACAATTAACCTCAAATTAAATGGCCAAATGCCAATATAGGAGCCCACATCAAATTTCATAATTTTCCTCATCATTTG
Source organism: Eucalyptus caleyi (assembly GCA_014182885.2). NCBI lineage: Eukaryota > Viridiplantae > Streptophyta > Magnoliopsida > Myrtales > Myrtaceae > Eucalyptus > Eucalyptus caleyi. The sequence goes on from CM024470.2 coordinate 17,719,570, forward strand.
ATCCAACTTAGAGGCCAAAAACACACCCCATTTGGCCTATCCGAATTTCCCAGTCCAATTTTGCCAAATCTTGATTTTTCGCCGAAAATTCGGACTTGTCGAAAATTTTTCGAAGGATGAGTCGACGTTCCTAAAATAAATCGTGACACGACAGAACTTTCAATTTCTGAAATTGGGTTCAATTTCGTGGTTAATTTCAACTAGACGCGATTTTAGCGTGACCTAAACTACCGGGTAGCTTTTAGGAACTTTTAGCGCAATTGACCCGTGATCGATTATTTTTTATCCACATTATACATCTTTGACACATTGACAAATTTTTCAAATACGGGCACAGGGTACGAAAATGATAGAAAAATCGGTCTAGTGCCATTTGACAAGAATTTTGCAATCAGGTGGAATCACCAACACTTTAATTACAAGCCCCTGTCGAATCAACCCATCTCTGGTCTGTAATCGATTTTACCGGTGCCGTAATGACCCTCGCAGATTAGCATGGTCGAGCAATTGATTTCTAGTTGAATTCTTAAGTCTGTCACGTTTAGATTCCTTAACGGCTTCACTTGATAGATTAGTTATCTCATGAGTGATAAGCTCAGAGAAAAAGACTATAGGCACGTCAATGAAAAGCCCATTTCATTCAATCAAAAATGAGGTTGAAAATCAGGCTGTCACACCGGGGTTTGTGGCTAAGTTTCGATTGAAATTGGCCTTAATGCGATTTATGCTAATTAAGTGGTTTTGATGATGCTAGCGCTGCTAGACTCGAACTGAGTTCAACACCTGTCTGGGATTCTTCACGTGACCTATGTTAGAGCCTAATTGATCCATAAATAACCCTCAGTTATTATGTAATCGTGTAGGATCGATTGACTTGCCTTGGCTCACGGTTGCATGAAATCGGATTAGGATTGTTAATGGATGGTATAGTGGCCGTGTGGAGTTGCCTGCAACCAATATAATACTTGAGCTAAATTGATGTACGTGTGACTTTGTTTGAGCCTAATTGATCCATGAATGACCCTCGGTTATCATCTAATCGTGTAGGATTAATTGACTTGCCTTGGCTTATGGTTGCATGAAATCAGATTAGGATTGTTCACGGATGGTACGTGTGGAGTCACCTACGACCAATGTATACTCGAGCTAAATCAATCTATGTCCATCCACTAATCGACTCATGATGGCACATGATCATCCACATCAATCCTTATGGTCGAACGGTCTTTTCATGGTCGAATGTTCTGGTTTGACGTAACCTTGATCATGAGTCGTTTCACCCTTAATTAGCTACTTTGCTCATGAACAATCCCTGGGATTGACTCACAACCCATTCCCGTTATTGGCAAATTGATCCTTAGTCCATTCCTTGCACCCAAAATAGGGGTCTGAATCGAGGATGTCACAATTCTTCATCTCTAAAAGAAATTTCATTCTTGAAATTTAAAGACATGTCTGATTTCTTAAACAAGTGTGGGTATTGGAGCCTCATTGATTCTTCATTTTCCTAGGTTGCTCCTTCCATTCCATAATGTTGCCAATTAACCTTAACCAAGGGAATGAAATTATTTTGCAGCACATGCTCTTTTCTATTCGCGATTTGCATAGGCTTTTTAACATACGACACTTTGTCATCTACTTTGATCTTTTCAAAGTTTAGTGCGTGTATCAGATAGGGTTCATATTTTCGTAACATAGATACATGAAAACACGTCATGTACTTGAGCAAAACTAGACAAAAGTGCTAATTGGTAGCTAAATTCCTATTTTTTTCTAAGTTTTCGAAAGGTCCTACATACCTTGGACTTAGCTTTTCTTTCTTAGCAAAATGCAACGTACCTCTCATAGGTGACAACTTAATAAAGACATGATCACCTACTTGGAACTCTAAATGTCTTCATCGTCTATCTGCATAACTTTTTTGCCCGCTTTAGGTAGTCCTCTCATTTTTCTAATTACCTTCACTGAATCTATTAATTGCTACACTAACTCTCGGCCAATGATCCTTCTTTCTTTGACCTCATCCAAATAGATTGTAGTTCTGCAAGCTCGACCGTATAAAGCTTCAAATGGTGCTATCTGAATGCTCTGCTAATAACTATTGTTGTAGGCAAACTGAATGAAATGTAACTATTCCTCACAACGTCCTTTAAAGTTGAGAACACAAGCATGTAACATGTCTTTGAGCATTTGGATCATCCTTTTTGATTGGCTATCTATTTGTGGATGATAAGTGATGCTATATTTTTTTTGGTAAAAATAAGTTATGCTATATTGGAGCTTTATTCCCATGGTAGTCTAAAGACTTTTCCAAAACGTGGTTGTGAACGTGGGGTCTTTATCCGAATTAATTGTCACTAGCACTCTGTGAAGACGAATTATTTGTCAAACATACAGTCTTGCATATTCATCTAATGAGAAATCTTTTCCTACTACTAGGAAATGGGCTGACTTGGTCAGCTTGTCGATTACTACCCAAATGGAGTCGTGACCTCTTTGGCTCCTCGGAAGTCCCATAACAAAGTCCATTATGATGTGTTCTCATTTTCACTTGGGAATTTCTAGTAGTTGAAGTAATCCACTAGTCCACTAGGCTTACAGTGTTGTACCTTTATTCGCTAACGTGTCAAACATTTGGTGACATATTTGGCGATATCAACCTTTATGCCATTCCACTAGTGATATTGTTGGAGATTCCGGTACATCTTCATGCTACCTAGATGTATGTTATAGTTATGGTGAGCTTCCGATAGGATTTCCTTCTTAAGTTTTGCATCGTTGGGTTTTCGTAATTGCCTACAAACTTTCAATACTTCATCTTCCATCACTTGGAAATCTAGCTTTTTCTTTTCTAAAATTTCCTTTCGAATTTTCTAGAGTTCAGGGTCATTTTGATGCAGTGCCTTGATCTTTGACCATACTTTTGGTTCAATTCTGAGGGTAGCCAAAAGACTAGAAAGATAGTTTGCATCAAATTTGTAATCAGAATCTTGAATTCCCTGAAGAAGAATCCATTCTCGAACCATCATTGCGCGATAGTTGACTTCCAATTAAGAGCATCCGCTACTTTGTTGGCTTTCTTGGGATGGTAAAGAACATTACAATCGTAGTTCTTGAGAAGTTCCATCAAACATCATTGCCTCATATTTAGTTCCTTTTGGGAAAACAAGTACTTCAGGCTTTGTTGGTATGTGTAGACTGTGAACATTTCTCCGTACAAATAATGTCTCTAATATTTAGGCATCTCTGTAGATCTCATAAGCTCCTAGGCTAGACGGTATTATTAGAACTAAGGGCTATAGTCATTTTCTGCTTTAGTTTTGGGAAGCTCTTCTACACTTATCCATCCATTCAAACTTTACATCTTTCTTAAGTAGTTTTGTCAAAGGAATGGCTATGCTGGAGAATCCTTCCATCAATCGTCAATAATATCCAGCTAGACCTAGGAAACTTCAAACTTCTATCACTGTTGTTAGCCTTGGCCAGCTTATAATTGCTTCTATCTTTGTTAGATCCACTGCCATTCTTTCTCCTAATATTATATGTCCAAGAAAGACTACATGGTTGAGCCAAAACTTGGACTTATTGAATTTAGTGTATAATGTGTGTTCCTGGAGAGTTTGTAGTACCATCCTCAAATGTTGTTCATGCTCACGTGGACTCTTCAAATACACCAATATGTTGTCAACAAATACTATGATGAAGTGATCTAGGAATAGCTTGAACATGCGGTTCATCAAATCTATAAAGTAGTTAGGGCATTGGTTAGTTCATACGGCATCATTGTAAACTCATAGTGGCCATACCTAGTTCGGAACATCATTTTCGGAATGTCCTCCTTCTTAATCCTTAATTGATGATAACCCGATCTCAAATCTACCTTGGAAAATACTGAAGCTGCTTTGAGTTGGTCAAACAAATCGTCGATCCTTAGCAACGGGTACTTATTCTTGATAATGGCTTGGTTGAGTTGCTGGTAGTCGATGTAAAGATGCAACGATCTGTCTTTCTTCTTCACAAACAAGATTGGCGCACCCCATGGGGACGCACTAGGGTAGATGAACCCTTTATCCAACAATTCTTGTAGTTGTACCTTTAGTTCCTTTAATTTTGATAACGCTATTCGATAAAGGGCTTTGGAAAGCAGCTCCGTTCCAGGAGCTAGCTTGATGACAAACTCTATCTCTCGCATTGGGGGCAATCTTGGTAATTCCTTTGGAAAGACATTATGAAAATCTCGTACCATGGCTATGTCTTTTATCTTTGGTTCTTCAATGGATATATTCACCACCGTTGCAAAATAACCTTTCTTCAAAAGTCAAGCTACCCCAAGTATCAAAACTAGGGGTAGGGGTGTGGAGGGTCCTCTTCCATTTTCTATGAACTTATAACCAAGATTGTTGGGTGGGCTAAACTAAATCACTTTACTATGATAGTCTACAAAGCTCATTGCCTAGCAAGCCAATCCATTCTTATGATGACATCAAAGTCTTACATGGCCAAAATAGCTAAATCTATAATTTTCTCTTGGCCACTTATAACTATTTTACATCCTCAACACCTTACAGTGGACAATACCTCATCTCTCATCGAGGTGGAAGCACTAAGAATCATTTCCAATGATTTAGATTCTAACACTACTAACCTTGCAAACCGTTCAACAACAAATGAATGTTTGGCTCCCATATCAAATAGTGCGTAAGTGGCATGTTCATGTAAGGAGACTGCACATGTTATCATGGTCTAGGAGTTCTTCACCTCTTCTTATGTAATTGCATACACTTTTCCTTGAGTTAGGGGATGGTTGGTGTTGTTTTTCAATAAGGCTCTAAATTGCAACCTCACTTGTTGTGGCTGCATCTGCATCTACGGTTGGTGCTGAGGACAACTTCTTATGAGATGGCCTTGCTAGCCATATCCGTGACATGCTCTTGTCTAAGCTAGACACCGGGCGTTTTCGTGCCGTCTTCCACAAAGGTGGCATGCATCGCTAGGAGCATACATTGGCTTCCCATTGTTATTCTTCTTATTGGGAGGAAAGGAACATTTACCTCCCATCATCAGCCTCTTGCCCATGCATTGGTTGTTCCGAGTAGATAGATAATGCGATCCTATCGTAGCTGCTCATTCCAACAAATCCATTTCTATTAGCTGAGCTTGCTTGTACAACTCTTTGTAATCCTAGAAGTTGAACCACACTAGTTGACTCTAGATATTGGGCTTTAACCCATCAGGGAATCTTTTTGTGCTATCCACTAGGTTCTTAATCAATTTAGGGGCGTACTTTGATAGTTCTGCAAATTTTGCCTCGAATTGGTCAACTGCCAATTGATTCTGGCGAAGCTATAGGAATTCCACCATCTTCTGATCAAGTGCACACTTAGAGAAATACTTCCCATTGAATGTTTCAAAGAAGGCATCCCAAGTTGGGACAATACCTTTAGGAAATACTTTTTCCTTCGTGGCCTTCCACCAATGACTAGTTTTACCTTGCAATTAGTACACCGCCAATGTCACTTTGTCCTCACTCGAATACCTCAAGAGTGCAAAGGCCTTACCCTGTTGATTGATCCATGAAGTCGTTTCTTCGGGATCACCTGACTTGGAAAACTTTGAGGGCCGCAATTTTAACTACTGGATAGTCCATGCATTGGTTGTTTGCCATTTCCGTGACCTAATCCAATTTCAGCTACTGGGACATTAATGGGGACAGCGGCAACTTGATTCTAAGCCTATTGTTCCATTATATTTCCTATGGTCTCTAGTACTTGCAGAATTCCATCAAGTCAGCGATCCTTTTTCAATTTTCCTTTCGAACTTGACTGGCCCTTGGTAGTCCTTCCTCTTAGGTTCCTTGGTTCGTAGGTACTCATGTTGTAGCAAAAGGAGTTCTAGGGGGAAACTTACTCTACAAGTTCCAACATGATTAGACATCTACAACGTTAACTAAGAAAGTAATCAACAATCACAAGCATGGGGTGTTTTCCTAACTAATTATCCCAAGATTCCCATGCACCTTATCACTCTAGGTATTAACCCCGCTTTGATACCAATAAATATGGTAGGATGTCACACCCTAGGCCTTTTTCCTTGCCTTAGGAATGCGACATCCGCGGAAGTTAATTATGTGACATCCCAAGAGGCGATGCCGTCCCATTGGTTTCTATCTTTCAATTAAACGCATGCGGAAATGTACAACATCAACACCCAATCAACAAACCACAAAGGGATAGCAAGGAAAAAACATGTATGCAAATATACAACTTACATACATGCTTCATTAGATCGGATCATTTAATTTACAAGCCCATTATTGGGCCTATCTAATACACATTCATAAAGGATAACAAGGGGGTTAGTCCTAGCACCTCTATGACGGCGACTATCAAAAATGGTTTCCATCAAAGGCCGCCTCCTCATGGCTCAGGTTTAGGATGATAATCTGGGTTGGAGTCCAGGTCCTCCACAGCTTCGTTAGGACCACGAGGTGGACCGTTGAAACCGCAAAGAGGCCTAAAGACCTTTTCATTGACCCATACAAACCATGCCTCGTAAAAATGGGCACCAATTACCTTAGGCCCTCGTCAACCCACATCGCCGTGGTGTGCCTCTAATATACGATGTCAAGTATCGAGGATCACCACTTCCACCCACACTGACAAACCATTACTAGTTAGGGAATGACTCATGCCTACGGGCTTGAAAAAGGTGAAACAACAACAAATGAGTTGAAAACTCAATAAGTAAATCATCTAAATCTTATAAAAGCAGATGCCTCGTTTCTGAAACCTATGAATTTTGTTGTCCACTTGTTGATTGCAGATCAATAACAAAAAGTCTTTGCTTTGCCTTAACTATGAACATCGAGGAAAATCCTTAACTACCTAAGGGTGCGTTTTGTAACATTTCTATTTAAAAATTGTTCCCGGGAACAAAAATAGAATAAATTATTTCTATTCTGTTACGCCCCGAGACTCCGAGCTTGTGCCCATCCTTCTTTGGTCGATTAAATTGCGACGTCCTATGACGCATTGCCGACCCATTCATTTTAATGCACATGCAGAAGCAGATAAATGATCCCCATACAACAACAATATGGGATAAGGAAGTAGGGCCTAAATTTTTCAAACCAAAACAAGCCTTTTTATAAGCAAATAGGTTTATATACAATGCCAGGCTGTTTATAAAAATATCGGCTTAACAAAAATGGAACTGTCCTATGATCCTCTAGTGAGACATGTTTGCTGATTCTTCGGTCTCCACCTTCCCAAACTCCGGGGATTCTAGTCCTTCACCAACACCATCTAAGGACCTGAAAATATTTATACAATAACTAGTGAGACAATAACTAGAAAATACACTATGAGGGCTGCCTAAGCACAAACACAAATCAGAGGACTTACCTTGGCCTCGATTTCTTTCCTGCAAGTTAATACAATTTATAATTCATCGAATCACATCAACGAATCAATTCATCACATCATATCAAATAATCAATCAATCGACTCAGTTGATTCCATGTCATCACGACCATTCCCCGGTCATCTAAATCAATACTATCTATAAAGGCTGACCACCTTGCGGACAACTTACTTTAAGTTGAAAATAGATAGTACCTTGCCTCAAAGGCTAACAAATAGTATACTGCTCTCTCTTTCTAAGCTGACATATCGAGCCATCGGGCTAACATAGTATACTAACCATGCTCACCAAAGCTGTGCGAATCTAATTGCTCAGCGAAGTTGTGTGAACCATAATTGCTCACTAAAGCTATGTGGATCTTAATTTTGCTCACCGAAGTTGTGCGATACTTAGGGTATATTGTTACTCTAAAATGAGGTATCAAGCTTGCATGTTGATATGATATACCATTCTAATCAACCAATTATTTCACAACTTTTATCATACCCGATAAAATACTCATGTGTGAGTACATGATTAGCCTTAGCCAAAATACAATAATTTCTTTTCCATAAATCCCACCATTTTATATGGTCCACCAAAATATTTTTGGCATTGTAAACTGACGCTCGGTTATTTTTCAATTAAATACTGAAAATAAATAAATTTAGGAATAAAATTCCTAAAATACAAATCATACACAATCAAAGCACAAATTAAAGTTCAATTAAATAAACAGATCATACCACTGCAATTAGCAAGAAATTCCGGTCACCAGTTATCCCGATCTAATTTTCGAAAAATAATAATGAATTAAATAATTACGGAAAATAATAAATAAATGCCAATAAATGCAACTTAGGCCCGTGAAGCCTAATTAAATGCTGGAACGGGCCCGAAAAAATTCCGAGACTCGTTAAATAAATACTAGAGCCTATTTATTCACTAATTGCATTAAACTAACCACCTAATAATTAACTAATTCACTAAACCGTTTTAACTATCCACTAAACCAATCTTAGTCTAAACTAATCAACCTTTAAACGTCATTAACCTACTAAGCGAGGATTAGTGAGTTAAATTCACTTGATTTGTGATCTACACGGACCAAAATGAAGGAGACGCAATGGCGGCCGATAAACCCCAAAGCAGGACCACCAACGGGGGCTCGATCGAGCCGAAATCGAGCATGCAAGCTCACGGCTTGGCTGGAATTCTGCTCCCACGTTGCTGACCTTGCTGTTTCGATGGAGATGGGCCTTCCTGTGGCTGAATGGAGCGGGCCGAGAGGGAACCGGGTGAGAGATCAAGGAATGGTGGCTGGGGCTCAGCGAGCGGAGCTGTTGTGTGGGCTGCAAAGGGGAGAGGGCAGCTATTTCGCTTAGATGCTGCATCGGTGGGGTTTGCAGACGTGGAGAGGAGCTCCAGGTCAACGAAACCAAAGCCGGGAGGGATTTCGGTAGCGTGTTGAACGAGTGGAGTTGAGGCGTGGCCAAGTGGCGATGGAGAGATGGGACGGTTTGCTGGTGGTTAACTGAAGGAGAAGACGGCAACATGAAGAAATTAAATGGGGAAGTCGAGTGTCCCAGGGGAAATGAAAGGGGAAGCATAAGGCGTGGGGGGGGGGACGTGTGGAACAAAATGAAAAGAAAGAGAGAAAGAGAGAGAGAGAGAGAGAGAGAGAGAGAGAGAGAGAGAGAGAAAGAGAGAGGATAAGGATGGATGAAAAGTCAAGGTAAGAAAAGCACTTGGAGACCAAAATTGTAGGGCACGGTCGGCTGGTGGTGGGGCCTTCGTGCGTGAGTATTAGAGAGAGATGAGAGAGAGACTTGCGACAGAGAGAGATGAGTGAGAGAGAGACCGGTGAGGGGAAAAGAAATTGTTGGAATTCAAGTCGACGGAAGACGACTTACCAGATTCCGATGCGTAAACAGCAAATAGTCCCAGAACGAACATTGAATTGCCGATGAAACACAAACAATACTACCTCACATTAGTTTGGATACAATCACAAGGAAAACACCCGATTTCCGATATAAATGCCGATTGTTCTTGCAAAAGTGAAAATGGAATGCCTTCTTCTTCTTTGGAAAGGGAGAGAAAATTTTGGTGCGAATGATCTGCTAACCGCTCGAATGGTTGTGTTCGGGAGGCTTTTATACGTCTCCCTTCATACCCCTCCATTAGTGTCTTTCCATCATAACGCATTAAGACGAAACGGTGCGTTCCGATCGCACCCCATCATGGACGTACCAGCTAAAGTACAACGTCTCCCACTCGGACATGATGGGCTTGATAGCGCTCTATCAAGAATATAAGGCATTCAACATTCATCAACTTTACAAAACAATTCATATTGGCAAATAAGCCGTGTGACCAGTGAGTACACCTGCACTTGGGAGCTCAAATTATACACCTGTTAGGGATGACATAATAGCTACAACCCCGAAAAGAAATAAATAATCGATGTCTCATAGTGCCCCAGACATATTTTGTTACATCAGTCCAAGTATACCTATCCCTTAAGGCTGTATTTGACTATTCTCAAAAACACCATGTATTTACAATTATATCTGTAACCACAAAGGGTGATATTTTTGGTCAACTAGTAAATACATGTGATAGATAAAAAACAACAATAGTCTTCCTTCGCACTCATGTCTCTCTCCATTTCAGAACAATTGCTTTCCTAGACACGTCCCATAGGCCATATCTATTCATGACCGCCCGTAACATGCTAAAGTAGCAACATTGATCTTTCACTTCGAGAACATAGTCAGAAGTAAGATAGGGCACAAAATTGAGGTAAATTATAAATTACCTCAAGGGCTCACACGATAAGTAAATAGGGATAATTTTACTCATCTTCCTTTATTGGTCGTACAATGCACATGTGGTATGAATTACATGCTATAGTGGATTACTCTTTTTATAAGAGCGTATGTCATTTATCAAATATATCCACCATACAGATCTTAGCCTAAACATAGTCACGTGTTTCTCACATACTCATGTTTAGCCCGAGTGCTATATTAGCTCGCTTTCTATAACGCCCAATTAAGTACTCGCATCCGGCATCTTTTAGGCATACATGATTGTGGGAATATCATGTTCGGTTTTGTTATAAACAAATTACATACCTCATCTTGACTGCAATCAAGGCGACATATTTTATGTACCAGACTTACTCTTCAGCATTTATTTGTACATAACGTCTCATCTCAACGTGCTATTTAAAGCACTTGAGGCGATTGCTCGTGTGAGTGAGCCAATCATTGCTTGCTGACATACTTTTCAATAATACATGTGTGTTTGTGCTAGTCTCATAGTGGATTTGTACTTATTGATAAAATATCAAATCACTAATAAATAAATAAGTACAATACATCTGTCCACAAATACATAAACCAATGATCCTCTACAATAACAGATATCACATTCTACGCAATCCTAGTGACATCCTATAGGTCAAGAATATGTCTCTAGGAATAGCCTTCGTAAATGGATCAGCAACCATTCTATTGGTTGAAATGTATTGCAGGATCACTTCTTTCTGCACTATAATATCTCTGATGAAGTTGTTCTTTATGCCAATGTGCTTTGTCCTTCCATGATACTTGGGTTCCTTCACATAGGTAATGGCTGCTCGACTATGACAATAAACTATCACCGGTCTTGGAACCTCAGTGACAGTGGCTAAATTTTCTAAGAAATGTTTTAGCCATACTGCTTCTTGCACTGCGGCAGAACATGCAATAAATTCTGCCTCCATCGTAGATAAGGCCGTGCATGTCTGTTTCTTGCTATTCCAAGAAATCGCACCTCCATTGAGCAAGAACGTATATCCAGAAGTCGATTTACGCTCATCCAGGTCTCCACCCCAATTGGCATCTAAATAGCCTAATAGTCGTAAATTATTCCCTTGGTAACAAAGTCGATAGTTCATAGTGCCCTTCAAGTATCTCAGGATCCTCTTCACTGCTTTTCAGTGCGCTTGACTGGAATTTGATTGATATTGGCTCACCAATCCCACGGCATAACATATGTCGAGTCGAGTACACATCATAGCATACATCAAACTTCCGACCGCACCAGCGTAAGGAATAATTTCCATCATTTTAATTTTTTCTGAAGTCTTAGGAGACATTTCAGTACTTAGGCCTTCACCTTGCATGACAGGGGTATCAATGGGATTACAATGCTGCATATTGAAACGCTCGAGAATCATCATAATATAAGACTCTTGTGATAAAGCAAGGAGTTTCCTAATATATAAGCAGCTTCTCCCATGTCATTCATTTCAAAATTAGAGGACAACCATTCTTTTATGGTGATAACCAAAATCTTGTTATTTTCAACCAATAGAATATCGTCCACATAAATTGATAAAATCACAAATTTATCTTAGGACCACTTGACATATACACAGTGATCTTCCTCGATCATCGTGAAACCAAAAGTGGTTATGGCTCGACGAAAACGAAGATACCATTGTCTAGATGATTGCTTAAGGCCATATATTGAGCGATGAAGCTTGTAAACTTTATGCTCTTGACCTTTAGCTATGAAACCTATCGGTTGTTTCATATAGATTTCCTCATCTAGTTCTCCATTGAGAAATATTGTCTTTACATCCATTTGATGTAATTCAAGGTTCAAATGTGAAACAATGGCTAGAATAAGGCGTATTGAGGCGAACCTTACAATTGGTGAAAAGGTTTCCTTATAGTCTATACTCTCTTGTTAAGTATAACCTTTCACCATAAGGCGAGCCTTATACTTTTCAATGGATCCATCCGCCCTTCACTTAATCTTAAAGACCCATTTGTTTCCAATAGCTTTGCGATTGGGTGGTAGATCAACCAAGTCCCAGACATGGTTTGCCCTCATTGACTCCATCTCATTTTCCAAAGCTTTTCTCCATTCTTCCTTATCAGAGGATGAGAGAGCCTCTTGAACAGTCTTAGGCTTGGCATCGTCCTTTTGAGCAATCATAAATGCCTCCCCTTCAATCTCAAAACGACGACGGGGAATACTACGATTACTTTTACGCAATTGAATTTCTCTTGAATTTAATTTATCAGGCGATGCAACACTTCCATTAGGTCTTGTGTGTTGAGGTAAATCTTCATTTTCCTCTACAACATCAGTGGGTGTGTTATCAAGATCTTCCATCTCATATAATTGGAAGTCCTTATCAATCTCACCTCTACTAGGAAAATCGTTTTCCAAGAACGTGACATCTTGTGACTCCATTTTGGTCACACTTCCATCAACTTGTTCACCTATGAACACGCACCCTTTGGAGTGTTCGGAATATCTTATAAAAATACATTTCTTCCCTCTAGGACCTAATCTGCCATGTTTATGGGAAGAATCATGAACATAAGCTGCACATCCCCATGGACGTAGACTACTCAAGTCTGGTTTCCTACCAGTCCATAATTCATAAAGGGTGGAAATGACCGATTTTGAGAGCACACGGTTAAGCATATAGGCAGCAGTCAATAACGCATCTCCCCAATAGGAGATAAGTAAATTTGCTTGCGCCATCATAGACCTAACAATTTTCAATATGGTTCTATTCCTTCTCTCAGCTACCCCATTTTGTTGTGGAGTACCAGAAATAGTCAATTGTCATACAATTTCCTTTTCATCACAAAGAGCCTTGAATTGCTCCGATAGATATTCACATCAACGATCGGTTCTCAATGCCTTTATTATTTTGTTTAACTGATTCTCTACCATCGCTATATATTGTCTAAAGCAGTTTAATGCTTCTGACTTATGGGAGATCAGAAAGATATAACCGAAACGTGTTAAGTTATCTATGAAAGTGATGAAATATGAGACTCCATGCCTCGCCCTCACATTCAAAGGACCACAAATGTTAGAATGTATGAGATGCAATGGAAATTCAGCTCTAGTTCCTTTACCGAATGGTTTTCTAGTTGCTTTTCCTGCTAGACAATGTTCACATACGGATAGACTAACATTAGTGAGTGACCCTAAAAGGCCTTCTCTAGCTAATCTTTGCATTCTTTGCAACCCAATGTGACCTAATCTAGCATGCCAAGTACTTGCATCAATCTCAACGTTATTAGAAGATGCGATTAAAGAAAAACAACCATCAACATTAACATTCTACTGATCATAGTCAATGTCTAACACCATAAAACCATTCAATACATGACATGAACCATAATAAACTGTTCCATATAAAATGTCAACACAATCACCATGTAAATTCAATACATAACCTAAGATAAGAAGAATAACTACAGAGACCAAGTTTCATCGAATATCTGGAGCATAAAGAACATCATGTAGAAATAGGTTTCGACCACCACGTAAGATTAATTTACATTTGCCGATACCCTTCACTTTAACTCTTGAGTTATTCCCAATATATATCCATTTTCTTCTAGGCGATATCTGACGATACTCAACAAATGCTTCTCGGTCTCTAGCTACATGGTCTGTTGCTCCTGAGTCTACAGTCTACATTAGATGAAATTCAGCAAGTATTACAATACTAGAAACAAAAGCATTACTCAAAGTAATGGAGTAATAGGGTACCTTTTTCGGCTCAGTGAATTTATGAGCAAAATGATCCATCTTGCCACAATTGTGGCACTCCATCTTGGCCTTGTCCTTCTTCCCACCACGCTTCTTGCGTCGGAAGGTCTTAGCCCTCTTAGGTGCCTGATCAGTCTTCTTCCCTTTGCTGTTGAATTGAGAATTCCTTTTGCGCTTGAAGCCTGAAGCCTTGCGCGAACTCGATTAAGCAACATAAGCATGGGTAGAGGATCTCGCAGCCTCTAGGAGCTCATCCTCTAATTCCAAATGACACGCAATATCATCAAAAGTGACAATGTTTTCATTATGTGTCATATTGATCTTCATATGCTCCAAATTGTCAGGAAGAGAACTTATAACAGCCTGAACTTGCTGTTCATCAATAAGGGAGTGACCTGCCGACTTCAGCTCACGGATCATGTTTGACATCTCCTAAAGATGCTGCCTCATTGTTACATTTGTGCGCTTTCGGAATGTGTCAAACTTGATGGTGAGTCTTCTCAGTTTAGTGGCAGATGTACATATAAACGCAAAATCAATACTAGCACACTTTACAGAGTAACACATATATTTAATTTGCAGCAAAGACAAACTAAATTAATGATAATTCAACAAAAGACACAAAAGCAAAAGTTCACTATGTTCCCAATCAACTTCTATATACAATTATTCTATTATCATTAATTAGTTTAATTTGCGCAAATTTTAAGTTCTAGGTGAGAACTCCTTTCAATTCTACCAACCTACAAACTCCCACTAGGCAAAATAATTACATGACCTTATGTAATTTCTACATTTTTCCTTAACACAAAAAAACATAACATGATAATAACCAACGTATAAACAACAATCATGCATCAACTATAATCAAAATTGCAATTCAACATGTAATGGATTACTTACCATTGTTCGAATTTTCTAACAACTAGAAAATTGCAAGTATTTTAAACTATATGTATGATATCAACGAACCAAGCTCCACACAGCATATATGACATCATTTGCATACAAGCTAGCTACTGTATTTCCCAAACCACAAGAAAATACAAGCTACAAATGAATAAACTATGCATTAAACCTAAAAAAATACGCGCACATAGGGTTTCCTATGCATTTTCATACATTTATAAAATTCAAAACTAAAAAATAATTATACCACGGTGTAGAGCACATCCATACGAACCCAACGCCTATGACCACACTCCAATCGGAGCTTGCACGCGCCCCCACGTGAAGCTTGAGTGCGCAGTGCGTGTGGCGCACGCCAATGAGCCAAACGGCTCCTGGCCGGTCCGACCGTTGACAGGTCAACGGGTGGGTCGGGTCAACTGGGGCGTATATCGGGTCGGTTTGGGTCAGGTCGGGTCACCGGCCAATGACCTGCCGACCACGGGCACTGATGTCATCGATGACGTCATCCAAGCGGTTACCAACCGTTGGATGACGTCATCAATGACGTCATCAGTGACGTCATCAAGCGTCGCGTCGCTCCGCGTGACGTGTGCGTGACGCGCACACGTTGGTTCGCCGACCGGCACGTGTTGCGCACGCACTGGCGTCCCTAGCACTTCAGGCGCGTGAGGCCCACGCGTAGCGGCTTCTGGCTGGGCGTGTAGGCGCGTCCGGCCTCCTCCAGTTGCGCTCAAACCTCCGTCGGACTCGTCTCGACGAGTACTTTCATCCTGTATATTTAAAAGTAGATTTTGGCCAAAAAAAATATTTCGAAAATTGGCCAAAACCTTACGGATGCACGCGACCCCGAACCCATTCTTCACTTTGGTTTGATTTTTCGACGACTCACATATTAATTTCAATTAATAAACATCCAACCAGTGTAGATATCATACTCTTGATCTCGATATCAAATGGTGTACTGGAAAATTCAATGAAAAACAAGGCAGAAGCCACGACTGGGCTCTAATACCAATGTTGGAATTCTAGTTGGCGGAAAACGACTTACCTAATTCCGATGTGCAAACAACAAATAGCCCCAGAACGAACGTTGAATTGCCGATGAAACACGAACAACACTACCTCATATTAGTCTGGATGCAATCACAAGGAAAACACCCGATTTTCACGTCGTAAATGCCGATTGTTCTTGCAAAAGTGAAAATGGAATGTCTTCTTCTTCTTTGGAAAGGGATAGAAAATTTTGGTGCGAATGATCTGTTAACCGCTACAATGGTTGTATACGGGAGGCTTTTATACGTCTCCCTTCGTACCCCTCCATTAGTGTCTTTCCATCGTAACGCATCAAGATGAAACAGCGCGTTCCAATCGCACCCCATCATGGACGTACCAGCTAAAGTACAACAGAAATTAAATAAAAACATTCTATAATTAACCAATCTTGTTCCACAAAGTTCCATTCAATCCAAACTGGTCCCCAAAACTCCCCAAGTTAGAACACTTAATCCTCACTCGCATTCTTGCACCATAATTGCCCCAAATAACGCGTCTTGAGTAACAAAAATGACCATTCCGTTCAATTCCGAATTTTACTTCCTTTTTTTCTTGAAATCCGATTTCTAAATAAACTCTTTTGATTGAGGTTCGATTTATTGAGGAAAAAGCCCAAAAAATTTCCTTTCACCAAGTAGTTCCCACAGGGGGCCAAAATCCCTTCAAAATGACCAATTTGAATTTTCGTTCGTTTTCCAAATTTCCCAAATCGATTTTCCGTAAAAATCCCGAACTCGCCGAAAAGTCCTCGAAAGGTGAGTCGGCGTTTTTAAAATAACTCGTGACATGATAGAACTTTCAATTTCTAAAATCGTGTTAACTTTCGTGGTTAATTTTGATCTGGTGTGATTTTAGCGTGACCTAGGCTACCGTGTAGCTTTCAGGAATTTTTAGTGCAAATGACTCATGGTTGATTTTCTTCGAGTCACAATGAACCTACTCGACACATTGGCGACTCTCAGTTGTCGTGAAAATCTCGAGGATTCAAATACAGACACAAGGTACCAAAATGATAGGAAAATCAGTCTAGTGTCAGTCGACGAGAATTTTGTAAATTAGTGGAATCATCCACGTTTAGCCACACATCTCTATCGAATCGATCTATCTTTGATTTCTAATCGACTTATATTTGTGCCGTAATGACCTTAGTAGATGAGCATAGTCGAGTCATCGATTCTTGGTTAAATCCTCAAGTCTATTGCATTAAAATCATTTAATAACTTCACTTGGTAGGCTAGTTATCTCATGAATGACCATCTTAGAGAAAAGCACTATAGGCACGTCGATGAAAAGCTCAACTTATCCAATCGAAATCAGAACATGAAAATTAGGCTGTCACAACTCTTTCTCTCTTATAAAAAATCTGTCCTCGAAATTTAGACCTTTACCAATCTTCAATAAAAAGGTGGGGTTATCGTCGTCTCATCAGTTTTCGCTTTCCCACATTACTTCTTCGGTGTCATGGTGTTGTCAGACCACTTTGACCAAGGGAACCGTCTTGGTACACAAAATATGTTCTTTCTGATCCACAATCTGAACCGGACTTTTGACGTATGACACTCTATCGCCCACGTCTAATTCATCAAGATTTAGCACGTGGTTCGGGTCAGGCTTATATGTTTTCAACCTCGACACGTGAAAGATGTCATGCACTTGTGCCTACCTCGGTAACAACGCAAGATGTTACGTTAGGATCTTGATTTTTTCTAAAATCTCAAGGGATCTATGTACCTCAATTTCAGTCTTCCCACCTTGCCAAAGCGTAAGGTATCCCTCATTGGTGACACATTTTGAAAGATGTAATCACCAATTTGGAACTCTAAGGCCTTCGATGCTCAACGGTACAACATTTTTGGTGGCTTTTAGCGATCTTGAATCTATCTCTGGTCACAGCAACTGCAATCACTGATTACCGAATTGACTCTTGGCTGCGACCTTTCATTCCCTGACTCATCTCAACAAGCTGAAGTTCTGTACACTTTGCTCTGTCTTGCTTCAAAAGGAACCATTTGATTAATCTACTGAAACTAGATATCCTCAAGTCTAAATCTGATATAGATTTGTCACTAGCACTCCACGCAAACGAACTATCTGACACACATACGCTTCTGCATGTCTATTCAAATCGAGGTCTTTTCGTACTGTGGTGGAGTGAGTCAACTCCATCAATCTATCGACCACTACCCCAAAAGGAATCATTACCCTTCTGGCTCCTCGATAAGCCTGTCACGAAGTCCATTGTGACGTGCACCCATTCCCACTAGAGAATCTCGAGAGATTGCAAACACCTTCCCGGTTCGCAATGTTGTACTTCCACTTGCTAGCACGCCAATCACTTGGCGACATGCTTGGTGATGTTCGCCTCCATATCGGACCACCATTAGTGTTGACACAGATTATGATACATCTTTGTACTGCTAGGATGAATGCTGTAACTGCTACAATGTGTTTCTGACAAGATCTCTTCCCTGAGTGCTACATTGTTAGGTACACACAATCATCCTCGGAACTTTAGTGTTTTGCCTTCAGAAATCTAAAAATCAGCCTTTCTTTTATCAATGTCTCTTGTAGGATCTTCTAAATCTTTGGGCCTGTCAATTGCAGTGCCTTGATTCTAATTCGAGCATCCGGCTCAATTCTTAGGGTGGCTATAAGATTTGGAAGGTAGCCCACCTCAAATTTGAAAGTCGAATATTGAGCTTTCACAAGTAAAGTTCATTCCTTGACTACCATTAGTGCAATTGAAGACTCCTGACTTAGTGCATTGACAACCTCGTTCGCCTTCCTAGGGTGATATAAAATATCACAATCACAATCATTCAAAAGTTCTAATTCAATACGCTGTCTCATATTCAACTCCTTCTGAGAGCATAATTGTTTGAGACTTTGATGGTCAGTAAAGATCTGGAATCTTTCTCCATGCAAATAAGATCTGGAATCTTACCATGTTACATCAGTATGCAATCTAGTCTCTTAAATGACACATCACTATAGATCTCGTATCCTCCAGGACTAGAAGGTATGGTCAACACAGGTGCAGTAGTTAGCTTCTGCTTAAGCTCTTGGAAACTACGCTCACACTTGTCTATCCCCACAAACTTTTCTTTCGTCTTTAGGAGTCGATTCAACGGTGACACTGATGCTAAAAATCCTTCCACGAACTTTCTTTAGTAATTTGCCCAACCTAAACGACTTCCGATCTCTGACTTTGTTGTCAGTCTTGGTTCACTGATAATTGCGTCAATCTTGGTCAGGTCCACGGAGGTTTCTTCGCTTGAGATCAGGTGGCCATTCTCAGATGACTCTCATGCTCCTCAGCACTCCTCGAATCGACTAGAATATCACCGATAGACACAATCACGAACTGATACAAATATTCATTGAAAACTCGGTTCATCAAATCCATAAAAATAGTTGGAGCCTTTGTCAACCCGAACGGTATTACAGTGAGCTCATAATGACCATACCGAGTAGTGGATACTTGTTCTTGATCGTTACCTAATTGAGTTGATGATAGTCGATGCATAGGCACAACGAACCATCCTTCTTCTTCACGAACAGAACTGGTGCTCCCTAAGGTGATGCACTAGGACGGATAAATCCCTTGTCCAATAACTCCTGCATCTGCACCTTCAATTCCTTCAACTTAGATAAAGCCATCCGGTAAGGAACCTCAGAGATTGTCTCTATCCCATGTGCTAACTCAATCACGAACTCTATCTCACTCTTTTTCTGAAGACAGGCCTGACAATTTATGTGGAAACACCTCTAGAGATTCTTGGACTACTGAGATGTCCTCAATCTTCAGTTCCTCAATCTGTCTTATCTATGACAACCGCCAACTAACTTTGGCAACCTCCGTTTGACAAACGGGTTGCCTTCAATCGACGAGATTAGTGAAATCGAGGGTCCTTCTCGACTCTCAATAAACTTGACACTTCCACATGCTAATGGATGAAGCTGGATTACTCCCTAACAATGATTCATTACGACAAGATGCTCCATGAGCCCACTCTATTCAATTATGGCGTCAAAGTTATACCTCAACAACTAGTTGAGTACAACCATAGCCAGTGATGCTCCTTTCTTTAGCTTTATTTCAACAAACTGAAATTCTACCCATTTAACCCAAAACTTTGCTGTGCTACTCTGATAAAATCACTCCAAAAACATTATTCCTCCGATTAGCGCATGGTCAATCCAATTCCTGTCCCTTTTGCCATCCTAGTGGCATCCTAACTACGGTAGTGATGTCTGTGCTCCCTTGGACTTTCACTGACAGTCCCTCACCTGATGGCCATGCTGGTCACAATCAAATCACGGTCTAGCCACACTCGGACATTGGATTAATCCATGCTTCATTCTGCAAATTTGGCACATGAGTGATGAGTCCTCTATCTCCTATCACGTGACAGCATGCACTCCTTCTTATACCGAAGGCCTGTTCCAAATACCCCATGGTATGTTCTACAGCGCATTCCCTCTAACCTATCCCATCGGCCTTCTGGGACCGTTTCTGGCCAGGTAACCCTGTTGGCCACACTCAAAATAACTACCCGTCCTAAAATGGCACGGGGCCGATTCATGTCGCCTTCCACAGATGCTACTTCGGTGGGGTTTTGCAGATGTGGAGAGGAGCTCCAGGTCAACGAAACCAAAGCCGAGAGGGATTTCGGTAGGGTGTTGACCGAGTGGAGTGGGGGCGTGGCCAAGTGGCGATGGAGAGATGGGGCGGTTTGCTGGTGGTTAATTGAAGGAGCAGATGGCAGCATGAAGAAATTAAATGGGGAAGTCGAGCGTCCCAGGGGAAATGAAAGGAGAAGTAGAAGGCGTGGGGGGGAGGGAAACGTGCGGAACAAAATGAAAAGAGAGAGAGAGAGAGAGAGAGAGAGAGGATAAGGATGGATGAAAAGTCAAGGTAAGAAAAGCACTTGGAGACCAAAATTGTAGGGGACGGTCGGATGGTGGTGGGGCCTTCGTGCGTGAGTCTTAGAGAGAGATGAGAGAGAGACTTGCGAGATAGAGAGACGAGTGAGAGAGAGACCGGTGGGGGGAAAATAAATTAAACAAAAACATTCTATAATTAACCAATCTTGTCCTACAAACTTCCATTCAATCCAAATTGGTCCCCAAAAATCCCCAAGTCAAAATACTTGATCCTCACCCACATTCTTGCACCATAATTCCCCCAAATAACGCGTATTGGGTAGCAAAATTTGCCATTCCTTTCAATTCCGAATTTTACTTCCCTTTTTCCCGAAATCCGATTTCTGAGCAAACTCCTCCGATTGAGGTCCGATTTATTGAGGAAAAAGCCAACGAAATTTCCTTTCACCATGTAGTTCCCACAGGAGGCCAAAATCCCTTCAAAATGACCAATCCGAATTTCCGTTCATTTTTCGAATTTCCCGAATTGATTTTTTGTAAAAATCCCGAACTCGCCGAAAAATCCTCGGAAGGTGAGTCGACATGTCTAAAATAACTCGTGGCATGACAGAACTTTCAATTTCTGAAATTGGGTTCAAATTCGTGGTTAATTTCGATCTAGTGTGATTTTAGCGTGACCTAGGCTACTGTGTAGCTTTCAGAATTTTTTATTGCAAATGACCAATTGTCGATTTTCTTCGAGCGACAATGAACCTGCTCGACACATTAGCGACTCTCGGTTGTCGTGAAAATCTCGAGAATTTAAATACGGGTACAAGGCACCAAAACCATAGGAAAATCAGTCTAGTGCGAGTCGACGAGAATTTTGTAATTTAGTGGAATCATCGAATCGATCTATCTCTAATTTCTAATCGACTTATATCTCGTGCCATAATGATCTTAGCAGATGAGCACGGTCGAGTAATCGATTTTTGGTCAAATCCTCAACTCTATTACATTAAAATCTCTTAATGACTTCACCTGATAGGCTAGTTATCTCATGAGTGGCCATCTCAAAGAAAAGCACTATAGGCGCATCGATGAAAAGCCCAACTTATCCAATCGAAATGAAAACCTGAAAATTAGGATGTCACAGTTCTAGGGAACAATTTTTTAATAGAAGAACGCGTTTGGTAAGTGGACAAAATTTATGCTCCTGGAACAGAAAAAGAACAGAAACAAATTTGGTAAACTTGTATAATTTTATTTATTTTCTAATATTTTAATATTTTAATTTTATTTTTCCTTTTTTATTTATTTTATTTTTGTTTTTTCTTTTCTCTTTGGCTGGTCGCTGGCCACGGCGGTGGCTGGGGACTGGCTGGGCAACGTTTGGCAAGCCTCGCTTGTGGCCTAGCGAGATCGCCGCTGGCTAGGCAAGCCTCGCCAGGCCACCGGCGAGGTTCGGCCTCACCCTAGCTTGGCGAGGCTCAGCCTTGCGTCGACTAGGTGGGCGATGCCAAGCTTGCCCAACCACCAGCAAGGCTCGGCCTCGCCGGGCCACGGCCAAGCGACGCCATCTTGGAGGTGGCCCAACGAGGCTGAGCCTCGCCGGTGGTTGGGGGAGCTCGGCCTCTCTGGTGGCTGGGCGGGCTCTGCCTCGCTCGGCCCAAGCGAGGCCGATGAGCCTCACGTGGCCATGGCGACGCTCGGGCCAACGACGCTCCAGCGAGGTTGCCATCCCTCATTTGGCCGGTTCCCATCGGCAACCATGGCCAAGGCTGGTGACCGTTAAATGGAAGAAGAAGAAGAAAAGAAGAAGAAAATGAGAAAAAATGTTTCTCGGAAGTGTTCCTAGGAACAAGAAACAAGTTTTTCTACTTCTTGTTTTTGTTCCAAATCAATTCTCGGGAACAAAAAAATTTTTTTGTTCCCGAGAACAAAAGTGTAAACAAAAGCCTTTCTGTTCTTTTTTTGTTCCTCGGAACAAAAAAACAAAAATTTGTGTTCCGGGGGGAACAAAAACAGATTTAAACAAACAGCCCCTAAGGCTGCGCATGACAATGCTTCTGTTCCCGGGAAGAGTTTTTTTTTTTTTTCAGAAATAGTTCTTTTCTATTTCTGCTCCGGGGAACAATTTCTGAGTAAAAGAACCCGTTTAGTAACGACACAAAATTTCTACTCTTGGAATAGAAAAAGAATAGAAATGCGTTTGGTAACGCAACAATTTCTTTTATGCATTTATTCATTTTAATTATTCTTGCCGACGGATCGCCACCGCCGCCCGCCTCCCACTGCCCGTCACCCCGCCGGCCCGCCGGCCGCCATCGCTACACGACCACCAGCCGTCGAATGTCACCGCCGGCGCCCGTCACTGACCGGCGCCGGTCGGCGATCGACGGCAGCGGCGGCGGCGGCGACCGGCGACCGTGGCGGTGGCGGCGACCGGCGACCGGGCGGCGGCAGCGGCCGGGCGGCGACCGGCGACCGGCGGCGGCAGCCGGCGACGGCGACGGCGACCGGCGGCGGCGGCCGGTAACCGGCGACCGGCGGCGGCGGCGGCGACCGGGCGGCGGCGGCGGCGGGCGGTGGGTCCGGGCAATTGACGATGGCTGCAACAAGAAAAGGAAATAAAAGAAAATTAAAAAAGAAAATCTGCTTATTTCTAGAAATTGTTCCCGGGAACAAGAAGCAATTTTTTTTTGCTTCTCAAAACTGTTCCCGGGAACAAAAAATTAGAGAAATTGTTCTCGGGAACAAATGTTTTACCAAACAAGTTTTTGTTCTTTTTTTGTTCTGAGGAACAAAAGAATAGAAATTTTGAGGAAGAGAGACGTTGTCATGCAGCCCCTAAATATCCACCCTATCAATAACTTACGAGGTATCTTGTACTCATAAAAATTCTAGACATGCCAATAGTGCTTCTCAAGTCCTAAATAATGGCATAAAAATTCACACGTGCTTCATATAATGTAATTAATAGGCTATAAAATTCTCACGTGTCCAATATTTGCTTCAAAAATATTACCATGGCCTTTGAGTCTCAAATAATGACTTATAAAATATCCATGTGACTCTCACGTCATAAATAACAGTGATTGTAACATGCACGTGTCTTCCAAGTCACTAAAATTATGCACGTGCCTCTTGCACCTCAAATAATACCATACCAAATATGCATGTGGCATATAACGATTCCAAAAGTATGCACGTAACACTCAAATATCTCGCACACGATTTTTGTCTGGAGAATCACATAATACCCCATAATATTATGCTATCTCAAGTCCATTTATTATACACACATAGCCAAGACCCTACAGCTCTTCTAAAAACCCCCGAGGCATTGTCCCGTCCCATCAGGCATGACATCCGAAATCCATCAGGTATTGTTCTAAATAACACTTCCATGAACAACATTCGAAATCTATCGAGCATTGTCTTGAAATCCATTGGTGACAGATTCCTCGTATGACCACATGGATTAAGTACACAATCAGTTTTTATCTTCCACTCAGTTCAAGTTTGATTACATGGGTTTGTGGCTAAGTTTCGATTGGAATTTGCCTTAACGCAATCTATGCTAATTAAACAGCTTTGGTGGTGTTCGCGCGGCCAAACCCAAAATAAGTTTGGTGCCTGTCCGGAATTCTATGTGTGACCGATGTTTGAGCCTGATCAATCCATGAATGACCCTCAATTATTTTGTAATCATGTAGGATCGATCGATTTGCCTTGGTTCACGATTGCATGGAATCAGTTAGGATCATTCACGGACCGTATGATGATTGTATGGAGTCACTCGCGACCAGTATATACTTGAGCTGAATCAATCTATATCCGTCTATTGATTGACTCATGATGGCATGTGATTGTCTACATTGATTATTATGGTCAAATGGTCTTTTCATGGTCGAATGCTTTGGTCTGACGTAAATCTGATCTGGAGTCACTTCACCCCTAATTAGCTAGTTGGCTCAAACAATCCCTAGGATTGACTCACGGCCCATCCTCGTTATTGGCGTATTGATCCTTAATCCATTCCTCATGTCCGAGATAGTAGTCTGAATCGAGGATGTCACGGCCAATGTGGGCTAACCCAACCTGTAACTCAAAGGACCCATGGCCCACAATTTGACGAGGGTTACTTTTTTAAAAGAGAAAAGAACGTGTTTTCTCTAAGCTCTCTTCCCATGAAGCAAATTGTCCCCACTCAATCTCTCTTACAATGTTGCAATAGGTGCATTTAATTTGTGGAAAAACAATGTACGTTCTGTAACGTGATGTACTCTGATCAATGATACAAGGTTTTCTTAGGCCCGTTTTTGTATGTGATTTTATGTTACTTGATAGTTCAAGTTTAGAAATTCGGAGTTAGTTTCCATCATAGAGATCACTAAATAACAAGACAACAAGAATGGAGTAAAACATCGTGAATCGCTTACTTCGCAAATGATTATATGAGAATCTTGCAACTCTTCTGATCTACAGTTCAACAACTCCTTTTATCATTCTTAATTGTTTATTAGGTGACCCTTATTTTTGTTGATTTAACAACGTTAACTATTCAGTTTGCAAGTTTCCGATGACATCTGCTTTTGAGAGTGGCTGGAGATTTGGCTAACGACCATTTCAATATAATACTCAAAAGCAATGCCTCTTTTTGTGCTTTCCGATCATCGCTCTTTGTCTGATCCACGAGGGGCAAAAAGCCACTAAACAAAAGTCACAAGTTCTTTTCCATTCATTGATAGGTCTTCTTAAATATCTAAAAAAAAAAAAAAAATTGTACAGCCTTAATTATTTGAATTGAAAGTGTTGATGTAGAAATCGTACATTGATGAGTAGGCGGGTGAGCAGCGGGCAACAAGGAGGAATAAAGAAAATAGTTTTTATTTATGTTTCTATTTCATAAATAGAAAAGTAGAAAATTTCTACTTCTCATTTCTGTTCCAACCCTATTTTTGGACTAAAAATTTGTCATGAAAATAGAAAAATTGAAATTGTATCACAAAACAAATTTCTATTCCAAACCTGCTCCTAAGAATAAATGTGACATCCTAACTTTCAGGTTCTGTTTTCGATTGAATAAGTTGAGCTTTTCATCAATGCACCTATAGTTCTTTTCTATGAGTTGGCCACTCACAAGATAACTAGCCTATCAGGTGAAGCCGTTAAGGAATATAAACGCAATAGACTTGAGAATTCGACTAGGAATCGACTGCTCGACCGTGCTAATCTGCAAGGGTCATTATGGCATAGTTAAAAATCGATTAGAGATTGGAGATAAGTCGATCCGATAGAGCCATGTGGTTAAGTGTGTGTGATTCTACCTAATTGCAAAATTCTTGTTGATCGGCTCTAGACCGATTTTTCTATCGTTTTGGTACTCCGTGTTCGTAGTTGAAACCTCGAGATTTTCACGATAACTGAGAGTCGCCAATG
Source organism: Eucalyptus caleyi (assembly GCA_014182885.2). Taxonomy (NCBI): domain Eukaryota; kingdom Viridiplantae; phylum Streptophyta; class Magnoliopsida; order Myrtales; family Myrtaceae; genus Eucalyptus; species Eucalyptus caleyi. The sequence continues at coordinate 17,745,826 of CM024470.2, forward strand.
TGTTAAAAATGTACAATGTGACTCGAAAATAATCGATCATGGGTCAATTACACTAAAAATTCTTAAAAGATACCCGGTAGGTTAGGTCACGCTAAAATTGCGTTCGTTTGAAATTAACCGCGAAATTGAACCCAATTTCATAAATTGAAAGTTCTTTCATGTCATGATTCATTTTAGGAATGTCGACTCATCCTCCAAAGATGTTTCGGCAAATCGGGATTTTCGGCAAAAAATCAAAGTAAGGCTATTTTGGACCGGGAAATTCGAGGGACCGTTTTTGGGTGGATTTTTGGCATTCAAACTGGTTCAATTGGTGAAGAAAAATGTGAATTTAAGTGTGGACACCTTGGTTGAATTTTTGGGCTTCAAATTGAATTAATTGGAAGAGGAATTGAACCAAATTGGAGGGAAATTGTCCAAAATTCGTAGCCAAAGGGGGGCAGCAACTTTTGGACCACTTGGATGGCTTCTTAAGGAAGCTTGGGAGTGGATAATAGCTGGGGATGAGGTAGCAACAAGTGGGAGGCCAAGTGATGAGTGTTTAGATCTTTTCCATGGACTTTTGAGGCATTTTGGTGGTCCCCCTTCAACAGTTGGCTTCTTCTTCCTCCTTGGCTTGCTTTCCCCATTGTTGTGTAGTTTTGAGAGCTCAAAACCAAAGGAAGTAAGAAAAAACTAGCCAGCAGCCCCTCAACTGCCCCTGCTCGCCGTCCGACTGCCGCCCATACGCCTATTGCGCGACCAAGCCCGCTAGTCACCCGTCGCCATTCCGCTTGTCCCGTGCCAGCCGCACAACCCCGTGAGCCCTCGAGCCGTTTTCTAGCTCCATCGGACCTCCACCGTCGCCGTCCAGCCACCCCCGACGTCCCCAAGACTGATTACAAACCGCTGCCGTTTCGCCGTGGTTGTTCTAGCTTGTCCAAGCCGCTCAAGTAGCCCAAGATCATAACCAAGCCCAGCAACTTTGTTGTGGGCTTTGTGAGGCTTTTCCGAACCCGTCTGGACCTCCGTTGGTGTCACTCCAGGCTTGGTTCTCGCCCGTCTTGGCATTGCCGTCGTCGTGAACTCACCAGCTAGCTAAACCAGTGAGTGTACTTGCTAAACTCTGCTTAGGGAGTTAATTATGTTTAAGGGGTGATTGTTTAGGCTAAGTTTGGTAAGTAGTTAGTTGGATTAGATTAGTGATTTAATTGTTTAATTATGCATGTTAGGTGGTTAGATTATATTAATTAAGGGCTAATTAGATTGTACTATTTATCTAGATTGATGCATTAATTTTCTAGGCCCATTTAGGTGGTTAATTTAGCATTTTCAGCCTAGGTTAGAATTTATTGGATTTAATTGCATTTTTTAATTATTTTTGTAATTTTTGTAATTATTTGTTATTTTTTGAAAATTATCTTTTGGGATAGCCGATGACCGGAATTTCGTGCTGATTGCAATGTTGTGCTTAGTTTATGCAATTGAATGTTAATTTGGGCAAATTGAGTGGTGATTGTGATTTTTAGTATTTATTTTAAAATTGTGAAATTTTGGTATTTTAATAAAAAAATACTGGGCATTGGTTCTTAAAGTCAAAAATGTTTTTAGATACTATAATAAATAGTGGGATTTTTAAAAAGGAGGATATCGCATTTTTTACTCAAATTGACTGTGTACCCACATACAATTATTTTATCAGGCGTTTTTGATACGAAGAAAATATGTCAAGTTCATTATTTTAATTGAGGAATTTGTGTGCAAAGCACAATGTCCTTGCCCGGGATTGATTAATTGTGTGTTGGCTAAGTGAATCCATCCCGATGTGCGTCGGTATATCACGCTTGTGCGAGCAATAATCCCTAGCTATGCCAGAAGGCCGATGTGCGTCGGTATATGATGCTTGTGTGAGCAATAATCCCTGGCTACGCTAGAAGGCCAATGTGCATCGGTATATCATGCTTGTATGAGCAATAATCTCTGGCTACGCCAGAAGACCGATGTACGTCGGTATATCATGCTTGTGCGAGCAATAATCGAATTGGAACGTGTGATTGATAGTAATTGACGCATCGGATTATGGGTCAAAATTGTGTGGTACGGTATGAGACGTGTCATAACAATTTGGTCTTATAATCGAGACCCCTGTATCGATGATATTGATTGAATTGATCGATTGAATCGATTGAATTGATTGGATTGATTGGATTGATTGATTGAGTATATGAATTGTACTGACATGCAGGAGAGAACTGAGGCGAGGTAAGTCCTAGGTGTATTGTTGCCCTACTTTTCTATCCATGCTGTTTGCTATTAGGGGTTATTCTTTCGCTTCCGCATGTGCATTAAAATGATTATGTCGGTGACGCGTCCTGGGAACGTCGCAAATTTTATTGACCACCGAGGTATGTGCGCGCGCTCGAGGTTCAGGGTGTGACAACGGAAGAATAGAAAATCAGATAAAAAGAATAGTTGTCATATGCACTCTAAACTACCCCATTCATAATCTGTTTTTCGGGCTTTACTTTTTTCTCAACCCAATTTAGCCTATTTTACCAAAAAAAGAAAAAAAGAGAGTTCTCCGTATTGAATTGGGCCATTAAATCTAAGGAACCCATTTTGTCGGCTCTACTTTATTAGATATACTATCACGCGGTTCTAGATCTCGGCCCATATCATTTCCCCTATTCTTGAGGTCAAACCGTCTAGTTCCTACACGATGGGTCTTGTCTCATGCGTTTGACTTTTCCGCCATTGATATAGCATTGAACTTCCCCTCTTGTTTGGTTCATCCAATTTTACTCTTGAAGTCTTTTTGTTAGAAACTTGAGTGAAAAATATTGGAGGATAAGTTTATTGCTTTTCACTGATTAATGATGTATAATATGGGTCCTATTTATAATAGAGCAAAACTAACTAAGGAAGAAAAATATAAAGAATAAAGGAAAATGATTTCCTAATACACAATATTATAATTTTCTATCAATAGACTAATTAGCATCAATTAGAATCAACATCAAAATCAAATTGGAGCTCCAAGATCAATTAGTCGGCAACGGTATCTTTAACACTCCCCCTCAAGCTAGTGGTCTATACACATCTAAAACGCCTAGCTTGCTTTATAGTTATGAATGTTGCCTCTGACATAAAGGTTTAGTGAAGATGTTTGCGAGCTGCTTTGTAGTTGTTATCCCTCTTGTCTTGATCAATCCGTCCTGAATTTTGCCTCTAACGAAATGGCAATTGACTTCTATATGCTTTTTCCTCTCATGGAAAACTAAATTTGCTGCAAGTTTAAGTGCGACATCATTATCACAAAATAGGATAGTTGGTTCCTTCATCCAAATGCCAAGATCTTGGAGTAATTCTCTTATCCGGACTATCTTACAATTGGTCTTTGCCATTGCCCAATATTCTGCTTCGGTAGATGATAATGAAACGGTTGACTGTTTCTTTGTCTTCCAAGAGAGTAATGAGCTGCCCAATTTAATGTAGAATCCTGTGACCGACTTCCTACTCATAGGGCAAGTAGCATAATCTGTATCACTACATCCAAGTTGTTGTCATAAGACGATAATATTCCTAAATTCGGATACCATTTTAGGTATTTTACAACTTTGGGCACAGCATTCATATGCAACTATTTCGAATTATGCATAAATTGGTTGAGGATCTACACTACATAGTGTATGTATGGTCTCATCATGGTTAAGTATATGAGCTTCTTGACTAGTCTTTGATAAACAAAAGGATCTTTGAGTAAAGGATCCTCATTCAAGGGTGATAAACCCTTACCATACTTAGCTATTGTCAACTTGACATTTTATTTAATTGGGATAACAGCTAGTTTGAATCTCGACAGTTTGGTTTATGATATGATCTCCAAGACAAACTTGCATTGGCTGAAATAGATTCCCTTATCTAATCATGCAATCTCTATCTTGAGGAAGTATTTGGGAGGTCCCAAATCCTTAATGTGAAAGCTCGAATGCAAATACTACTTAAACTTCTTGATGGCATTTTCATCATTCGTCATAATAAGTATATCATCAACGTATATAAGCAAGTAAATTGATGATGTACCGTCTCTCCATTGAATAAGGCATAATCATGTTTGGATTGCCAAAATTTGGCACACCATTGACGAGAAGCATGTTTAAGTCCGTATAGGGATTAACAGAGACGACATACTCTATTTTCCTTTTGTTTGCGTAAACTTGGTGAAAGGTCCATGTAAATTTCTTCTTCAAGATCAACATGAAGAAATGCATTATTAACGTCCATCTATGAAGAGGCCAATCATGAATAGGAGCAATAGAGAAGAATGACCAAATTGTGACTTCCTTTGCTATTGGATAAAATGTTTAAGTGTAATCAAAACCTTATCTTTGAGTAAACCCCTTAGCCACTAGTCTTGCTTTATAACACTCAATTGAACCATCCACCTTGTATTTGATCTTGTATACCTAATTGCACTCAATAGATTTTTGATGAGTGGGTATAGGAATTATGTCTCAAGTCTTATTCTCTGTTAGAGCTTGCAATTCATCCGCCATTACTTGCTGCCAATGAGAGTCTTGTTCAACTTCTTCATATGAAGATGGTTCTTGTCCTTTAGATATTTTACTAATGCAACACGTGCTTAGGTGAAAGATTAGCAAAGCTAACATATAATGAGACAGGACATTAAGTACTAGATGACTTCATTGTAGGACAAATGTAGTCTACTATCCAAGTAGGCGGTTGCATAATACGATTTGAACGTTAATGAGCAACCACTATGACGGATGGAGTAGTCCTATGTGATCTAGGGGAGATATCATCTAGAGATGTTGGTGACGAATGAGTTATAGGAGATGTTGATGTCACTTCCTGTGAAATATCTGGAGTCATATTATGTATATCTGATAGTGAGCATACATCATATTCAAGGGCTGAAGATGTCATGGGAGACACACGATGGATCATTATCTGAGTAGGAGTCGAGATATCGTCATCAACAAAAAATTGGCGGTTCTCAATAGTGGAATTGTTTTGTTGAGAAGAAATTTCTTCCTGAAAAGGGAAAACATCATCATGGAAGATAACATGTCTACTGATGAAGAAGCTCTTGGTGGAAAGATCTTATACTTAAATATCCCTTTTGAAGAATAAGTTACCCCATGGAAGCACATTTGATGGCATGAGGTAATGGCATGAGGTCCTAATTTGTCATGAGTGCCCATGGTGGATGCATAACATAAACAACCAAATATACAAAGACGGCGAATATCTAGACATTTCCCAAAAAGCAATTAGAATGGACTTTTGCCATTGAGGACCCTAGATGGCATCCTATTGATTAGATATGCCATTGTGACCACATAGTCTTCCAAGAACATTTCAAAAGTAGAGGCTTGATATTTGATGGCACAAGCAACTTCTAGGAGATGATGATGTTTTCTGTCAACAACACCATTCCGCTAAGGGGTATATGTGCAAGAACTTTCGTGAAGAATGCCATTTGTAGTGAGCAAAGCAGAACATTCATAATTACAAAATTCCCAAGCATTATTGATGTGGATTTGTTGTATAGATATATAAAAATAATTTTTCCTGAGGGTGAAAAAATCTCTTAGGTAAGAGGGGACTTGGGCCTTGGACCGCATTAAGAAAACCCAAGTTGCTCGTGTGTGGTCGTCCACAATTGTAAGAAAGAAGCGAGATCCATCATGATGAGGGATGTGATATGGTCCCCATATATCTGTATGCAAAAGAGCAAAAGCCATGTTAGCATGGGAAGTGCTTTGTGGAAAAGGTAATCGTGACTGTTTAGCCAAAGGATAGAAACGACACTTTAGATGAGGAAAAAAGGTGCTATGGCCTAATCGTTGATGAGATAATAATTTTATTGATGCTGGCATTACATTGAGTGCCCTTATTCAAGGGAAAATGCAAACTATAAAAAATTTTGGGAAAAATGGTCCAGAAATTAAGTCCCTCATGATTGTTGTCCAAGCCTATCAGTTTCCTAGTTAAAAGGGCTTGAAAGGAACATATGTTGGAATTGAAAAAGACCCGGCGTGAGTTGTCTTTGGAAAGTTTTGATACAAAGATTAGGTTAAACTGGAATTTGGGCATGAGCAAGACATTCTCTAGAGTAACGGAAGGACTAAGTTGAACGTCCCCAATCTGTGTGACAGAGGTGTCTTCTCCACTTATAAGCCGTATGGATGTATGAGAAGATACTTTATGGATTTTAGAAAAGGAATGTTCATCACAGACTATGTGATTACTAGCATCTGAATCAATAATCCATGCTTTACTAGAAATGCAGCTCATTTTTTTTGTTGCTCATTTTTTCTTCTGTTCCTAGCTAGCTTAAAGTACTCATAATCTGCTACAGTTGATCCTTGTTGATGGGCTGATGAGCCTTTGCATGCACTAGCTATAATAGAAATATCTTGCATTTTCTTTTGCTTTTCTCTTGGTTTTCCATGCAACTTCCAAAAATTTTCTTGAGTATGATAAGGGCATTTGCAATAATCACAAAATGTACCTTTCCCTTTGTTAGAATTCTAGACATATGATTTGTTGAAAGATGAGGAAAAATTCTGTCCATTTGATCCTTTCCAAGCTGGGGCCGACATGGCTCGATCTAAGCCATCTGATCTTGGAGCCACAAGGATGAAGCTTGAGCCATCCGATGGTACAGGATAGTTGTGGCCACTGTCTAATCGTACAAGGTAATATGGCTCATCCATTTGCTCGATTAGATCTGGATTGTTTGCGCTAAATGAGGGGCACATCCATCTTGAGCTGTTGGATTGCTGAATCCAATCTTGGCTATCCTTTTGGAAAGAAGATGGGGTCTCATTTTCTTCCTCTAGAAACCCTACTCCTTGTGCAACTCCCTTGCCCTGGACCTCGCTACGAGCAAACACTAGTCCAACATTGCTTTGGCCGTGAGAACAACCTGATCTCCAACTTGAGGTATTCCATTGGACCATTCATGGTGTTTGAAAGGGTTAACAATAATGCCTATAAGCTTGATCTTCCAGGTAAGTATGATGTTAGTGCTACATTTAATGTTTCTGACTCGACTCTTTTCGATGCAAGTGATGATTTGAGGGCAAATCCTTTGCATGGGAGAGGGAATGATGTGGACATCGAGCCATATCGAGGAGGTGGTGCTAAGGACCCATTGTCTATTCCAACCGGTTCGATCACTCGAGCACGGGCCAAGCAATTTAGGCAAGCTGTTGGCGTCATGGTTCATGATCTTTGGCGTGGAGATGACCTTGGATCAAATCTTGAAGAATCTTGGAAATCTTGGCGTAATTTTTGGCGTGGAGATGACATTGGATTGAATCTTGAAGAATCTTCGAAATCTTGGCACAATATGATTATCTGGTCACCAAATATTGACCAAGTAAAAAAAAACTTATCTTCTTATTTAGATATTTTCTAGAATATGACGCATTAGATTTCTAGGCCTGGTTTTAGGATTTGTGTGGCAACTAGAAGGCCTATATTAAGGACTGACTGACTTTCTTTGGGAGAGATATATTTTATTTTTGAGGAAAAAGAATCGAGAGATTCTCTTCTATTGTTCTTTTGAAGACCTGACCTTATCAAGATTATCTTATGGCGGTCAATTCGACTTATCGAGCGAGATAGCGAATTCTTTTGCTCGTGGCATCTATAACATTGGTTGGTTGACACGCGTTCGTCAATAGGTCACGCTCATACCGAGGTTGCCAATCACAAGTTTGATTGGAGGTTGAGATTTGCAATTCGCACCATCCGGGCCTTTGTAGAACGATCTTTCCGCAACGATTCACATAAAAAAGGAACAATGTGGTTGCCATTCTTGAGTCAAGTATTCCCCTTTTGTTGACCGCCAAGTAGTGTTGGGGATGTCGACGTGATGAAGGTGAGGGTTCTCGGTCATTCACTTCTTGCGTGCACTTATGCATGGGAATGGAAAGACATGTATGGAACTCAACTTGGCGACATGGGCGGAGATGTGACGATGAGAGGATGCCGCGAGAATGTGATGAAACATGACGTTTTGGTACAGCGATGGTGGTGACGAAACGGTGGCCGTAAATGGTGCCAACGATGTAGTCCCAACGACAAACTTGTCGATGCGGCACATACCGTTACGTATTCGAGGTTCGACAAAATCTCCCCTCCTTAAAGAATTTTGTCCTCGAAATTGAGCATTCTTTACGTCTCAGTGAAAAGATGAGGGTACATTTATCTCATCTCCCTCTCGCTTTCCCATGTAGCCTTTTCCACGTAGTGGTGTCACCACAAGACTTTAACTAGTGGGATCACCTTTGTTTGGAGGATTTGCTCTTTCCGATCCAGTATCTACATCGGCTCCTCCACATATCTAACTTTTTCATCTACTTCGATAATCTCTTGATCAAGTACATGAGCAGGCTCAGGATGATACTTCCTTAACATCAACACATGGAAGACATCATGTAGATTTGACAACTTAGGAGGCAAGTTCAATCAATAGGCCAAATCCCCTATCCTTTTGAGGATCTCGAAAGGTCCAACAAATCTCGGACTCAAATTGCCTTTCTTTCCAAATCGCGATATACCCTTCATTAGGGATACCTTTAGAAATACGTGATCTCCTACGTCAAATTCTAATGGCCTCCTATGTTTATCTGTGTAACTCTTCTGTCAAGTCTGGGTCGTCTTGAGTCTATTTCTGAGGATTTCCACTGTATCCAAAGTAGCTTGTACTAACTCAGGTCTTTTCAGTCTTCTCTCACCCACCTCATTCCAACAGACAGGAGTCTTGCATCTCCTCCCATATAGTGCCTCATAGGGAGCCATACTGATACTTTGCTAGAAACTATTGTTATAAGTGAACTCCACTAGATGTAACTTCTCATCCTAATTTCCTTTAAAATCGATCACGCAAGCTCTCAACATGTCTTATAGTACTTGGATTACTCTTTCTGTCTGTCCATCTATCTGTAGATGAAAGGCAGTACTAAATTGAAGCTTGGTCCCTAACGTGGCTTGGAGACCTCGCCAGAGATTCGAGGTAAATCTCGAGTTTCAATCGAATGCAATAGTCACAGGAACACCATGCAAGCGTACTACTTGGCTTACATATATTTCAGCATATTTATCCATTGGATAATCCATACACACTGCTAAGAAATGGGTAGATTTAGTCAAACGATTCACTATTACCCAAATAGAATCATGGTCCCTTGACGTTCTCGGTAACCCTTGCACGAAATCCATTGTTACGTGCTCCCATTTCCATTCTAGTATGTCTAGGGATCTTAGCATTCCTGCAGGCTTGCGATGTTCTGCCTTCACTTGTTGACAAGTCAAGCATTGAGAAACGTGCTTAGCAATGTCTACCTTCATACCATTCCACCAGTCCCGTTGAGGTAGGTTTCGATACAACTTTGTATTCCTAAGGTGAATACTATAATTACTCCTATGTGCTTCTCACAGAATTTCCTTCCTTATCTCTTCATTATTGGGGACACATAGTCGTCCTTGGTATCTCACTGTTCCATCCTCAGAAACTTGGAACTCTAGTCTTTTCCCTAACGATACCTCGTCTCGAAACTTCATGATTTCCGAGTCTAACTTTTGTAGTGTTCTAATTTTCCGAATAATTTCTGGTTCAATTCTCAGTGCGGTCAATACACTAGTGAGATGGTCTACTTCTATTTTAAACTCCAAATTTGCTATCGTCTCTAACAAATTCCATTATGTTGCCCTTATACTTGCCATATCGATTGCTGACTTACGACTGAGAGCATCTACTACCTTGTTCACCTTTCCTAGATGGTACAGTATCTCACAGTCGTAATTCTTTAGCAGTTCCATCCACCTTCTTTTCCTCATGTTTAGCTCATTCTTGGAGACTAAATACTTCAAACTTTTGTGATCTGTATAGATTTCAAATTTCTCCCCATACAGATAGTGTCTCGATATCTTCAATGCAAAAATTATTGCCGCCAATTCTAAGTCATGAGTCGGATAGTTCAATTCGAAGGGTTTCAATTGTCTCGATGCATAGGCTATGACTTTTCCATACTGCATTAAGACACATCCCAACCCTTTATGGGAGGCATCATTATAAACTGTGAATCCACCAGATCCAAAAAGAATAGTTAGTATCGAAGCTATGGTCAATCTTTTCTTGAGTTCCTGGAAACTCCTTTCACGTTATTCATTCCATTCAAACTTCACATTTTTCCTAGTTATTTGTGTCATGCCTTAATACTCGAGTGCGCACCCATCCCTCACTGGTCAATTAAAAGCGACATCCCAGGACGCATGGCCGACCCATTCATTTTAATGCACATGCGGAAGCAAATAAAAAAACATTTAGACAATAACACAATGGGATAGGAAAGTACGGCCAATTTTTCACAAAATACCTTTTTATAAACACACAGGTCTATACACAAAGGTTTACAAAAGGGATCGGCTCCCAACAAAAGAGAATTGTCATACGACTACCTCGTCGGACATGATCGCCAATTCTTCGGGATTCACCTCCTAAACTCTGGGGCTTCTGGTCCTCCACCAACACCATCTAAGGATCTAAAAAATGTTATACAATAACCAGTGAGACAATGTCTCAGCAAGTTCAACCCCCTAAGACCCGACCAGGAAGAAAATACACCCCTAGGCCTGGCTCTTCCTGCAGATCAATAAACATAGGTCAGAGGACTTTTCTTGGTGTCAGTCTCTTCTTGCAGATCAATACAATATACAATACATTGAATCCATCAACAAATCAATTCCTCACAACATATTGAATCATCAAATCACGTCACCGCATCAAACCAAGAATTCAGATTGAAACATCGATTACTTGACCTAGTCAATTCCAAAATAACCAGACCATCACATGGTCATTTCAATTACTCAACCCCAACATTGAATTATGGCTCAGCGGGCATGGCCTACTAAATCTTTGGCAATAATGCTGAATTACGGCTCAGTGAGCATGGCCTACTAAATCTTCGGCAATAATGCTGAATTACGGCTCAACGAGCACAACCGATTCCAAGTTCACTAGTAATATTGAATTACGGCTCAGCGAGCACAACCGATTCCAAGTTCGGTGGTAATGTTGAATTACGACTCAGCGAGCACAACCGATTCCAAGTTCGGTGGTAGTTTATGGCCCAAAAAGGCACAACCTCTATAAGGTGGTTTCTTTGATCAAACCCAACAACAACACGCACAACATGTATCATCTCAACTCTCAATAGTCATTCTATTACAACTATAAACCATCACACAATTAATTACTTATAGCCAAGGACGTGGCATTCCACTCTTAAATCCCTCAATTAACAAAGTATCTTGGCCTAATTCCCTCATATTAAGGGTACCCGATAAAATAATCGTGTGTGGGTACACAGTCGGCTTTAGCCAAAATATAATATTTTCCTTTCCATAAATCCCACCATTTTATATGGTCCACCAAAATATTTTTGGCGTTGTAAACCGATGCTCGGTTATTTTCCAATTAAATATTGAAAATAAATAAATTTAGGAATAAAATTCCTAAAATACAAATCATATACAATCAACACAAATTAAAGCTCAATTAAATAAACAGATCATACCACCGCAATCAGCATAAAATTCCGGTCACCGGCTTTATCGGTCTAATTTTCGAAAAATAAATAAATAAATAAATAATTATGAAAATTAATTAATAAATGTAGAAAATGCATACTTAGGTCCGTAAAGCTTAATTATGTGAGGGAACGGGCCGAGAAAAATTCCGACACTTGTTAAATAAATACTTTAGTCTATTTACTCGCTAATTGCATTAAACTAACCACCTAACATGCATCGATAATTAAGTAATTCACTAAACTGTTCTAACTATCCACTAAACCAAGCTTAGTCTAAACTAATAAGCCCTTAAGAGTCATTAACCTACTAAGCGAGGATTAATGAGTTAAACTCACTTGTTAATTGATCCGCTCGAATCAAATCAATGGGGACAAGGCGAGCCTCGATCTTCTCTAAAGCGGGCTTGCCGTTCGGGGTTGGGAACGACCTCAAAATGAGCCAAATAGCTGCCTCGAGACCCACTGGTTTCTGCTCTGTTTGATGGCTAAAATGGTTGGGTGGAGGCTCGATTGAGGTGGGGATGGACCAAGACGGGTTGAACCAGGTCAAAGCAGGGCTGAACGATGGTGAAACGGCAATGCACGACGGCCTGAGCTGACCAGAGAACCTCCTGGGCGCACGGACTAAGTGAGAGAGCACAGCTGGGACAGCGAGGGCTCATGGTGAGCAGGCGAGCGCGCGAAGGGAGCGATGGCGTGTGGTGGTGATCTAGTGGCTAGCTGTGACGGCGAAGGCTGCTCCACGGTTTCTTCTGGGTTGTTGGAGCTGGAAACATGAAGAAGAGGAAGAAGATGGAGGTGCTGGTCGACCGGTTGGGGGAGAGAGAGAAAGGAGGGGGCCACCAAAGCTTTATCCTCATCTTCTTGGTCCCCTTGGTGTGTCCCACCACCAAGCTGCCTTCCACAGCAATTTTCAGCCACCAAACTTCCTCATCAAGCTAGGGAAATGGTCCAATAGTCATAGGCAAGGGGGGCACACGAATTTGATTTGGTCTCTCTTCAATTGGACACCACTTGGCTCTTGAATTAACTCAATTTGGCTTCTATAAATTCAACCAACACTTCATCGATCCATTGGTATTTTTCCTCATCAATTGAACCCACTTACCTCTCAATTGCGTGATCAAAAACGGTCCTTGACATTTTCTGTACAAAAACAACCCTACCTCGACTTTTTCCCAAAAAAGTCTCGGTTTGTAGAAAAATCTTCGAAGACTAAGTCAATGTTCCTAAAATGATTTGTGACATGACAGAACTTTCAATTTCTGAAATCAAATTCAAATTCGTCGTTAATTTCACACTGGCGCATTTTTAGCGTGGCCTAGGTTACCAGGAAGCTTTCAAAAATTTTTAGAGCAAATGACCCGTGGTCAATTATCTTCGAGCCACAATGAACTTATTCGACACATTGCCGACTCTCAATTGTCGTGAAAATCTCGGGGATTCAAATATAGACACAAGATACCAAAACAACAGAAAAATCAGTCTAGTGCCGATCAACGAGAATTTCTCAATTTTGTGGAATCACCCACGTTTAACCACACACCTCAGTCGAACCGACCTATTTCTGATTTACAATCAACTTATATCTGTGTTGTAATGACTCTGCAAATGAGCACGGTCAAACAGTCGATTCCTGGTCGTATCCTCAAGTCTATTGCATTAAATCTCTTAATGACTTCCCCAGATAGTCTAGTTATCTTAGGAGTGATCAGCTCTGAGAATAACACTATAGGCATGTCGATGAAAAGCCTGATTAATTTAATTAAAAGCAGAACTGTAAAATCTAGGATGTCACAATTTGAGTCAACGGGCCTACAAGTCACGAGAATCCTTCTATAAACCTCTTATAGTAACCTGCAAGTCCCAAGAAACTTCGTATTTCGGTTGGCGTTGTTGGTCTTGGCTAATTTAATACAATCTCGACTTTCGTTGGGTCCATCAAGATTCCTTCTCTTGATACCACATGACCTAGGAATATTACCCGGTCCAACCAGAATTCACACTTACTGAATTTGGCATACAAGCTATGGTCTTTAGGGGTTTGCATTATTATTCTTATGTGTTGCTCATGTTCCTCTTGCCCTATTGAGTATATCAAGATGTCATCAATGAAGAAAATTACAAACTAGTCCAAATAGGGTTTGAATACCCTATTCATTAGGTCCATGAATGCTGCTGGGGCGTTTGTCAATCCAAATGGCATAACTACGAACTCGTAATGTCCATAATGAGTCCTAAAGGAAGTCTTAGGAATATCTTCATTTTTAATTCTTAATTGATGATACCTTGACCTTAAGTTTATTTTAGAAAAGATTGAACTCCCTTGCAATTGGTCAAATAGATCGTCAATTCTAGGCAACGGATACTTATTCTTGATTGTTACTTGATTCAATTGCCTATAGTCAATGCAAAGGCGCATTAACCCGTCTTTCTTCTTTACAAATAGGACTGGTGCAACCTATGGAGACGCACTTGGCCTAATGAATCCCTTATCGAGCAATTCTTGCAGCTATACTTTTAGCTCCAGTAGTTATGCCAAAGCCATCCTATATGAGGCTTTTGATATTGGTTCTGTTCCAGGCATTAGTTCGATTACGAACTCGATTTCTTGTTCCAGTGGTAATCTTGGAAGTTCTTCAGGAAATACGTCTGGAAATTCCTGAACCACTCGATTTTCATCCCACTCGAATTTCATCGAATTTGGCTTCTTCCTTAGTATGGTCCTTCACTACTGCCAAGTATCCTTGACACCCTTCGTCAAGAAGTGCATGTGCCTCCACTATCAAAATGAGGACCATTAAGGAGTTTGTTTGGTCTCCATAAAATTCAAAACTAGGCCGATTCAATGGGTTAAACTAAATCATCTTTCTGTAACAGTCCACCCTAGCCCGTTGTTTATGGAGCCAATCCATTCCTATGATAATGTCGAAGTCATACATGACCATCACCACTAGGTCTATTTCCTGATCTCGTCCACCTATAGATATCTTACATCTCTCGTATACTAATGTAGACAATACTACGTCTTTCAATGGCGTAGAAATACAAAGAAGCGTATCAAGAGATTTAGTTTATATTTCACCTAGAGTTTATATTTCACCTAGTCGTCTATATCTTTCAGACACAAAAGAATGTGTAGCACCTGTGTCAGATAATGCATATGTCTTCTTGTCATTTAAAGAAATTGTACCTGAGATAACGTTTTTGGAAGCTTCTGCTTCCTCTTGGGTGATTGCGTACACGCGTCCTTGTGCTAGCGGCCTACGCGGATTTCCTCGTGGAGGTGGTCCGCCTACACGTTGTTGCATTTGTTGCGTCGGATTAACGTTCGACTACAACCCTCCTTATGGTCTGTCCTTCCTAAAGTGACCTTTCTACCCACATCCAAAACACCTCTGGTGATCTAGACAGGGTCTTGGCCCATGTTGTCTACCACACCTTTGATAGAAATTATTTTGATATGGCACCTTACCTGGAGCATGACCACTTCGAATCTTCTTGAAATTTCCAAAATTCTATTTCTTCTTAGAATCCCAAGGTAGCTCTCAGGTTAGATAGGGTGTCACACCCCGATCCTCATGCACGCACACATCCCTTACCTTGGTCGATTTTAAATGCGATATCCTAGGACTACATATCGCCGACCCTTTCCTTTTCATAAGCACATGCGGAAGTAATTATAAATCCCCAGACAGTAAAGTAATGGAATAGAAAAGTAGGGCCATAATTTTTCATAATAAAATTCACAACCTTACTTTTATACATAGCACAACCCATAGTATTTTACCATACTATTCATAGAGGTCTAATCTCACACCTATCTACAAGAACACAAGGTTCACACAAAACGGGATGGGATCTCAGTCCTCATTCGGGTCGTACTCAAGATCTTTCTCTGGATCATCTTCTTCTTCAAAATCTTCTTCCTCCTCAGGTTTCACATCAGGGTTCTCTTCCTCAGATTCCTCCTCCTCAAGCTCCTCATCAGGGTCCTGAAATGGTTATACAATAACCATTGAGACCACGTCTCAGTGAGTTCTACCCCCTAAAACTCGATTAGTAAACCAATATGCTATCCGAGCTGCCTATGCATGCACGGGTCAAAGGACTTACCTTGGCCTCAGATTCCACCTGCAAATTAGCACAATTCAAATAGGCACCCATCATAATATCACGGATCGAAACATTGATGAAATCGACTTAGTCAATTACATGTTAGTCAGACCATTCACCGGCCATTTCCATTCAATCAATCAATTCACAACATCAAATCAAAGTAATGATCAATCGACTTAGTCGATTACATGTTAGCCAAATCTCTCTTGGTCACTCCCAACCATACTATATAATTTCCAGTATAATACCTAGTTACCGAACCACGTATTTTCCCTTAGGCACAATTTCGCCAAGATAATGTAACAATCACCCATCCCACATATTTTCTAAGGTGTCGTTTTTGCCAAGATGATATACAATAAACACTTTTATGTGCATGCTCTCAGGCGTCGTTTTCGCTGGGGTGATATATTTAATCACAGAGCCAATATAAACCAATTAATGTGCATTCTTTCAGGTATTCCAATTACTTTCGGCCACACGGGCACAATACTCGACACACAGAAATGCAGCCACACAGGCACAATCTACGCCACACAGGCACGTTCTACGCCACACATGCATGATCAATTATTGCCACACAGGCACGATATATATTCAACAATTTACGTGCATTCTCTAAGGTGTCCTATACACTAAAGCAATGTAATAATCGCCGAGCCACGTCACGCAGCATCTCTTTTCATCTTTTATAATACCCGATAAAATATCGTGCGTGGGCACAAGGCTAGCCTTAGCCAAAATATAATATTTTCCTTTCCATAACTCCCACATTTTCTGTAGTCCACTCAAATATTTTTGGCATTATCAACCGATGCCTGGTTATTTTTCGATTAATAACCAAAGATTATTCAATTAAAGAATAATTCCCAATTTCACAAATAATTTAGTTTAGCACAAAATAAAGCTTAATTAAATAAACGGACTACACCACGACAATCAACATAAAACTCCGCTCGTCGGATATCCCAGCCTAATTTTCGGAAAATAATTAATTAATTAATTAATTTTGAAAATTAATAAATAAATACTGAAAATCCAATTTACGCCGTAGTGCCTAATAAATCCAATTTATGCCTTCAAGATTATCTTCATGGTCTCCTAATATTTTCTCTACCTTTTAATTCCACAATTAACCACATTAAAGCCAAAATATGCAGCCCTTAACCTAGTTCCGAATTTCATTAATTTGGGCTTCAAATCTTCATCAAATCTTCCAAATTTGATGTCCAATGTCGTAGAAGAAAAAGGCCATACCATTTCTGCCCGTGTCCAATGCCAAATAGCTCAGCCTGAAGTAAAAAATCCCTTAAATCTGGCCCGATTGAATATCCGTTAATTCTCGCAACGTCCAAAACGATTTTCCGTAAAAATCTCGGAATCTCCGAAAATTATTCGGATGATGAGTCGATGTTCCTAAAATAGATTGTGAAACGACAGAACTTTCAATTTTTGAAATCGGGTTCAAATTCACGATTAATTTCCATTCGGCGCGTTTTTAGCGTGACCTAGGCTACTGAGTAGTTTTCAGATATTTTTAGTACAAATGACCCGTGGTTGATTTTCTTCGAGCCACAATGAACCCACTCAACACATTGGCAACTCTTTGTGGTCGTGAAAATCTCAAGGTTTCAATCACGGACACAGGGTACCTAAAACAATAGAAAATCGGTCTAGTGGCGATCGATGAGAATTTTGCAATTAGGGGGAATCACCCACACTTTGATTACACATCTTAGTCAAATCGACCTATCCCTGATCTCTAATCGATTTTGACAATGCCGTAATGACCCTTGCAGACTAGCATGGTCGAGCAGTCGATTTCTGGTCGAATTCTCAAGTCCATTGCATTAAAATCTCTTAGTGACTTCCCCAGATAGTCTAATTGTCTCACAAGTGATCGGCTCTGAGAATAGCACTAAAGACGCGTCGATGAAAGGCCCGATTTATCCGATTGAAATCAGAACCTAAATTTTCAGGATGTCACATAGGGTCTTTTACCCTGTCAGGTATCACTTAGTGCCATCTGTTGTCTTGACTCCATTCGCTCCTTACTTTCCAACGGCTCTCTTATTACTTCTTGCTCCACGAGCTGAGCCCGTTCATAAATTTCATTATAATCTCTCATATTCAGAGGCACCAGTTGCCTCCTGATGTCCATCCTCAGGCCCTTCAGAAATCTCATAGCTTTTTCTTCTTGGTCTTCTACTAGTCTAGGAGCACACCTTGACAACTTAGAAAATTTCACTTCATATTAGTCTATCGTCAGCTCCTTTTGTTCTAGTTGAACAAATTCTGTTATTTTCTTATTCATGGCATAGTCAGAAAAATGCTTTCCGTTGAAAGTCCTGATAAACTCATCGCAGGTTATGGCAGTACCAGGTGGAAAGATTGTGTCTTTAGAGGCTCTCCACCAATATTTGGTGTTACCCTCCAATTGGTACTTCGATAGGGTTATCTTCTCGGTGTCGTTGCAGTTCAACAACCGGAATATCATTTCTATCCCATCAATCCATTATTCTGCCTCTTCGGGACTTCTCATTCTAGTAAACTATGGTGGCTTCAACTTTAGGAATTGTTCCACCAACCCCTGAGTACGACGTTACTCTCCCAGTTGTTGTTGGGGTTGCCTTTCCATCAGATTCCTTATGTTGGCCAACACTTGTAGAATATCTTCCATTCGGGGTTCTGCCCTCAAAGCAGTGGCTTCAGTCCGTGATGGGTGAGAACTTCCTGTTCGTACCATACTTTCCTACAAACTATTGAGTATCCACCGCATGAACAATTAGTGACCCAGTGTCACTAATTGACTAATACGGAAAAGTAACGTTCATACGTTACTGAGATCATATAAGTAACATACACATGTTACTGGCACGCATGGGTAACTCACAATTACTACCAGTAGTTTACGAGTGAAAATCAATCACTTGTTATTCAAAACAAATCAACCACATGCGTTTCATGCCTAAATGTGTGCAATCACCATAACTTCCTTTTTCTACTAGCACACCTTATCACTCCAAACAGAACTTGGCTCTAATACTACTTGAGCTGTGACGACCCTAAGACGACCCTCGACCCATTGGGATCGCCACAACGTTTCTTGTTATTACTATTCTTTCGCTGCGGAAGTGTGTATCGACGACTTCATCATAACTTAAAACAACGCACACGAAATATAAAACCAGGCACTTTTATTTATTTATATTTTTAGATGACTCCGGTCGGAACATCAAGGCCAAAAAGTCCCCTATCTTGGCTAACCCAAAATTTTGTCCCGACCCTCCTACAGTCTATTCACACGATCATCTTCACATCACATCTTGGTTGTCCAAAAATGATACCATCCTCCCCCGGGTCCTCCTCCTACTCGACCCCACTCAAACCGCCATCATCATCCGGAAGTGAAAGCGGCCCCACTATACGCCCATTGACCTGGGCATACAAGACAATGAACCCCATCAGTACGGGGCCCGTCGGTAGACCGACATCCACCGTCAAGATGACCGTCATTTGGATAAACGTGACGTTCGGGAAGTCGGGGTCCACATGCTCCACCTGATCCCAAGTAAGGTCTATGGGAATGCCATAGAGCATGGTGGAAGACGCAAGCTAGAGTGGCATGACTACGTCTCTGAAATGTAATAGTCCCACAAGGGGTGAGTACAACTACTCAGCATATGAAAGCCTATTATACCGTATTACATAAGTCTACCACTACTCACTTGACATATTCCTAAACATGTATTGTGGAAAATGAAATAACTCAAGTTACCAAGACTCTAAAGGAATACCACAAAATAACACATCAGGAGATAAATAGACATTCGGGACAATACAGTAATTGATTCGAATTTGGTTCTAACCGCCGCCATCTTCCGAAGGGGCCCATGTTTGCACCCCTCCAGGCATCTTGCATCCTACCTGGCATCACGAGGGCCTCCAGTTTCTTATTTCAATCCCCGGGCATCCAGAGCATGTTACATTACACCTCCAGGCATCTCGCACCCCATCTGATGTCACGAGGACCTCTGGGGCTCAATCACGTTCCCCAAGCATCCAGAGAGCATTGTTTTCACACCCCTTCAAGCATCCTGACACTCGGGGCATCGTCACCACGGGATCCGACGGCATCAATATCAGTTCCATTCACGGCACAGCACCTAACAGGTTTTATTTATGCCATCCCACATGTCTAAACCAGACCACTATGGACACATAAGACCGAAGTCAACTATCAAATCGGAATTAATACCAGTCTATATTTGACTCGATTTTGACGACTCGCCTAAAGAATTCTAGCTTCCGAACCTTAATCAAAACACGTTGAATTGCCATAACATTACAATATTCACCAATTGACCTCAAAACCGAGTAAGGCAATGATGGAGCCGGACTGACCAGCAACGACTCAACCATACAAGACCGGTACTACCATTCTACGATCATTTGAACCCATGGCTTCACACCCGAACTAGTACCGACGAACGGTCGTTACACGCACCATAAGGCGGATCAACATTGACTCCAACTCAAACTCGCTTAGAATGAACCTGATCACTCCGTACCACCTAGGCGTTGCACACCTCAAGCTCGATCGAAGCTGAACTAGGACCGGACCGCCCAACAAAATTCGAATTATGGAAACCCGTACCAGCTGCCCGAAGATCGGTACCATCCACCATCTTCACACAGACTCGAATTAGTGCTGACTGTGCCGACAGTCGTCACTAGCATACCCGTCCTTCAACCCAGCCCTGATCGACCCACAAATGGACCCAAATCGGAGTAGCTCGAAGTATCCAGACCCAAATTCTGGTCAATCCTAGATTGGACATGCGAGTAGGGCATCGTTACGCAATATAGAGCAACAAGTCCTTCACTTGCCTCAAGTCCACAGACCGCGAGTAGCGGGCGTGGCTGGTAGCGAGGCGACGTGTCGGTGAAGCGAGCTGCAGGCAGAGCTGCGAGCGACATGGGTTGAGGAATGGCGAAGGCGGGCTCTCTTGGTCGGCAATGGCACTGACGCGAGACGGCGATGGAGCTGGTGGTGCGACGATCGGCATCAAGCGATGAAACACGGGTGGAGCAGCGAAGGTATTTGGGTGAGGTTTCCTCTTGGCTAAAAATGAAACAGCAAGGGTCGCCGAGGGAAGAAGAAGGAGCGGTCTTCTTCAGCTTGCCGTTGGTTGACTTCAATAGGCAACAATTTGAGGTTTGGTGGCCGCTCAAACGGAGGGCAGCTGGGTGGAGAGCGTGTCCATCAGCCGAGGTCTTCATTGCCACCTTGCTCTTCATGGATGAACGTGGCAGCTGCATGGTCAAGGTCTCAATCTTATTGACCATCTGAAGAGAAAGAAAGACGTGGCTGAATGGCTTGTGTCTACGTTCCCACTCGTTGGCAGCTTAAAAAGGAACAACGTGGATACCATTCTTGTTGAATTATGTCTCAAGTTTGAATCCATTATACGATACCCGATACGTGCAAAACATTTTCATGCCGAAATGAGAAAGAATGTGCGTGGAGCATTTGATGAAAAATGGCGCAGGATAGGAGCTGAAAGGATCCCGCCCTCGGCTACGCTTCACGTTGGAAATAAAGGCTTCAATCCATGGGATTCTTCTCATTTGGCAGCATGAAATTCTGAAGAGTTGTTCGTCCAACTTTTTCTACGCCATTAAATGCATGCACATGGCCATGGACGTAGAAAACTCGGTCAACACTTGTGGCTTCAGAAGACTATCTAGTAGGCGCCGAATTCTCCTCTCTTCTTGGTCATATTTTGTGGACTTCTTTCGTCTGGTTGCGGATAAAGAAAGAGGGAAGATAAAAGCTATTCTACGCGTGTCAGTGCATGCATGGTCATACGCTTTCTTCTCTCCATGAACAAGAAATTTGAAGACTGCAGCCCACCTCTTTTCACGGATCAATGGCACACGTTTCTGACTATTATCCCTCATCTCTGCCGCCTCTTTAAATGCTTGCCCATGCACATGCATGATCTGCATGCATGCCTACAAATATGGTGGGCGTTCGGTGCCGATTGCGGCTTGTCTTGTGGGCGCCTGCGCTGCAGCATTTAATGAGGCCATTTATTTTCATTTGTTTTGTCTTGTTCTCTGCCGTTCTCCCTATACAAGGAGAAGACGTCTGAAGATGCGAGACAGAGCAAACAGAAAGAGCTCGAGAGAGAGCGAGAAGAAAGAGCTTGAGAGAGTGTGAGAAACGAGAGAGAGCTCAGACAGGTTTTGTGCTAAGTTGAGTCTATTGAGTGAGTTGTTAAACACCGTGGTATCGGGTATAAAATAGAGTTGGGAAACACTTGAGTGCATGTGTGATTGTAATCCTGTAATTTTCTGATTTATAGTGAATTGATTTGCTGGCTCTTCCCGTGGACGTAGGTTCCGACATTTGGACCGAACCACATAAAATTTTGGTGTCCTTTCCTTTATTGTTCCTAGTTTTATTTCGATCGATTTCTATAGCTCCTGACATAATTGCAAAATTACGATCCGCTTCCGCTGCGACGCCGATTACAACAATTCTTGAGTCAATTATTCCCCTTTTGTTGACCGCCGAGTAGTGTTAGTGAAGTCGACGTGATGAAGGTGAGGGTTCTCGGTCCTTCACTTGCTGCGTGCACGTATGTATGGGAATGGAAGGACATGTATGGAACTTAGCTTGGCGACATAGGCGGAGATGTGACGATGAGAGGATGCCACGAGAACGTGACGAAATGTGACATTTCGGTACAGTGATGGTGGTGACGAAACAATGGCGGTAAATGGTGCCAACGACGTAGTCTGACGGCAAACTTGTCAACACGGCACAGACCGTTACGTATTCCAGGTTCAGCGAAATCCAGATATCACAATCACAATATAATATGGAAATGGATTTGGACTTAGGACTTATGGGTAATGAAAATGTCCTAACTACGTAATTTTGAATGGAGAGAGAAGGATGTCCTAAACGTCGATGCCTATTGCAGAGAACCACTTTCTCTCCTATGAATGCTACAGGTTGTTCTTTGTATGGCTGTAGGGAGAGTGGCATCCGATAAACTTTGTGCTTATGCTTTACCGTGCAACAATGTTGCTCCCATTCAAAGATCCTTCAACAAAAAGAACGTGGAAAAAA
The DNA here is from genome assembly GCA_014182885.2 of Eucalyptus caleyi. NCBI lineage: Eukaryota > Viridiplantae > Streptophyta > Magnoliopsida > Myrtales > Myrtaceae > Eucalyptus > Eucalyptus caleyi. Next base: position 17,768,701 of record CM024470.2, read on the forward strand.
AATCAATAGAGGTATTATTGTGGGCACAAAATTTAGTGACAAAAATTAAATTTTGAGTAAGGGATGGTGGCTAAGTGTGGGGTAAAACAAAGGTGTCTTTGGGAGACACAAGTTTGGTCATCCCAACATGTGAAATACTTAAACCTCTCTCATAACCAATAAAAATCTCATCCAGTTCTTCATACTCCGAGTGGAGAGATAGGTTTACTAAGTGGAGAGATAGGTTTACTAAGTCGTTGGCGATGTGGTGGGATGCCCCTAAATCAAGAAGCCATTGTGAGGCTGAGCTTGTGGCGATTGTGTGGTGCACAATAGGTTTAGCATTTGGATGGACTCAGATACGATAGCAAATCTTGGCTATTTGACCGTATTTGTCGGAAAATTGACATAGAGGCGAGAATCATGAGATTGAGATGGGTTGCCTTGTCGGGTGGGGTTTCTATAGGGCTGTTGGCTATCAGAGTTGTTGTGGGCACCACGAGAAGCACCACATCTGTTTTGGGTACGTTCCAACGAGCAACGGACCGACTAGAGTGATTCAGCAGTATACTGAGATGTGACAGGAATGAATTTTGCAACTTTTTCTTCATGTTTAAGGTAGGTCTCATAAGCGACAAGTTTGTCATGTTATTCCTCAAATGAAATAGGATTTTCTCAAACGCAAATTGTAGCCGCTCTTTAAATCTAGGACCAATTCCACGTAAGGCATGAATAATAATATCATCATCTTGAAGGGGTCCATCAATAATAGAGAGTTAGTCGGCAATACACTTTACTTCTTGAAGATATTTGGAAACTGACCTTGATTGATGCGGGATTGTGGACAACTTGTCCTTGAGAGACATTACCCAAGAATGGGATTTGTTGGCATAAAGGTTGGTGAGCTTTTTCAGTGTCCCTTGAGAGGTTTCATTAAATGCAGTGGCAAAATGGATTCAGAATCTGAGCCGAAAATGGCGGATAACAATTGCTGGTCCTAGCGGATCCACAACATGCATATTGCACTGGCTGATCTGGACGAATCAAGTGATGGACAAGGGTGTGTGCCTTCAACAAATTTGAGCATATCATGCCCAACTATATGGCTTGAAGTTGTGCTCGCCAAGAGGGAAAGTTGCCAACTGTGAGCTTCACAAGAAGCTAGATAGTGTTGTCGATGGTGATGAGACCAGTGTTATCGATGGTGATTAGCTCGGTTGTGGAGGAGTTGGTGATGAGATCGATAGCAAAGGAGTTGGCGTTGTCATTGGTTGAACTCATGGTGGTTGCTTCTTTGGTGTCAAAGGAGTTAAGTGACTCGATAACCAGTTGGATTGAAGACTCGGTTGAGCGAAAACGCTTTGATACCATATAAAATCTAAGAGAATCGAGAGAATTATGAGAAAAAGATATTTTACAATTGATACATTTTGCATGAGCTGAGTACATGTATTTATACAAGAGATTACAAGCCGTTTGAACCAATCAAATTGAGTTTACAGTCCCTTGATCTTAGCACTTGCTTGTTATGTTGGATTTTTTCTTAACTTTAGCGCTTGTGTGATTTTATTTGATCTTGATTCCTTGATTTGTGCCATTATCCTTAACAGTGAAAGGATATAGGAATTATTCAAAGAAAAAGTAAGCAATCTATTGCACAGGATACGTTGAAGATAAAAAAAAAAAAAAAAATAGAGTATATTTCCTTTCACGGCATCGCCATTTACTTCCTACAATAATCTAGGGCGCCATTTATTTCATAAAAAAATATAACACTCCAAGAAAATGTTTTTTGAGGAGGTCATTTTCTTGGAGAAAATTATCAAAATTCGAATTTTTAGTTTGTTTCTATTTTTATTATTTTTTTCCATCTTTTGCCATCGAGTCCTAGCCCCGGCAACTAGCCATAGGTGAGCCATGAGCTCGCCTAAGGTCGACAACCTCAAGCCTTGTTGATCTTGGGCAAGCTCGTCGCTTGCTTGTTGCTAGCGGTTGCGTGCTTCATCTTGCTATATCTAGCATGGTCAAGCCTTGCCCAAGGTTTGCGAGGCTCGAGGTTGAGCTCACCACCTCTAGCCTTGCCGGAATGAAGGATTTTACAGACAAAATCAAGCCCAAGCTGTTAAACCAAGCTAAATTAATTCTTTGTAATTTAATTGTATTATACATATGCATTCCTTGCCTCTCGACATATGAGATTAATTCTTTGAAAAATGTAGGTAATAAGAAATTTGACCATCATATTCTCCTTTGATTCTATTACGACATATTTACTAATTTGTTCTGCATATCTATATTCATCACTTCTCTCCCTTTTGTTAGCATAAAAAAGAAAGTAATAAAGCAAACCACTTTAGCAGCAGATTCATTAACAAATCAAAATGTTCAAAAACAATCCATAAACCAAGTTCCAACAATCGATCAAACTTATTCAAAAACACGTCAAGATTAGTTCAAAATAATTTGGATGTGTTTCGTTGGAAGTTTTTTTGCAACAAAATATCTTTGCCAAAAGTCATTCGTAGGTTTTTAATGAAAGGATATAGGTTCTATAGCGACTTCAGATATGAAATATCCAGGCAGATAAGAAATGGCTGCAAACTTTTACTTCAAATTTCAAACCAAATTGTACATTCAAACCATGTTGGAATTTGATCAACAACAAAACTTGAAAGTAGAACCACTTTCACAGCTATACACGTACACAAACAGTGCCAAAATTTCATTGACAACAAAACTTAAGAACGTACAAGATGTAATGTCAGAATTTATTCAACACACTCACCTAGGATAAAGATACTTGCTGAAATTTAATCAATGATGCGAATCGGAAAGCTATAGCTAAGAGAAAATAAATTGCAATGTAGAAAAGTAAAGATAATCAAAAGATAATATTTTGATTGATTTGTGAGGGGTCTTTGAAGAGTACAATGTGGCTATGTAAAGCCTACAATCGATGGATGTTATAAACAAAGGTTACAAACAGTTACTATAAATAGATAACTTCCAAGTGGTTACAAGAGGTTACAAAGAGAAGTCAAAAAAAGAGGTCACAAATGGTTACTATAAAGAAATAACTTTTTAGTGGTTACGAGTAGTGACAAAGAGAAGTTACAAATAGAGGTTGCAAAACAAAGGTTTATGTAGACTCCACTAATCTTGACAGTTGTGTCCGAAATTGTTGACTCTACTTTTGTCAATTCCTTCACGTTTGTCAATTACATGTCGATAGTAACTAAAAATTAAACATTTATTGGTGCAAATAGGATGAGGAAGGCGTATTGGTCAAGAAAGAATGGTCCCAGTTAGTTGAGACTGTGATGTCTTAGGCACGTCATGCACTACACGTGTCCTTTCCATTTATACTCATAATTATAATTATACATGCGGAAGCATTATAAAATACATCACAACATATTATACAAGAAAGTCGCGCAAGTTTAATACATATGTTTCTTCTTTATACAAACACCAGTACTTATTATCAAAACATATAGTCCTAGGACATGTGGGTTGTGGGCTCACTAATTTTACTACTCCATTACTATTTAATAGAGCCACTATCCAACTAAGGAGTTGATGGTCTCATGCATCACCCCATTCCTTTCACCATCATATCTCAAAGGGACCATCCTACACACTGAAAAAAATAAGGGGTGAAAGCTTAGTAAATGAAATGCCTAGATCAAAGGTAGGAGATGGTCCTAATATTCAACTTGGCACCAATCAAATAACATGACTTTAAGGTAATACAAGATAATCATGCATGAACAAGTTCTCTTTCTTTCTTTCTTCTTATTTATTATTTTTTTTGGTGACCGAGGAACCGCCGGAGATCATCCTTCGGGGATCACACGACCCTCTAGTGCCCGGTGGCACCGTCAAGCCTCGCCACAAGCCGCTATTTAAACGTAAACCTCGGGGGAGGCTAGCCTAGGACCCCAACACCAAGACCCCCTGCTTAAGATACTTCAGCAACGAGAGGGTTCAAACCCTCGACCTCGGCGTGGTTGGGTTTCTCTTTCATCAGTAATGAGAGGGTTCGAACACCAAGACCCCCCGCTTAAGATACTTCAGCAACAAGAGGGTTCGAACCCTTGACCTTGGCGTGAGGGGGAGAACGCACACTAACTGCACTGCCGGTGGTTAGGTTTCTCTTTCTTTTCTATCATGATATGCCAATAAAAAGTGTATGTTAATGGAAAATAACATGGCATAAGATTAACCATTCAGAAGCGAGTGGATGGCATAATATTTTATGATGCACCACTATACACATGATTATACAAAGGCAAATTCATTCTTGTCATGCAATTCGCCACCACACACACAAGTGAATTCATACATGTCATGCATTCCACCAATAGTATACATATATTCCATACTTGTCATGGAACTTACCAATATACATCGATAAATTCATACTCGTCACGAATCTCACCCACACTCATAGGTGAATTCATATTGGTCATGAAGCTCACCAACACTCATAGGTGAGTTCATACTTATCATGGCTAGGACCTTGCTATAGCAAAGGTCTTCTTCACATGTCATCATAGCGATACACATCATTATAACATATCCAAACAAAACGTACAAATACTTGGGTTTAGAATATAAACATACTCAGACAAAACATGCAAATACTTGGGTCTAGAACATAACTAACTAGGACTCAAAACGTATAAATACTCGGGTTTAGAGGTTTAAAACATGAATCAGGCTCATCCCTTCTACATGCATTATGTTACCACACCCTGAGGAAATAACTCAAACACTTACTAGGCATGAAAACATTCATTAAAAAAAAAAATCAAAACATCAAAACATCACAACATATCAATACATAACTATATAATAAAGTCACATAACAACCAGCCAAGTCAAAAGCACTAAGTGGATCAACCCAACGTAGCGCCAAGGCTTTTTACTTACCTCTAAAGTAACTTCAAATTCAGAGTCTAAGCCACCTCGCCCGAACCAGAAAATCAAAATAGGATCTTGATATTTTACTTCTATTTCTTTTAGAAAACGAAAAAAGAAAGAGAGAGTTGGTGATAGCTAGTTTTGGAGGATTTTTTCTACACAGCCAAAAATTTATAGGAAAATGAAATGGAGTAACAAAGGTTTAAAGTCATCATGACCTTGAGTTAAGTTGCCAAGTGCTCCGATGGATAAACTTCAAGTGTCCCCTATGAGTCTAGCTAATAAACAAATAGTCCAATGAATGAAATTCGAGTGTCCTTGTGGAACTAGATAAAGCACAAATGGTCCAATAGAACTTTGACAAAAGAAGATATTTTGGAGGGAATAACAATAAACCATTCCCATTGGGCCAAGCAAGTGCATGAATCATCCATGCATTAATGAATGAGAGTTAAAATTGATAAGATAATGTATGATATTAAGGCTACCAAGTGCAAGGCATCAAATTAAAGCATGTACTTAAAATCTTTGATAGAAGATGAGAAGTGGCATGTTAAATGAGAAAGAATAGAGTTTTAAGAAACTGACTCTCATTCTGAACATCTTGTTCTTTATGTAAATGTGGCTAAAAAATATTTTCAAGCCATAAAAATAAATGAAAATTTTAAAAATTAGGAAAATCTCAAATTAATCAATTTGAAACCCAAATACCTTCAAATATGAAATTTGAAACATACCAACAAGTTCTATTAATAGTTTAGTGACGAATTAAATACCCTTTTTTTTTTATACCTTTAAGGCATATATCAAATTTTATACACTAGATTCTATCGTCTCAAACTCCTAGCAATCCAATCATGAAAATTAGTCCAAGATACTGTTATCGAATATGAAAATTTTGGAGGTCACACATAGAGGATGATAGTATTACGTGGGCAAGTGTTTCTTGAGGGTTGCCACTTCCTCCTATAGAGCTTTAACGTCCTCCTTCAATTTCCCCACTTGCTCTCTCAGATATTGTAGTTCATATTCATTTTGAAATGTAGCATTTGGTTTTGATATTTGAGTCATCTAAAAGTATTTCGCCAGTTTTGATTCTAGTGAAAAATGTTTCACCAAATGCTGCGTTTTTGTTTTATTATAGGAGACTCGGGTTTTGTGTTGAGCTCAGATAGAGAATGTCAAACACAAAGGGAGTTTTATTCTCAACTTTATATACAACGCTTGACAATCAATGCTTTGATGACTCAAAGACTAACCACTGCTACGCACAAATTACACAAGAATTCAATCAATGATGTAATCTGGACACTAACAACTAGATAGTCTAAAACCTTGAACCCAAGCTATGTCAAAATTTAATCTACGACATAGCATGCTTTAGGTGTAGAGCTAGAATCTAATCAATAGTAATACTCCTGGATAGATAACACAATGCAGGAATTTAATGTACGACACTGAGCTTGTGGAGCAACATCGGAATTTAATCGATGATAGTCGACTGGATAGAGATGTGCGCTAGAATTTAATCAATGATGAGAATCTTGAAAACTACAACTAAAGTGTGATAAAGTAAAAACAATTGATGTGTTGTTTGGGGGGCATTCTATTTGGAGAAGCTGTGGTATTTATAGGGTGGATTGATATTCCTCAGTCAGCTATTCTTCCTTGGGCACCACTCTTTGCAATCTACATGTTTTTTTCATTTCTTCTAGACGACTTTATCCTTTAGGAACGCTTCCTTACCCATCAATGACGTCCGTGCACCTTGCTCATCAAGTAAATAACCATTTAATATTTCTACACAAATTTCTCACAATAATTATTCTCGCTTAAGTTCTAGTGCTAATCTCATTTAATCTTCAAATTTGGTGTGCTATCCTCATAGCTTGACACGTGGCCATCAATTACTTGGCCATCGACTCTAGAGTTGGCTTTTAGAATTCCATTAAGGCTCAACTTCAATGGCCTCCATGAAAGCCGTTTACCTTTAATTTCATGAACAAAAACCAACACAATTCATCCAACCAAAATAGGGCGTTTCATCTAATATCCTCTTATGACTAGCACATAGTTACAAGGGTAAATTTGGGTGTCAACATATGCCCCCTTTAAAAGAAATAAATTTTGTGACATCCTCATTCTGACCTAATTTTTCATAACGGAATTGTTTCGGCAAGCGATCAACGGACAAGATTGTCTTGAGGATTGGTAGGCCACGAGGACATCAGAAAGGGCCATTTAGGGGCAAAAACTCGGTTTTCATTAACAAGGACACGCAAGTGCAGAAAAGTGGAAACAGGCCATAGACGGGGACCTAATGGCCTGACCTTAAGTGGGTGGCCCAAAGCCCACACGCCCAAGAGGTGGGTGGCCAACGGAGGCTCATGGGCCCTTCAAGCCCATCAACTCCTCTAATGACAAGATCTTGGCATTAAATTCATGAAAAGATGTGAATAGTGAGAGATCTTGGTGAAGTGACCGCAACACCCTTCCATTGGACTAAGGACAAAATGGCAAGATAGGAAATTGGCTAGGAAAGGGGGCGTCCATGCAAGGAGTAGGCAGTAACTTGAAGGAGGTTGAAACCTAACCTAGTCTAGTCCAATCCTAGCTACATGAGTGCAATCCACCTTCCATTAACGCTATATCTTGCTTCTAATCTAGGCAACCTTGATTGATATTAGCCAAGAGAAGTAATGGGGCATTAATTGAGACTTGACCTCACTCTCTCTCCTCTCTTCCTCTCCTTCATCGCCAGCCACTCCCCTCAGTCTCACTTTCTCTTATTTTGCTCACTTGAACTCCAAACACACCTTCTCTTTCTCTCTTGGTGACCAAAACCCCTAGCCTTCCTCATCTTCATTTCAAGCTTGTTCTTCACTTGTTTACTCTTGTTTTCCTCATCAGCGACCATTCGTTGAACCTCAACACTGGACTGCCCTTTTTCATCGCTGAACCGCCATCCAAGCCAATCGATCAGCCTCCTCAAGGGTTGTTTGGTGCTATGCAGCCCTCATTGGAGCTCCCTCTCGCTCATTTCTTCTCCAATCTAGTCCCTCGCAAAGCCTAGAGATCATGCCGACACCGAACTACCGCCGGACCACTGTTGGGCCACCACCAGAGGCGCGACCAGCCACTGTCCAACTCCTTCACACACTAAGGATGTAAAACCAGCTACTATCCGGTCTTGTTATCCCTTCCCCTAACACATTTTGAAGTCTGAGTCTTTTGTGAATGGTTTTCTAGCCTTTGATTAGGGCTTTTGTTGCTTTAGGGAGTAGTTTAGGACTTATGAGTAGTTATATGATGATTTGTTGCCGTGATAAGTTATTGCCGAACTTAGATAGGTTATCGTCGAACTTAGATAGGTTATCGAGTTTCAAAATGATAGGTTATCTCGTTTAGGGCGATAAGTTAACGGTTATTATGAGTAAAATTGATATGTGGCTCTATTATTCCATATTATAATGATATGCTATTATGTGCTATGAAGATTAGTGGTTAAATGTGATATTTGGGTTATGTGCTATGAGGATTAGTGGTTAGATGTGATATTTAGGAAATGTGCTAAGACAATTAGCGGTTAGATGTGATATTGGGGTTATGTGCTACGAGGATTAATGGTTAGATGTGATATTTGGATTATGTGCTATGAGAATCAGTGGTTAGATGTGACTTTCTCATTAAGATCGGATGCCCCCAAATCAACAAGATGCCGTTCGTGAATGGATTTCGGAATGAAACTCCTTACAAGAATGCCCCCAAGTCAACGGGATATTGTGCTCAATGGGGTGAAACAATGCCCGATTACGCTAAATGATTGCGAACCTTCAGGTTGGCCTTCGGTCCTAAGTGGTCGTAATAATCTGGACAAATGTGTATTGAAGTGCATGAGATTCGTGTGTGTTTAGGTCTAGATTATTGCATGGCATGAGTGCGTGAATTAGACCATAATGTGCATTTGTATGTTTGGCTTGAGAGGATGAAATATATATTATGGAATCGCCTATGTGTATGTATTGATGGCATTTAATAATAGATTTGTTGTTATGAGGATAGTGAGAGAAAAGCAAGAAGACCGTTGCTATGTTTTGCCATCAATAGAAATTGCTTGTTTAGGGCGCTTCCTTGTTTAGGGCGCTTCCGAGGTAAATGACTTCCCTACACGAGGTCTCGAAAGTTCATTCATTGAGTTTATCTCATATTTGTTTGTTGAAATATTTATAGGCCCTAAGAATAGTTGAGCCGTTCTAACAGATTCGTTTTGGCCTCCCTGTTGAGCACAGTGAAGAGGTGACGAAGTACCTGATAGCGGGGGGACCGATGCGCACTATATGCATTACGTCATGACCATTTGGGTCAATGAGGGTCTGCTTAACCTCGTGCCACACTGATTCATGGATTGGTACTTTTGGGTGGGTGGTGAGAACCATGGCCCCATCTGCAGCTTCGACGGTCCACCGGGTGTCGAAGGCTCTAGGGAAGGCATTAGCTAGGATGCCAAGGATGGGGACAATCCCAATGGGGAGGTGTCCGACCCTGAACTCGATCCCGATCTAATTATCGAGCCGGAGCCATGGATCCTAGAGGCTATAAGAGCTTAGGTAGTAGTGGGGTTGTCAGCACTTTTTGGACCACTCTCGTAGTATTAGAGGTGTAGGTATACTCGGGGCCCCTTTCGTAAGAGGTCGTGGTGAATCAGTTAGGCGTGTCAAATGTGATGAAGCTGATTATTTAACCCTTGAACTTGTGGTGTATGAGATGTTGACTCGTGACACTATTATATACATATGAATATGTTTTTAACTATCCTTGTTGATTGATGGTTGGAGATTTGTTTGCATTTCCACTTGTGCATTTTAAATGTTATCATGACTCAGGTTGGTGACCCCTTCGATGAGTGTGAGTTGTCGCGTGGCCCTAAAGGTTTAGGGCATGACAAATTTGAATTTATTTCTTTTAAAAAAATACCTCGTTTTCGCACGGCCATCCAAGGTGATCATGCCTTTCTATCTTCTAACATCTTTTCCCTGATATGGATTTTCATTCCCTGTATTATCTCAACATGTCTCCCCTAATTTCACAAATAATTTTCTTTCCTTTTTCTTCCTTGAGGCTTTGCCTTCTATCAGTATCCCCTCAAGGATTCCATTACTGTATTTCGTCTTCTTGCTTTGCCCTATTTTCAAATTCTTTTACGATTCCTTTCATCTACTCTTCATCACCTGCCATGGCACCCTAGAAAACCTCTGCATATGACTTAGCAGACTACATTAGCAATTTGATCACTCTCCAAACAAGGGAACATGCTAAAGATTGTCGTTTTTGCCTGTTGAACGAGGTTGAGGATGTGATGAGTTGCTTCCTTCTAGGTCCCCAACATTATTGACTGTAATAGAGTTCCTCCTCCACTCAAAGCTTGCTTTCTTACTAGGCATGAGACCTTGCTTTTCAACACGGCTCTTTTCAAGATGTCTAGTCTTTAGTTTCTCCTTGATTTCGTGGATTTCCTTCACTTGAAGCAGATTTCTGTAAATAGTATCTTCGACTATGGAATGATGAACCAACTCGACTTGCTTGGATGAATGCTAAGATTGTGAAGACGTTTGCGATCAGTATGTCTTCTTATGATGTAAGACGAGGATTGGAAGGATATGTTGTAAGCTTCTGGTCGCCTTCCATTAACTGTTTCTTCTTCCCTTGGGGACCTATGACTATTACCTTACTGGATATGCACACTATGCCAGTTTTCAAATACTTCGTCGTCCTGTTGAGCAGTTTGTGGTTGAAATTCCTTTTCTCATCTCAGATGGATTTTTTGCACATAGTAAGTTCCTTGAATGGTTTGGTAGAGAGACCAGTTCTGTAGATGAAAAGAAATGTATTATTTTCTTACTGTACTGATTATGAAGATACATTTTCTGCTATGCCACACTTAAAAGTTAAAAAGGACTATCTCTAAATAGCTGCAAATTTTGTGTGCAATAGGTGCATTGCCCTGGCTCCGGTAGTTCTCGCTTCTTTGTTTAGAGGGTTAATTTTACAAGCTTGGATGTCATTATACCTTAAATTTCTTTTTAACCTAAGTTCTTATGACCTGCCTTAGTACCCTCAGCTAGGCATAGCATCCAGAGGGTCTCTTTTGGGCTATTGACTTTTGAATCGTTTACCTAAGAAGACTCTTTTCAGTGTCTCTCCTTTTCTGCATTATTTTCAAAACCATCTTGGAAGTTGATCACAAGGAAATTGACTTTTTTCCCCTATAAGAATGAGGAGCATTACTACCGTTTTGATTCTAATAGTATTAACTCTTTCCAAGATTTATGGATTCGTGCATAATCTCCAGTAGACCTTCCATTATGTTTATCTACAAAGGGTCGATTCTACCTAGGTTTCAAAGTATACTCCCCTCATTACTGTGCAAGCCAATTTGGCCTCTTTCAGGCCATTCCCATGCCTATTCCTTGCTCAATTGATTTTTCCCAATTGAAGAAGAAAGAGTATAATCTGAAAGATCATAGGCCCCTAGCTTGCTGTGCTGAGATAACCGAGACCATGTACGCCAGATATTCCTAAGATCTTAAAAGAGAATTCCAACCTTGTCCTGGTCAACTCCCTGAATGGACAACATGGTGGGTCAACTTTACTTATGAGGGTCCTCATGAAGAAGGTATCACAACAGCAGTCGATCGAATTAAACATATGAAAAAATCAAAATAGGGTCATCCTAACTATACTTCCGCTCTGGCCATATCTAGTGTCAATACCCTACTCAGTAACCCTTTGTTTGCACCAAGTGATCCTCTCTTTGAGTTTCTACCTGATCTTAATGAGCTCGAAAAACCTAACGATGATGCTATCGACCGTCTTAATGACGCAAATGAAGGTACGTCATCTCTATACATCGGTTCTTATAGATTCTTTATGTTTCTTCTTGTATGTATATGTCTTTTGCTTAAGAGAGGCTATATGCTCCGAATTCAAATAGAGGGCCACTGGTATAGCTATTGAAGAAAAGGAAAAGAACTCATTCTATTTTCCCAAAGAAGTGATCCAAAGTACTTTTTGACGTCCCTGTTTCAACTTTTTTTGCTTCTTTAAGAAGATCTTTAGCAATTGACACTCCACCAGCCTCTGTTTCTTTGAAGAAGACTCCTACATATGAAGTTTTAGTCATTTTCACTCTTCCAACAGGGCTTCATGGTGCCATTGACGATGGAGCAAAAGACATTCCTTTTATGCCTACTCCTTCAATAGAGCTTCTTCGTATCATTGATGGAGCAAATGATGTTCCCACTATGCCTACTCCTTCAACAGAGTTTCTTGGCACCGTCGACAATGCTATCTCCTCTAATCCAATCATTTGTTCTCCATATCAGCCAGAGCATGATGATCCTAATCTTTTTGTATTAGCTGTTCATCGTAAGTTCTATTTGATTGCCTTTTAATTATAGACATACCATGAACCTTGCAATGATCGTCTATTTCTAGACGACAGCAGAGCCCACCATTGCAACTGGCTATATTGAGTGCATTGAAGTTGAAAATATTACAACTGGTAATGTTGAACATGTTGAAGCTCCTACTAGCTCAACACCATCTTACCTATACGTGCTCCATTTCTAAGTCCTGGTATGTATTTCCTCTCTTGGTTTTTATTAGTTATTTCATTATCCTTCTAGTTTTAATTGTTCATCTCATGTTACCAGCTGATCTTTCGCCTATTGTCCCTGTTTCCAAAAATGCTAACCCTATTATCGGGACTTCCACTCCTCAAATTGATATATCTCCTCAAACTGAGCCTTAAGTTAACACTGTCGGTGTTTGTTTCGATAAACAAGCATATGTGCATAAGTAATTAAGATCAAAAGTTTGATCACAGCGGAAGTAAAAACGCTTATACACGTGTTTCCAAAACATTTTCGTGCATTTCAACAAAAACGCATAGAAGAGCTAAAGGGGCTAATCATATTAACCTTGTATCGTGCTCCAAATTTGGTTTAGAAGTTTCTTCGACTTCTGAGCACGAACGTCTGATGTCCTCACAGTAATAGTTATAATGTTCTTCAGACTTTGACCACAAACGTCTGACACCTTCTAGCAACACCGGTTTTGACGTACTTGGACTCTTGACTACGAACGTCTAACGTCTTCTGATAATATTGGTTTTGACATTCTTCATATGCATAATGTCTAATCTCTTTGTAGGCTCTGACGTTCTTAAGATCCAGCCCCTTCATCAGAAATTTTATTTCTAGCCCAACTCAATCTGATTGGCTCAATTGCAAAAATATTTGCAATATTCGTTCTCTCATTCAAATGTCATTCTAATTGGTTATGGTGTGTGACATCACTAGGTTCATCACAAAGCTCGCAACAACGCTTGTACTAACACATTAGCATAACCAAGAGAATTGATTGTTTAGCTCAATCTCTTGTTCCTGCAAACCATGAGTGACATCTAGCAATATATCATGGCTGCCTAGACAGTGTGAAATGTTTTCAGAACATAATGAACCTGTCAGCTTTGGCGACTGTGTAATTCAATCATTTTTTCTCACCATGTCTCGATCAAATGGCCATGAAACTATTGGTCAAGCCACCAATTCGATCATATGCCCAAATCTAATTGACATTTATTATTAAAGATATGAACCATTCATTCTTGGTTATAACCCCAGCCGAGAATTTAAATACAATTTCATGGTTAGATTGCATAAGACATCAATCTTGTATATCCATATATATTAAGAAGACAAATTCTATATTGCGCATGCATGTGCCTTCGTATGTGAACAAACTATGACCATCAAGTACAGAGACGGTATGATGAAGCGTCCATCTGCGCACTTGTGAACCATAGCCATCCAACATACAAGTCAGCATTGTGCCTCAGGTTTAAGGATCTTACACCCGACCAAAGCATGAACGATCAAACATTGACCCTGCTAAAAGCTTCCATGTTGCCAATCGTTCTATGTATGTCACATTCAGTGAACTTGTCCAAGACAAGTACTTGTGCTCTAGCTCGGACATCACAATGCCCAATGACTTATGACTCATCATCCTCTCAAGTATCCAATACTAAATAGTGAAGCTTGAGAACACACCGTGTCACGCCCCGATCCTCGGGTACGCACACATCCTTCTACTTGGTCGATTTTAGAATGCAATATCCCAGGACTATGTATCGCCGACCCTTTCATTTATTAAGCATGCGGAAGCAGTTATAAATCCCCAGACAATAAAACAATGGGATAGAAAAGCAGGCTATATTTTTCATATTGAAATTTACAACCAAACCTTTATACATGGCATTAGACAGAGCACTTCACAAACTATTCACAACTTCAGAGTCTCACTCTATCTACACATATACAAAGGGTTCACAAAGAGATGGGATTTCAATCCTCATCTAAGTCATACTCGGGATCATCCTGATCCTCCTCTGACTCCTCTTCACTCAGATCATTCTCTTCCTCAGTTTCACCATAGAGTTCTCCTTCTCAGATTCCTCCTCCTCAGCTCCTCATTGGGATCCTGTAATGTTTTCCCCAAACCGGGATGAGACTACGTCTCAGCGAGTTCTACCTCACTAAGACTCAATTAGGAAACCAATACGCTAACCGGGCTGCCTATGCACACACGGGTCAGAGGACTTACCTTGGCCTCAGATTCAACCTGCATATTAGTACAGTTCAATAGGCACTCAAGCAATCATATCACAGATCGATATCTCGATCAATCGACCGAGTCGATCGCACGCCAACAAGACCACTCACTGTCAATTCCATTCAATCAATCATTTCACAACATCATATCAAAGCAATGATCAATCGACCTAGTCGATTACGTGTTAGTTGGACCATTTCTAGGTCATCACACTCCACATTATATAATCTCCAATAGTACACTTAGCCACCGAGCTACATTAATGCTCTCTGGCGTCTATTCGCTAAGGTGATGTACAATAAACACTTTGTGCACAGACTCTTAGGCATTCCAATTACTTTCAGCCACACGGGCACGATACTCGACATACATAAATACGGTCACGCAGGCACAATCTCCGCCACACGGGCACGATACTTGACACATAGAAATACGGCCACGCAGGCACAATCTCCGCCACATGGGCATGTTCTATGCCACACAGGCATGATCGATTATCACTATGATCAATTATCGCCACACAGGCATAATCAATTATTGCCACACAGGCATGATAAACTATCGCCACACGGGCTTGATCATTATTCAACAATTTACGTGCATTCTCTAAGGCATCATACATGCCAAAGCGATGTAATAATCGCCGAGCCACATCACACAACATTTCTCCTCATCTTTTATCATCATTGATAAAACATCGTGCGTAGGTACACGATTGGCCTTAGCCAAAATATAATGATTTCGATTCCACAAATCCCACCATTATTAGCGTCCACCAAAACACTTTTGGTGCTGTCAACCGACACCCGATTATTTTCCAATTAATTTTCCAAATTAATTAATCCAGGAAAATAATCTTATAATCACAATTAATTCACTTCAGCACAAAATAAAGCTCAATTAAATAAACAGACTGTGCCACGACGATCAGCACGAAATTTTGGTCGTCGGCCATCAAATTCTTAATTTCCGAAAAATAATTAATTAATTAATTAATTTCGAAAATTAATTAATAAATATTAAAAATTCCATTTAGCTCAAAATAAAGCCAATTTAAATAAACGAGCTGCACCATGATCATTAGCATAATATTCCGGTCACTGACCATCTCAACCTTAATTTCCGAAAAATCAATAATTAAATAATTAATTTCAAAAAATTAAACAATTAACATTAAAAATTCAATTTAGCTCAAAATAAAGCCCGATTAAATAAACAGACTTCACCACGGTCATGAGCATAATATTCCGGTCACTGGCCATCCACTTGAATTTTCGGAAAATAATTAATTAATTAATTTAATTCCGAAAATTAATATTTAAATACCAAAAATTCCACTTAGGCCCGAATTGCCAAATTGAAGCCCGATGAGGGTCGGGAAAATTCCAAGACACTTCCAATAAATAGTAGACCATGTCTACTTGCCAATTGCACAATCAATTTGTCTAATTCGCATCACAATTGGCTAATAAACACTAATCCATACTAATCTAACCATCTAAACCTAATTAATTAAAACTAATCAACCCTTAAGCATCATTAGTCTACTAAGAGAGGATTAGTGAGATTACTCACAAGAATCGTGCGCAAAACGTATCAATCCGACGGGGACGACACGAGGAACGATTCTTCCCAAAGCACGGCTCGGGTTCGGGGCCCGGAAACAGCCCAAAAGCGGGCTCGAACCAGCTAGAAACCCACTCTATGGGTTGCTGGTTAGCTGCGAAACAGGGGAAAACATAGATGGTTAGGGGCGGAGAAGGGTTCGAGAGAGCGGGCGGAGCTCCGGGGAGAGCCGGTGGAGGTCCGGCGGCTTCAAACGGTGGTCAGAGGTGGTCGGATCGAGCTGGACAAAGGCCGAACAGGGCCAGGTCGCGCGGGGGAGAGACGGCTGCGAGCGACGGACGCGGGGCGGAGCGCGCAGCGTGCGCGGGCGGGCGTCGCGCGAACGGAGGTCCGGCTCTGGCGCGGCGGCGACGAGCAGCTGGCTGCTGCTCCTGCTTCGATTCGCTTCTGTCTTCGCACGAACCAGAAAGGAGAAGGAGAAGAAGGGCGGCGACGACTGAGGGACGAAGATGGGTGGCGGAACGGTGAAGCGCGGGCGGTGGGATGAGCCGCGACGGCTGAGGGGCGAGCTGCTGCTACTCGGCTTCTTCAGCTTCTGGTTTTGTTCGCTTCAGCAAAGAGAGAGTTGAGAAGGAGAGAGAGTGTCGAGAGAGAAGGAGAGAGGAGAGAGAAGAAGAGATAAGAGAGAAGAGAAGGGATAAGAAGAAAGCTTTGACCAGTCAAAGTAGAGAGAGAGAGAGAAGAAGAGGCCAATTTGCAATTGGCAAAAAGGGGGTGTTCGGTGGGGGTGCGCACGAAGGGGGAAGGGAGAGGAGAGAGAAGAGAGAGAGAGAAAAAAGAGAGAAAAGGGAGAGAGAGAAAAAAGAAAAGAATAATACTATTCTTATTTTTCTTTTCTCTTTCTATTTCCCTTTCTATTTTCTTTTGGTCTTCCATTTTTCCTCCGATAATTTCTTTATTGAAATTTCGGACTCGCCAATAAATTGACAGACGATGAGACGATCCTAAAAGTGAATTGTGACACACCCGAATATTCGATTCCCAAAACCGAATTAAATTTCATGATTAAAATCGACCGGACGCGATTTTAGTCCAATCCAACCAAATAGGTAGCTTTTAGGGATTTTACCGCGGTTATATCCCTTAACGGCTTCACCTAATATGTTAGCTAACTCGTGAGTGATCAGTTCAGAGAAAAAGGACCATAGGCGCGCCGACGATATGCACATTTCACTTTATCGAAAATGGATTGAATTTCAGGATGTCACACACCGTTCTCAATAGGATCATTAATATCCTCTCAATGATCCACCAACCAAGAACTGTTTAAAGATTCAGCATAATTGTAAACCTGTCACAAATATTCTTAATACCTTAAGAATATGTTCAGTCGTAGCTAATTTTATGGATTTTATTCATATAAATTGGACAATGAATGAAAAATTTATTTGTCATTAAATAATCCATATCATGTAACTATTACATGGTTGCTTTAGGGCATACAACTAACAATCTCTCACTTACATTAAAACCTACCTATCTCATGTCTCAAACTCATCTTGGTAAGATGTCTTTCAAAAGAAGATTGAGACAATGCTTTAGTTAAGGGATCCGCCACATTTTCCGCTCAGGCTATTTTTTGTAAGGTGATATCACCTCTCTTAACAATTTTTCTGATGAGATAGTAGCGCCTCTAAATGTGCTTGGATTTCTGGTGAGACCTTGGTTCTTTAGCCTAAGCTATTGCCCCTGTGACATCTCAAAATTCGACCCTATTTAGGAAGGATGTGATAAGGGGTTTTACTCCTATCAATGCGCAATTAGTAGAATTAGATTTTGAATTAGTTTGGGAGCCATTTAAGAGTGTTAAACCTATTGGGAAAGGCAATTTAGGATTCCGATGCACATGACCAGAGAACTTAACCATGGATTGACAATTCAATCATAAGGATCGATGAGGGACATTACCTAATAAAATCCCTTATTTATCAGTGAACCCAGAATTTTGGGTAAGTGGAATTGGGCCGGAAATTGGAAGCCTAATGGGGGCCCATGAATTTGGAAAGGCCCAATGAGCCACATTCCCTTTAAAATTCGTCCACAAAGGCCCAAATAGATGGAAATTAAAGTTTTGCCCTTTTAGGCCCATTAAGCTTGTTTAGGCCCAAATTGAATTAACTAATCCCAAGCCCATTAAGACAAATAGACCATCTTGGACCTGGCCCATGTGCATAAATAGTAACCTAGCTTCTAGAAAACTTTGACTTTTGTGGCAAGATGGAGGGATATGATTTATTCTTGCTCCCCAAGTTGGAATGGAGGGCCAAGATGTGTTCTTGCTCCCCAAGTTAGGACAAGAAGTCAAGGGGCATGGAATGGCCAACTTCTTCCCCAAGTTTTCCTCTTTGTCCATCATTTCTCTCACTTTCTCTCTCTACCCCTCATTTGGACGAATTTGCTCCATCACTCTCCCTCATCTCATACCCATTTCTCTCTCCTTTTTCTCTTGGTTGTGTGGCTATGAGCCACCATCCCCCATTTAGCTCACCAAGCTACCCTTGCGGCGAGATCTCGTCGTGTGACATCCTAAAATTCCAGTTCTGTTTTCAATTAAATAAATTGGGCTTTTTATCTATGCGCCTATAGTGCTATTCTCTGAGCTGGTCACTCATGAGATAACTAGATTATCGGGGGGAAGCCATTAAGAGATTTTAATGCAATAAGACTTGAGAATTCGACCAGAAATCGACTACTCGACCATGCTCATCTGCAGAGATCATTACAGCACAATTAAAAATTGATCAGGGATTAGAGATAGGTCAGTTCGACTAAGATAGGTGATCAAAGTGTGGGTGATTCCATCAGATTGCAAAATTATGGTCGATTGGTACTAGATCGATTTTTCTATCGTTTTGGTACCTTGTGCCCGCATTTGAAACCTCAAGATTTTCACGGCTACGAAGAGTCACTAATGTGTCGAAGATGTACAATGTGCCTAGAAAATAATCGATAATGGGTCAATTGCACTGAAAATTTCTGAAAGCTATCCAGTAGGCTAGGTTACGCTAAAATTGCGCTAGATTAAAATTAACTGCAAATTTGAATCCATTTCAGAAATTGAAAGTTCTATCATGTCACAGGTCATTTTAGCAATGTCAACTCATCCTCCGGATATTTTTCTGCAAACCGGGGTTTTTGGCGGAAATTCAAAGTAGGGGCGTTTTTGACCGACAAATTCAGGAGACTGTTTTTTATCACGTTTTTGGGAGGCAAATTGGTTCTATTGGTGAGGGAAAATGTCAATTGGGTCGAAGATACCTTGGTTGAATTTATGGGAGCCGAATTGAAACAATTCAAGAGGGAATTGAAGTAGATTTGGGAGAAAATGTTGTAAATTCGTAGCCCCCTTGGTCCTCAACCTTTGGACCACTTCCTTGGCTTCCTAAGGAAGCTTGGTGGCTGCAAAGTGTGCTGAGTAAGCTGGCAAAACCGGCGGGGCCTTGGTCAAGGGGACAAAGGGGTGAGATTGAGCAAAGGTGGCCCTCTCCAAGCTTGTGTTGTCCCCTATCTTCTTCCCTTAGCTACTTTATCCATTGTTGTATGATTTTGAAAGTCCAAAACTAGAGAGAAACCAAACAAAAACCAGAGGAGAGTTCCCCTAGCCATCGCACGTCCGCCTGAAGTTGTCGGAGCCACCGCACGCCGTCGCTCGCACCTGCTCACCCGCACGCATCACTATACCCCTGCCGCGCCCAGCTACTCATCCCACGAGCCTAGCCCATCCCCCGAGCCATCCCTGGTCACCATCAAGACTCAGGCCATCGTCCAACTCACCTCTGTCGCCATGAAGCTCCGCCGTTGCCGACCTAGCCCTGCTGCACTATCACCGTCCATCCTTGTTGCTCAAGCAGCCTCTCGGCTCATCAAGCAAAATTGCATGCTAGCAAGCCTCTGTGGGCTTCGAGGCCCACTTTGGACCCCTTCCGGGCCTCGTCGGGTGTCGCCGCTTTGGAGTTTGTTGCCCGTCTCCACGTCGCCTTCACCGTGGACTCATTGGATTACAAAACCGGTGAGTTTACTCACTAATCACCGCTTAGGGAGTTAATGATGCTTAAGAGTTGATTAATTTAGGCTAATTAGGGATTAGGTGGTTAGTTAGAATGGATTAGCAATTTAATTACTCGTTATTGCATGTTAGGTGGTTAGAGTAGCGTAATTAGCAACTAGATAGGTTGTATTATTTATCTAGATAGGTTCATAAATTTTCTGGGCCTGTCTTGGTATTTAATTAGGCTTTTCTAGCCTAAGTTTGCATCTATGGCATTTATTAGTATTTATTTAATTAATTTTGGTAATTATTTATTTATTTATTTATTATTTTCCAAAAATTATACTAGTATAGTCAGTGATCGGAATTTCGTGCTGATCGCAATGGTATATGTGGTTTATTTATTTGAGTGCTAAATTGTGCAAATTAAGTGTTAATTGTAATTTTGGGTTTTTATCCCACAATTTACTAATTTCAGTATTTAATTAAAAAATTACTGGGCATCGGTCTGAGCCAAAAATGTTTTTATAGATTATATAATTAGTGGGATTTTATAAAATAATGATATTATATTTTTGGCTTAGGCCTACCGTGTACCCACACATGATTATTTTTTTTCGGGTATTGTGAAATCGGTGAAATTGTGAGTTGATGATAATAATATATCTATATCAGCTTCGGTGAGCGATACTATCTATCTATATCAGCTTAGGCGAACATTTATTATATATCAGATTCGGTGAGCATATATCAGCTTTGGTGAGCATATATTAGCTTCGGTGAGCTATACTATCTATCTATATTAGCTTAGGCGAGCATTTATAATATATCAGCTTAGGTGAGCAGTGATCGTTTCAATGAAGCGATTTCATCGATAGTATTGTTTGATAGATAATATTGATTGGGTTGATTGATAAATGGTATCGATGGTATTGAATCAATTGGATTGATTGATTGGTTGAGGTTTATGAATTGTACTAACTTGCAGGAAGGAACTAAGGCAAAGGCAAGTCCTCTATCTCGTGTGTGTATAGGTATCCTGTAGCTGTATTTCCATCCTAATTAGAGTTAGGGGGTGAACTTACTGAGACATTGTCTCATCCCGTTGTAAGTTAACATTTACAGGTCCTTAAATGGCTATACCTCCTAAGTGTTTTAGCCAACCGAAGAAGGTCACCAAATAGATCTCTCAGATTCCTCTTCCGGGGAGCCAAGGAGCCTAGGTCTACGAGCTCGTGAGATCCATTTTCTGGGTTGATGCGGGTCTATCCCGGAAGGTACCCAATCAATTCAGATTGTGGTATCATCATGGGCGAGATGGACCCAGAGAAGGCCCCCTTTCAGAGTCTGAGATTTCTAGGTTGGTGCTGGAAATCGCTTTTGGCAATGGTACAACTGACCCTCCTGGTGGTTTAGTGGTAGACTCAAGTTCCCTAGAGCCAAAGACCCTGGAGTATTCGGTTGAGAGTTCGAATGCTTAGAGGACCTATAGCTCCTCTACCTTTTGTAGACCATGTGAATAGACTAGTATTATATATGACTTAGTCTGATGTGTATATAAAGTGTGTTGTGGTTTTCAAAATTGTGGCCCTGCTTTTTTATCCCATCTTTCTATTGTCTGGGGATTTATTTATTCGCTTCCGTATGTGCATTAAAATAAATGGGTTGGCGACGCATCCTTGGACGTCACATTTTTAGTCAACCACTGAGGGATGGGCACGTGCTCGTGGATCGAGGTGTGACACGCCGTGCTATTGTTCCTACGTGTTGGCCACGAGTCCCAAGCCATTGTTGGACCTCCCCCAAGTCGTGTGCTACTCTTCCTTGGTTGTTCTAGCTTTGCCATGGGCTACCGGCTGCCGATCAGCCACCACCAAGCTTGGAATCAAGAGTGAGTTGCTTTCTAGCCCTTGAATAGGGCTGTTATTGCATTTTGGAATTAGTTTAGGGTTAGATTAAGGTTAAATGATGTTTTGTTGATGTGATGAGTGGGTTTTGCATGATAAGTGATCATAGGATTTGGATAGGTTATCATGCTTTGCTGATAGGTTATCAGGATAGGTTATCATGCTTTATCGATAGGTTATCGGGATAGGTTATTATGCTTTGCCGATAGGTTGTCGCGATAGGTTATCATGTGTTTCCGATAGGTTATCGTGATAGGATATAATAGACTGCGATAGGTTATCATGATAAGCCTTTTTAATAACCCGATAAGCTATTGAAATGTGATAAGTGGAGATGTGATAAGTTATTATGTTGTGACATGTTATAATAATATGAAATAAGTCATTGTATAGGTTATGATGGCATGTGTCACGCCCCAAACCTCGAGCGCGCACACATCCCTCAGTGGTTGATAAAAAAATTTGTGACGTCCCAGGACGTGTCGCCGACCCATTTATTTTAATGCACATACGGAAGCGAATTAACTAATCCCCTGACAACAACATACAAGAGATAAAAAGTAGGACAACAAATTTCAAATCAACACATCATTAAAAACCACAATCTGGTTTACAAACGGAGGCCAACTCTAGGGTCTAAGTACAGGAGGTCTATCTTCAAAATAACTTCTGAGCCACCCATGCTCCTGACCATTCCGCCTTAAGCTCCGAGCTCTTCACATTAGGGACTTGAAAAGTTAAGCCCATGACGGGGTGAAACAATATCTCAACAAGTTCACCCCCTAAACCCGACTAAGCAGATAATACACCTAAAGGCAACATATACACACAACCAATGAGACTCACCTCGCCACAATTCCTTCTTGCACATTAGTACAATTCATAAAACATATGCATATGATCAATGTACTCATCAATTGAAGTATCTCACTATTAAACCAATCAAGCACGTGAGTCTCGATTACAAGGTCAAATCGTTATAACACATCCCATACCGTGCCACACAATTTCGTCCCATAATCTTACGCGGGTAACTCATATCGGTAGTTCAAAATCCACACTTGATATTCATTATCAATATTCAAATTCAATAATTAATACTCAATTTCAATTGCAATCTCAATACTCAATACTCAATCTCTATACTCCAATAATAGACTCAAGATCAAACTCAAGGCTCCAGAGGTAGTTCCCATGCGACTCAGGTCACCATGTAACACTTAGCCCTTGATTACAAATAGCAATAGTATAAGGCACTAGAGGTGACTCACACGAGTTTTGATATCGTGTAGTATTTAGCCATTGACCACAAAAAACAATTGTACAAGGCACTAGAGGTGACTCACACAAGTTTATGTATCGTGTAGTACTTAGCCCTTCACTATGTATGATAATATTGCAAGGCTCTAGAGGTAGTTTCCATGTGACTCAAGTCACCATGTAACACTTAGCCCTTGATTACTATAGGCAACGGTATAAGGCACTAGTGGTGACTCACACGAGTCTCACTATCGTGTAATACTTAATCTTTTACTTGCTCACGACCCATTGGGTTCCCTCAACATGACACATATCACCTCAACTTTCAATAGTCAACATGCCCGACTATAAACCATCACACGATTATTCACTCACGGCCAAGGACATTGTGCTTCGCACTTAAATTCCTCAATTAAAATAATGTCCTGACCTATTTTCTCCGTGTTAAAAATACTCGATAAAAATAATCGTGTGTGGGTACACGGTCGGCCTAAACCAAAAATGCAATATATTTCTTTTCAAAAATCCCACTATTTATTATAGTGCCTCAAAACATTTTTGGCGTTAAAAACTGACACCCGGTGTTTTCTGATTAAATACCGATTTTACACAATTTTGGGATAAATACCCAAAATTACAATCACCACTTAATTTACACAAAATAGCATTCAATTAAATAAACCAAGCACACCATTGCAATTGGCCTAAAAGTCTAGTCACCGGCTATCCCAGTATAATTTTCGGAAAATAATAAATAATTAAATAAATACTAAAAATAATTAAATAAATACAATTAAATGGCATAAATAGAAAATTAGGCCGAAAAAGCCTCATTAAATACCGAAACAAACTCGGAAAGTTCCCGAACCAATCTAAATAAATACTATAGCTTATCTACTCTCTAATTAAGTCGATTTAACCACCTAACATGCATAAACAAATAATTAAATCACTAATCCGTTCTAACTAACCACCTAAACCATACTTAGCATAAATTAATCAACCATTAAGCATCATTAACTCCCTAAGCAGAGTTTAGTGAGTAAACACACCGGTTTAGCGCAAAAACTGATTCACGGCGGCGACAACGCAACGGCGGTCGAAACTCGAGCTTACGAAGGTGCCAACAGGAGCCCAAACCGGGCTGAAAAAGCCTTGCAAGCCCATATTGAAACTGCTGGGCTCTGCTTGACTAGGCTACAGCTGTGGGCTAGGTTCAATTGCGGGCTGCACGTGGTTGAAGATGGGCTGGTTGGTGAGTCGGAACTAGGCTGAAATATGCGTGGGCTGAGCTTGTGGGACATTGTTGCTGGAGGGGACGAGACGAAGGAGCTACTGGCGGTTGATTTGGTGGCAGAGGTGGGTGGACGTGCTGGCAGCTAGCGCATGAAGGAGCTGCTGAAGTCAACCTCGGGCTTTGATGGAAGGAAGTTGACTCGGTGGATGGCATGCGAGCGTGCTGCTAGGTGGGGATCCAATGGAGCGAAGATGGGGGAAAAAGCCAGTGGAGGGTGGCATGTGAAGAGAGTAGAGTAGATGCTAGTGATTTGGTATAGGCGGAGGGGAGTTTGGTGGGTTGACTTCAACACCTGGGATGGAGGAGACAAATGAAGATGGAGCAGCAGAACTGAGTTGGAGAAGTGGGCTTTGAAGGAACAAAATGAAAAGAAAAGTAGAAGCAGCTCGTCCAAGGGGAAGGGTGATCGAGCCGAGGGAAAATGAAAGGAAGAAAAGGCAGAACAGAAGGGTCGGGGGAAAGCAACGCACAAAGAAGGAGGGGATTAGCTGAGGCGTGTGTGAGAAGCCGGTGGGGGGGAAGAAAGTCAAAACAAATATCAATACATAAATGCTTGGTCCCCTAAAGTCCTCATGCATATCACCTTTGGTCCCCCACATTAATTTCTTGCATAATTTCCACAAAAAACTCAATTTGGTGCCAAATGTTGCAGCCCCCTCTCAAGCCTCCGAATTTCACAATTTGGACTCCAATTCAATCCGATTTGGTTCTCAAAATCTCCATGCTAATAGACTTGGTCCCCACTTACTTTCTTGCATGTAAATTCCCCAAAATAACCAACTTTGGACAGCAAAATTGGTCAGTTCCCTCGCCCATCCGAATTCTATTTCCTTTTTCCGAAATGTCCGAAATTCAATTTCTTAACAAATCTCTCCAATTTGATGGCCAAATTTGCTGCGGAGGAAGCTTACACAATTTCCGTAATTTTCTTTCACCAAGTAGTTCACTTTGGAGGCCAAAAATCCCTTAAATTTGGCCCCTCCAAAATTTCTTTCTTTTCCGAATTGTCTGAATTGATTTTCCGTAAAAATCCTGGGCTCGCCAAAAATTCTTCGAACGATGAGTCGACGTTCATAAAATAAATTGTGACATAACAGAACTTTCAATTTCTAAAATCGAGTTCAATTTTCGTGGTTAATTTCAATCTGACGTGATTTTAGCGTGACCTAACCTATCGGGTAGCTTTTAGGAATTTTTTGTGCAATTGACCCATGGTTGATTATTTTCGAGCCACAATATACGTCTTCGACACATTGGCGACTCTTAGTTGTCGTGAAAATCTCGAGGTTTCAAATACGGACACAAGGTACCCAAAACGACAGAAAAATCGGTCTAGTGCCGATCGACAGGTACTTTGCAATTAGGTGAAATCTCCCGCACTTTGATCGTATATCTCAATTAAATTGACCCATCTTTGATCTCTGATCGATTTTGACAGTGCCGTAATGACCCTTGCAGATTAGCACAGTCGAGTAGTCGATTCCTAGTCGAATTCTCAAGTCTATTGCATTTATATTTCTTAACGGCTTCACCTGATAGGCTAGTTATCTCGTGAGTGGCCAACTCAGAGAAAAGAACTATAGGCACGTCGATGAAAAGCCCAACTTATTCAATCGAAAACAGAACCTGAAAATCATGATGTCACAGCATGTGATAGATTTATCTTACTTTGATAAGAGTTCTATATGTCATGAGTCCTAATTTGATTGATGTAGTGTTGGTTGCTAAAGTTGAGTATAGTGCATGCTTATGTACCTGTTAGAATGGGAAAATAATAAAGATTATGGTATTTGTTTATTCTAGCCAATTAATAAGCATGTGAGGTATGTGGAAAGATGGCATGTTGAAGTGTTCAAGTGATGTATTTGGGTGATATGATATGAGATACAAGTATGACATGATGGCATATGACTAATTAGTGTGTACATGTGAATATGTGAAAACATAGTATGATGGAGTGTTTAAAGCGCCATTATGAGATAGTATGCCATGAGATAGAAGTATGATTAATTTGACAAATGCATGATTGGGATGTGATCACGTGGCATGACAGCATGATATGGTTGTTTGTAATTAGTGCTATTGCATATTGTATGAGCATTACACACTCTTCCATCGATTAATGAGAAATATATGAAATGAGCTTGTGTGATCATTTAATACCCTGATGCGTATGATTATGCGGGACGACGCCTAATTAAGTTTGGAGTGTTGTATGCTCATGTGATCACTTAATACCCTGATGTGTATGATTATGCGGGCTGTCCTGATGCGTATGATTATGCAGGACGACGCCTAACTAAGTTTGGAGTGTTTTATGCTCGTGTGATCACTTAATACCCTGATGCGTATGATTATGCGAGGTGGTGACTATCCTGATACGTATGATTATGCGAGATGATGCCTAATTAAGTTTGGAGTGTTGTATGCTCGTGTGATCGCCTAAATATGCACATGATTATGCGGGGTGATGGCCGTCTTGATGCGTATGATTATGCGGGACGATGCCAAATTAAGTTTGGAGTGAATGTATGCTTGTGCGATCATCTAAATACCCCGATGCATATGATTATGTGAGGTAGTGAACCCGTCCTGATGTGTATGATTATGTGGGACGATGCCTAATTAAGTTCGGATGCCTCCAAGTCAACGGGATGCCGTTCGCGAATGGATTTCAAAACGAAGCTCCTTATTGGAATGCTGTCCTAAGGCGTATGCATACGCGGGATGATGTCGTGCTCAATAAGGCAGGACGATGCCCAATTATGCTGGATGCGAACCTTCGGGTTGGCCCTGGGTCCTGAGTGGCGTAATAATCTGGACATGTTGTGTGAAAAGTGCATGAGTGCATGAATGCATATTTTGAAAAGCGATAAGCGATGCTACAGTCTACACACATGTGACATGAGATTAATATATAGGTAGGTCTGGATTAATGCACATTATGGATGCATGACTATGTTATATTGCATGTTTTTTTTTTTTTTTTAATGTTTGGCTCATGAGTGTATGACCTATTTAAAGAATTGTTTACATGTGACATCCTAATTTTCTGAGTCTGTTTTTGATTAAATGAATTGGGCTTTTCATCAACATAACTATAGTTCTTTTCCCTTAGCTGATCACTCACGAGATAACTAGTTTATTAGGTGAAGCTGTTAAGGAATCTAAACGCAATAGACTTGAGAATTCGACCAAGAATCAATTGCTTGACCGTGCTAATCTGCAAGGGTCAATACGGCATGGTCAAAATCGATCAGAGACCAGAGATAGGTCGGTTCGACAGAGGCATCTGATTAGAGTGTGGATGATTTCACATGATTGCAAAATTTCTGTCGAAAGGCACTAAACTAATTTTTCTGTCATTTCTATACCTTGTCCCATATTTGAAACCCAGAGATTTTCATGACAACAGAGAGTCGTCAATGTGTCGAAGATGTACAATGTGGCTCGAAAATAATCGACCACGGGTCAAATACGCTAAAAATTCCTAAAAGCTACCCGATAGGTTAGGTCACATTAAAATGACATCCGGTTGAAATTAACCATGAAATTGAACCCAATTTCATAAATTGAAAGTTTTGTCATGTCACGATTCATTTTAGGAACATCGACTCATCCTCCAAAGATTTTTCGGCAAACCCTTGTTTTTGGTGAAATTCATGTTTGGGCTATTTTGGACTGGGAAAATTAGAGGACCATTTTTGGGTGGATTTTGGCATTCAAGTTGGTTCAATTGGCAACGGAATTGCAAGAATTTAATGTGAATACCTTGGTTGTCACACCCCATACCTCGAGCGCGCGCACATACCTCGGTGGTCGATCAATTGCGACATTCCAGGACACATCGTTGACCCATTCATTTTAAGGCACATGCATAAGCGAAATAAAAACTACTGATAGCAAACAGTATTGGATAGAAAAGCAGGACAACAAATTCACAAACCACACTTTTAGAAACAAACTAGTCTGTCTACAAAAAGATCGGCCCTAAAAAAGAAGCTATCCTATGACCTACTAGTCGGACAGATTCGCCAATCCTTCAAACTCCACTTCAATAGGCTCTGGGGGCTTCGGGTCCTCCACAACCCCATTAGGAGGGTCAGCTGCACCTTGCCCAGAGCAGCGTTGACTACAACAATGGGGAAATCAAAACCTTGAAGGGGACTTTCCCTATATCCATTGAGCCCATGGTGAAACCACACCTGTTGACACCTAAT
Organism: Eucalyptus caleyi; assembly: GCA_014182885.2. Taxonomy (NCBI): domain Eukaryota; kingdom Viridiplantae; phylum Streptophyta; class Magnoliopsida; order Myrtales; family Myrtaceae; genus Eucalyptus; species Eucalyptus caleyi. The sequence goes on from CM024470.2 coordinate 17,797,579, forward strand.
CTTTTAGAAAATAACAAATAAAATAGAGCATTTGGTTATGGAGGGAAATTTTGAAAAAAAATTTGGATAATAAAACATTTGGTTGTTGAACATATCTCCTCATCTCAAATTCAAAATTCAACGCTCGTGTGATTTTGGAGCCACTAATCTTATTGAGTAGTTGAGTGAATATTGGGAAATCTTCACTTATTTGTTGAGTCTTCCCTCTATAAATAGAGAGTGCGAGATGTGAAAGAAGGGGGGGCTTCTCTTCGTCTATCATCGAAGGAAAAAATAGAAAAGTGAAGAGAAAAAAAGAAAAGTGTGGAGGGTTTTCTCTTCATCGAAAAAAAAAAGAAAAGAGAATAGCCAAAAAGGTGAAAACAGAGGAAAATGGGCTTCGGTTCTTGAAGGAAAAAGAAGAAAAGTCAAAAGAAAAAATGTGCAGAAAGAGAGCAGAGTGAAAGCGACGGGTGAGAGGGACTTGAGGAGAGAGAAAGTAAAAAAAAGTCACTGTGCTTCTTCTCCGAGAGGTCCTCACCTGACTCCGTTGCTGCTCATTGTGCTTCCTGATGCCGCGACCATCGTCTCCAGGCACCCTGCTGCTCCGCGCCACAACATCGCGCCAGCTCTGCGCCACCGCGCCGTTGCCGCTCTCTATAGCACCGCAACCCCTCCGATGTTATAACACTCTCGACTGACGCTCCCTCCGCCACTCCCAACTGCAGCAGACCTTCACCCGACGCCCCGCACGGGCGACTTGCGACTGCCAGAGCGCCGCACGCCTCCATTGCCGTGTTTCCGCCACTGCCATTTCGTCAGTTTTCCCCGAAGCTCACCACAACCCTTCTACCTCCGTTGCTACGCATCTTCACCACCGCTACTCCCTCTACAGCAGCCCAAACCAGTTCTAGTAGTTCGACACCCCTGCCCGCGACGTGGCTACTCCTCCGCTCTGCTCAACAGTGATACTTGACGCCGAGTCTTCGTTGCTCCGAGCTCGAGCTGCACACTGCTACTACTCTGCCGATGCTTGCAGCGCACCTCGCCGTTCCACTCGCCGTCCGCCAACGCTCACCGCGCCACTGCCTGCCTTTGCCGAAATTCCGACACTAGCGACACCGAAGCCTACCGCCCACCGTCCCTTTTGCTAACCCATTAGGTAGTTTTATTTTATTTTTCCTTTATTTTATGTTGTTTTACTTACCCTTTTTAAATTTCAATATTATTGCATAGGAAGGTGATTTTTATTTTATAAATACTGTAGGCATTATCCATAGGGTTTTGTTTAAAATTACTATAATTATTAATTTGATCCGTAAGACGTTGGATTATTTTTATAATTATATTAATTTTTGGGTTTTGATAGTATTTTAATTGTTAAATCACTACAGAGTTAAAATAACTGTTAATTTAATCCATGAGACAACGGATTATTTTTTCGGTTATTTTAATTCTTATCTTGTTTTTTTTTTATAATTATTTGTTTTGGAAAGATAAAAAAACACTAAAAAACTAAAAAAATCAAAAAGTATAAAAAAATCTAAATCTTGCATCAAAGTTTTTAGGCTTAGTAAATTAGGATTGCATCATGTTATATCATATCTAGAACTTAGGTACTTAGGTCCATACATATTTCATATTTAAGGCAACGCATTTTGATTTTTAGGATTCATATAGCATTAGGATAATTTTCCTTTAATAAAACCAAAACAAAAAAAAAACAAAAAATGTTATTTAGGTTATATAGATTTCATAATGTGCACATTACATGTTGCACTTCAGTTAGTGGGTCATAGGTTAATGTTTTAATATTCTCGTCATATAGTTTTTTAATAAAAAAAGCCAAAGATTAGTATTGCACCATTATGATGTTTTTCTTAATAAGAATTATTAAGTCATTTTTAAAAAAGAAAACACAAAAGTCATTTATTTGGTTAGTTAATAGGTTAGTTCATAATTAATCCCATTTCATGTCATCATTGTTAGTATAGGTTGTATATATGTATTAAAAAATCATTAAAAAAATCATAAAAAGAACATGTATATAGAATTACCATGCCATCCATCCCACATCATGTAGCACATACATATTTAGGATTATGTAAATTAGATTGCACACATATTGTAATGATTCAAATTATATCACATGAATTGCATCTCATATGTCATTAATGTAAAACTCATGCATATCAAACTTAGATTAAGATTGCATATAATTAACATTTTTAAAAGAAAAAGAAAAATTAGGTGTCATGTCATTTAGAAATCATGTTTAGGGCATGCATTTTTATTAGCATTTTTGTAAGTCTTTCTTTAGGGAGGGGACCTTAATGAAGTTGTAGTTTATAATTTCTTATCATTTATCACTTCGGTTGATTGAATGTTATTTCATTGATTGTGCACCTACATGACCACCATTTGCATGTTAGTAGCTTAGGTTAAAATTAATCAAGACTGCCTGCAAAATATTTTTGAAATTAAAATGGCAAGGTACCAAAAGGGCGTTAGATTTTTCTAGCGTAACCATGTCCCCGGACCTATTGAATATCTGGTTCGCAAAAGTAAAGTATTCTCCTATACTTTACTTGGGTTTCTAACCAACCCTAATTGGTTAGTGGCGGCTCCAAATTGAGTATAATTGCATGTTTAAATGAGTTAATTTCTTAGTACTAGGTCACGATTGATAGGACTTGGGAGAGTCCGTGCCAAGTCTTCGGGCTGAGTAATCCAATAGCCTTCTTTGAGTAATTCACCATAAAAAATTAGGTCATGACAACGCCCTGAACCAATGAGGTACCCTCTGAGATAGGCCCTCATTAACCCAGATAGTGGTCACCACCAGCTCATGGATCCAGTGACTCTTGGGGACAGGGACGTCTATACTCCACTTAGCAACCCTCCGAGGCTGACGAAAACATATCGGAGGGGCTGCCATCTAAGGGCCTAAAAAGTTAAGCCCACAACGTGGTGAGACAACGTCTCAGCAAGTTCACCCCCTAAACCCCTATTAGGAAGGAAATACGCCTAGAGTAGTCTAACCACACATCACATAAGACTTTCCTCATCTCAGTTCCTTCCTGCACGTCAGCACAGTTCAAATACTCAATGCATATAATAGACGCACACATCAATTGGAACGCCTCACTCATCTCTCAATCAAACACAGGAGTCCTAATTATAACGCCAAACCGTTATGACACGTCCCATACCATGTCACACAGTTTCATCTCATAATCAGGCGCATCTAACTCAATCAATTATGCTTTCTAATTTTATCACAGCCCAACAGCCACAGCCTACTTGACGTTCAGCGGTCTTCTGGCGTAACCAGGTATCATCTCACCCCATTGAGCACGGCAACATCTACATCTAGATGACAATTTTGAAGGAGCATCGGTTCAGAATCTACTGCGACTAGCATCCGTTGTCTAGGGGCATCCTATATAGGGGCATCGTCCAGTTTAACAGCTCGTGACGGATTCTCATAGCCATTACATGATTATTCAATCCCGGCCAAGGATACTGTGTATTGTCCTCAAATGTCTCAATTAAAATAGTGAACTTGGCCTAATTTCTTCATATTAAAAACATGGTGAAAATAATCATGTGTGGGTACTTAAAAAGTGATATCCTTCATTTTAAAAATCCCACTATTTATTATAGTACTTAAAAACATTTTGGCGTCAAAACCAACACTCGGTATTTTCTAATCAATTACCAAAATTTCAGAGTTTTGAAATAATAACCCGAAATTAACAATCACCACTCAATTGCACAATTTAGCAAGCGGTTGCATAAAGCGAGCACACCACTATAATCTACGAAATTCCGATTACCGAGTATCCTCGTATAATTTTCGAAAAATATTAAATAATTAAATAAATTACAAAATTAATGAAATAAATGCAAATTATAAAGATAAATACATACTTAAGCTAATAATGCTAATCTAACCACCTATTGGACTAATTAAATTATTCTAACCATCCTAATTACAAGACAACATAATAAACTAACTAACTACAATCTCTAACCATCCTAATCGTGTGTGTTTCTTTTTTTTTTTTTTTATAAATATTTTGTTTGGCAGCGAGAATACCAGGTACGTCCTTAATTTAAGTGTTAAATGTTCTTGCAGATGGGAGGTATAAGGGGGGTAGTTTTTGCTAACCCTTGTCTTGCAGGTTGGAGTTAAGGATAAATGTTTGAATTTAAACTATAGAAGTTGTTTGCATTTAAACTGTTGTGCATATTTTATTGTTTTAATACTACACTATTGCACACACAACCTGCTGCCGGACCTGGGCTGCGATAGGATTCTTAGGATGGTGTTGAGAAAGATACTTCCTCCAAAGCGAGACTGCTATGTAGAGGTTAACCTTCTCTTCCCCGAAAGTTTTTCATGGTGCTGAATGTGTTTGTCCATATCCGCGAGACTGTGTGATTATAGTACATTTCATTCGACCGAGCCGGAGTTAGGGGGACCTAACACGTTACGCGAGACTGCGACGGTTAGATCATCCTCTTAACTCCACTTTCTTAAGCCGTTTAGGTAGAAATCGAGCCTCACATTTCATGCATGTGTCTAGGTGATTGCCATCCCTTCCCAGTGAAAGTAAGTTGTTTAAATTCTCACTTCTGCAATTTACTTACTTGCAATTTCGTCGATCCATGACAATAGGTTTCATCGTCAATCTTGTTTTATATGCGATGGGGAAAACCGATTTGCAATTCATTTCGGCTCCCAAAAAAGAGCTCAAAATGTGGTTGGACCAGTTAGATGAAGAAGGTTAGAGATATGTGAAAGCCCGGATCGCCCGACTTCTTCCGTTGTTAGAGATCAACATCCACTCTGGTGTTATACAGGCGTTGCCTCACTTCTGGTGTCCACAGACTTCCACCTTTGTGTTTGGTGAGTTCGAACTAACTCCAACACTAGAAGAGTATAGTGTTGCCATTGGAATGCCATTGGAAAATGAACTTATTAGGCCGCCTATCAGTATTGATTCTATTTATGAATTATCACAATTTTTAAAAATCAAGGCTGAAACAGTAAGAAAGGTTGTTAAATCCAATTGCTATACATGCCCATTTTCATTCTTGGAAGAGTGTTTTGCAAACCAACAAATGATTTCAAAAGCCAGGATTTTCATGTTAACATTTTTTGGACTAATCGTTTTTCCTTATCGAAAAAATGCCATTAATCCTTCAATTTCTTGGGTGGTTAATCGGGTTTGTGACGGGTTAAATTATGTCAATATGGTTTTAGCTTAAACATTTTTGTCATTAAACTATTTCAAACAAAATGAAGAAAAAACCATACGTGCCATTCCTGAACTTTTACAAATATGGACCTTATGAAACAATTTAAGATTGATGATTTAAGGCACCCCATACAAAAATTTGTGGTCCTGGAACATTTTTCCCCAAATAAAAAGTACACCCGTTTGATTAATTTTTTTTAAAAACCCTAATCCTAAGGCATTCTTATGGCATACTAAATGGCTCCATGTTGAGGAGGCCCGTTTCTCTCACAAGTATGATGGGCCAATTCCGTTGCTAGGCCTTTCTGGTGCTACTTCTTATTACCCATATAGGGTGGCCCATCAGTATAAAGCTCTTCAAGAAGTTCCTCCACCTCCCAAGATAGATTTGTTCCAAGTTCGTTTCATTCATAAGGATTATGACTACTTCAACGAGATCCTAATGGTCATTGCTGCGTGGAATGAATGCCACCCAGAGAAGATTTTGGTGCCCAAGAGACTGAAGGGCGAGGAGGAGATTCACCATGCATTGATGTTCTACATCCAGCAACACCAGATTCCTGTCGCCTTGCGTCCAGTGGTCCCTAATGTGACTGAAAAGCCTACTCAGCGAGCACAATTTGAGCATCTTAAGCGGAAAGTGGAAATGATCGAAGCTGAAAATAAAAAGTTTCGCAAGGCGTTGGTTTCCCGAAAGCATATAAAATGAGATGTTTTGGTTTCTTAGTTCAATGTTTAGGGACCTTGATTTCAATTAAGTGCTTTCAATTTTTAAGTTCAATGTTTAGGGATTTGAATTTCAATTCTTAGTTCATTGTTAGGAAGTTTGGTTCAACATTTAAAATAAATTTTGAATAAAATCAAGTGATTAGACCATTGTCATGGGCCATTTTCCTATCTTGTCATTAGTTCTTACATTATCTCTTTTACCATTAGGTAACAACACGGCTCACCCAAGATCGCCAATCCGTACTTGTTCTAGGGCAACAATGGCTGATAACATCGAACAAATGCATGTTGCTAAACAAGCTCGCGTCGCTGCCCTCGAATTAGAGATGAAGCAAGTCCTGAATGTTCTTGAGCAACTCTCCAAACAAATCGATTATGTCCAAGCAAACACTACCCCACTAGCTCCGCAAGTTGAAGTGGTGTTACCACAACATGCTCCCATGGTTGATCCAAGATATAAAGGCAAGAATACGTCCGCAGTTGGGCCATCTACCTCTGATGATCCCTCCAGGGTTAAAATTATTGATGCGTTTCAAATTGTTGTTGATGATGAGGTACAAGTGATACCTTCGGTTGTATCAAAAACTGAGCAAGAAAAATGCTTGGCAAAAATCGAGGAGAAACTTACGTAACTGTAGGGTTCATTTAGGCAAGGCCCAACTGATCTCTCCCATTATGCAGAGATCAAGATACCAAAGAAGTTCAAAATGCCATACTTTGAAAAGTATGATGGCACCTCTTGCTCGAAGATCCATCTGCAGACTTATGTGGTCAGGATGACCCAATATGTTGATAACATCCCCTTGATGATTCAACAATTTCAAGCAAGCCTGATAGGACCGGCGCTTCAATGGTACATTATGAAGAAAATTAATTTGCTAGAGACTTGGGAGGATTTGACCGATGCATTCTTCAAGCAATATAAGTATAATATTGATGTCACTCCATCTCGAGAGGATTTACTTCACACTGAAAAGAAGAGGAAGGAATCTTTCAAGGCTTATGTCACAAGATGGAGGACCGTAGCTGCTCAAATTACTCTGGAGCCGACAGAAAAAGAGCTGATGGTTGGTTCATGAAGACACTCCCACCTAAATATCGAAATTGAATGCTGGGTTTGACTGCTGAGTCATTCAATCAGCTAATCCCTGTTGGTGAGCGAATTGAAGTAGCCTTGCGTGATGGATGGGCATCTGATCAAATCAGCTCGTATAGGAGAGTCTCAACCAAGAAGGATAAGGAACCTGTAGCGGAGGTTAATGCAGTTTATGTTCAACCACCTCGCCCTATCCCAAACACCCAACAAGGAGGAGCACGACCATTCTTTGGCCAGTAGAAAAACTCTTATAGGCGTCAGTTAATGCCACTTCCTAAGCCCTTGTCTAAGATCTTGCCAACCCTTCAAAAGAAAGGATTACTCGCTAGGGAACCTAAGCGATCTAATCCCGAGCGTTTCCCCAACTATGATCCGTCCAAGACATGTGCTTACCATATGGGGGAGGTAAGGCATTATATTGATGATTGCTATACACTGCGACACAAAATCCAAAATCTTTTGGATGCCAATGTGGTCTCATTCTGCGATGCACAGCCAAACATCCAGAATAACCCACTCCCTGACCACCTAGAAACTGTGAATGCCATTTTCAGTTTTGATGCTGGTAGAAAGAAGAGTTTGAAAGTGCATAATGGCTTTGTTCGAGCTAGATATTATTCAGATGCAAAAGAGCCCACCATGTTTCAGATGATGCATGAGGAAGAAGGGGCGATCGATACCTGTATTTAATACTCCAAGCCTCCAGGTGTTGACGTCGATGTTATTCCTGTCGAATGGGGAGATAAGCCAGTTGCAGACATCATTCGATCCACTGGAAAAGATGACACACTCGAAGGAATGACTAAATTGTTCGAAGAGAATTTAGTGTTTGCCATCGACGAAGCTCGATAGTAGGAGAATTTTAATTATTTGCACACTCCTCTACGCAGGAGTCTTTATTGCTTTTCATATTTGCGTGTTAAGATTTTCATTTCTAGGATTTCTCTCATTTCAATACTGTAATTTGCTTTTCATCCAATAAAATACATGGAGATTTTCATGTTTTAAGGGCATGTTGAAGTACACCAAAGTAGCCCTATGATGAAATCCTACCCAAAAGAAAACGGCAATGAGATAATTCTGAAGGCTGGGCTTCTTCATGTTCTCTTGAAAAAATTTTCAAAATAAAATAATTTTCTAGCATGCATCTAATTTACCGTGTTTGTTTCTTTTAATTATCTGCTTCATGTTTCAGGTGCAGCCTTGCGCACATTTAAGGAACCTCTATGCGCTCCCTTACAAAGAGGGGGCAAGACACGGACACTTAACAGCTTTGACTTTATGATTTGATGTGCATGGCCTTTTTATCATTACGGAATGCTTTCACATGAATTTGTGCAGTTCACCAATTCCACTTGAAATTTATCAAAATGGATAATTCAGTGAAGGATGTCGAGTTACTTGAACATGCTAAATGAGTCGTGAAAGGCAAGCCTTATCCCATACACAGTCCCTTGTCTATACATTGTGAGGTGACTATGGAAACGTTTTGTGTTTCAAGGTGAAGAGTTTTCTTGCAAAAAGTACGACAAGTAACATGACGAGGGGCAGTTCATTTCTCTATTAGTGGACCCTTGTTTAACCCATCTTTGAGCCTAAATACTTGAAGAATTTCTTTCATACTACCCCTATCAAGGACTACCCCACATCGGGGCAAATGGAGGTAAGTTGACATTGAAGGAAAGGGAAATTGATAGAAATTTTCTTGCTCTCACTTGCATCACTCTTCAAGTTGTGCTATTACATTAAATTCATGTGGTAATTTAAGTGCCTTAGGATGATGAAGAGCATTTCTTTCTTTATCCTACATACTTATGTCCTTTGCATAGCCCACTTGAGCCTGTAATTTCATTTCTTTTAAACCCAGTTGGTGACCATCCCCCACACTGGGGCAAGGCAATAAAAAAAAATTCAAATAGCATGGCTCAGAATGCTGATGAAAGATGGGGGCTACGTGAGTCCAAAGAAAGTAAGTGAAAATAAAAATAAAAATAAGGGGCATGAAAAAGTAATGTGCCTGGTAAAAGCAAGGTCAATACCCAAAGAGAAAAATCAAACACTTGATGTAGTGAGTCGTATCCCCAACAAGGTGATACTAAAAAAACTCAAATGTTGTTGTAATCAATGGGGTTGTGATATGAAGAAAATCTTCAAAGGTGGAAAAAGAAAACTGGTGGTAATGTCAAGATGATCACCAACTCTCACCCTTTACACACATTTTGAGCCTAACGATCCTTTCGTTTCTCAGCCCATGAACCCAGCTTATGTTACGTCCCTTACAAAGTCTCTTCAGATTAGGGCATTTGAATTAACATGGGAGTTCATATGTTTTAAGTATTGCTCAAAGAAGTGCGAGCAAGATCATTTTTTTCTCATTTTGCAAGTTCTTGACTTGTAAACCTGAAGATGATTACAGAATTGTTCTTTCAATTGCCTTGACTCAAAGAGTTCCTTTGTTAAGCCTTTGATCAGGCCCACATTACAGTCCCTATCAAAGACCTCTCAGATTGGTAAGGTCGTACCGCTTGCAAGAAAATTCAAACTCTTGTTGACAAGATGATGATAAGATAGAGCGATATATTCCCGCGTCAATGGTTGGGACAAAAAAAAAGCCTCCTAAATGAGAGTGAGTGAAAAGCCTTTCACACCAAAAGTGTCTCATTTAGCATGTTCAAGAGATTCACAGCTTAATGAAAATTGTCTTAATGATAATTTTTCCTAGTGGAAGTTTGAAAAAGCCATCATGCATGGACCTTCATTGAATTTAAAAAATGAAATGATTTTTTTCTCAAAGACCAAATGATTTGTCATTGAAGCCCTGAGTTTGTTCAGTCATCTTTGAATACTTGATGAGAATTCCAGGTACCCATTTGAACCTTTAAACGCTTGATGTGACTTCCAAGTGTTTGTCTTTTCAAACATCTGATGTGATTCCCAGATGTTTAGTAAATGTTTTCAAATGTCTGACATAAGAATCAGATTTTTGAAATTTCAAGTACTTGATGCAATTTCCAGGTGCTTGGAATCTGATGAGAGTTCCAGATCCCCGAAGACTTTGAACCTTTCAATTATCTGAAGAGAGTTCCAGATGTTTGTTAGGTCTCATAAGAATCATTTCACAAGTACGACAGGTACGTGTTCTTTTTTGCATTTGCATTGGGCATAGACACATTGAGATCTATGTTCCTGACAAAATCATTACATTTGCATGGCATTCTTTATCACATGACCATGCATTTCAAAAGGGATTAAATTTATTTGAGTCCATTTCTTAAAAAAGAAAAAAAAGTTGTTACAATTAACATTTGCATATTCATTTCATTTTCATTTTGCATGGTTTAAATTTAGGTGTCTTTTATCTTTGAAGGAAAACTCTACGAGCATCCCTTCAAAGAGGGCAGTTGTTGACACCTAATCTTTTAGAAAATAATAAATAAAATAGAGCATTTGGTTATGGAGGGAAATTTTTTAAAAAAAATTGGATAATAAAACATTTGGTTGTTGAACATATCTCCTCATCTCAAATTCAAAATTCAACGCTCGTGTGATTTTAGAGCCACTAATCTTGTTGAGTAGTTGAGTGAATATTGGGAAATCTTCACTTATTTGTTGAGTTTTCCCTCTATAAATAGAGAGTGCGAGACGTGAAAGAAGGGGGGGCTTCTCTTCATCTTTCGTCAAAGGAAAAAATAGAAAAGTGAAGAGAAAAAAAGAAAAGTGTGGGGGGTTTTCTCTTCATCGAAAAAAAGAGAAAGAGAAAAGCCAAAAAGGTGAAAACAGAGGAAAATGGGCTCTAGTTTTTGAAGGAAAAAGAAGAAAAGTCAAAAGAAAAAATGTGCAGAAAGTGAGCAGAGTGAAAGTGACGGGTGAGAGAGACTTGAGGAGAGAGAAATTAAAAAAAAGTCACTGTGCTTCTTCTCCGAGAGGTCCTCGCTTGACTCAGTTGCTGCTCATTGTGCTTTCCGTTGCCACGACCACCGTCTCCAACTGCCCTGCTGCTCCGCGCCGCATCGCGCCACCTCCGCGCCACCGCATCGTCGCCGCTTGCTACAGCACCGCAACCCCTCTGCTGCTGTAACACTCTCGAATGACGCTCCCTCCGCCGCTCCCAACTACAGCAGACCTTCACTCGACGCCCTGCATCGGCGACTTGCGACTGCCAGAGCACCGCACGCCTCCATTGCCATGTTTCCACCACCACCATTTCGTTGGTCTTCCCTGAATTTCATCACGACCCCTCTGCCTCCGTTGCTGCCCGTCTCTGCCATTGCTGCTCCCTCTGCAGCAACCCGAACCAGTTCTAGTAGTCCAACGTCCCTGCCTGCGACGTGGCTACTCCTCTGCTCTACTCAACAGTGATCCCCGATGCCAAGTCTCCGCCGCTCCGAGCTCAAGCCGTACGCTGCTGCTGCTCTGCCGACGCCTACAGTGCACCTCGTCGCTCGGCTCGCCGCCCGTCGACGCTCGTCGTGCCACTACTTGCCTTCACCGGAATTCCGACACCAACGACATCGAAGCCTGCCGCCCACCGTCATTTTTTCTAACCCATTAGGTAGTTTTATTTTATTTTTCCTTTATTTTATGTTGTTTTACTTACCCTTTTTAAATTTCAATATTATTGCATAGGAAGGTGATTTTCATTTTATAAATTATGTAGGCATTATCCATGTGGTTTTGTTGAAAATTACTATAATTATTAATTTGATCCGTAAGACGTCGGATCATTATTTTAATTATATTAATTTTTTGGGTTTTTTGATAGTATTTTAATTGTTAAATCACTATAGAGTTAAAATAATTGTTAATTTAATCCGTGAGACAACGGATTGTTTTTTCGGTTATTTTAATTCTTATCTTGTTTTTTTTAAATAATTATTTGTTTTGGAAAGATAAACAAGCACTCAAAAACTAAAAAAATCAAAAAGAATAAAAAATCTAAATCTTGCATCAAAGTTTTTTTAGGCTTAGTAAATTAGGATCGCATCATGTTATATCATATCTAGAACTTAGGTACTTAGTTCCATACACATTTCATATTTAAGGCAATGCATTTTGATTTTTAAGATTCATATAGAATTAGGATAATTTTCCTTTAATAAAACCAAAAAAACAAAAAACAAAAAATGTTGTTTAGGTTATATAGATTTCATAATGTGCACATTACATGTTGCGCTTTAGTTAGTGGGTCATGGTTAATGTTTTAATATTCCTGTTGTATAGTTTTTTAATAAAAAAGCCAAAGATTAGTATTGCATCATTATGTTGTTTTTCTTAATAAGAATTATTAAGTCATCAAAAGTCATTTATTTGGTTAGTTAATAGGTTAGTTCATAATTAATCCCATTTCATGTCATCATTGTTAGTATAGGTTGTATATATGTATTAAAAAAATCATTAAAAACATCATAAAAAGAACATGCATATAGAATTACCATGCCATCCATCCCATATCATGTAGCACATGCATATTTAGGATTATATAAATTAGATTGCACACATATTGTAATGATTCAAATTATGTCACATGAATTGCATCTCATATGTCATTAAAGTAAAACTCATGCATATCAAATTTAGATTAAGATTGCATATAATTAACATTTTTTAAAAGAAAAAGAAAAATTAGGTGTCATGTCATTTAGAAATCATGTTTAGGGCATGCATTTTTATTAGCATTTTTGTAATCTTTCTTTAGAGAGTGGACCTTAATGAAGTTGTAGTTTATAATTTCTTACAATTTATCACTTCAGTTGATTGAATGTTATTTCATTGATTGTGCACCTGCATGATCACCCTTTGCATGTTAGTAGCTTAGGTTAAAATTAATCAAGACTGCCTCCAAAATATTTTGGAAATTAAAATGGCAAGGTACCGAAAGGGCGTTAGATTTTTCTAGCGTAACCATGTCCCCGAACCTATTGAATCTCTGGTTCGCAAAAGTGAAGTATTCTCCCATGCTTTACTTGGGTTTCTAACCAACCCTAATTGGTTAGTGGTGGCTCCAAATTGAGTATAATTGCATGTTTAAATGAGTTAATTTCTTAGTATTAAGTCATGATTGGTAGGACTTAGGAGGATCCATGCCAAGTCTACGGACTTAATAATCCAATAGCCTTCGTCGAGTAATTCACCCTCGAAAATTAGGTCGTGACAACGCCCTGAACCAATGAGGTACCCTCTGAGATAGGCCATCATCGACCCAGATAATGGTCACCACCAGCTCATGGATCCACTGACTCCTGGGGATAGGGACGTCTATACTCAACTTAGCAACCCCTCGAGGCTGACCAAAACGTACCGGAGGGACCGCCATCTAAGGACCTGAAAAGTTAAGTCCACAATGGGGTGAGACAACGTCTCAGCAAGTTCACCCCCTAAACCCCTATTCGGAAGGAAATACGCCTAGAGGTAGTCTAACCACACATCACAGAAGACTCACCTCGTCTCAGTTCCTTCCTGCACGTCAACACAGTTCAAATACTCAATGCATATAATAGATGCACACATCAATTGCAACGCCTCACTCATCTCTCAATCAAATATAGGAGTCCTGATTATAACGTCAAACCGTTATGACATGTCCCATACCATGTCACACAGTTTTGTCTCATAATCAGACGCATCTAACTCAATCAATCATGCATTCTAATTTTATCGCGGCCCAACAGGCACAACCTACTTGACGTTCGGTGGTCTTCTGGCGTAGCCAAGCATCGTTTCACCCCATTAAGCATGGCAACGTCTGCATTTAGATGGCAATTCTGAAGGAGCATCGATCCAGAATCTACTGCGACTGGCATCCGTTGTCTAGGGGCATCCCATATAGGGGCATCGTCTGGCTTAATAGCTCGTGATGGATTCTCATAGCTATTACACGATTATTCAATCCCGGCTAATGACACTGTGCATAGTACTCAAATGTCTCAATTAAAATAATGAACTTGGCCTATTTTCTTCATATTAAAAACACTCGGTAAAAATAATCGTTTGTGGGTGCACGGTCAGATCGAACCTTAAAAAGTGATATCCTTCCTTTTAAAAATCCCACTATTTAATATAGTACCTAAAAACATTTTTGTCGTCAAAAACCAATACTAATCAATTACCAAAATTTCAGAGTTTTGAAATAATAACCCAAAATTAACAATCACCACTCAAACAATTTAGCAATCGGTTGCATAAAGGCGAGCACACCACCGTAATGTCGCACGAAATTCTATTTACCGAGTATCCTCTTTTAATTTCCGGAAAATATTAAATAATTAAATAAATTACAAAATTAATTAAATAAATGTAAATTAAAAAGATAAATACATACTTAAGCCTAATAATGCTAATCGACCACCTATTGGACTAATTAAATTATTCTAATCATCTTAATTACAAGACAACATAATAAACTAACTAACTACAATCTCTAACCACCTAATTAACTAATTTAACTAACCTAATTTAACTAAACAAGCTAAGAATTGTACCAATCTAATCTTAACTTAAAATAATCACGCATTAAGCATCATTAACCTCCTAAGCAAGGTTTAGTTAGTAAACTCACTGGATTAGCGAACCTGTGAGTCCACGGCGAGGGCAATGCGAAGGCGGGCATAACACAAGCTTGTGGCGACACCAAACGAGGCCCGGAAGAGACCTAAAACGGGCCACGAAGTCCAATAGCCACTTCTGGCCTTCGGTTCTCTCCAAGGACCGAAGGAGTTGCTCGGCTTGGCTACAATGGGTAGAAATGGCAAGGTGGGATGGTGGCGGCTGCAGCAAGACGAGGTGGTGGCTTCGGCGGCTTGGGGGCAGTGAACGACGGCTGGACGATGGCTTGGGCAACGGAGGTGGCATGGAACAGCGAGCTGGGCTCGCGGGGACACGAGCAGGAGGCAGACGGCGCTGGTAGGCGACTAGCGGGCTCGAGCGGCTTCGAGCGGGCGGTCGACTATGCAGGGGCTTGGCTGGTTAGTTCTTTGGTTTTCTTGAGTTCACAAATAGCAAGAATGGAGAAAGCAAGGCCAAGGAAGAAGAAGAAGAGGAGTTGCTGCTGGCTTGGGGGATAAAGGGCCCCCAAAGTCTTCAAATATGTCTAGTTTCATCATTGAAGACCCCCCACTTGCTGCAACCTCATCCACAGCCAATTTTCCTCCCTCAATCTTCTCCAAGAAGCCTCTTAAGGGGTCCAAAATGTTGCTCGCCCCTAAGGCTACGAATTTTGGACATTTCCTTTCAATTTCACTTAAAATTCTCTTCAATTGGACTCAATTGGTGCCCAAAATTCTAGCCAATGAATTCACATTAAATCCTTGAAATTTTCTTGCCAGTTGATCCAACTTGAACCCCAAAAATCAACCCAAAAACAGTCCTCCTAATTTCCCGATCCAATTTCGCCAAACTTTGATTTTTCACCGACTATCTCAATTTGCCGAAAATTCTTGAAGGATGATTCAACGTTCCTAAAATGAATCGTGACATGCCAATTTCAATTGCTGAAATCGGGTTCAATTTTGTAGTTAATTTGAACGGGACACGATTTTAGCATGACCTAACCTACCGTGTAGCTTTTAGGAATTTTTAGTGCATTTGAGCGGTGGTCGATTATTTCCGAGTCACATTGTACATCATCGACACATTGGCAACTCTCAGTTGTTGCAAAAATCTTGATGTTTCAAATACGAGCACATGGTACAAAAAAGACAGAAAAATCGGTTTAGTGTCGTTTGATCAAAATTTTGCAATCAGGTGGAATCATCGACACTCTAATCACATACCTCTATCGAATTGACTTATCTCCAGTCTTTGATCGATTTTAACGGTGTTGTATTAACCCTTGCAGATTAGCATGGTCAAGCGATCGATTTCTGGTCGAATTCTCAAGTCTATTACATTTAGATTCTTTAATGACTTCACCTGATAGGTTAGTTATCCCGTGAGTAATCAGCTCAGGGAAAAGAACTATAGGCGCATCGATGAAAAATCCAACTCATATCATCGAAAATAGACTTGAAAATCAAGCTGTCACATTGGCTAGAATTTTTGGGCTTCAATTGGATTAATTTGAAGTGCAACTGAAGTGAAATTAGAGGGGAAAAGTACAAATTCGTAGGACAACGTGGGCAGCAACATTTGGACCACTTGGGAGGCTTGTTGGAAAAGCCTTGGTGCAGCAAATTGGTTGAGGATGAGGCAGTAGCTGGTGGGGGCCTTGTGATGAGTGTTTTGGATATTTTGTGTTGACTTGTGAGGCATTTGGTGGTCCCCCTTCAGCTGAGCCTCCTTTGTCTTCTTCCTCAGCCATTCTACCTTTATTGTTGCTGTGTTGAGAGCCAAGAAAACTGCAGAAGCCTAGAGAAGGCAGCCAGCCACTGTCGACCGCCCCTCTTTGCCATCCGAGCGCCGCCACGTCCCTGCCGAGCCTTTCGAAGCTCCACTCGTCACGCGCCAGTCCGCACGCCCATGGGGCAAGTCGTGCATCTAGGCCGTTGGTCCCATTTCTGTCGCCATCCGCCAGGGCTGTTCCAACCACCATCCGTCGCCGTTGAGCTCCTCCGCCGCTCGTCCAAGCCGCCTGGTCCATTTCCTCACCGTTCAAGCCAAAGCTGACCGCTCGACTAGTCTCTTTCGACCCAGTACAAAACCGAACTAACAACCCAAGCTGTGAGCTTCATGGCCCATTTTAGGCTCCGTCCGGACCTCCCTTGGCGTCGCCGTATACCCAAGTGTCACTCACCGTTGCCGTGAACTCACCAGCCCGCTAATCTAGTGAGTTTACTTGCTAAACCTCACTTAAGGGGTTAATTATGCTTAGTGGGTAATTAGATTTGCTTAAGCATGGCTTAGGTGGCTAGTTAGTTGTACTTACTGATTTAGTTGCTTAATTAGGTTAATTAGGTGGTTAGATTAGACTAGTTAAGGGTTAATTAAGTTGCTTCATTTATGTAGTTAGGTACATTATTTTTCTAGGTCTATTTAGATGGTGAAATTAGTATTTTAGTCCTAAGTATGTATTTATTGATTTAATTTGCATTTATTTAATTAATTTTGTAATTTGTTTAGTTATTTAATATTTTCCAGAAATTATATTAGGATAGCTGGTGGCCGTAATTTCGTGCTAATTGTCGTGGTGTATTCGGTTTACACAATTGAGTGATAATTTGTGCAATTGAGTGGTGATTGTGATTTTTGATTAATTGTTTCAAAATTGTGAAATTTTGGTATTTAATTAGAAAATACCGGGTGTCGTGTTTTGACACCGAAAATATTTTTAGATACTATATCAAATAGTGGGATTTTAAAATGGAGGATATTAATTTTCTAGTTCAACCTGACCGTGTACCCACACACGATTATTTTACCGGGTGTTTTTAATATGAAGAAAATAGGCCATGTTCACTATTTTAATTGAGACATTTGAGTGCAATGCACGGTGTCCTTTGTGGCATCCTAGAATTCCTTGCTAATCTTTAGGGGTGCTCTAATTCATGTCTTGCATTAAGACTTGGCCAAGCTTTTGGTGAATAATTAGTTGATAGGAAAATTCTATTTTTGGCCATGTGGATTATGGATTGAAATTTATTAAATTGGGTCACAAAGTTTTGGTGAAATATAAATCTCAATTAGGCATATATATGTAATTAAGGATTAGGTGAATTAATAGGATGAGGATGGGCTGGACAATTAAAGGCCCAAACCAGCCCATTACGTCACCCCATCTTCGGCCGGCCCACGAAGCCTAAGGAAAAGAAGCAGCCGTTGGCCCATGGCCGGCCCAAGCCCAGCCGGATGAGTCCATCATGTGCATGGGAGGATTGACAAGTGTTAATCCCCCTAAGTCCAAGTGTCATGCATGTAATCAAATGATTGCTCATCATTGAGGGGAAGAAACTAAGAGAACCGGCTTGATGATGAAGGCGGGGTGGCGACCGAGAAGGAGAGAGAGAGAGAGAGGGTTACCGAGAGAAAGAGAGGAGAGAAAGAGAAGAAAGAAAGGAAGAAAGGAAGAAGAGAGGAAAGGAGGAGAGCTGTCCGTCGACCGTCCGCCGTGCGTCCGTCGTTTGTCGCCGTGTCCAATCGCCGTGTGCTCGCTGTTTGCTCGATTTAGAGACAAGTTGGGATCCTTAATCTACTCTTGCATGTTGTGCCTAGAATGTATGAGTGAGTGATGATAAATCTCGGATTGTTTAGGGTGTGAAAAGCGGATGTTTTAAGGGTGGTATTCCAAAACTAGTAAACTGTTCTTGAGAAAACAGCTTGACCTTGAATGTCTTAGTGGATTGCATGTGATGTTCGAGTTGGATTTTGGCTTTGACTTCTCAATGAAAGTTGTTAAGGACTTATTGGAGTATAACATACTCAAATTTGGGACAAAAAAAAACAAGTATAAGTGGGTGAAATCTTTATTCTTCGGAGAGATTGGATCTGGAGATTTCGGTAACTACCTTTGATGAATGCATGGACTGTAAGGCTATCTTTTTGTTGAAATTGCACTTCAATTTCTTAACAAAAGATGTAAAGGGAATTCTGAGGTTTAAAATATAAAAAATTTAGAGAAAAATAACGAGAATAGACAGGTGAAATCGTGGTTTTACGGAAGTAGTCAGATCTGGAAACTTCGGTATTGAAACAGAAGATTTAACCGTATATATTTAATCACCTAGAACGAATTTGACTTTGATTTCTTCATGAAAAACCTACCTTAGGATCTTTACTACAGTATAGTCGAATTTCATGAATTTTGAAGGTCATTAGGGTATTTAATCGGAAATATTTATAAAACCGTGTAATCTGACGCGTTCGGACTTAGTCAGTTTCAATGCTTGGGCCATATAATTCTGTATGAAGTTCTTTCGGCAAATTGTTCTGCACGAAGTATCTTTATTTATGTCTTTCCTGCAACATATTGAAATTTCATAATTTTTGAAGTTCATTTGCCTATTTAACTGAAAATGTTTCGAACACTGTGCAAGTTAAGTGGTTATGATAATGGTGCTGTGATGTTCGGTCTATACCGCATGATATGAGGGTATTTTGGTACAGTGTTCTGCATGAAATATCTGCCTTTATGTCTTGAGTATCACATGTTTGAATTTCATAATTTTTGAAAGTTATTTGGGCATTTAAATAAAATGTTTTCAAAAACTGTGCAAGCTGGATTGTGCGAATTTCAAAGGCTGGATGCATGACTATCCTGTTTTGGATGAGCCCCATGAATTATATTGATTTAAGTGATTAAATCTTGCTGCACATATGATGATAATTGGCATTGCATATAGAATCAAATGTTGAATTTGACTTTGTTGCCATTACATCATGTGCCATGTTGATTGTGAGACATAAATTGGTGAATATGAATTATGATGAATGAGAAGACTGTTGGAGGTGAGCCGATAATGCCCTAGGAGTGCCAGGATGCCCGGGATGGGGGGTGCCGGATGCCCAGTTGTATTACGATACATGCCCGGATGTCCTCGGGAGTTTCGAGATGCCCAGAATGGTTGGGTGCCGGAAGCCTCGGAGGTTTGTGCCCGGGGAATGCCTTGTGATGCCAGTTAGGATGCGAGATGCCCAGAATGTAGGGGTGCCGGATGCCCGGTGGTGTGTGCGGGAGGTTTTCTCGCGATGCCAGGTTGGGGTGCTAGTGATGAAATATGGGATGCAATTACTGGTCCCGAGAAAAAAAGTTGTAGTGATCAAATTGAAAGATAAAAATTTGAAATTGAATCATGCATGGTATGGTGACATGTATGCATGGTTGTATGATATGATGTGTATGAGTGCATGATGGTATGTGCACATGAGGCATGGATATGCATGAATACTTGATGATGAGTGCGTGGTTGTATATGCACCTATGGCATGATGGTATATGTATGAATACTTGGTAATGAGTGCATGATGGTGTATGCACATATGGTATGATGACATATGCATGGCTGCAAGGTAAGTTATGCTTGAATACATGGATGATATGTATTCTACTGTGATGTTATGATTGTATTGTGTGATGCATTGAGTATTTTAATGGATCTTTTACCTGTTGAGTGGCTGTACTCACCCCTTTGTGGACCAACATTTTATATTAGGAAGATGCCACTCCCTCCGGTCACGCGGGGCACTTTTTACGACCTTCCATCTGACATGGAGGTCGATTGTATGGAGCTCGATAGTGTTACCATCCCCGGTCTGACATTTATATGAGTACGGGTACTGGTGTTGTACGATGTGGGCCTGGCTGGGGGTCCAGTCGTCCGGGAGTTCTTGTCAGTCCACGTCCGCCGAGATGGAGTGATGCGAGGGATGTTGCTGCCGCCATCGCCTGATGTGCCAGGATGGGTGTGATGGCCCGTGTGAGGAGTGAGAGCTGACGTTTTTTTTTTTTTTTTTTTATAGTAGCCGACACTTATAGATGGAGGATGACACGTGATCGATATAGGGGTCGAGATCTCTTTTGGGTTGTGGCCAAGTATAGTTGAAAAATCTTGGCTTTTCTTTTTGGCTGTACCGACCCGAGAAATCCATCATGAAAATATAAATAAAAGTTGCTTGGCCTTATCTTTTCTTATGGTGCGTAGTTGGTGTGCATTGCATTATGGTTATTGGAGGGAGAAATGGTGAGACTCGTTTATGCTTCTGCTAATAAGTTGCGCAGGGACCGTTTTAAAAAAAAAAAAAAAAGCCTAAGGACCTTGGTCCTTCTTTAAACCCTTTTATATAAAAGATAAGTAACGGATATCTTAGTGAGATAAAGAAATTGGCAGCTATGGCGACCCTAACAAATCGGGGGCCGTTCAAGGGGTGCCACATCCTTGGCTGGGATTGAATGATCGTGTGATGGCTATGAGAATCCGTCACGAGCTGTTAAGCCGAACGATGCTCCTATATGGGATACCCCAAGTCAATGGATGTCGGTCATAGTGGAGGCTAGATTGATGCTTCCTAGTGGAATGCCGTCTAGAGATAGACATTACCGTGCTCAATAGTGCGAGATGACACCCGGCTACGCCGGAACACCGCTGACTGTTGAGTCAGTCATGGCCGTTGGGTCGTAATCAATTAGGATGCATGAATGAGAATTTTTAATATGAAGAAAATGGACCAAGTCTATTATTTGAAATTGAGGTATTTGAGTGCAAAGCACGATGTTCTTGGCCAAGTGTGGATGTGCGTGTGGTCACTAAGTGAACCCGTCCTTATGTGTTTATGCGGGACAAAGCTTCTCGGTGGGGTGCCGTCTAGGCGGGGGTTCTAGATGATGCCGTTCACAGATGGATTCTGGAATGAAGATCCTCAGTGGGGTACTGTCTAGGGGAAGGATGCTAGAAGATGCCATTCGTGAATAAATTTCGGAACAAAGCTCTTTAGTGGGGTGCCGTGGCCGTTGGGCCGTAATAACTGAAACACACCTGAGTGGTTGCAATAGCTGCGCCTTATTATGGGGTAAACTTGTGTGGCATGAAATGGGACATGTCATAAGGATTTTATCTTATAATCGGGACCGCTGTGATTGTTTGAAAGATGAATTGTTCCAGTTATGAAATATGTTTGTTGTGTGTATATGATATATGCGATGAGCTAATGTGCAAGGAGATGCTAAGGCGAGGTAAGTTTGTGTGTGACCCTTGTTCAGGCTGCCTCTAGGTAAATTCTCATCCTAATCAAGGTTTAGGGTTTTGACTCGCTGAGATTTTGTCTCACCCCGTCATCGTTAAATATTTTCAGGTCCTTAGTATGAAGATATTGGAGGGTGTCGTGGCGGATCCTAAGCCAGAGTTAAAGGTATCCGAAGTATAGGTTGTCTGGTAGTTCTTTTTGGGATAGACCTTTGGTGTACTGACTTGTAGGGTTAACTCGGTTTGTATATAAAGTTTGGTTTATGAAAAAAATTGTTGCGTGTTTTTCTACTATCCCTATGTTTGTTTCTATGTTGGGTGATTATTAGTTCGCTTCCGCATAAGCATCAAATAAAAGGGTCGGTGATGCGTCCTGAGACATCAAAAATTTTAGTCAACTGCCAAGGGATGTGCATGCGCTCGGCTTTAGGGCGTGACAAAAAGGGTACGCTTTGGTTGGATTTTCCGGACCTCTTCCAAAGCCTGATTGAGAGACATACAATGTGATTAGCAAAGAGTTTATTGGCTTCCTTTCTAACAAATTTGAGGTATTGAAGGTTTTACCCTAGGGAGGCCAAAATGTGTTGAAGAAGAGCGATCAGGCATTAGGCCTTGTTTGGTTCAGCATTTGGAATGCTCATTTGGGCTCTAAAGGGGTTTGGGCAAATGCAAGTGGTGTTTGGTTTAATTTTTTGAGGACTTTGGAGAGATGCAATTGCATCTTCAAGGGACGTCAAAGGCCTTTGGGGTAATGGAGAGGTAGAGGTCCATTAAGAAATTGCATTTTCGGAATGCAAGTTGTACTGTTTATCATCACTATTCATGCAGTCGATGGAGAAGCCGATTGGAGGCCAACGACCGCTTGCCAAGGGTCGCGTGCCGGCGACCGCCGCCTGAGGGTCGCCCAACCTCGGCGACCATCGCCGGACCTTAAGTGACGCCTTGGTCACGCGACCCAGGCGGTCGCCTGAGGTCGTGCAACCTTAAGCGATGGTTGCTGGGGTCGAGCGACCCTAGGCGAAGGCTGCCTGGGTCGCGCAATCTCTGGTGATGGCCGCTTGGGTCGCGTGATCGCCTGGGGTTGCCTGGCGGCCGAATCGGGTGGTCTCGTGGTTGGTATTAAAAAAAAAAATACAAATATATTTTTGCTTTTTAATTTAATAAAAGTGAATTACAAATGCAAATTTTACCAAACGGTATTTTGGCCAAAGTTGTTTTTCAATGCAAATTTTACCAAATGATATTTGCATTTCGGAAAACCCCCTTCACCCAAAGGTATTTGCATTTTTGGAAATGCATTCCCCAAAAGCCGAACCAAACAGACTCATAATGCATCCTGAATAACCAATAAGGCCATCAGTTTCATATTCATACACTAGAATGTTAGACATCACCCACTCATGAATGATCAATGTCTGTATCAAGAAACATGTTCACTGCAGTGGGAAGGAAAGACACACCATTATCAAGATATCACGGTCCTTGAGAAGAGGATAAGTTTCTTCTGGTATTTCACTAACATCGTGGCATACAGATATACAGGTCAGGTCCACTGAAAAATAAGATCTTAGAAATGGATCTAGAAAGTACTACGCATTGTTACCTGATGAAGCAGACTTTACCAAACCGAAAACCAAGAGAACGACAACCTTGTCCATGCCACACTAGCAAAGGAGTATCTGAAACACAATGTCCATAGAGAAAGATAGCATAATGAAATAATTTTTATCACAATTGCCTAGAAATAGTGGCATCTCTATCTAGAAAGAATGGTAGTACGTGGTAAAAAACCATGTTTCTGCATGCTTTGGTTTTCCTCATACATAATATTTAAATGAGAAACAACAAATGGATAGTAGCACATGCAAGAATGTGGGAAGATAGCTGCAGAACTTTCCATGTAGTTATTAAAAGGAAAAAGCCACACACTGTAACTTCTCATCTGTTCTATATAGGCGTCCAAAAACCCTTCAATGAAGGTCCAATCTGATGACTAAGCCTTTATTTAAAAGTTGTGAGAAAAAAAAAAGTATTTTTTCTCATCCCTCAGTTAGACTATTATTCAATGTTGTTCACTTGGACAAAACGTAAACGTCAAATGAGAAAAATGGTGTTTGTATAAGCTTTGAAGGATGAGCGATCTTCGACTTTTGCGATATTAAATATATCCGACAGGATTCTGAGGTATGAAAACACGACATAATTCATGCCAAAAGATGCACTATCTCATGGATGTATTCATAGCTTTAATGTGACATCCCCAATTTTTTCAATTCTACTTTCAATTAAATTAATCGAGCATTTCATCGACATGCCTATAATGCTATTCTCAGAGCCAATCACTCATGAGATAACTAGATTATCTAGGGAAGTCATTAAGAGATTTTAATGCAATAGACTTGATGATTCGACCAGGAATCGACTACTCGACCGTGCTCATCTGTCGAGATCATTTCGGCACAGTAAGATCGATTAAAAAATCAGAGATAGGTTGGTTCGACTGAGATATGTGGCTAAACTTGGGCAATTCCACTAAATTACAATATTCTCGTTGATCGGCACTAGATTGATTTTTCTATCATTTTGGTACCCTGTGTCCGTATTTCAATTCTTGAGATTTTCATGACAACCGAGAGTTGCCAATGTGTGGAACAGGTTCATTGTGGTTTGAAAAAAATCGACCACGGGTCATTTGCACTAAAAATTTCTGAAAGCTATCAGATAGCCTAGTTCACGTTAAAATCGCGCCAGATTGAAATTAACCACGAATTTGAATCTAATTTCAGAAATTGAAAGTTCTGTCATGTCACAAATCATTTTAGGAATATCGACTCAACCTCCGAAGATTTTTTTGGAAACCGAGACTTTTTGGGAAAAAGGTCGAGCAAGCGTCGTTTTTGTCAAGAATATTCAAAGGGCCCTTTTTTATTATGGAATTGGGATGCAAGTGGGATCAATCAGCGAGAAAAAATACCAATATGATTGTGGACTTGATAATTGAATTTTCAGAGGCCCGATTAAATTGATTTAAGAGCCAATTGGTGTCCAATTGAAGAGAGACCAAACCAAATTCGTGTACCCCCATAACCCACAACATTTGGACCACCTCAAACTTCTAGAAGGGGCAGCATGGACTAGAAAAAGGGCTGTGGGTACCAGCTAAGAAAAGGAGACCGGTCAAGGGGGCCAAGGTGGTCCCCCCCTCATCCAAATCGATCCCCCTCTTCTTCCTTCCCCTATCTGGTCAAGTAGTCCTTTCCTCAACCTCTTGAAGTTTCAGAAAATTTGTAGAGAGCAAAGGAGATCAGCCCTAAGCCGCCACGCCACTGTTCAGAGTCAGAGTCACCATCGAAACGCCATCCTCCCACCGTCGCACCCTACGCACACTCGCCTGCTCATTGCGAGCCCCCATTGCCCCAACCATCTCTGTCCCGCCTCCGCCGTGTGCCTAGGAGGCCTCTTGAGCCGCTCACAATAGCCCTGCCACCGTCGAAGTCGCTCCGCCACCCGCCAAGCCGCCGTGGAGCCGCTACAGCCCGTTTGCCTACTCCGCTGCTCTTGCCCTGCCTTTCAACTATCGGATCAGCTCTCCCTCGGCCCCGAACAGAGCTGAAGCATGTGGGTCTCACAATCGTTGTTTGGGTTGTTTCCAGGCCGTTCCTGACCCCATTTTCCAACCCCACTTTGGAGTGTATCGAGCCTCACCTTGTCCCTGTCGATTTGATCAAAGCAGATCAATTAACAAGTGAGTTTAACTCACTAATCCTCACTTAGTAGGTTAATGATGCTTAATGGTTGATTAGTTTAGACTAAGATTGGTTTAGTAGATAAGTAGAACGGTTTAGTGAATTAGTTAATTATCGATGCATGTTAGTTTGTTAGTTTAGTGCAATTAGCGAGTAAATAGGCTCTAGTATTTATTTAACGAGTCTCAGAATTTTCCGGGCCCGTTCTAGCATATAATTAGGCTTTACAAGCCTAAATTGCTATTTTTGGTATTTAATAAATAATTTACGTAATTAATTAATTAATTAATTATTTATTTATTTTTCGGAAATTAGACCGGGATAGCTAGTGACCAAAATTTTATGCGATTGCGGTGGTGTGATCTGTTTATTTAATTGAGTTGTAATTTGTGCTGATTTTGTATGATTTGTGATTTTAGGAATTTATTCCTAAATTTATTTAATTTTAGTAATTAATTAGAAAATTACCGGGCATCAACTTACAGCGCCAAAAATATATTTTAGGACCGCTAAAGTTAGTGGGATGTTCAAAAGTGAGAAAATATTGTATTTTGGCTAAGGCCGACCGTATATCCACACACGAGTATTTTTATCATGTATGATAAAAATGGTAGATTGGTTAGATAATCAGATCAGTTGATCTAACAGCTTCTGATGAGTATGACGAATATATCAAGTCAATTGATCTAGTAGCTTCTGGTGAGCAAAACGAATATATCAGATCAGTTGATCTGGCAACTTCTGGTGAGCATACTAGTATACTATATCAGTATGTCTAGTAGCTTCTGGTGAGGTATACTATCTATTATAAGCTTAGAGTGAGCTATCCGCAAGGTGGTCGGACTTTATAGATAGTATTGATTGAGATAACCGAGGAATGGTTGTGATGACATGTAATCGTCTGAGTCGATTGATCCATGATTTGATCTGATTGGTTGAAATGATTGATTGGTTATTAAAATTGTATTGACTTGTAAGAAGGAAATCAAGGCTAAGGTAAGTTCTCCGACTCGTGATTGTGCCTAGGCAGCCTTTAAGGCGTATTTTCTTCTTAGTCGGGTCTTAGGGGGTTGAACTTGCTGAGACATTATCTCACTGGTTATTGTATAACCATTTTCAGGTCCTTAGATGGTGTTGGTGGAGGACCAGAAGCCCTAAGTTTGGGAAGGTGGAGACCAAAGATTCGGCAAACATGTTTAACTAGAGGGTCATAGGACAGTTCTCTTTTTATTAAGCCAATATTTTTGTAAACCGTCTTGCATTGTATATAAACCTGTTTGTTTATAAAAATGCTTGTTTTGCTTAGAAAAATATTGCTCTACTTTCCTATCCCATTGTGTTATTGTATGGGGATTATACAATTGCTTCCGCATGTGCATTTAAAATGAATGGGTCGACGATGCATCTTGAGACGTCGCTACTTAATCGACTAGTGAGGGATGGGCGCGCGCTCGAGGATCGGGGCGTGACATCCTCGTTTAGTGGTATCAGACCAAGGTTGTTAGTAATTGGAGTGATAAGGTGTAATGGTCGCTGGGATAGTCAGCAGGAAAGGCCTTTAAATTCATGCCGGTATCATCTCTGTGATAGTTGACTGGTAGAATTGTTTGTTATGTGAATCACTCGGTTTCTCATTATGTTCGGAATTGGAAGCAGGTTTTAGTAGAAAGAAATGAGCCATTAGTGACTAGGAGTAGAGGACTCCTAGGAAGAGTACCGTTAGACCTGCAGCTTGGGGCAGGACACCGATGATGATCGGTACCCGAGAAGGTCGAGGTAGAGTGTGGCATCCAAAAATTCATGGCAACCTCCGGATACATTAAGACCTGTGGAAATGTGATGGAAGTGTCATTGATTCATGTTGTGATCATTACACCAAAGAATTGTAATAGAATAAGACTGAGTACTTTAATGGAAACGTATCTTGTGTTCATGGGTAAATTAAGGTTGGTGCTATAGGACAATTTGATAAGGAGGATTTTGGTTCTTGACCATGCACCTTATAGATTTGATTCTTATGGATTAATGTTGCAAGTTTTTGGCCATATTATTTTGTGATTAGGTATTTATCTAAGTAGGAAATTAAGGTGAGATTAATTGGAATAATGGTGGGCTGGATAATTGAGAACCAAACCAACCCATAGCCCCACCAATCGGCCATATAGGGCTGGTCCGCGAAGCCCAAAGGAGGAGGAAGAGCTTTCGTCGACCAAGGCTGGCCCAAGCCCAGCCAGATAGAGCCCATCTTGCATGGCATTTACCAACTATCACCTGCATGCAAAGAAATGATTACAAGCTAATCATGAGGGGGAAGAAAATTAGAGAGGATGAGGGGGGTGGATTAAGTGAGAAAAGGGAGAGAAAGAGAGGGAGTCGTGTGAGAGAAAGAGAGAGAGAGAGAGTGGTCGTCCAAGAGAAAGAAAGGAAGAGAGAAAGAGAGCGAGTGTGCAAGAGAAGAAGAGGAAGAAGGAGGAGGTCCGTTCGCCGCCGTTCGTTCGCCGCCTTGCCCCTCCGTTCATTGCTTGCTATGTTCGCTTGAGCTAGAAGCAAGTAGAGTCCTAAAACCTACCCTTTGCTTGCTGTGATGTGTGTGTAGAACATGGTGAACTTCGGTTGTGGTGGAAGGGATGAAATTTCGATGCTTTGGGGAGAAATTTGTTGGCCTAGCATGCTGTTTTCTGGAAAAATCAGTTCGACCCTTCATGAGTTTGTGAGCTGCATGCGACTTTTTAGTTGGAATCTCACTTCGATCTCTTAATGAAAGTTGTAGAGAGAATCTTAAAAAG
The DNA here is from genome assembly GCA_014182885.2 of Eucalyptus caleyi. Taxonomy (NCBI): domain Eukaryota; kingdom Viridiplantae; phylum Streptophyta; class Magnoliopsida; order Myrtales; family Myrtaceae; genus Eucalyptus; species Eucalyptus caleyi. The sequence goes on from CM024470.2 coordinate 17,825,788, forward strand.
TAACATACTAAAATTTGAGATAAAACGGACAAGGATTGCCTGGTGAAACGATTTTCCTTTGGAGAAATTAGATCTGGAATGTGTTGTGCTGATCTTTAGTGATTTCGTGGACTGTAAAGTAGCTTTCTTGCAAAAATATCACTTTGATTTCTTCATGAAAGTTGTAGGTAATATTCTGAGGTATAACATACTGAAAATTTAGAAGAAACGGACATATGTAGGTTGGTCAAACGAGTTTCCTTTGAAAGAAGATAATCTGGAAAAACGACACTGAGAACAGGGAGAATTAATCGTCTATATATACATTAATCTAGAACGATTTGGGTTTTAATTTCTGCACGAGATATTTAAATTTGGGACTTTTCTATAACATATCAAAATTTCAGAATTTTTGGAGTTCATTTTGGATATTTAATTTAAATTACTTCCGAAACTGTGCAAGCTAAAGTGTTAAAAATTTTGAAAACTGTAATGCATCGACCGTACTGTTTTGTGTGATATTCTTTTGGTATGGTGTTTTTTATGAGATATCTGCCTTTAGGTCTTGTCTATAATGTGTGAAGTTTTCACAATTTATTAATACCATTGAAAAAATTTTCTAGAGTTTTAACTAAAGGAGTGCATTCTGTTTTATCCAAAAATTGATGCGTTTTCAAAAATCAATGAATTTTTCCATGTGATGTAATGCTTTGAGGGGTTGATTTTGCTGCATATGTGATGACATATGGCATGCTATATAGCATCAAAAGCTGGTTGAGACTCTTGATATTGATGCATCAAATGCCATGTTTTAATTGAGATACATGTGTGAATATAAATTAAGATAATAACAAGACCCTCAAAGGTGTGAACCGACGATGCCTCGGGAGTTTTGAGATGCCCGGAGTGTGTGTGCCGGATGTCCCCGGGAGTTTCGAGATGTCTGGAGGTGTGTACCGGGGGCATACCTCGTGATGCTAGTTGGGGTACAAGATGCCCGGAGTGTGTGTGTCGGATGCTCGGAGGTGTGTGTTGAAGGTTCCTCGTGATGCCAGGTTGGATGCGAGCGATAAATTGAGGGATGCAAACACTGGTCCTTGGAAAGATAAAAATTGAGACTGTATCATGCACATGGATGTGTACATATGGCATGGGATGAACCTCATGGCAATACAAGCATGAAGTGCATGGTGATATATGCATGACTGCTTGATGATAAGTGCATGGTGGTCTATGCACGTTGCATGATGATATATGCATGGCTGCAAGGTAAGGTATGCTTAAATGCATGAATGATATGTGTTTTATTCATGATACCTTGATTGTTTTGTTTGATGCATTATGTAGTTTGGCGGATATTTACTGCTGAGTGATTGTACTCACCCATTTTGGGGATTAACATTTCAGATTAGAAAGATGCCTCTTTCACCAATTGTGCGTGGTACCTTCTATGGTATACTTACTAACGTTGAGGTGGAGTGCACCGAGCATTCATGTATTAGTATACCTGGTCTGGAGTATGTCCGAGTTCGAGTATTGGTGATGTACGACGTGGGTTCAGCTCATGGCCCTATCATCCAAGAGTTTTTGTCTGTTCACGTTCGACGCAATGGGGTGATGCTAGGGATGTTACCGCCGCCGCTACCCGATGCACCGGGTTGGGTGTGATGGCACGTATGACTGGTGGGAGCTGATGTTTTCTTTTTGGGGATAGCCGACGCTTGTCAATGGAAGGATGTACATGTTTCATATAGGGTCGAGTTCTCTTTTGGGTATAGCCAAGTATAGTTAAAAATCTTGGCCTTTTTTTGTTGTATCAACCCGAAATGTCCATCATGAAAATATAAATAAAAGTGAATCGGCTTTATCTTTTCTTCTGGTGCGTAGTTGGTGTGCATTGCATTATTGTTATTTGAGGGAGAGATGGTGAGACTCATTTATGCTTCTACTGATGAACTACGCTGGGACCTTTACACAAAAAAAAAAAAATTGAAAAGTATTCTATTGATCAACCCCTATGAACCATGGTTTCACTTAAATTTAAAAGTTACCTTACTGGTATGTAGTAGGATGAGTGTCAAGTAATCCGTGGCGACTCTAACGGATTGGGGGCCGTCGAGGGGTGCCACAACGATTGGTATCAAAGCAAATGGTTATAGGTGGAGTGATAAGGAGCCTCATTTGGAAATTGAGGAATATGATGACAATGCACACCATAGGGTATTAAGTGGAATAATTGGTTAACCTTGAAAAACGGGTGATGGGTATTCACTCGTAGATCCCTAATAGTTTATTACAAGTTGTCTTTAGGTACCAGTAACATATTTATGTTACTTATATAGTAGTAGTTGCTTTGAATGGAGATAGTGAGTCTCAGATTTTTCTTGAGGCAAATGCCTGGAAACTGCAGGAAAGTCATGGTGTGAGTTGGAAGTGCTCATCCATCGAGGTCTGAAGCCTCTACTGCAAGGGCTGAACCCCGAATGGAAGATATCCTGCAGGCATTGCTCAATATTGGAAATCTGATGGAGAGGCAAGCGCAGCAACAACCCGAAGTGGAACGTCGCCCTCAAGGACTGGTGGAGCAATTTCTGAAGTTGAAGCCACCTAAGTTTAGTGGAACAGGAAGTCCTGAGGAGGCAGAACATTGGATTAATGGGATAGAATAGATTTTCCGGTTGTTGGACTGTAGTGATATTGAGAAGATAGTTGGGGCAGAGTACCAGCTCGAGGGAAATGCAAAGTTTTGGTGGAGAGCTTCGAGGGATACGATCTTTCCACCAGGTACTGATGTGAACTGGGATGAGTTTGTTAGAACTTTTAATAGGAAGCATTTCTTTGACTGTGCTAAGGACAGGAAGATTACTAAGTTTGTTCAGTTGGAACAAAGGGAGCTGACAGTGGATCGGTATGAAGCAAAATTTTCTGAATTGTTTAGGTATGCTCCCAGATTGATTGAGGATTGTGAGGAAAAAGCTAAGAGATTTCTAAAAGGGTTGAAGACTGATATTAGGAAACAACTGGTGCCTTTGAATATAAGGGATTATCATGAGATTTATGAAAGGGCATAGTTAGTGGAGCAAGAGCTGGTGAGAGAACGATCAGAGTTTAAGAGACAGCTGAACTTTAGTGATGTGAGAAGGGGTAAGAGACACTATCTTGGTCAAGGTTAGACTTGGGAGGCGAAGAAAAAGAGCAATTTTGGAAATTTTGGAAGAGTTAGGGATGGCTTGAATATAGGGAAAGCACCTTATCAACCTGATGTTTGTCGAAGGTGTGATGGGCGGCATGGCCCAAGACCTTGCAATGGACGGCGGAGATGTTATGATTGTGGACGAGTAGGTCACCTTAAGAGAGACTACCCGCAAGAGAGGTCGCAAATGAGTGTTGGCTCAGGGCGACAAGCACAACAGAGTGCTGTTAGACCAAACCTACCAAGGAATCCTCAGAGGCCACCAGCACAAGGAACGGTGTATGCGGTCACCCAAGAGGAAGCCGAAGCTTCCAGAAATGTTATATCAGGTACGATTTTCATAAATGGCAAGAAGGCATATGCATTGTTTGACACGGGTGCTACACATTCATTTATATCTGAAAGATATAGGCAATTGAGTGAAATAGAAGCTACACCTCTTGAGACGCCACTTTGTGTTTCCATGCTATCTACGATGATGTGTGCAAAATGTAAGATAACAATAGGAGGAAGGGATATGAAAATAGACCTAGTCGTAATGGCTATGTATGATTTTGATATTATCATAGGAATGGATTAGCTTCGTGAGTATCGGGCCAAAATGGATTGTTATAGGAAAGCGATCCAATTTGTTTTACCGGACCAATCTAGTTGTGAATTTTTCGGAGGTCAGACCAATCTATCTATAGCACTTATTTCAGCAATAGAGGCTCATGCATTACTTGACGAAGGATGTCAAGGGTACCTGGCAGTGGCTAAGGATTTTGCTAGGGAAGAACCTAAGCTCAATGAAATTCGAGTAGTCAATGGATTTCCAGATGTATTTCTTGAGGAGTTACCTGGTTTACCACCAGAGCGAGAAATTGAGTTTGAAATAGAACTAAAGCTTGGAACAGGACCAATATCGAAAGCCTCGGATAGGATGGCCTTAGTGGAACTGAAGGAATTGAAGGTGCAACTACAAGAGTTGCTTGATAAAGGATTCATGAGGCCAAGTGCTTCACCTTGGGGTGCACCAGTTCTATTCGTGAAAAAGAAAAACGGGTCGATGCGTCTATGTATTGATTACAGACAGCTGAATCAAGTGACCATTAAGAATAAATATCCTCTACCTAGAATTAATGATCTATTCGGCCAACTACAAGGAAGTTCGGTCTTTTCTAAGATTGACTTGAGATTGAGATACCATCAGTTAAAGATAAAGAAAGAAGACATTCCTAAGAATACATTTAAGACTCGTTATGGGCATTATGAGTTCTTAGTTATGCCTTTTGGATTGACAAATGCACCAGCCGCATTCATGGATTTAATGAATAGGATATTTAAGCCTTATTTGGATCAGTTTGTGATTGTTTTCATTGATGATATCCTAGTATATTCTAGAGGACCTGAAGAGCACGAGCAACACTTGAGCATAGTTTTGCAAACTTTGAGAGATCATAAGTCGTATGCCAAATTCAACAAGTGTGAATTTTGGCTGGACCAGATAATATTTTTGGGACACGTGGTGTTAGAAGGAGGAATTGCAGTGGACCCAGTGAAAGTTGAGATGGTAATAAATTGGCCAAGACCGACAACACTGTGGCATCCCAAAATTCATGGCAACCTCCAGGTACATTAAGACCTATGGAAATGTGATGGAAGTGTCATTGATTCATGTTGTGATCATTAGACCAAAGAATTGTAATAGATTAAGACTAAGTACTTTAATGGGAATGTATCTTGTGTTCATGGGTAAATTAAGGTTGGTGCTATAGGATAATTTGATAAGGAGGATTTTGGTTCTTGACCATGCACCTTATAGATTTGATTCTTATGGTTTAATGTTGCAAGTTTTTGGCCATATTATTTTGTGATTAGGTATTTATCTAAGTAGGAAATTAAGGTGGGATTAATTGGAATAATGGTGGGCTAGATAATTAAGAACCAAGCCAACCCATAGCCCCACCATTCGGCCATTTGGGCCTGGCCCGCGAAGCCCAAAGGAGGAGGAGGAGCTGCTGTTGACCAAGCTGGTCCAAGCCCAGCCGGATAGAGCCCATTTTGCATGGCATTTACCAAGTGTCACTTGCATGCAAAGAAATGATTACAAGCTAATCATGAGGGGGAAGAAATTAGAGAGGATGGGGGGGGGGGCGACTAAGCAAGGAAAGGGAGAGAAAGAGAGGGAGTCGTCCGAGAGAAAGAGGAGAGAAAGAGAGAAAGGAAAGGAAGAAAGGAAGAGAGAAAGAGACCGTGCGTGTGAGAGAGAAGAAGGAGGTCCGTTCGCCGATCGTCCGCCTAGCTCGCCGCCATTCATTCGCTACCTTGCCCGCCATCTTTGCTGCTGTTTGTGCTTGGATTAGAGGCAAGTAGAGTTCCAAAACCTACCCTTTGCTTGTTGTCATGTGTGTGTAGAAGATGATGAATTTCGGTTGTGGTGGATGTGATGAAAGGTCGAAGCTTTGGGCAGAAATTCGTTGGCCGAGCATGCTGTTTTCTGGAAGAATCAGTCCGATCCTTCACGAGTTTGTGAGCTACATGTGACTTTTTAGTTGGAATCTTGCTTCAATCTCTTAATGGAAGTTGTAGAGAGCATCTTGAGAAGTAACGTACTCAAATTTGAGACAAAACGGACAAGGATTGCCTGGTGAAACGATTTTCCTTTGGAGAGATTAGATCTGGAATTTATTGTGCTGACCTTTAGTGATTTCGTGGACTGTAAAGTAGCTTTCTTGCGAAAATCTCACTTTGAGTTCTGAATGAAAGTTGTAGTATACTTCTTGAGGTAAAACATATAAAAATTTTAGTGGAAATGAACAAAAATAGGTCGGTGAAATCGTTGTCCTTTGAAGAAACTAGATTTGGGAAAATGCTACCTCGACCTAGTATGATTGTGTGATTTTTATAAAATCATACAGTTAAAATTTGATCATGTGTCCTTAATGAAAGTTGTAGGTAATATGCTAAGGTATAACATACTGGAAAAATGACACCGAGAACAGGGGGAATGGATTGGCTTCGTGAGTATCGGGCCAAAATGGATTGTTATAGGAAAGGGATCCAATTTGTTTTACCGGACCAATCTAGTTGTGAATTTTTCAGAGGTCAGACCAATCTATCTATAGCACTTATTTTAGTAATAGAGGCTCATGCATTACTTGACAAAGGATGTCTAAAGTACCTGGCAGTGGCAAAGAATTTTGCTAGGGAAGAACCTAAGCTCGATGAAATTCGAGTAGTCAATGAATTTCTAGATGTATTTCCTGAGGAGTTACCTGGTTTACCACTAGAGCGAGAAATTGAGTTTGAAATAGAACTAATGCTTGGAACAGGACCAATATCGAAAGCCCCATATAGGATGGCCTTAGTGGAAGTGAAGGCATTGAAGATGCAACTACAAGAGTTGCTTGATAAAGGATTCATTAGGCCAAGTGCTTCTCCTTGGGGTGCACCAGTCTTGTTTGTGAAAAAGAAAGACGGGTCGATGCATCTATGTATTGATTACAGACAGCTGAATCAAGTGACCATTAAGAATAAATATCCTGTACCTTGAATTGATGATCTATTCAACCAACAACAAGGAAATTTGGTCTTTTCTAAGATTGACTTGAGATCGGGATACCATCAGTTAAGGATAAAGAAAGAAGACATTCCTAAGACTGCATTTAGGACTCGTTATGGGCATTATGAGTTCTTAGTTATGCCTTTTGGATTGACAAATGCACCAGCCGCATTCATGGATTTAATGAATAGGATATTTAAGCCTTATTTGGATCAGTTTGCGATTGTTTTCATTGATGATATCCTGGTATATTCTAGAGGACCTGAAGAGCACGAGCAACACTTGAGCATAGTTTTGCAAACTCTGAGAAATCATAAGCTGTATGCCAAATTCAGCAAGTGTGAATTTTGGCTGGACCGGATAATATTTTTAGGACACGTGGTGTCAGAAGGAGGAATTGCAGTGGACCCGGCGAAAGTTGAGATGGTAATAAATTGGCCGAGACCGACAATACCCACTGAGATCTAAAGTTTCTTAGGATTGGCTGGTTATTATAGAAGATTTATTGAAGGGTTTTCACGATTAGCAGGCCCCTTAACGAAATTAACGCGGAAGAATGTAAAGTTTGAACGGAGTGGAGAATGTGAAAGGAGCTTTCAGGAACTTAAAAGAAAGTTGACTACGGCTCCAATCCTGACTATACCATCTGGGTCCGATGGTTTTATAGTATATAGTGATGCATCTCATAAAGGACTGGGATGTGTTTTGATGCAACATGGCAAGGTCATAGCCTATGCATCGAGACAGTTGAAGCCCCATGAACTGAATTACCCAACGCATGATTTGGAATTGGCAACTATAGTGTTTGTTTTGAAAATATTGAGACACTATCTGTATGGAGAGAAGTTTGAAATCTATACAGATCATAAGAGCCTGAAGTATTTGTTTTCGCAAAAAGAGTTGAACATGAGACAGAGAAGGTGGATGGAGTTATTGAAAGATTATGACTGAGATACGATACCATCAAGGAAAGGCAAATGAGGTGGCAGATGCCCTTAGTCGAAAGTCAGCTATGGACATGTCTAGTCTAAGAATAACAGAGTGGAATCTGTTAAAGTCTATTGTGGATTCAGACTTCAAGTTGGAAATGGACCACCTTACTGGTATGCTTATTGCATTAAGGATTAAGCCTGAAATCATTCAGAAAGTTAAGATTTTACAAAAATCTGACCTGGAAATTTTGAAGATACGAGACCCTGTGTCTTTAGGAAAAAGACCAGAATTTCAAGTTTCTAAAGATGAAGTGGTAAGATACCAAGGACGACTTTGTGTTCCTGACAATGAAGAAGTGAAAAAGGAAATTTTGTCGGAGGCACATAGGAGTAATTATAGTATTCATCCGAGTAGTACAAATGTGGCATCCCGAAATTGAAGACAACCTCTAGATGTATTAAAGCCTATGATTAGGTAATGAAATTACCTTTGGTTTATGCTTTAACCATTGGTTTTCTTTTAAGACCAAGTGTTATGTATCTTGTGTTCATGAGTTATTAAAATTAGTATTATAGGATGAGTTGATAAGAAAATTGTTCTTGGCTATGCACCTCATAGATTTGATCCCTATAGTTTAAATGTTACAAGATTTATGGCCATATGAAATTGAGAATTTGAAATTTATAAAAGAGAGAATTAAAAATGAATTATTAAAAGTGAAATTGGGATTTATTAGGATTGAACTTTAGGCCCAAGGGTATTGGACCTAAAGTGGGCCAAATTGGCTTGGCCCATGAAGCCCATGAAGAAGGCTGCCGTCGACCACAAGGGGGAGAGGCCGGCCAAATCTTCAAGTCCATCATGCATGGGAGTTGCCAAGTGGCAAAAAGAGGGCTTCACCTATTGGTCATTTTGGGTGGCTCCTAATAATGGCTAATGATTAAATTGAAGGGGAAATAAAAGGAACGGGTGACCGGTTTAGGGGGCTGTTGACCATAGGGGAGAGAGAGAGAGAGAGGGCTGTCGAGAGAGTGAGGAACTGAGAGGGAAGGGAAGAGCCGCCCGAAGGAGGAAGCCCGCTCGTCCGTCGCCCGTCGCCGTGTGTCCATCGTCCGCTGTGTGCTCGTGCTTGCTCGGTTTGGAGGCAAGTTGGGATTCATATTCTGCTCTTGCATGTTGTATCTTGCATATGTGTTTGAATGGTGATGAATCTCGGACGTTTAGGGTGTAACAAACCGAAGCTTTGAGTGTGTTGCTTTGAAGTGGTAAGCTGTTTTCGAGTATACCGCCTGACCCAGAATGTTGTAGAGGCTTGCGTGCAAGGTTTGAGTCGGATTTTGGCTTCGACTTCTGCACAAAATTTGTAGAAAACATCTCAAAGTATAACATACTAAAATTTGAGACCAAATGGCTGAGTTTTAAGGGGTGAAACCCTCCCTCTATGAAAACGCTAGATCTGAAACTGTTTTGTTGACCTCTTGGTGGTTTTGTGTGTTGTATGTCACTTTTTACTGAGAATTTCACCTCGACTTCTTCACGAAAGTTGTAGAAAACATCATGAAAACTAACATACTCAAATTTGAAGTAAAAATAACAAGTTTATCCTAGTGAAACGATTTTTCCTTTGAAGACGATAGATCTGGAAGTATTGTACTGGACTCCAGCGACTTCGCGAGCTATAAAGTGACTATCCTTTGAGAATATCACCTATATTCCTTAATGAAAGTTGTAGTGGACATTTTGAGGCAAAAAATATAAAAAATTCAGAGGAAATGAAGGAAGATAAGTAGGTGAAACCTTGATTTTTCGGAGACAGCTAAACCTGGACTGTTCGGTACTAAGAACAGGGGCTTCGACCATCCATAGTTAATTATCTACGACGAATCTGGCCTTAATGTCTTCATGAAAAATCTACCTTAGGGTCTCAAATATCACCAGGTAAAATTTCATAATTTTTTAAGGGAATTCTGGTATTTAAATTGAAATATTTCAAGAACTGCGCAATCTGATGTGTCCGAATTTTGCAAGCTGTAATGTGTGAGCTATATCTTTTTGTGTGAAGTTCTTTTGGGCATGTGTTCTTCATGGAGTTTCTCGCGACCAATTTTTCGGGTTCACCACCTAAAACTAGGTTAATGGATTACTAAGTCTTTAAGCTTAGCTCGGGCTCTCCCAAGCCCATACAAATTCGCAACTTAGGTTTAAATTCTTAACATACAAATGGTTTTCAATCAGGAGTCGCCACTAATCTATTTTTGGTGGGTCGATTATAAACCCAAGTAAAGTAACGGGAGATTTACTTTACTCCTACGAACCAGAGATTTATGAGTTCGGGGACTTGGTTACCGCACTATACTAGTGCCCTTTCGGTACCTTTTTTATTTCATTTTCAAAAAATGTTTGGCAATTGAATTGATTTTAATTTAACTTTCTAACATGTGAGGTGATCATACATGTGCGCATACCACCAATTTAACACTCAAGAAAGCAAATTAAATAATGCAAAACATACCTAGTAGCAACGAAAGCATCTGCATTGTTAAATCAGAATTCACATCAGCAACCCTAGATATGATTTCTAATTAACACGCAATTTCAATTTTTGTTTTCACTTTATTTAGTGAAAATCATGCGATGCATGCTAATAATCTAATATGACATGGCAGCATGATCTAAACTATATGACATGAAGAAATGCAATAATTAAATGCACTCTAAATGACCTAATTTTAATGACATGCAATACGATGCAATGACATACAAAATTATTTAAACTAAAATGACATGCATCATATAATTTAGTATGCGGGTTATATGTCACGTGACATTTATTAAATGACTTAGTCTAATGACGAGGAAGTTCTAATTAGATGAACCTAATAAAAACTAAATGACGCGCATTTGATATTTCTACCTTTAAAAATGCAAAAATGATCTAGCTATATTAAAATTCTATCTAATTTAAACTAAGGATTAAGTCGCATTAAATCCTAATTTAAACTAAGATATTATCTTAATCTACCATGCAATTTATCTAATATGCGATGATATGGCATGGCAACATGCCCTAAACCATATGAATAAATTTTTTATGATCTCTTAATGAACATGCAATTGTTAAATATGCAATTTAAATTAATCACAATGACTTAATTCTAATGACGTGCAATGCAATGCAATGCAATGACGTACAAGATTATTTCAACTAAAATGATATGCGACATTGCAATTTAATATGCGAGCTATATGTCAAATGACATTTATTAAATGGCCTAATCTAATGACGGCAATTTCCAATTAAAAATGAACCTAATAATAATCACTAAAATGACGTGCATTTCATGGACCTAATCTTTTATGACATGCAAATGACGTTTTTATTTAAAAATGCAATCTATCCTAGAAATTGCAACTAATTTATCCTAAGACAGATTTTATGAAATTCGAAATGATCTAGCTAGATTAAGATTCTATCTAATTTAACTTAGGGATTAAGTCATATTAAATCCTAATTTAAACTAAGACATTATCTAAATCTAAAATGAAACATGCAATCATAATCTAATATGCACAATGATTTTTTTGTGTTTTTCTTCAAGAAATTCGAAATTAAAACTAACAAATAGTTAAACATGCAATTCAAACTAACAACCTAAATGATTGCACTTTTTTTTTTTTGGTTTTTTATTTAAAAATTCATAATAAGATTGCAATCCTAAATATGCAAGATGACAACAAACCTAATCTTAAGTGGGATTTTTTTTTTTTTTTTTTACGAAAATAAGATTTGACTCAACCAATTTGACGATAGCAAATCAAACAAAAGATAAGATTGATATCCAAAATTGATAAACCATATCTCGCGCATGAGATCGGGTTAGCCAATTTTAAATTAAATCGCGAATCGAATCTCGGCCTTGAGATTGGATTATCGATTTTATAAGGGATTGCGAGTCGGATTTCGGGCGCGAAAATCGACTGTCAATCCCTAGCTTGAGGGACTATTTCATGTCGGACTCTCAATCAACATTTAAAGGGAACAATTTCACTAAAATAATAAAATAAAAAGGAAAAGAAAAATAGTAAGTAAATAAATAAATAAAAACTACCTAATTTTCTTTATTCCTTTCCCTTTTTTTTGTTTTTTCTTCTTTCCTTCCACGATTTGGCCGCTTCGTGGAGGTCCACCGAGAGTTAATCGTCGGAGCTCCGGCGATGAGGACCAGCAGCGAGCGGATCGGCGGCGAGCGGTGGCGTCGCGAGGAGCAGCGGCGGGCGAGATCTCGGTCGGCACGGGAACAGCAGCAGCAATCGTCAGGGGAGGCTCAGAACCGACGCGGTGCAAGTGGTGGGCAGATCAGGCTCGGGTTTTCGGCTCCGAACAGTAGGTGGATCGCGATTCAGGCGAGGCCGGGAAACAGCGTTCGGCTCCTGGGCGACGGGCGGCGCTCGGGCTTGACTGCAGCAGGCTTTGGGTGCGGCTACAGAGGTGTAGTGACTGGTGTAGCAGCGGCTTCGAGCAGCAGGGGACGCTAGGGCGGCTTCGCAGGTGGTGGTGCGGCGTCACGGCAAGGCTAGGCGCGGCTGGGTTGCAGAGCAGCAGCTGCGGCTTCACGGGCGTCGGGGACGCGAGATCTGGTGCTCGGGCAGAGGTTCGGAGGACAGTGGCGACGGACGCGGCACAGCGTCAGGCGAGCGGCGCGGCGGAGTGGGGCGGTGGTGCGTTGGAGAACGGCTTAACTCGAGATTGGGTCGTCGCGAGGCAAGGCGTTGAGGCGCGACGCGACGTTGGGGAAAGACGGTGGCGGAAGCTTCGCGGATGGAGGTTGCAAAGGAGGGGCAGCGATTTGGGGAAGATGGTGAATAGTAGGGGTCAAATCACTCTTTACTTTTCTCCTCTCTCTCTCTCTCTCTCTCACGTCACTCTCCCTCTTCCTTCGTACTCTTCCTTTCTTTTTACTGTCAAACTCCACGGATGGCTTCTCTCCCTTCTTTCACTTTTTCCTCAATTTTTTCCAAAAAGGAGCCCCTACCCTCTTCCTCGTACACGGTTGCTTTTATAGGGGTAGGAGATAAACCTTCGATTTCCCCTCCAAATCTATATCCGCGATACATTTTCACCAACCGATCATTATTGATAAGAATTCCAGATTATGATAAATATTTTCTCAAAATCCAAATCTCGCAAAAATATTTTTTCACACATGTGCCATATTCAAAGATTCATATTCTGGGAAAATTTCAAAATTTCTATTTTTCCACGAGATAATTAGAAAACATGGGCTTGGGCCAACGAGCTCACTTCATGGGCCCGATCCATCTAATTTGAATATATCCACCACCGGTCCAATATAAAACGCCAATTAAAATAAAATAATAAAAATGCATCTAAATCTAAACGGATCGTCAAAATCTAGGTGTCAACAGCTACCCCTCTTTGAAGGTGAGCTCGTAGAGGTTGCCTTCAAAGATAAATTGAGACCTAAATTTTGACTACGCACATGCACTGAATGATTTTTTTGTTGGATTTTTTATTTTTTCTTTCGGAAAATGAATCCCATTTTAAAATGCAATTTATATGATGCATGAAAATGCTAATGCAAATGCATGATGTCTAAGGAAAGAACATACCTACAGCTACTTACAAATCAGTGCGGTAAAGCATCTTGAGGTACATGATAAATCCCTATTTACTCCACAAGTACCCAACTCTCACTCAGGTTCCTTGAAAAGCGTAACAGGTAAGAACATTCACATCCAAAGTGAAATGTTTAATGAAGAGAATTGAGACATCTAGATCCAGACTGAGATGTCGAAATTTTGGAATGCAATTTGTATGCAAATGGTAAAGGAACCTACCTAGAATATCTTACCTTCAAGGAGGGTAGAGTGATTTAAGATAGTTGGTGTTACATGTTCAGGACCCGTACCTTTCTACGGTCGCCTAGTAGGGCAGCAAAGTTTTGTAAGGGAACTACTTTCCTAGGACCCGTACCTTTCTACGGTCGCCTAGTAGGGCAGTGTTTGGTTGTGTTTAGGACCCGTACCTTTCTACGGTCGCCTAAACGGGGAAATTGCTTTTCCAGGACCCATACCTTTCTACGGTCGCCTGTTAGAGTAATAAATGTTGTTTAGGACCCGTACCTTTCTACGATCGCCTAAACGGGGATTCACTTTCCAGGACCCATACCTTTCTACGGTTGCCTGAATAAGGAATCATTTTCCAGGACCCGTACCTTTCTACGGTCGCCTGAGGTAATTGCTTCTCCAGGACCCGTACCTTTCTACGGTCGCCTGTTAGAGCAATAAGGTTGTCTAGGACCCGTACTTTTCTACGGTCGCCTAAACTGAGGTTTTGCTTGGCTAGGACCTGAACCTTTCTTCGGTCGCCATAGATTATCTGACCAGGACCCGAACGTTTCTTCGGTCGCCTTAATCAGACTGAATCTGGAGGAAAATTTTTGGGGGACAACTCAATCGAGTGTCGGTGTTTTCAAAAGGGAATACCTGCACAATGACAAGTATTTAAGGTATGGATAGAGATATACTTACCTGGTATCATCTCTGTTCCTGGGGATATGTCTTTTGGAATTTAGATATCCTGTTGAGGTCTTTCACCTCCTGGTGGAGTTTTCTCATCTTCTAACATCATGAAACATTCTGAAAGGAACTTGAATTATCTGTCAGACATGATTTAGAGCAAAAAATGATATGCATTTATCAAAGAGATAGACAATCTAAGCTACTCTAGAATGCACATTTCAAAATTCAGTGAGGTTTTCATCAACTCAATCAGGTTTATGCATAATGACATTTGCATCACCCAAATTTCCACTGGAGAGAATTATCATTCAAGACAATCTTCACTCGTGACATGGATTTCTTAAGAATACTAAATGAGAGACTTTCGGTTAGAAAGGACTTTCACTCACTCTCATTTAGAATGACTATTTTATGCGAATCATTCTGTCTCACTATCATCATACCAATAAGGGTCCAAATATTCTTGCAAATGGTACGACCTTACCAATCTGAGAGGTCTTTAATAGGGACCATAATGAGGGCTTGATCAATGGCTTAACAAAAGGGCTCTTTGAGTCAAAGCTATTGAATGAACTGTCTTGTAACCATCTCCGGGTTTACAAGTCAAGAACCCTGCAAAATGAAAAAGAAATAATCTTGCTCGCACTTCTTCGAGCGATGCTTATAAACATATGAACTCTTACGTAAATTCAAATGCCCTAATCTGAAGAGACTTTGTAAGGGACGTAACGTAGGTTGGGTTCATGGGTTGAGAAATGAAAGGATCATTAGGCTCAAAATGTGTGTAAAAGGTGAGAGTTGATGATCATCTTGGCATTGCCATCAATTTTCTTTTTCACCGTCGGGAATTGTCTTCATGAAGTCCCCTATTGATTGTAAAAACTCAGCATTTGAGTTCTTTGACTATTGCTCCATTGGGATTCAATTCTGGTAATTGGCAGTCACCTATCTTGACTCTTTTTTCATCCATGGGCATTGGCCTTGCTTTTACCAAGCACACCGCTTTTTCATGCCCCTAGTTTTCATGCATTTTTTTCATGGGCATTGGCCTTGCTTTTACCAGGCACACTGCTTTTTCATGCCCCTTAGTTCTGTTTTGATTTCAATTCTTACGCACAATGCGTAAAGCAATTACACTTTGAATGATACACGAACTTTTCAAGAGCGTTCATCTGCTTTTTGCCTTGCCCCAGTGTGGGGGATGATCACCAACTGGGTTTAAAGAAATGAAATTGCAGGCTCAAGTGCGCTATGCAAAGGATATAAGTGTATAGAATAGAGAAAGAAATGCTCTTCGCCATCCTAAGGCATTTAAATTAACACATGATTTCAATGTAATAGCACTACTTGAAGATTGATGCAAGTGAAAGCAAGAAAATTTCAATTCATTTTCCTCACCTCATGATGCAATTTTATCTCTTAGTTGCCCCGATGTGGGGTGATTCTTGACAAGGGTGATCTGAAAAGAATATCCATAAGTGTATGGGCTCAAAAGGGTTAAGTAATGGATCACCTGTAGTGTTTGGGATAGAGATATGAATTGCCTCTCATCATTTCGGTTGCCGTACCTTTTGCGAGAGAACTCTTTACCTTATGGATATGAACCTTCCTACACTCATCTCACAAGTGTATAAATATGGGACCGTGTATAGGATGGGGTTTGCCTTTCATCATCCCGACTCGTCTCATTTAGTATGCTCAATCAATTCCACACCATTCATTAAATTAGTCTATCTTGATGGAATTGGTGGATAAAACATGTAAGAGTCATCATGCAAAACCCTTTTTTTTTAAAAGAACTCAACAGCTTTAAGCATGTCAACTTCAAACAGTTTTCTATACTGCAAAATGATTTTAAGCATTCATTCAAGGATTCCTCTACAATGGGAATTGCCTCGGCAGTTGATGTCTTTAGATTGTCCCTATCATTCAAGACTGAAAATCCACTTTTGCCCCTGCACATGAGAACGTGCATCAGTATGATACTATGCAACATCAAAATAAATTCAAATTACACATACATTTTGGCTCGGGTGAAGACTTTATCCCAGTCAGGTCACTACCAAAACTTGTCATGCCCCCAATTTGTCAACTTTTCCACCAGGGAATGATGGTTCTCTTTTACTTGCTGCAAATCTGTTTTTTCACTGCAAGTGCGCTCTAAGCCCGTTAATCACAAGTCAAGTTTATGATCATTGAAACTTGATACGCTATCTTCAGATGTCCCTTGTCATAACAAGTGATAGAATTATGCTCTGAGACAAGAAGTAAATGAGTCAGACAAACAAACAGGTTTAATCTGCTACAAGTTTTGGGAAAATGTTTTTTGTTTGTTCTTTTTAAACAATGAAATGCTTTTGTTTTCGGAAAAGTTTTTGGGAGGAAACATGAAAGAATCCAGCCCTCAGGATTTTTCCGTGGATGATATTTTCTTTTTTCATGGTTGGATATCATCATTGGACTGGTTTGGTATACTCCATCATGTCCTCAAAATAAAATTGTAATTTCATTGAATAGAATCAAATGAATTACATTATTGGAATGGAAATTGTGATTCCTAAACCCTTAAAAAGAGAAAACATCGGAAACGATTCCTAAAAAGCGAAAACTAATCCTAAAAAGTGATAAAAACTCCTAGAAAGAGATAAAAATTCCCCTGCAGGGGAATGTGCAACAGTAACAAGTCACTCTTGCAGGCTAATGTCCATATCTTTCGAAGGTTCTTCGTCATTGGCTCCTATGAAAATGTCATCGAATAGACTTGTGATTCCTTCCAGGGCGTCATCAGAGTTCTTTGTCTTTGGAGGCGTCAGATCGTCCATGTCATCCCATCCACTTGGAACTATGTTGCGGGAGTCAAAGTAAAAGCTGGGAGGAGCCGAATACTTCACCAGGTAATCAAACTTGCCACTAGGCTGCCCCAGAGTGTCCATCACTTCCCCTTCATCTTGCCCCATCTTAGGGACATTGTCAGGTTTAGTTTTTTCGGCAGTTACTAACAGTGGGTCATCTTCCAGGTCAGGCATGTCGCCATTGCTCATTTGGGTCTTGCCTGACTGCTTCAGGACTACTGTCTCAGGGAGAGCAGGTGCAGGAATCAAATCCACTCGGAGAGATTGGATTTGAGCTGTCATGAATTGCATAGAGGCGAGCAATTGTCGGAGTTGGTCTTCCATAACGGAGATATGCTCACGCATTTCAGTTTGGTCGGCCATTCTAGCTCTTGATCGCATAATACGCGGAGGATTCGTTATCACCTAAATGAGAAATGAACAAAAGTAAGTATCTCATATGAAATATGCCGGTCCATGGCAATATTCTAGAACTTTATTCATCAATGGAGCTTTTGACAGACCTATCGAAATAGAAATTCAAAACGTCCTAAACAAATGAACTAGGAAAGTAAATGACTCAAACTTCCTAATCTAAAACTGAAAATAGCAAGATTGATTCAAGCATTTCATTTAGCTTGATCAATATACACTCGGGACACCATTCGGGGCAAACGTTTATTCTCCTCTTGAGCTTTTTCAGTAACTCTTTTGAGGCGTTTATTCTCAGCTCGATTGGTGATCTTCAGTAGCGCCTCCGGTATCTTTGGAAGCAGCTCTTCGGGAATCTTGTGTTGTTGGATATACCTAATCGAGGCATAGTACTTCCCTTCCCTGCCTTTCAGCTCCTCCTCGGGCCATTTGAGTTTTCGTGGACGGCACATGTCCCACATCGATTTGATGGTGAGGATGGAATCTTCATGGTCTCGGCTTCCATCAACGAAGCTAACTTGGAGCGGATCCGCTTGTAACGCCGAGGGAAGCTCTTGTACGACTTGATACTGACGAGTCACTCTAGTCGGATAGTACTCCAATGCTCCAGTGAATCCCAATAGAGGGATTGGGCCAACTCCTCCACACGAGAGTCTCGCTACCCGAACTTGGAACCATTTAGCATGCCATAGGAAACCCTTGGAAGTTGGTTTTTTCATGAAAGCTAGCCACCTAGAATAATGATAATCTGGTGCATGTTTTTGGTTGTTCTCAAATCTCATAATAGGGTGATTAGAATCACTAACATGATGTATAGTCATTGAACCACCAAATCCCTTTATATGAGAAAGAAACCAGATTTGTAAAAGTTCAGGAGAGGAATGGAGAGTCTTATTGCCACCTCCTTTGAAACGAGTGAGAGAAAGCAAATTTTCAGCCAAGACAGTGTTTACAAAATTTTTTCCTTCCAACACTTGTCCAACTAATTGAGCAATCAAAGGATTAATAGCATTCTTGCAATAAGGAAATATTATAAATCCAAAGAAAGCTAAGAGGAAAATCCTACGCATTTGAAATGAGGTGCCATTTTCAAAACATTCTTTTAGAAAAGATAAAGGACATGCATTACGGTGGGCCTTTAAAACCTTTCTTATGTCATCTTCTTTAATTCTCAGAAAATCAGATAAGGCCATAACATGATCTATTCCGATAGGCGGACTAATCAATTCAGCTTTTAAGGGCTTTCCTATGGCGATGCTATATTCTTCCAAGGTGGGAGTGAGTTCATGCTTACCACCAAAGATGAAGGTAGAAGTCTCGGGGCACCAACAATGGGCGAGTGCATGGACAAGGCCGCCATGGATGTTGATGCGCAGCAGTGGAAGCAATCGACCAACATGCGATTCTACGAACTGACGGTTATTTTGATCTAACTTGTTCCACCAAGTGCTAAGCTCTTCCTTTGGAGGGAGAATAATCCGAATGTCCAGTGCCCCCATTGTATATTAATCAAGGCTCGGGACAATCCTAATGCCATGGACCGACAAAATAATGTGACAAAGTAAGTAAATTGCAAAGGCAAAAATTAGAGAACTTACTTTACCAATGATTGACAATCACATAGACATGCGCATGGTAAGTGGCTTGATTTCTAATCTATAAGGCTTAAGAAGGTGGAGCCACAAGGATTATCAGACTAGCCACGGGCTTGTGGACTATGTCGAGTCCTCATGATTCCAGCTTGGTCAAAGAGCCGACCCGGGTCACGGGCATGTGGACCGAGGTGGGTACTCTTGACACCATGAAAGAAACTTTGGGATTGAGATGGGCGACTCGTACTACGAGCATGCGGTCGAAGTGGTATCCATCTCAATACCATCCTAAATAATCCTATGCGGCCCAGGTCCGGCGGCAGGTTGTGTGTGCAAAGTGTAGTGATAAATGCAAAGCATGCACAACAATTTATATCAAGCAACACTTCATATGTGAAAATAAACCATACATTCCTACACCTCCCTGCAAAATAAAGGTCAGCAAACACTTCCCCTTATACCTCCCATCCTGCAAGAACATTTAACACCTTAAATGTTAGTGACGTACCTGGAATCCTCGCTGCCAATCAAAAATATTTTTTCAAATAAAAGAGAAAATTGGCCTAAGTCCACTAAGAGTATTAACTCAAGTCTCCCCAGCGAAGTCGCCAAGCTGTCGCGACCAATTTTTTGGGTTCACCACCTAAAACTAGGTTAATGGATTACTAAGTCTTTAAGCTTAGCTCGGGCTCTCCCAAGCCCATACCAATTCGCAACTTAGGTTTAAATTCTTAACATACAAATGATTTTCAATCAGGAGTCACCACTAATCTATTTTTGGTGGGTCGATTAGAAACCCAAGTAAAGTAATGGGAGATTTACTTTACTCCTACGAACCAGAGATTTATGAGTTCGGGGACTTGGTTACACCAGACTATACTAGTGCCCTTTCGGTACCTTTTTATTTCATTTTCAAAAAAATGTTTGGCAATTGAATTGATTTTAATTTAACTTTCTAACATGTGAGGTGATCATACATGTGCGCATACCACCAATTTAACACTCAAGAAAGCAAATTAAATAATGCAAAACATACCTAGTAGCAACGAAAGCATCTGCATTGTTAAATCAGAATTCACATCAGCAACCCTAGATATGATTTCTAATTAACACGCAATTTCAATTTTGTTTTCACTTTATTTAGTGAAAATCATGCGATGCATGCTAATAATCTAATATGACATGGCAGCATGATCTAAACTATATGACATGAAGAAATGCAATAATTAAATGCAATCTAAATGACCTAATTTTAATGACATGCAATACGATGCAATGACATACAAAATTATTTAAACTAAAATGACATGCATCATATAATTTAGTATGCGGGTTATATGTCACGCGACATTTATTAAATGACTTAGTCTAATGACGAGGAAGTTCTAATTAGATGAACCTAATAAAAACTAAATGACGTGCATTTGATATTTCTATCTTTAAAAATGCAAAAATGATCTAGCTATATTAAAATTCTATCTAATTTAAACTAAGGATTAAGTCGCATTAAATCCTAATTTAAACTAAGATATTATCTTAATCTACCATGCAATTTATCTAATATGCGATGATATGGCATGGCGACATGCCCTAAGCCATATGAATAAATTTTTTATGATCTCTTAATGAACATGCAATTGTTAAATATGCAATTTAAATTAATCACAATGACTTAATTCTAATGACGTGCAATGCAATGCAATGCAATGACGTACAAGATTATTTCAACTAAAATGATATGCAACATTGCAATTTAATATGAGAGCTATATGTCAAATGACATTTCTTAAATGGCCTAATCTAATGACGGCAATTTCCAATTAAAAATGAACCTAACAATAATCACTAAAATGACGTGCATTTCATGGACCTAATCTTATATGACATGCAAATGGCGTTTTTTATTTAAAAAATGCAATCTATCCTAGAAATTGCAACTAATTTATCCTAAGACAGATTTTATGAAATTTGAAATGATCTAGCTAGATTAAGATTCTATCTAATTTAAATTAGGATTAAGTCATATTAAATCCTAATTTAAACTAAGACATTATCTAAATCTAAAATGAAACATGCAATCATAATCTAATATGCACAATGATTTTTTTGTGTTTTTCTTCAAGAAATTCGAAATTAAAACTAACACATAGTAAAACATGCAATTCAAACTAACAACCTAAATGATTGCACTTTCTTTTTTGGTTTTTTATTTTAAAATTCATAATAAGATTGCAATCCTAAATATGCAAGATGACAACAAACCTAATCTTAAGTGGGATTTTTTATTTTTTATTTTACGAAAATAAGATTTGACTCAACCAATTTGACGATAGCAAATCAAACAAAAGATAAGATTGATATCCAAAAATTGACAAACCATATCTCGCGCATGAGATCGGGTTAGCCAATTTTAAATTAAATCACGAATCGAATCTCGGGCTTGAGATTGGATTATCGATTTTTATAAGGGATTACGAGTCGGATTTCGGGCGCGAAAATCGGACTGTCAATCCCTAGCTTGAGGGACTATTTCATGTCGGACTCTCAATCAACATTTAAAGGGAACAATTTCACTAAAAGAATAAAATAAAAAGGAAAAGAAAAACAGTAAGTAAATAAATAAATAAAAACTACCTAATTTTCTTTTTTCCTTTTCCCTTTTTTTTTTTCTTCTTTCCTTCCACGATTTGGCCGCTTCGTGGAGGTCCACCGGGAGTTAATCGTCGGAGCTCCGGCGATGAGGACCAGCAGCGAGCGGATCGGCGGCGAGCGGTGGCGTCGCGAGGAGCAGCGGCGGGCGAGATCTTGGCCGGCACGGGAACAGCAGCAGCAATCGTCGGGGGAGGCTCAGAACCGACGCGGTGCAGGTGGTGGGCAGATCAGGCTCGGGTTTTCGACTCCGAACAGCAGGTGGATCGCGATTCAGGCGAGGCCGGGAAACAGCGTTCGGCTGCTGGGCGACGGGCGGCGCTCGGGCTTGACTGTAGCGGGCTTTGGGTGCGGCTGCAGAGGTGTAGTGACTGGTGCAGCGGCGGCTTCGAGCAGCAGGGGACGCTGGGGCGCCTTTGCAGGTGGTGGTGCGGCGTCAAGGCAAGGCTAGGCGCGGCTGGGTTGCAGAGCAGCAACTGCGGCTTCACGGGCATCGGGGACGCGAGATCTGGTGCTCGGGCAGAGGTTCGGAGGACAGTGGCGACGGACGCGGCACAGCGTCAGGCGAGCGGCGCGGCGGAGTGGGGCGGTGGTGCGTTGGAGAACGGCTTAACTCGAGCTTGGGTCGTCGCGAGGCAAGGCGTTGAGGCGTGACGCGGCGTTGGGGAAAGACGGTGGCGGAAGCTTCGCGGATGGAGGTTGTAGAGGAGGGGCAGCGATTTGGGGAAGATGGTGAATAGTAGGGGTCAAATCACTCTTTACTTTTCTCCTCTCTCTCTCTCTCTCTCTCTCACGTCACTCTCCCTCTTCCTTCGTACTCTTCCTTTCTTTTTACTTTCAAACTCCACGGATGGCTTCTCTCCCTTCTTTCACTTTTTCCTCAATTTTTTCCAAAAAGAAGCCCCTACCCTCTTCCTCGTACACGGTTGCTTTTATAGGGGGTAGGAGATAAACCTTCGATTTCCCCTCCAAATCTATATCCGCGATACATTTTCACCAACCGATCATTATTGATAAGAATTCCAGATTATGATAAATATTTTCTCAAAATCCAAATCTCGCAAAAATATTTTTTCACACATGTGCCATATTCAAAGATTCATATTCTGGGAAAATTTCAAAATTTCTATTTTTCCACGAGATAATTAAAAAACATGGGCTTAGGCCAACGAGCTCACTTCATGGGCCTGATCCATCTAATTTGAATATATCCACCACCGGTCCAATATAAAACGCCAATTAAAATAAAATAATAAAAATGCATCTAAATCTAAACGGACCGTCAAAATCTAGGTGTCAACAGAGTTGCTACCTTTATGTCTTGACTATCACATGTTCAGATTTTATAATTTTTGAAGATCATATGGATATTTAATTTATATGTTTTCTGAAATTGTGCAAGCTGGAATTTGGTAAATTTCAAAAAAGTCATGAGGTATGGATTATTCTAAGTTGTATGGACCCCATGGATTGTGTTGTCATAAGTGGTTGGATCTTGCTGCATATATGATGATGATTGGAACTACATATAAGAATCAAATGCTGAAAATGATCTTGTTGCCATCATATCATATGCCATGTTGAAATTGAGCCATAATTGTGAATGTGAACCTTTATAAATGAGAAGGCCGTCGGAGGTGTGAGCCGACGATGCCCCGGGAGTGTCGGGATGCCCGGCCAAGGAGTGTAAATGCCGGATGCCCGGAGGGTGTGTGCCGGATGTCCTCGGGAGTTTCGAGATGCCCGGGATGTGGGGGTGCCGGAAGCCCAAAGGTGTGAGCCGGGGGATACCTTGTGTTGCCAGTTGGGGTACGAGATGCCCGGAGTGTGTGTGCCCGATGCCCGGAGGTGTGTGCCGGAGGTTCCTCGCAATGCCAGGTTGGGTGCGAGCGATAAATGTGTGATGCAAATACTGGTCCCGGGAAAGAGAAATGTGGTGGCCCAAAATGAAAGAATAAAATTGGGAAATTGAAATTGAATTATGCATGGTATGGTAACATGTATGCATGAATGCATGGATGTATGTGCACCTATGGCATAATGGTTTATGTGACATGATGATGGTGAGTGCATGGATGTATGTGCACCTATGGCATGATGGTATATATGACATGATGATGGTGAGTGCATGGATGTATGTACACCTATGGCATGATGGTAAATGTATAACATGATGGTGATGATTACATGAGGATGTATGTACATGCGGTATGATGACATATGCATGGCTTCAAGGTAAATTATGCTTGGATGCATAAATGACATGTACTATGCTATGCTTGTTATGGTTGTATTGTGTGATGCATTGAGTAGTTTATTGGATCTTTTACCTGTTGAGTGGCTGTACTCACCCTTTTGGAGACCAACATTTCAGATTAGAAAGATGTCGCTCCCTGCTGTCATGCGGGGCATCTTTTATGGCCTTCCTTCGGACGTGGAGGTCGAGTGTGTGGAGATCGACTATCCCACCATCCTTGGTCTGACGTTCATTCAGGTTCGTGCATTAGTGATGTATGATGTGGGCCTGGCTGGGGCCCGGTCATTCAGGAGTTCATATCTGTTCACGTTCGTCGAGACGGGGTGATGTGGGGGATGTTGCCGCCGCCATCGCCTGACATACTGGGATGGATGTGACGGCCCGCGCATGAGGAGTAGGAGCTACGACTTTTTGGACAATAGCCGACACTTATAGATGGAGGATGTTATATGATCAACATAGAGGGTCAAGTTGTCTCTTTTTGGGGTTATGGCCGAGTGTAGTCAAAAGTCTTGGCCTTTCTTTTGTTGTACCGACCCGGGAAAATCCATCATGAAAATATGTAAATAAAAGTGTCTTGGCTTTATCTTTTCTTATGGCGTTTAGTGGTGTGCATTGTATCATGATTGTTGGGGGGAGAATTGGTAGGACTTGATTATGCTTCCGCAAATAAGATGCGCTGGGACCGTAAAAAAAAAAAAAAAAAAAGCCTAGGAACTAAGGTTCTTCTTTGGTAATCTGTGGTGACCTTAGGCGCTTCGGGGTGCCACAACAAAAATGTACAGAAAGTTGCATCAGCAATTTTGGTGGAATGGCATGAAAGTAGATACGGCTAAACACGTTTATCAATGTTTAACGTGCCAATAAGTGAAGGCGGAACATCGCAAACCTGCAGGACTATTGAGGCCGTTAGACATACCAAAGTGGAAATGGAAACATGTAACGATGGACTTTGTGCAAGGACTGCCAAGGACATCAAATGGTCACGATTCGATTTGGGTGATAGTGGATCGTTTGACTAAGTCTACTCATTTCAAAGCTGTCCATACAAACTATTCAATGAATAAACTTGCTGAGATATATGTAAGCCAAGTAATACGCTTACGTAGTATTTCTGTAACGATCACCTCTGATCGAGACTCTAGGTTTACTTCAAATTTTTGGCAAAGTCTCCAAAATGCCTTAGGGACAAAGTTTCAATTTAGTACTGCTTCTCATCCTCAAACAGATGGATAAACAGAAAGAGTGATCCAGACTCTAGAAGATATGCTGAAAGCTTGTGTTATTGACTTTAGAGGAAGTTGGAATGAAAATTTGCACCTGATAGAGTTTGCCTATGTGAAGCATGGCTCCATATGAAGCATTATATAGAAGAAGGTGTAGGACTCTTGCTTGTTGGGATGAAATAGGTGAATGAAAACTGACAGGACCTGAGCTAGTGCAAGTTACTACAGAAGCGGTCGAGATAATTAGGAAAAGACTTAAGACAGCCCAGAATAGACAGAGAGACTATGCTGATAGGCGTAGAAGGCCTTTGGAGTTTAGTGTGGGAGATCATGTATTCCTTAAAGTATCCCCTATGAAAGGAATATCTCAATTTAGAATGAAGGGTAAGTTAAGCCCTAGATTTGTTGGATCTTTTGAGATACTTGAAAGAATAGGAGATGTAGCTTATCGCTTGGCGCTACCTCCAAAATTGGGAAATTTACATGATGTGTTTCATGTGTCGATGCTAAGAAAGTACCAGCCGGATCCTAGTCACATACTCGATCATGAAGCCACCAAAGTGGATGAGAAAGTGAGGTACATCGAAGAGCCTGTGCAACTACTGGATTGAAAAGAGCAAATTCTAAGGACCAAGAAAATACCATTGGTAAAGATATTATGGCGACATCATGATGTGGAGGAAGCCACATGGAAGAGTGAGGAATCGATGAGGGAAAAGTATCCCTACTTGTTTAAAGAGGCATAAATAATGTCTAATTTCGAGGATGAAATTCTCTAAGCAGGGGAGAATTGTGGCATCCCAAAATTCATGGCAACCTCCAGATACATTAAGACCTATGGAAATGTGATGGAAGTGTCATTGATTCATGTTGTGATCATTAGACCAAAGAATTGTAATAGATTAAGACTGAGTACTTTAATGGGAATGTATCTTGTGTTCATGGGTAAATTAAGGTTGGTGCTATAGGACAATTTGATAAGGAGGATTATGGTTCTTGAGCATGCACCTTATAGATTTGATTCTTATGGTTTAATGTTGCAAGTTTTTGGCCATATTATTTTGTGATTAGGTATTTATCTAAGTAGGAAATTAAGGTGGGATTAATTGGAATAATGGTGGGCTAGATAATTAAGAACCAAGCCAACCCATAGCCCCACCATTCGGCCATATGGGCTTGGCCCGCGAAGCCCAAAGGAGGAGGAGGAGCTGCCGTCGACCAAGCTGGCCCAAGCCCAGCCGGATAGAGCCCATCTTGCATGGCATTTACCAAGTGTCACTTGCATGCAAAGAAATGATTACAAGCTAATCATGAGGGGGAAGAAATCAGAGAGGATGGGGGGCGGATTAAGCAAGGAAAGGGAGAGAAAGAGAGAAAGGAAAGGAAGAAAGGAAGAGAGAAAGAGACCGTGCGTGCGAGAGAGAAGAAGGAGGTCCGTTCGCCGATCGTCCGCCTAGCTCGCCACCGTTCGTTCGCCGCCTTGCCTGCCATCTTTGTTGCTATTTGTGCTTGGATTAGAGGCACGTAGAGTCCTAAAACCTACCCTTTGCTTGCTCTGATGTGTGTGTAGAAGATGGTGAATTTCGGTTGTGGTGGATGTGATGAAAGGTCGAAGCTTTGGGGAGAAATTCGTTGGCCTAGCATGTTGTTTTCTGGAAAAATCAGTCCGACCCATCACGAGTTTGTGAGCTGCATATGACTTTTTAGTTGGAATCTTGCTTTGATCTCTGAATGGAAGTTGTAGAGAGAATCTTGGGAAGTAACATACTCAAATTTGAAACAAAACTGACAAGGATTGCGTGGTGAAACGATTTTCCTTTGGAGAGATTAGATCTGGAATTTGTTGTGCTGACCTTTAGTGATTTCGTGGACTGTAAAGTAGCTTTCTTGTGAAAATCTCACTTTGAGTTATTAATAAAAGTTGTAGTGTACTTCTTGAGGTAAAAGGTATAAAAATTTAGAGGAAATGAACAAAAATAGGTCGGTCAAATCGTTGTCCTTTGAAGAAACTGGATCTGGGAAAATGCTACCTTGACCTAGTATGATTGTGTGATTTTTATAAAATCATACAGTTAAACTTTGATCATGTGTCCTGAATGAAAGTTGTAGTTAATGTACTAAAATATAACATACTGAAAATTTAGAAGAAACGGACATATGTAGATCAGTGAAACGAGTTTCCTTTGAAAGAAGATAATCTGGAAAAATGACACCGAGAATGGGGGAATAAATCATCTATATCCGTTAATCTAGAACGATTTGGGTTTCTATTTCTGCATGAGATATTTACCCTTAGAACTTTTCTATAACATATAAAAATTTCATAATTTTTTGAGTTCATTTGGATATTTAATTTAAATTACTTCCGAAACTGTGCAAGCCAAAGTGTTAAAATTTTGAAGACTGTGATGCATGGACCGTACTGTTTTGTGTGAGATTTTTTTGGGATGGTGTTTTTCATGAGATATCTGCCTTTAGGTCTCGTCTATAATGTGTCAAGTTTTCAGAATTTATTTATACCATTCACTAATTTTCCTAGAGTTTTAACCAAAGGAGTGTATTATGTTTTATCTAAAAATTGATGTGTTTTAAAAAATAAATAAATTTTTCCATGTGATGCAATGCTTTGAGCTGTTGATTTTGCTGCATATGTGATGACATATGGCATGTTATATGGCATCAGAAGCTGGTTGAGACTCTTGATATTGATGCATCAAATGCCATGTTGAAATTGAGATACATGTGTGAATATAAATTGAGATAATAACAACACTGACGGAGGTGTGAGCCGACGATGCCTTGGGAGTTTCGAGATGCCTAGAGTGTGTGTACCGGATGTCCTTGGGAGTTTTCGGGATGCCCGGAGGTGTGTGCCGGAAGCCTCGGAGGTGTGTGCCGGGGAGGATACCTCGTGATGCTAGTTGGGGTACGAGATGCCCGGAGTATGTGTGCCGGATGCCTGGAGGTGTGTGCCGGTGGTTCCTTGCGATGCCAGGTTGGATGCGAGCGATAAATTGAGGGATGCAAACACTAGTCCCTGGAAAGATAAAAATTGAGACTGTATCATGCACATGGATGTGTACATATGGCATGATGATATATGCATGGCTGCAAGGTAAGGTATGCTTGAATGCATGAATGATATATGTTTTATTCATGATACATTGATTGTTCTGTTTGATGCTCTGTGTAGTTTGACGGATCTTTACTACTGAATGGTTGTACTCACCCCTTTTGGGGATTAACATTTCATATTAGAAAGATGCCTCGTTCACCAGTTGTGCGTGGTACCTTCTATGGCATACCTATTGACGTCGAAGTGGAGTGCACCGAGCATTCCTGTACTAGTATACCTGGTCTGGAGTATGTCCGAGTTCGAGTATTGGTGATGTACAACATGGGTTCAGCTAGTGGCCTTATCATCCAAGAGTTTTTGTCCGTTCACGTTCGACGCAATGGGGTGATGCTAGGGATGTTACCGCTGCCGCCGCCCGATGCACCGGGTTGGGTGTGATGGCACGTAGGATTGGTGGGAGCTGACGTTTTCTTTTTGGGGATAGCCGACACTTGTCGATGGAGGGATGTACATGTTTCATATAGGGTTGAGTTCTCTTTTGGGTATAGTCAAGTATAGTTAAAAATCTTGGCATTTTTGTTGTTTCGACCTGAAATGTCAATCATGAAAATATAAATAAAAGTGAATCGGCTTTATCTTTTCTTCTGGTGCGTAGTTGGTGTGCATTGCATTATTGTTATTGGAGGGAGAGATGGTGAAACTTGTTTATACTTCCGCTGATGAACTGTGATGGGATCTTTACAAAAAAAAAATGGAAAAGTATTCTACTGATCAACCCCTATGAACCATGGTTTCATTAAAATTTAAAAGTTACCTTACTGGTATGTAGTAGGATGAGTGTCAAGAAATCTGTGGCGACCCTAACGGATAGGCAGTCATCGAGGAGTGCCACAAACACCCAGTGAGATCCGAAGTTTCTTAGGATTGGCTGGTTATTATAGAAGATTTATTGAAGGATTTTCACGAATAGCAGACCCTTTAACGAAATTAACGTGGAAGAATGTAAAGTTTGAATGGCGTGGAGAATGTGAAAGGAGCTTTCAGGAACTTAAAAGAAAATTGACTACGGCTCCAATCCTGACTATACCATCTGGGTCTGATGGTTTTACAGTATATAGTGATGCATCTCACAAAGGACTGGGATGTGTTTTGATGCAACATGGCAAGATCATAGCCTATGCATCGAGGCAATTGAAGCCCCATGAACTGAATTACCCAACGCATGATTTGGAATTGGCAGCTATAGTGTTTGCTTTGAAAATATGGAGACACTATTTGTATGGAGAGAAGTTTGAAATCTGTACAGATCATAAGAGCTTGAAGTATTTGTTTTCGCAAAAAGAGTTGAACATGAAACAGAGAAGGTGGATGGAGTTATTGAAAGATTATGACTGTGAGATACGATACCATCCAGGAAAGGCGAATAAAGTGGCAGATGCCCTTAGTTGAAAGTCGGCTATGGACATGGCTAGTCTAAGAATAACAGAGTGGAATCTGTTAAAGTCTATTGTGGATTCAGACTTCAAGTTGGAAATGGACCACCTTACTGGTATGCTTACTACATTAAGGATTGAGCCTAAAATCATTCAGAAAGTTAAGATTTTACAAAAATCTGACCCGGAAATTTTGAAGATACGAGACGCTGTGTCTTTAGGAAAAAGACCATAATTTCAAGTTTATGAAGATGGAGTGGTAAGATGCCAAGGACGACTTTGTGTTCCCGACAATGAAGAAGTGAAAAAGGAAATTCTGTCGGAGGCACATAGGAGTAATTATAGTATTCATCCGGATAGTATAAAGATGTACAGGAATTTGCATCAGCAATTTTGGTGGAATGGCATGAAAGTAGATACGGCTAAACACGTTTCTCAATGTTTAACGTGCCAACAAGTGAAGGTGGAACATCACAAACCTACAGGACTATTGAGACCGTTAGACATACCAGAGTGGAAATAGGAACATGTAACGATGGACTTTGTGCAAGGACTGCTAAGGACATCAAATGGTCATGATTCGATTTGGGTGATAGTGGATCGTTTGACTAAGTCCACTCATTTCCTAGCTGTCCGTATGAACTATTCAATGAATAAACTTGCTGAGATGTATGTAAGCTAAGTAATATGCTTACTTGGTATTCCTATAACGATCACCTCTGATCGAGACTCTAGGTTTACTTCAAATTTTTGGCGAAGTCTCCAAAATGCCTTAGGGACAAAGCTTCAATTTAGTACTGCTTTTCATCCTCAAACAAATGGACAAACAGAAAGAGTGATCCAGACTCTAGAAGATATGCTGAGAGCCTGTGTTATTGACTTTAGAGGAAGTCGGAATGAAAATTTGCACCTGATAGAGTTCGCCTCTAACAATAGTTTTCAGAAAAGTATAGGCATGGCTCCATATGAAGCATTATATGGAAGAAGATGTAGGACTCCCGTTTGTTGGGATGAAGTAGGTGAAGGAAAATTGATAGGACCCGAGCTAGTGCAAGTTACTACAAAAGCGGTCGGGATAATCAGGAAAAGACTTAAGACAGCCTAGAATAGACATAGAGACTATGCTGAAAGGCGTAGAAGGCCTTTGGAGTTTAGTGTGGGAGATCATGTATTCCTTAAAGTATCCCCTATGAAAGGAATATCTTGATTTGGAATGAAGGGTAAGTTAAGCCCTAGATTTGTTGGACCTTTTGAGATACTTGAAAGAATAGGAGATGTAGCTTATCGTTTGGCGCTACCTCCGAAATTGGGAAATTTACATACTGTGTTTCATGTGTCAATGTTGAGAAAGTACCAACCGGATCCTGGTCACATACTCGATCATGAAGCCATCAAAGTGGATGAGAAAGTGAGATACATCGAAGAGCCTGTGCAAGTACTGGATCGAAAGGAGCAAATTCTTAGGACCAAGAAAATACCATTGGTAAAACTATTATGGCAACATCATGATGTGGAGGAAGCCACATGGAAGAGTGAGGAATCGATGAGGGAAAAGTATCCCTACTTGTTTAAAGAGGCATAAATAATGTCTAATTTCGAGGATGAAATTCTCTAAGCGGGGAGAATTGTGGCATCCCAAAATTCATGGCAACCTCCAGATACATTAAGACCTATGGAAATGTGATGGAAGTGTCATTGATTCATGTTGTGATCATTAGACCAAAGAATTGTAATAGATTAAGACTGAGTACTTTAATGGAAATGTATCTTGTGTTCATGGGTAAATTAAGGTTGGTGCTATAGGACAATTTGATAAGGAGGATTATGGTTCTTGAGCATGCACCTTATAGATTTGATTCTTATGGTTTAATGTTGCAAGTTTTTGGCCATATTATTTTGTGATTAGGTATTTATCTAAGTAGGAAATTAAGGTGAGATTAATTGGAATAATGGAGGGCTGGATAATTAAGGACAAAACTAACCCATAGCCCCACCAATCGGCCATATAGGGCTGGCCCGCAAAGCCCAAAAGAGGAGGAAGAGCTGCCGTCGACCAAGGCTGGCTCAAGCCCAACCAGATAGAGCCCATCTTGCATGGCATTTACCAAGTGTCACCTGCATGCAAAGAAATGATTACAAGCTAATCATGAGGGGGAAGAAAATTAGAGAGGATGAGGGGGGCAGAGTAAGCGAGGAAAGGGAGAGAAAGAGAAAGAGAGAGAGAGTGGTCGTCTGAGAGAAAGAAAGGAAGAGAGAAAGAGAGCGAGTGTGCGAGAGAAGAAGAGGAAAAGGAGGAGGTCCGTTCGCCGCCGTTCGTTCGCTGCCTTGCCCCTCTGTTTGTTGCTTGCTGTGTTCGCTTGAGCTAGAAGCAAGTAGAGTCCTAAAACCTACCCTTTGCTTGCTATGATGTGTGTGTAGAAGATGGTGAACTTTGGTTGTTGTGGAAGGGATGAAATTTCGAAGCTTTGGGGAGAAATTTGTTGGCCTAGCATGCTGTTTTCTGGAAAAATCAGTTCGACCCTTCATGAGTTTGTAAGCTACATACGACTTTTTAGTTGGAATATTTCTTCAATCTTTTAATGAAAGTTGTAGAGAGCATCTTGAGAAGTAACATACTTAAATTTGAGAGAAAACGGACAGGGATTGCCTGGTGAAACAATTTTTCTTTGGAGAAATTGGATCTGGAATGTGTTGTGCTGATCTTTAGTGATTTCGTGGACTGTAAAGTAGCTTTTTTGCGAAAATCCCACTTTGATTTCTTAATGAAAGTTGTAGAGAGCATCTTCAGAAGTAACATACTAAAATTTGAGATAAAACAGACAAGGATTTCCTGGTGAAACAATTTTCCTTTGGAGAAATTAGATCTGGAATTTGTTGTGCTGATCTTTAGTGATTTCGTGGACTGTAAAGTAGCTTTCTTGCAAAAATCTCACTTTGATTTCCTAATGAAAGTTTTAGGTAATATTCTGAGGTATAACATACTGAAAATTTGAGATAAAACGGACAAGGATTGCCTGGTGGAACGATTTTCCTTTGGAGAAATTAGATCTGGAATGTGTTGTGCTGATCTTTAGTGATTTCGTGGACAGTAAAGTAGCTTTCTTGTGAAAATATCACTTTGATTTCTTAATGAAAGTTGTAGGTAATATTATGAGGTATAACATACTGAAAATTTAGAAGAAACGGACATATGTAGGTCGGTGAAACTAGTTTCCTTTGAAAGAAGATAATCTGGAAAAACGACACCGAGAACTGGGGGAATTAATCATCTATATCTATTAATCTAGAACGATTTGGGTTTTTATTTCTGCACGAGATATTTACCTTTAGGACTTTTCTATAACATAGTAAAATTTCATAATTTTTGAAGCTCATTTGGATATTTAATTTAAATTACTTCCGAAACTGTGCAAGCTGAAGTGTTAAAAATTTTGAAAACTGTAATGCGTGGACCGTACTATTTTGTGTGAGATTCTTTTGGTATGGTGTTTTTCATGAGATATCTGCCTTTAGGTCTCATATATAATGTGTCAAGTTTTCACAATTTATTAATACCATTTACAAATTTTTCTAGAGTTTTAACTAAAGGAGTGCATTCTGTTTTATCCGAAAATTGATGCGTTTTCAAAAATAAATGGATCTTTCCATCTGATGTAATGCTTTGAGGGGTTGATTTTGCTGCATATGTGATGAAATATGGCATGTTATATGGTATCAAAAGCTGGTTGAGACTCTTGATATTGACGCATCAAATGCCATGTTGAAATTGGGATACATGTGTCCGTCGGAGATGTGAGTCGGCGATGCCTCGGGAGTTTCGAGATGCCCGAAGTGTGTGTGCCGGGGAGATACCTCGTGATGCTAGTTGGGGTACGAGATGCCCAGAGTGTGTGTGCCGGATGCTCGAAGGTGTGTGCCAGAGGTTCCTCGCGATGCCAGATTGGATGTGAGCGATAAATTGAGGGATGCAAACACTGGGCCATGGAAAGATAAAAATTGAGACTGTATCATGCGCATGGATGTGTACATATGGCATGGGATGAACCTCATGGAAATGCAAGCATGAAGTGCATGGTGATATATGCACGTTGCATGGTGATATATGCATAACTGCTTGATGATAAGTGCATGGTGGTATATGCACGTTGCATGATGATATATGCATGGCTGCAAGGTAAGGTATGCTTGAATGCATGAATGATATATGTTTTATTCATGATACCTTGATTGTTTTGTTTGATGCACTATGTAGTTTGGTGGATCTTTATTGCTGAGTGGTTGTACTCACCCCTTTTGGGGATTAACATTTCAGATTAGAAAGATGCCTCTTTCACTAGTTGTGCGTGGTACCTTCTATGGCATACCTACGGATGTTGAGGTGGAGTGCACCAAGCATTCATTTATTAGTATACCTGGTCTGGAGTATGTCTGAGTTCGAGTATTGGTGATGTACGACGTGGGTTCAGCTGATGGCCCTATCATCCAAGAGTTTTTGTTCGTTCATGTTCAACACAATGGGGTGATGCTAAGGATGTTACCGCCGCCGCCGCCGCCTGATGCACTGGGTTGGGTGTAATGGCACGTATGACTGGTGGGAGCTGACGCTTTCCTTTTAGGGATAGCCGACACTTGTCGATGGAGGGATGCACATGTTTCATATAGGGTCGAGTTCTCTTTTGGGTATAGCAAGTATAGTTAAAAATCTTGGCTTTTTTGTTGTTGTATCGACCTGAAATGTCCATTATGAAAATATAAATAAAAGTGAATCAGCTTTATCTTTTCTTCTGGTGCGTAGTTGGTGTGCATTGCATTATTGTTATTGGAGGGAGAGATGGTGAGACTCGTTTATGCTTCCGCTGATGAACTGCGTTGGGACCTTTACAAAAAAAAAATGGAAAAGTATTCTATTGATCAACCCCTATGAACCATGGTTTCACTTAAATTTAAAAGTTACCTTACTGGTATGTAGTAGGATGAGTGTCAAGTAATCTGTGGCGACCCTAATAGATTGGGGGCTATTGAGGGGTGCCACATAGAGCCCTAGCTCAGGCTAGCGTGAGTGGAGTAGCACCACCTCCCGTTGATGCTGGGGTAGCAACCCCTAGTGATCTGGGAATCGTTAAGGTCACACAGGCTTTAGATGCGATGAGAGAAATGATGGGGCAACAGGCCCATAATGAAGCTGCCACCTTTACCGCCGCCATGGCAGTTGCTGCCATTGTTGTCGTTGCTACAGCAGCCATTATTGCACCTGTCGCTACACCTACTGCCGCTCTTGTTGAGGTTCCACCAGGGAACGTGGCTGTTGGGTGGCCAATACATAAGTTGGTGGAACAATTTCTAAAACTAAACCCACCGAAGTTCACCGGGGCAGGAGACCCCGAATCTGCTGCTCTGTAGATCTAAGGATTAGAGAAGACTTTTGCACTGTTGATGTGCTTAGATACTGAAAAGGTAGTCCTTGCAACCTACCAGTTGGAGGGAATTTCAAGTACGTGGTGGAGAACCACCCAAGGAACGGTATTCCCCGAAGGCATGGTTCCGGAGTGGAACACCTTTGTTGAAGCTTTCAATAGTAAGTACTTCTCTGAGACTGCCAGAGAGTAGAAGATGATAGAATTCCTATGCCTTTGCCAAGGTATTATGACCGCAGATCAGTACAAAGCGAAGTTCGCAGAACTATCGTGGTATGCCTTTGAACTAGTTGAGAACCCGATGAACCGAGTTTGGAGATTTAGAGACGGACTCAGACCGGAGCTGAGGAGTCCATTAATACTGCTCAATATGAGGAACTACAATGACCTATATGAGCTGGTCCAGATGATAGAGAGGGATCAGGTTGACCGAGCCGCCACATCTGGATCGCGGTTTTGATCAAGTAGAGAAGGGATCCAACATGGGAAGAGGCCCATGGTCGGAAGGAGATTTCAAGTCCCGCCCAACAGGAAGCGTGGGGTTGGAAAACCAGGGTCAAGGCAGAATGGATTGTGTCACTTCTGTGGAAGGTGACACGGTACAACCTCGTGCCCTCGAAGGACAGGCACTTGTTTTGAGTGTGGCCAACAGGGTCACATAGCTAGAAATTGTCCTAGACGACTAAGAGGACAACCGCAATTACCACCACCTGCACCGATGGGTCAGATCAGAGGGTACACACCTCAGAACGTACCGCAGGGTGGACAGCTCAAACCCCCAGCTCAAAGAATGGGGTACACCATCACCAGAGGTCAGGCAGAGGACACACCTAACGTGATTACAGGTATGATTTTGCTGAACGACCATCCAGCTTACGCTTTATTTGACCTAGGAGCGACTCATTCTTTTATTGCAGAGTAGTATGTTAAGCTGATAGGATTGAGTTCTGTATTATTAGAGTCAGTGGTTAGCATATCTACACCGTTGAATGATAAGGTGTTAGCTGCTTTGGGTTGTTCTAGTTGCAAGTTAGCAATTGGTGAGCAAGAGGGAAAAATAGACTTATTAGTCCTTACCATGTATGACTTTGATTTGATAATTGGCATGGACTAGCTCATCAAGCAACTAGCTAAGATGGACTGCTATCGCAAAGCGATTCAGTTTGACCCGTTAGAGGGTGGGAGCTTTGAGTTTATTGGGAATCGATGAGGACCCTCGATTACCTTGATCTTGTCTTCTAAGGCAACTCATTTGTTAAACAAGGGTTGTCAAGGTTACCTGGCAACTATTATGGATATGACAGTTGAGGAGCTGAAGATGGAAGACATTGCTGCGGTACAAGAATTTCTAGATGTCTTTCCAAAGGAATTGCCAGGGTTACCACTAAAGAGAGATATAGAGTTCATGATTGAGTTAGCACCCGGGACAAAGCCAATCTCTAAGGCTCCTTACCGGATAGCTTTATCTTAGTTGAAAGAACTAAAGGTGCAGATGCAGGAGTTATTTGATAGGGGATTCATACGTCCCAGTGCATCACCTTGGGGAGCACCAGTTTTGTTTGTAAAGAAGAAAAATGGTCCGTTGCGCCTGTGCATCGACTATCGTCAACTCAATTAGGTAACGATCAAGAACAAGTATCTACTCCTGAGGATCGACGACTTATTTGATCAGTTGCAAGGAGCGTCAATATTTTCGAAGATAGACTTTAGGACAGGATATCATCAGCTAAAGATTAGGAAGGACATTCCAAAGTCAGCATTTCGTACTCGTTATGCTCATTTTTGAGTTTATTGTAATACCGTTCGGGTTGATGAATGCTCCAACTACTTTTATGGATCTGATGAACCGAGTGTTCAAGGAATATCTAGATCAATTTGTGATCGTGTTCATCGATGATATTATAGTGTATTCGAGAAGTGATGAGGAACATGAGAATGATCTAAGATTGGTACTACAGACTCTGAGGGTTCATCAGTTGTACGCCAAGTTCAGCAAGTGCGAGTTTTGGTTGACTCGTGTTGCGTTCCTAGGTCATGTGATTTCAGGCGAACGAATCTCCATGGACCCGTCCAAGATTGAAGCAATGATTAACTGGCCAAGACTGACTACAGTGACAGAGATTAGAAGTTTTCTGGGTTTGGCAAGTTATTATAGAAGATTCGTAGAGGGGTTCTTAGCCTTAGCATCGCCATTGACTAGACTCCTAAAGAAAGAAGAGAAATTTGTGTGGACACACAAGTGCAAGCATACCTTTCAAGAGCAGAAGTAGAAGCTGACTACCGCACCTGTGCTGACCATTCCATCTGATCCTAGAGGATATGAAATCTATAGTGATGCGTCATTCAGAGGATTGGGTTGCGTGCTGATGCAACATGGCAGGGTTGTTGCATACGCCTCCTATCAGTTAAGGTCTCATGAACAGAACTACCCGATGTATGACTTAGAATTTGCGGCAATTATATTCGCTCTGAAGATTTGGAGACACTATATGTGCGGGGAAAGATTCCAAATCTTCACGAACCATCAAAGTCTCAAATATGTATTCTCTCAGAATGAGTTGAATATGAGACAGCGCCATTGGATGGAACTACTGAAGGACTATGATTGTGATACTCTATATTACCCCGGAAAGGCGAATAAGGTCGCTGACACTTTGAGTCGAAAGTCTTCAGTTGCTCATATACAGATTAAGGAGTGGAACCTAATTGAGAGAGCTAGAGATTCGATGTTCAAGTTTGAGATAGGCCACCTTTCAAATCCTATGGCCATCCTTAGAATTGAGCTGAATGTCCAAATCAGAATCAAACTACTCCAACCGACAGACCCGGATGTTCAGAAGATTTTGCAAGAGGATACTGACAAGAGAAAGGTTGACTTTCAGATTTCTGATGAGGGAACACTGAGGTTCCGAGGGCAATTGGTTGTGCCTAACGATGTAGAGCTTAGAGAAGAAATTTTATTAAAGGCTCATCGTAGCAGTTATAGCATTCATCTTGGTAGTACCAAGATGTATCAGAATATGCGTCAACACTATTGGTGGTCTGGTATGAAGGCGGATATCGCCAAGCATGTCACCAAGTGTTTGACGTGTCAGCAGGTCAAAGCTCAGTATTGCAAGCTGGGAGGACTTCTGCAACCTCTCAAGATCCAGAGTGGAAATGGGAGCATATTACAATGGATTTCATGACCGGCCTACCGAGGAGTCAAAGAGGAAACAATTCTATTTGGGCAGTGATCGACAGATTGACAAAGTCTGAAGTGAGCAGTACGAAATGACCTAAGTTTGGATAGACACGCCGAGCTGTATGTGCGTCAGATAGTTCTTCTGCATGGAGTGCCAGTGACAATAACTTATGATCGAGACTCGAGGTTTACAGCTGTATTTTGGAAGAGCTTGCAGAGTGCTTTAGGTACGAAACTGTAGTACAGTACGACATAACATTCATAGATGGATGGCTAGTCTAAGAGGACAATTCAAACTCTCGAACACATGCTGCAAGCTTATGTGATAGATTTCAAGGGAAGTTGGGAAGAACAGCTTCATCTAGTGGAATTCGCCTACAACAACAGTTATCAACAGAGCATTAAGATGGCTCCTTTTGAAGCATTGTATGGCAGAGTGTGCAAAACACCAGTGCGTTGGGATGAAGTTGGGGAAAGAAATAACAAGGCCCAGAGTTGATTCAGTAGTCAGTGGATGCCGTTGCAGTGATCAGAGGTAGACTAAAGACCGCTAAAAGTCACAAGAAGAGTTACGCAAATAAGCGCTGAAGACCATTGGAATTCCAAGTTGGTGATCACGTTTTTCTTAAGGTGTCACCAATGAGAGGTACTTCACACTTTGGTAAGAAAAAAAAACTGAGTCCGAGGTACGTAAGTCCATTTGAAATCCTATAGAGAATTGGGACCCTAGCGTATTGTCTTGCATTGCCGCTGAGATTGGTGCAAGTCCACGACATCTTTCATGTGTTGATTTTAAGGAAGTACGAACCTGACTCGACCCACGTGCTTAATTTTGAAGAATTGGACTTGGATGACAGAGTAACATACGTTGAAAGCTCGGTTCAGATCATGGATAGAAAAGAGCAAGTTTTGCATACAAAGACCATCCCATTAGTTAAAGTGGTCTGGCAATACCACGGCACCAAATGAGCAACCTGGGAGACTAAAGAGTCAATGAGACAATTGTACCCCCATCTTTTTGCTTAAAGTATTTTAATTGTTTAAATTTCGAGGACAAAATTTTTTTAAAAGGGGAAGAGTTGTGACATCCCAAATTTTTTCAATTCTACTTTCAATTAAATTAATTGGCCTTTCATCGACCCGTCTATAGTGCTATTCTCATAGATGATTACTCGTGAGATAACTAGACTATCTGGGGAAGTCATTAAGAGATTTTAATGCAATAGACTTAAGGATTCGACCTGGAATCGACTACTCGACCGTGTTCATCTGTCGAGATCATTTTGGCACAGTAAGATCGATTAAAAATTAGAGATAGGTTGGTTCAACTGAGATATGTGGTTAAACGTGGGTGATTCCACAAAATTACAAAATTCTCGTTGACCGGCACTAAATTGATTTTTCTATCGTTTTGGTACCGTGAGTCCATATTTGAATCCTGAAGATTTTCACAACAACCAAGAGTCGCCAATATGTCAAACAGGTCCATTGTGGTTCGAAGAAAATTGACAACAGGTTATTTGCACTAAAAATTTCTGAAAGTTACCCGGTAGCTTAGGTTGCGTTAAAATCGCGCCAGATTGAAATTAACCGCGAATTTGAATCCGACTTCAGAAATTGAAAGTTCTTTCATGTCACAAATCATTTTAGGAACGTCGACTCAGCCTCCGAAGATTTTTCTGCAAATCGAGACTTTTTGAGAAAAGAGTCTAGCTAGGACCATTTTTGTCCAGAATATTTAGAGGGCCATTTTTTTTTTATTATGGAATTGGGATGCAAGTGGGATCAATTGGCAAGGAAAAATACCAATTTGATCGTGGACTTGATAATTGAATTTTCAGAGGTCCGATTGAATTGATTTAAGAGCCAATTGGTGTCCAATTGAAGAGAGACCAAACCAAATTCGTGTACCCCCACCACACACAACATTAGGACCTCCTCAAACTTCTAAAAGGGGTAGTATGGACTAGAGAAAGGGTTGTGGGTACCAGTTAAGCAAAGAAGACCAGTCAAGGGGACCATAGTGGTCCCCCCCTCATCCAAACCGGTGCCCCTCTTCTTCTTTCCCCTATCTAGTTGAGCAACTCCTTTCCTCAACCTCTTGGAGCTTCAGAAAATTTGCAGAGAGCAGAGGAGATTAGCCCCAAGCCACCACACCACCGTTTGGAGTCGGAACCGCCATCGAAATGTCGTCCTCCCACCGTCGCACCCTATGTGCGCCCGCCTGCTCACCGTGAGCCCCCCTCACCCCAACCATCTCTATGCGCCTCCGCCGTGTGCCTAGGAGGCCTCTTGAGCCGCTCGCAACAGCCTTGCCACCGCCGAAGCCTTTCACCACCTGTTAAGCCGCAGTGGAGCCGTTGCAGCCCGTCTGCCTCCTCCGCTGTTCTTGCCTCGTCATTCAACCACTAGATCAGCTCTCCTTCGGCCCTGAACAGAGCTAAAGCATGTGGGTCTCGTAGCCACTGTTTGGGCTGTTTTCGAGCTGTTCCTGACCCCGTTTGCCAAGCTCGCTTTGTAGTGTATCGAGCCTCGCCTCGTCCCCGTTGACTTGATTCGAGCAGAGCAATTAACAAGTGAGTTTACGGGCCTAAGTTGCTATTTTTGGTATTTAATAATTATTTTACTTAATTATTTAATTATTTATTTATTTTCCGGAAATTAGATCGGGATAGCCGGTGACTAGAATTATATGCGATTGCGGTGGTGTGATCTGTTTATTTAATTGAGTTGTAATTTGTGCTGATTTTGCATCACTTGTGATATTAGAAATTTATTCCTAAATTTATTTAATTTCAATAATTAATTGGAAAATTACTAGGCTTCGGTCTACAATGCCAAAAATATATTTTAGGACTGCTGAAATTAGTGGGATGTTCAAAAGTGAGAAAATATTGTATTTTGGCTAAGGCTGATCGTGTACCCATACACGAGTATTTTTATCGGGTATAATAAAAATGGTAAATTAGTTAGATAATCAAATTAATTGATCTGGCAACTTCTGGTAACCATAACGAATATATCAGATTAGTTGATCTAGCAACTTCTTGTGGCACCCCTCGACGGCTCCCGATCCGTTAGGGTTGCCACTGTTCGCTTCTCTTTCACTTGACTTGATAATGTAATACTCTGATACCAAGGAATTTCATTATAATTCATGAATCCTGGGGGTTTACATCTTTTAGATCGGTCCCTGTGCAATTTATATGGCGGAAGCACATCCATCAACTCCCTTCCTTATATTAAGAAAACGATGCACACCAACTAAACATTTATAGGTAAAAGCCAAACATTTTTATTTACTTAAACCAGATGGACATCATTCATCGGTACATCAAAATGCCATAGTCTTCTATACTCGGCTATACTTCAAAAGATGACCGACATCTCCTCCAACAGTCGTATACTTAAAGTCCATTGATTAGTGTCAACATCCAAAAGTTCCTTCCTTTGCTATCCTCCTCCTTGCAGTCATATCCAACAACTTGATCCATCTACCGGTGGCAGTGGTAGCAGAGGTATCTTATCTAATCTGAAATGTTAGTCCCCAAACGGGGTGAGTACAACCACTCAGCAGTAAAGATCCACCAAACTACACAATGCAACAAGCAAGACAATCAAGATATCACAAGTAAAGTACATATCATTCATGCTATCAAGCATACATCACCATGTAGTCGTGCATATACCACCATGCAGTCATGCATATCTTGCCATGCCATCATGCATATACCACCATGCAGTCATGCATATCTCACAATGCCATTGTGCATATATCACCATGATCCGTATCATCCATGCTATCAAGCATACATCACCATGAGATACATTCACGCCTTCATGATCGCATTTTCAATATCAAATAATATCAATTTACTTTCATAAGCAGATCATGCATCATACCATATGCATACACCCATGCACATGATTCAATTTCAGTTCTTATCTTTCACAAGGATCTCATTATTTTTCATCCAGGGACCCATGTTTGCATCCCATAATTTATCGCTCGCACCCAACCTGGCGTCGTGAGGGCCTCCGGCACACACCTCCGGGCATCCGGTACACACACTCCGGGCATCTTGTATCCCAACTAGCATCACGAGGAATCCCCCCTGGCACACACTTTCAGGGCTTCCGGAATTACGTACCACCATACCACCAGGCATTCCCCTGGACATTACGTATCGTATACTAGCGGGCATCTCAAAGCTCCCGAGGACATCCGGCACACACACTCCGGGCATCCCAACATTCTCGGGGCATCGTCTGCTCACACCTCCGACGGTCTCGTTATTATCTCCATTTATATTCACACATGTATTTCAATTTCAACATGGCATTGATGCATCAATATCAAGAGTCTCAACCAGCTTTTGATGTCATATAACATGCCATATGTCACCACATATGCAGCAAAATCAACCACTCAAGACATCATATCACATGGAGCAATTTCATTTATTTTTGAAAATATAACAAAATTTCGGATAAAAATAGATTGCACTCCTTTGGTCATAATTCTTGAAAAATTAGTAAACAGCCTTATTAAATTCTAAAAATTTGACATGTTATATGCAAGATCTAGAGGAAAATATTTCATGAAGGACACCATATCAAAAGAGCATCACACAAATCAGTACAATTCACGCACCACAGTCCTTGAAATTTCGGACTTATTGCCATACATAGTTTTATTCACAAATTCGGTAAAAATCCTAAATCAGCTCCAAAAATTCTGAAATTTTTATATGTTATATACAAGGTCCAGAAGTAAACATCTCATGCAGAACTAGAAATCATATTTGTGATAGATTAAAAACTATAATCACCGTAGCCGTCTCTAACCCTCGGCAAAAATTCCCA
Source organism: Eucalyptus caleyi (assembly GCA_014182885.2). Classification (NCBI taxonomy): domain Eukaryota; kingdom Viridiplantae; phylum Streptophyta; class Magnoliopsida; order Myrtales; family Myrtaceae; genus Eucalyptus; species Eucalyptus caleyi. Next base: position 17,868,940 of record CM024470.2, read on the forward strand.
GATCTGACCATTTCAAATAAAATCATTTCACCAACCTAAACTCATCCATTTCCTCTAAAATTTTAGTATGTTACTCCTTAACATGTCATCACCAACTTTCATTCTGAACACAAGATCAAATTTCAACCTGTGAATTTTATAAATTCACAGAATCATACTAGGTCAGCATTTCGATTCCAGATCTGACTTCTCCAAAGAAAAATAGTTTCACCGGTCTATACTTGTTCATTTCTTTTGAAATTTTTATATGTTACTCTCCAATAAGTTCTCTACAACTTTCATCAAGAAGTCGAAGCCAAATTCCCACTAGAACATCGCATGCAACTCAAGAAATCGACAAAGGTCGGACTGTTTTTCTAGAGACAGAACACTAGGCTAGAACACAACACATATAGCTTCGAATTTTTCACACTTCATCCACATCCGAAATTTCACCATTCATCACACACGAACACAACAAGCAAAGGTAGATTAACAGACTCTACTTGCCTTAAGCCCAACACAACCACAGCAAGTAAAATGGAGAACTCGAGGTCTTGGACGCGGCTCGGCAATGGCGGACTCGAGTGGCATCGACGGCGGCAGCTCGGACAAGGCAAGAGGCGGCCCTTCCTTCCTTTCCCTCGCTGCCCGCACCCACGCATGACCCTCCTTCTCTCCTTGCTTGGTTTTGCTCTCAAGTTCTCTCTCGGTCTCTCCCTCCTCTCTCAGTACGAAACCCCCTTCCCCCTTTCTTTGTTCTTTGATTAATTAATTTGCTCCATTTTGCATGAAAGAAAATGATTAGGTGGATGTAGGATGGACAAATGTTTAATCGCAAGGGACAAGTGTAATTGTGGAGGAAGACAAGTGTGGGAGGGCATGCAAATTTCCATCCCCCCCCTTGCTTCGTGCGACGCCCATAGGGGTGTCCTTGGGCCTACTTGGGCCAGAATCCTTGGGCCCAAGAGTCCATAAAATAAGGCCCTAATCCCCTTTTCTTTTTAATATAACTTAGCATTTTATTTTTATCAAATTTACTTAAATAACAAAAATTTAAATTGTTTTATATATACAAGTATATATATATATATATACTCCAAATTCTTGCGGCCCGTTCAATATCCTCAAGTTCTAATTCTTTAATTTTTAGCGCATATAATTCTTATGCAAGATCAAATCCCATCCTTTTGGTTCAAAAGATAAAATTGAAATACTATTCTAAATGAACAAATACAAATTAATGCCTGTAAAATAAAAACAAAGTCACAGTTCGGTGACCGTCACCTATTCGAGGGTTGTCTAAAATTTTGGATGCCACACTTCTGGTGAGCATAATGAATATATCGGATCAGTTGATTTGGCAACTTCTGGTGAGCTATACTATATATTATAAGCTTAGAGTGAGTTGTCTGTAAGGTGGTCAGACTTTATAGATAGTATTGATTGAGATGACTGGAGAATGGTTGTGATGACATGTAATTGACTGAGTCAATTGATCCATGATTCGATCTGATTGGTTGAAATGATTGATTGGTTATTAGAATTGTATTGACTTGTAGGAAGGAAATCGTGGCTAAGGTAAGTCCTCCGACTCGTGATTGTGCCTAGGCAGCCCTGGGGGCGTATTTTATTTCTAGTTGGGTCTTAGAGGGTTGAACTTGCTGAGACATTGTCTCACTGGTTATTGTATAATCATTTTCAAGCACTTAGATGGTGTTAGTGGAGGACCAGAAGCCCTGGAGTTTGGGAAGGTGGAGACTAAAGAATCGGCGAACATGTCTGACTAGAGGGTCATAGGACGGTTCCCTTTTTGTTAAGCTGATATTTTTGTAAACAGCCTGGCATTGTATATAAACCTATTTGTTTATAAAAATGCTTATTTTGGTTAGAAATATATAGCCCTACTTTCCTATCCCATTGTGTTATTGTCTGGGGATTATACAATTGCTTCTGCATGTGCATTTAAAATGAATGGGTCAGCAATGCGTGCTGGGACGTCGCTACTTAATCGACCAGTGAGGGATATGCGCGCGCTCGAGGATCGGGGCATGACATTTAACCTGGAGAACAACCTAAGAGAATTTGTCTCGGTACTATAACATACATCGTGAGATGATAAAATAGCCTTGATGACAACCGAGCCTCCCGAAGCGGAAAGGTAAGCAATCGTGTGGATACACCGTCGCTAGTTGCCAGCATATACACTTGTATCAATGCGAAGGCAGATGTATTATAATGCACATTTGTAATTAACACCATTTGTTCTGTCATCGGGAAACTCGGGCATCATCTATACATATCATCAAGGACTAAAACAGAAGATGAAGATGGCATGTCTTAACCAGACATAGTAGACGGTGCCTCACTATGTTTCATCCATAGGAAGGAACATGATGGTACTTTATAGTGTTGTTGAAGTAAAAACACTCTTAGTCACTCTTGATAGAGCTGTATATGTGCCGAACGTATAGCAGAGATGCGTAAAACCCCATGAATGCACACATGAGGAAGATGCAATAATAGATCCAAGTCATATACCCGAAGAAGAAAGAGAGTTTTATGTGAAAGGGCTAGTAAGAACACCTAGAGGGGGTGAATAGGTGTGAAAACAAATTTTTGCGAAATTCAGTGAAAAACTTTACTTTTAACCTTAGTCTAGTTGACTATAGACTTTGTAGAAGGATTCAAACTTTAACGGTTATTTTCAATCGGAGAAGTATATCACTATAAAATAAAATAAAAGAGTTTAGGGAATAGAAAAGGAACACAGAATTTATAGTAGTTCAGCCTAGATCAAGCCTATGTCCACTCTCCCACGCTGACAGCCTTCTGGCTGGATTCCACTAAGAATCAAAAGAGATTTTACAGCCTTGTGATCTCGACTTCACAGTGAAAAGTCTCTATTACTCTCACAAAGTCTCTCTTTAAGTATCTCTCTCTTTTGAGTATAAATTTGAGCAAAGTATAAGGAATAACAAGTAAATGGTAAGCTTCAGACTTCGGAATTCTTTTTTCATGTACTCTATCGAATGACTGGAAAGGCCTCCTTAAATACTCCTTTATGCCTTCTCGATCGTTGGCACTTTCCAAATGAATTCTTCCAATCAACCCGTTGGACAGAATCAATCAAGGAGATCTCGAGCCATTTGAAGATTTTGATGAAAGCCCGTCAATCATGTTTGCCCATATAATCAGGATCTTGGTTTCCATAAGTAGGTTCTTTCCAAATTAACTTGTCTTCCAAAAAGATCTGATATATATAAATTGATTCCAATAAAGATAACCATTCTCATAAGTGATATTTCCAACCAAAAATGCCATATATAACCCATACGAACTGAACCCTTGATGAAAGAAAGATAATCTCGCATCTGGATAAGTCTTCATTCTTCACTTACGTTTAGTCTGGAATTTGTCAAAGTGGACAGACTTCTATTGTAGGATAGACTTAGAATAAACTTTGACACAAAAGTTTGGCAATCTTCAGAATGGAACTTGGATAAGTTTTGTCGCTTCAAAACATTATAGGAGTTTTCTCTAACAATCTCTCCCTTTTTTATCGTGACAAAACTTTCCTGCAAATTTAAAATCTTATATCTTGCAAAACAATACTTTAGCAGTACATGATAACTTAAAAAAATAGATTGTTAAGGACCTGGATAGCATCTATTCTGCAACCACAAAAAACTCGTTAATCTTGAAAATTTAAACAAGATTCAATCATCCATATCCATAACCACAATCACAACCACAAAAGATTACTGCGGAATATAAACAAACAAGTTCAGTCCAAACAAGTTTAAATCAAATTTGTAAACAAATAGTTCAAAGTTCAAATCTACACTCATTCTCCCCCTTTTTGACAACGGCAAAAAGAAAGAGAAAGTTCAAAAAGAATTAAATGAAATCAAGGTTGTCTAGGTACTCGAACGAGTCGGAAATCCCCCATGGACTGCATTGTCTCCTCCAGCTTTTGCATTGTCTCCTTCAGCTTCTGGACATCTTCGACCTTGACAATAGTTTGTGAAGCTTGCTAATTCAAAGTCCGAACTTGAATGTCTAAAGACTGTACCTTGCCGGTGAGAAAATCTGAAGTAGATCTCAAGGCAGTATGAAGCTTCTGGATCTCAACCTCCATCACATATTGCTAAGCTTTCGCCTCTAAAAGGAGCTCTATTATCCTTGGATAGTCTGTATTTGGTTTAGTCTAAGCACTAGCTTTAGCAAATTGAATTCTTGGAGAATTGAGAGATGAGGGAACATCAACTTGATCTAGAGCAGTTTGTCTTGCACCCTGATTTAAAGTAGACTCTTCAACCTCAACTTCAGGAAACTGTGATGCAAAAACATCCTCGGGGTCTGCAATAGATTTGTTTATGTCATCACCCGTAATATGTGGAGAAGAAATCCTTGTTTTCTCATGAATTCCCCCTATTTCTGTGCCTACAGGTGGAGAAGAAACTCCTTCTTCTTGTGCCTTTTCGATTCCAAAATGAGAGTGATGTTCTTTCTTAGTTCGTACTCTTGCAGGGTCATCCCTGGTTGCTTTTGAATCCTCTGATAATCTTATTGCGACAGTTTTTTTCATCAGAGTCACCCTTCTCTGCAAAAGCACCTTCTTCTTCTCCTTCATTCTCAGCTCATGCTTCTTCCTCTTCTTATGCTTCTTCTTGCTCTGCTCTTCATTCCTCTTCTTCTTCTTCTTCATTTCTTCCTCCTCTTTCCTTTGATTTCTCAAAACCACCTTAAAGATTCCTTAGAGCAATGGCTGAAATGGCCAGATCATCTTCACCCTCTTCATCCTGCAGGATAAGTGATCTCCTTTTATTTGCAGGTTCTTGCACAACTTCCTTGCCTTTGCGCTTTCTTGCAACAGCAGGATCTTCCTTGGTTTTACTTGAGGAGTCATTCTTTAAAAGCTCAATGGCCCTAGTCAAATCCTTCAGCCTCATTTTCAAAATCATCTTCATTCCTATTTCCATAGGAGCAATAGTTTTGGAACAAAGAGAAGCGGGAAACTGGATCTGAAAATGGCGGAACAGCTTTGTAACCAAGGTAGAGTAAGGAAATTGGCATTTGTCTTTTATAATTGTCCTATACATGTGCAGCAGTATAGTATGAGGAAGTGAGAAACGCATCCCATTGCATATTGCCCACATGATTCGTGCCTCAAACCTTGAGACATCAGTCTTCGAGGCAGCCTTTGGTCTAATGCAGTTGATAACAATTTTGTGCAATAGAATGTTGGAGGCTAGCAATCGAGAGTAAGTGATACCTCCACTTGGCAGTCTGTCTTTTACCAGGAATCTAGTGGCTTGACCAATGGAGATGTTGATTGGTTGAAAACCACATCTTTCCACTCTTAGAATATCTGCCAAAATGTCAACATCTACAACAAATGCTTTATCACAAATAGTAAATTGAATGCGATTTTGGTCAAGGGAAGATAGATTCGAGTAGAAGTATGTTATCAGTTTTGGATAAGCCACTACCGTCTCAGCACAAAATTTCTCAAGTTAAAGAAAGGCTAACTTTTCCCTTGAGTTAACCCTAATCGAGTCCAAAAAGTCAAAATCAATTGTTCGAGGGTTTCTCATCCCTCTGTTCAGCATCCGAGCATAAACCTCTTTATGCTCCTTAGAATGAAACAGCTTCATTCTTTCACCAGGCACATCAGCAGCTACACCCATCCTGGGTTGAAAGTTCAAAAACATCCGCTCATTATCATCCTTAGTTTTAGGCTAATTCTTAGAACTAAACCTAGGATCAAAAGGAAAATGTAGAAAAGCTTTTTCTGCTGAACCCTTTGGTACCACTCTTATCATTTCCATGGTTCTTAAGAAAACAATTTCGATCCCATGTCCATGGCTTTTCAAAAAATCAGTAATAAAGGACATTGGAGTACGGCCCTATTTCAAATAACCATAATGCTTATAAAGAACCTGGGGTGTCAAAGTTCGAAGAGGAATTGCATCTTGTTCAACTTCCTCTTCCAAAGGTTGGCGCGGAGGGCTCTGCAGAGAATTCTTCGGAGAGTTCTGTGGAGATTTCTTTGGAGAGTCTTCTTCAGTGAGATCAAAATGCATTGATCCTTTTGGCATGCTTCTCAGACCTTGACTGGCTATCCGTGAAGATTTCCTTTAGTACGACATGTATGCAGAATTGGAAGATTTCCTTTAGTACAACATGGATAGACTTGGAAGATTTCAAAGACATGTTCGAGTGAAAAAGGTGGAAACTTGCAAAAGGGATTTGAGAGTAAAAACGAGAGAGAATTGGTATTCTAGGGTTTTTAAGAGATGTACTTGAAAGAAATACTAGAAAGTATTTAAGGAAAATGAAATGTCACAATGAAAGGGGTATTCGAAGCATCATAAAAAATACCTTTTCAAAACAAATTTTTAAAAAGTAACTGCTAAAACTCAAAATCCAAAAATTATTAATAAAATAGTAATTAAAATAGGCAAGCGACGGTTCAATTCATCATACCTTTTCATACCAAAAATAAAATACCTGGATTCGAGAGATTCTCAACTGCAGTAGCTTCTTTAAGTTGTAAGTCTAACCAACTTCAGACTTTAATCGATAGGAGAGATAATATTCAGCTTGCTACGAATAGACTCAAATAGGCTTTTCTCCAGAGGCTTCATGAAGATGTCTGCCAATTGATTCTTTGACTCAATGAATTGAACTAGAATCTTGCCATTTTGAACATGATCCCTTACAAAATGATTTCAAATCTCTATATGCTTCGCCCTTGAATGAAGAATTGGGTTCCTGATGAGATTAATAGCACTTGTGTTATCGCATCTGATCTCGGTGCAGGATTCTTCTATTCCAAAGTCTCTTAGTTGTTGTCTTATCCATAAAATTTTAGAACAACAGCTCTCAAGAGCAACATATTTTACTTCTGCTGTTGATAATGCTACAATATTTTGCTTCCTTAAGAACCAAGATACTATCATATTTCCCAAAAGTTGACATGTACCATATGTGCTCTTTTTGTCAATCTTACAACCGGCTAAATCAACATCAAAATATCCATTTAGAGTAAAGTCTCCTTCTTTTGAATACCATAGACCCAGCTTTGGACAAGTCGCGACATATTTAATGATGCGTTTTACAGCAGTTAGATGAGATTCCCTTGGATCAGACTGAAATTTTGCACAGATGCACACACTGAATAGAATATCAGGTCTAGAGGCAGTAAGGTAGAGAAGAGAATTGATCATGCTTTTGTATAGCTTTTGATTTACTTTCTTCCCTTCTTCATCCTTGTCTAGTTTTGAAGAACCTGACATAGGTGTCTCTGTCTTCTTGCAATTCTCCAATCCAAATTTCTTGATGAGATCTTTGGCATATTTTTCTTGGGGAATGAATATATCTTTCTTCAATTGTTTGACTTGCAATTCCAAAAAGAATGTTAACTCACCCATCATGCTCATTTCGAATTCTTCCTGCATAGATCTTGAAAATTTCTTGCAGAGACTTTCGTTAGGATAACCAAAGATAATATTATCTACATAAATTTGTACTAGTAGAAAATCTTTTCCTTCTCTCTTTATAAACAAGGTAGTGTCCACTTTTCCTTTTTCAAAACCATTTTGAATTAAAAACTTACTCAACCATTCATACTAGGCTCGAGGTGCTTGCTTCAGTCCATACAAGGCCTTTTTCACTCTGTAGACTGAGTCTGGCTTTCTTGGATCTTCAAATCTTAGTGGTTGTTCCACATAGACTTCTTCTTGTATGAACCCTTTGAGGGATGCACTTTTGACATTCATCTAGAATAACCTAAAATTTTTATAACATGCAAAAGCAAGTAATAATCTAATTACTTCTAACCTCGCTACTGGTGCATAGGTTTCATCATAGTCTATCCTTTCCTCTTGTGTATATCCTTTCGCCACAAGTCTTACTTTGTTTCTGATCACTTTTCATTTCTCATTCATCTTGTTCTTGAAAACCCATTTCATTCCAATCACATATTTGCCTTTGGGTTTTGGAATCAGCTCACATACATCGTTGACGCTGAATTGTCTGAGTTATTCATGCATAGCTTCCATCCAGCTTTCATCAAACAAGGCTTCATCTACTCCTTTTGGTTCTATTTTAGAAACAGGTGCTAGAGCACTGGACTCTTCTCTTCCTTTGGATCTGGTGCGAATTCCTTCATCAATGTTGCCAATGATGAGTTCTTTGGGATGACTTATCTTGTGCTTCCAGTTACTGTTTGGTCTAAAAGCTTGTTGATCCTCTGCTTCGGTTGAATCTTCTCATTCTACTTGTTGCTATTTTTTAGAAGTCTGAACCTCTTCAGGGGAAGTAGACTTTGTTAAGTCTAGAACAAGTTCAGACTCTTCAAGTTGAGTCTGATCTGGTTGATTCTACACATAGTCCTGAAACTTGACATTCATAGATTCTTGCACAAATTGAGCCCTATTGTTAAAGACTATGTATGCTTTGCTTGATGTTGAATAGCAAAGGAAGATTGTTTCGTCTGATTTTTTTCGAACTTTCCATAACGATCATTTGCATTCTTCAGAATAAAACATTTACAGTCAAAGACATGAAAGTAGGAAACAATAGACTTTTTTCCTTTATATATTTCATAAGGAGTTTTCTCTAAGATAGACCTCAAGAATACTCTGTTGATAATGTAGCAAGCAGTAGAGATTGCTTCTACCCAAAATCGAGAGGATATTTTACTCTCTATTAAGAGAGTTCTGGCCATCTCCTATAAGGATATGTTTTTCCTTTCTACAACCCCATTTTGTTCTGGAGTGTATGGAGAAGAGAAAACATACTGGAAACAAGATTCATCACAAAACTTCGCAAAGTCTTGATTTTCAAACTCACCTCCATGGTCAATGTGTATGCTCGAAATAACATAACCCTTTTCATTTTGAACCTTCTTGGCAAACTTCGAGAAATAAGAGAAGGTTTCTAACTTGCTTGCCATAAAATATACCCAAGTGAAACGAGAGTAATCATCTGTGGCATCCGAAATTTTGTAACGACCCTTAGATATACGATGGTTCATGACTAAGTGATGAAAGTATCGTCGGATTATGACATTGGCTCAGAGCATCGTTGGATCGATGAGTCGCATATGGAAATAGTTTCATTGTCGAATAAACTATAGATTCATCAAAGTCTCCTTAAGGTCATTAGTGGGACCAATCTCAATCATGTCTAGCCGACCATGGAACAAGAAAAGAATTTGGATCATGAAAGAGTACATTTGATAAATTGTTGAACCATGAAACCATGGGATCAAGAATGCCCCATGTATGTGCAAGATTAAGGATTAATTCTAAGGAATTTTGGCCACTAATTTGCTGGCCCAAAACAGCCCAAAGGTCCCCATACTAGTCGACCCCCTGGTCAACTATGAAGGGAAATCATTGACCAATGATGCCACGTTGTTTTCCCTCGGTCGGCCAGCAGATTAGGATTAAGAAGAGAATTAGTTAAATTGCTGAAGACACGTGGCAAGGAGGAGCAAAGTGTCGAAGCAAGAAATGCATGCTGGACATGTACGAATCTAGCTGCCCTTCATGCGGTCAAAAAATGGAAAAAACTCCCCTTAAGTTGACTGGTTTTAAGTAAAAACCAGTGGCCATGGTAAATTGTAATTGAGAAAATAAAGAAAGAGGGGGCGGAGTGACCGAGAGGGAGAAAGGGAGAGTGAGTTCAAGAATGTGAGGGTGTGTCGGTGAGGGAAAGGAGGAGATTAGCCCCGCCGTGAGCATGCCTGCTGCCGCCATTGACGCCGCCTAGCTTCGCCGTCGATTGTGCCGCGCCTGAGCCCACAAGTTCTTGTCTTGCTTGTTGGGTTGCGTTGGGCTTAAGGCAAGTAGAGTCCATTGATCTACACTTTGTTTGCTGTGGCTTGCTTGCTGTGATGATGTGTGATGCATGGTGGAATTCGAATGGGGTAGAGGTGAGTATTTTTGAAGATGAAGAAGTTGTGTTCTCAGCTTAGCATTCTGTTTTCTGGAGAAACAGTCCATCCCTTGATGATTTCATGAGCTGCATGTGACTTTTTAGTTTGAATCTCACTTTGACTTCTTTAGGAAAGTCGTAGAGGACTTCTTGATGGTTAACATACTAAAATTTGAGATGAAATGGACAATTATTGAGTGGTAAAATCCTTTTTCTTCGAAAATACTAGATCTAGAAAATGATACCAAGAATAGGAAAAATGAATCGATTTTATCTTTTAATGCAGAACGAATTGGACTATGATTCCTTCATGAAAATTGTATCTCTAGGTCTTAAATACAAGGTGTCCAAATTTCAGAATTTTCTGAGTTTATTTAAGGGTTTAATGGAAATTGTTTTCAAAACTGTGCATGGATGATGTTAAAATCCTTTTCCGGTGATATATGGACCTGTACGTATTCTATGAAGCCTTGTTTGATATGGTGTTCTTCACGAAATGTGTTGTTTTAGATCATATCTACAATGTGTTAAATTTTCAGAATTAATTTCCATCGTTTACTAATTTTCCAGAATTTTTCATAAACAGCACGCATTCTGTTTAAGTTGAAAAACTGTTCTATATTACAGGTTATTGGTTTGCTATGTAAATTGTGATAATCTTGGATTATCATTCATGCAATGATGTGGTGACATTCATGCATATCATATGACATCAAAAGATTTATGTATTTTCATGAATTCAATGAAGTTTCTCGAAACCATTGCATCAAATAATATTTTTTTCCCAATGCATATTATGTGATTTTAAAAAGGTTGATTCCAATCATTGGCATTATTGCATGAAGTGTGAAATTGAAAAATGAGATATATGAGAATATGCATTGTAATCATAAGAAGGCCATCGGAGGTGTGAGACAACAATGCCCTGGGAGTGTTAGGATGCCCGGAATGTGGGGGTGCCGGATGCCTGGAATGTGGGGGTGCCGGATGTCCTCAGGAGTTTCGAGACGCCCAGTGGTATACGGTACGTCATTCCTGGGGGAATGCCTGGTGGTATGTCGGTACATAATCCCGGAAGCCCCGGAGGTGTGACATCCAGATTTTTCAAGTTCTAATTTAGACTGGATAAATAAGGCCGTTTTTGTTCGGTTGAAGCCAGGGATTGTGAAATTGGGATGCAAGTGGGCTATATGATAAGAAAAAGTACCAATTTGATCGATGAAATATTGAATGAAATTATGGGGGTCAAATTGACTTCATTCAAGTGGGATTAAGGCTCAATTTGGGAAGAAAACCTAGCAAAATTTGTATGCCCATAAACCCAACTTTTTGAACTACCTAATGCTTCTACAATGGGGCATATTTGTCAAAAATTGAAGAGTGTGAGACAACTGGTGGTGGCCCATGTGTGGCTAACCTAAGAGAGAGAGAGAGTGAGAGAAAAGAAAGGGAAACTGGGTTTTTCTTCCTCTCCTCTCTCCTCCGTCGAGCATCTCCATCTTCTTCCCCTTTCTTTTGGTTCTTCTTCAGCAACAACCGAAGACCAATGAAGCAGAAGCAGCTGCCATCGTCGCCCGCCGAAGCCGGAGCCGCCACCGCTGCTCCGCGGCCAATCGCGCCTCGCCACGCGACCTCCGCCTCTCCCCCTACTGTTCGGCTGTCTCTTTTCCTTCTTCAGTGTGCCTTGAAGACTTCGAATCCCAACAAATCTGGGACGGACGCCGAAGCAGCCAACACCGCACGCGTGACACCACCGACCTCCGCCTGCCACCGCCCCGTCCGCTTCGCGCTCACCTGTCGTGCGCCGTCTACCCTGGTCCGACTGAGCTGCTGTCCAGCCCCTGTTTCGCCTCTGCCTGGTCCCATTCGGCCACCTCAGGCCGCCGCTCGACCTCCTCCAGCCACCGTCGACCTCGCCGGAGCTCCGCCTTGCCCTCAGCCACCCTTGGCCGCCTCAACCGACGCTGGAACCGCCCCTTCCAGTAGCGAACAGAGAAGACAGAATATGGGTTTGACAGTGGGGTTTTGGCCCGTTTTGGCCGCCTTCCCGAGCCCGGATGCTCGGCCTGCTTTGAGGAAAGTCGATCCTCGCGTCGAGCCCGTCATTTTGAGTGAGTTTTGCTCACTAATGCCTTCTTATTTTGCTAATTACACTTAAATGTTGATTAGTGTCAATTAAGTGTAATTAGGTAGTTAGATTAGAATTGATTAGCGATTATTAGTTAATTACATTGCATATTAGGGAAATAATTAGTGTACTTAGATAGAGAATTGCCTATAGTATTTATTGGATGCTTCGTAGGATTTTTCCCGACCCTTATCGGGTGTTAATTAGGCGATTCGGGCCTAATTGGAATTTTTAGGAATTAAATATTAATTTTCGAAATTAATTATTTAATTATTTAATTTCTGAAAATTCAACTGGGATGGTCAGTGACCGAGATTTTATGCTGATGATCGTGGCGCAGACCGTTTCTTTAATTGAGCTTCATATTGTGCTAAATTGGAATTATTGCGTTTATTTATTTATTTTTCGGAATTAAATTAATTAATTATTTATTTTCCGAAAATTCAACTGAGATAGCCGGTGATCGGAATATTATGCTGATGAACGTGGTGAAGTCCGTTTATTTAATCGGGCTTTATTTTGAGCTAAATTGAATTTTTAATATTTAGTAATTAATTTTCGAAATTAATTAATTATTTAATTATTTTTCGGAAATTAATGTTGAGGTGACCGACGACCGGAATTTCGTGCTGATTGTCGTGGCGCAGTCCATTTATTTATTTGAGCTCTACATTGTATGAAATTAAATAAATTGTGATATTTTAGGGATTTACCCTAAATTGATTAAAATTGAGTGAAATTGAATTATTAATTGGTAGATGGCTGAGTATGGCTAGTTAGCAATTGTAATGCCTTGTTGAGCTGTAAGTAGAGAGAGTGGTGGGAGCTAACTGAGAATTATATTGGATGAGATCGATCAAGTACAAAGTATAGACAGGCGTGGTTCTGTGATAAAGTACATCACTGTGTGAAAACGACACCTTAAAGAACGCACGTAGATTGTCTATGACTTATAGTAGGCGTGGTTTGGTGATTAAGGATATCACTGTGCGAAAACGGTGCCTTAAAGAACGCACGTAGACTACCTATGAATCGTGACAGGCGTGGTTCGGTGATGAAAGACATCACTGTGCGAAAACGGCTCCTTAAAGAACGCACGTAGACTGTCAGTGATTTGTGACCTATGACGGGCGTGGTTCGGTGATGAGGAATATCACTATGCGAAAACGGCGCCTTAAAGAACGCACATAGACCGTCTGTTATTTATGTCACCTTGGTGAAAACGACGCCCGAGAGCATTGATGGAGCTCTGTGACTAAGTGTACTATTTGAGGTTATGTGGGATGGAGTGAATGACCTAGAAATGATTCGACTGACTTGTAATCGACTAAGTCGATTGATCGATGATTCGATCTGAGTGTGATTCAATGTGATTGATCATTGCCTTGATTTGATGTTGCGAATTGATTGATTGAATGGAAATGACCGTGAGTGGTCTTGTTGGCGTATAATTGATTAAGTCGATTAGATCAATGCTTCGATCTGTGATGTGATTGCTTGGGTGCCCATTTGATTTGTGCTAATATGCAGGTGGAATCTAAGGGCAAGGTAAGTCCTCTGACTCATGTTGTGCATAGGCAGCCCTAAAGTGTATTACTTTACTAATCGGGTCTTAAGGGGTAGAACTTGCTGAGATGTTGTCTTAGTGGTTATTGAATAACCATTTCAGGACCCGGATGAGGAGCTTAAGGAGGAGGAACTTGACGAGGAAAACCCTGATGAGGAATTCGAAGAGGAGTACGTGGAGGAGGACCCCGAGGATAACCTTGAGTACGACCCGAATGAGGACTGAGATCCCGTCCTGTCTTGTCAGACCTTGTTTGCATGTGAATAGACGTTAGACCAGAGTTGTGTATATATATAGTATTGTAGAATACTATGAGATGCATGTAAAAGGGTGTAGTTGTGAATTTTCAGTAAGAAAAATATATGGCCTGCTTTTCTATCCCATTGCTTTATTGTCTGGGGAATTATAACTGCTTCTGCATGTGCATATATAAATGAAAGGGTTGGCAATATATAGTCTTGGGATATCGCATTTTAAAATCGACCAAAAGTAAGGGATGTGTGCGTGCCTGAGGATCGGGGTGTGACAGGAGGTGTGTGCCGGCGGGATTCCTCGTGATGCTAGTTGGGATACAAGATGCCCGGAGGTGTGTTCCGGGGGAATTCCTCGTGATGCTAGTTGGGATACGAGATGCCCGGAGGTGTGTGCTAGATGCCCGCAGGTGTGTGCCAGAGGTTTCTCGCGATGCTAGGTTGGGTGCGAGCGATAAAATGTGGAATGCAATTTCTGGTCCCAGGAAAGAAAAAAGTGGTGACCCAATTGAAAGATAAAGAGTTGAAATTGAATCATGCATGGTGTGGTGACATGTATGCATGGCTGTATGATATAATATGTATAAGTGCATGGTGGTATGTGCACATAAGGCATGGATATGCATGAATGCTTGATGATAAGTGCATGGTGGTATGTGCACATAAGACATGGATATGCATGAATGCTTGATGATGAGTGCATGGTTGTATATGCACCTATGGCATTATGGTATATGCATGAATGCTTGATGATGAGTGCATGATGGTTTATGCACATATGGTATGATGACATATGCATGGCTGCAAGGTAAGTTATGCTTGGATGCATGAATGATATGTACTCTACTATGATGTCATGATTGTTTTGTTTGATTCATTGAGTAGTTTAATTGACCTTTACTGCTGAGTGGTTGTACTCACCATTTTTGGGGAATAACATTTCAGACTAGATAAGATACATCTACTGCCACTGCCATCGGTAGATGGATCAAGTGTTTGGATATGATCGCGATGAGGAGCATAGCAAAGGAAGGAACTTTTGGACGCCGACACTGATCGATGGACTTTAAGTATACTACTGTTGGAGGGGATGTAGGTCATCTTTTGAAGTATAGCCAAGTATAGAAGGCTAGGACATTTTGATGTACCAATGAATGATGTCCATCTGATTTAAGTAAATATAAGTGTTTGGCTTTTACCTATAAATATTTAGTTGGTGTGCATCATTTTCTGAATATAGGGAAGGGAGTTAATGGATGTGCTTCCGCCATATAAGTTGCGCAGCGACCGATCTAAAAGATGTAAACCCCTAGGTTGTATGGACCCGCTACAATTGAAATGGTACCAGAGTGACATGTGATTATGGAAAATAAAAAGGTGAGTGAACTGTGGTGACCCTAACGGATCGGGGGCCGCTCGAGGGGTGCCACATCATCCACAATTACTAGGCAATATTTCTTTCCACCAATACTCTCAGTTCTGATTGGTCCAAAAAAGTCCATATGGAGAAGCTGCAATATTTGACTAGTAGAAACTTGATTTACAGGTTTAAAGGAACTTCTGACCTGTTTTCCCAAAACACAGAGAGTGCATAAATCAGATTTCTTATAAGCCAGATTGGGAAGTCCTTGAACCAGCTTCTTAGAAGAAATTTTAGCAATTTGCTTCATATTAACACGACCAAGCTTTCAATGCCAAAGATTTGCTTAATCTTAAATAGAAATAAGACATTGAGCACTTTCTGGGTTTACATCCAAAAGGTAAATGTTGCCATGCCTTCGTCTAGTAGAAGATTGAGAGAAGTCTTGACTCGTTCCAGAACAAATGCCTTCTTGGAAGTTTATTCTGAAACCAGTATCACAAAACTGGCTTATGCTCAGAAAATTGTAGTTCAAACCTTCCACCAAGGAAACATTATTGATAGTCAGGCTTCCAATCTTCACAGTTCCACAACCTACAATCTTTCATTTGATGTTTCCTCCAAAAGAAACTTTTCCTCCATTCAGTCTAACAAGTTTTATGAGGTAGCTTGACTCTCCTATCATATGTCTCGAACAGCCACTATCCAAATACCATTTGATATTTCTCTTGATAGTGACATGTAATTAAAAGAAAAACTCAAGCTTTATTTGGTATTCAAATTTTCTTGGGTCCATGAGAGTTAGTATTAAAGACGGTCTTTACCCAATCCTTCTTGACAGGTCTCCAAACCTTAGAACATTCTTTCTCGAAATGTTTTGAGTTGTTACACTTTGAACATCTGAGTGCACTTCGGCCAACAGGTTTGACAAAAGTTTTTGGAAAGTAATTTTTGTAAAATGCCCTTGCAAGTCTTTGCTTAATTCTCTCCTTTACTTTGGAAAAATCAATTAATGGAATAGTTTATGAAGTCATACCCAAACCAAATTTGTTAAAGTAAGGTATTTGAGCCGAAAGAATTTTCTCCAGTTTTTCGGATCCTTTTGAAAATCTTTTTGTAATACTTGAAATGTCTCTTTTCAAAATAGCATTTTCCTTCAAAAGAGAGTCAGAATTTTCTTTCAAATGATCAAAACTTGCCTTAAGACTTTCAAACTTTTCTTTCCAAGGAACTTCCTGTTGCCTGAGCATAGAATTCTCCCTTTTTAGTTCGAAATTCCTCTTAAGAGAGGATTTGAGACTGAGGCAAAGTTCATATATATACTTAGAGACTTTAATAGGAATTTTTGAATCACTAACCTCAACTTCTTTGTCCGAGTCTGAATCAGAGTCTGTTTCAAAATCCGAGTCTGATTCTGAATGAGCCATCAGACATATGTTGGCATATTCTTCTTCACTTTCCTCACACTCGTTGTCACTCCAAGTTTTAGCTTTGAGAGTCTTTTTGTATTTCTCAATTTTTCCTTTCTTCTTCTTCAACGGTGGACAGTTTGGTTCGATATGCCCATTTTTCTTGCATTTGAAGCATATTACATCTTTGCTAGTTTCATTTTCTTTTGTCAGTCTCTTCTGACAAAATTTTGCGTGCTCTGCTTTTTCTAGTTGAATCTTCTTCCCTTTCTATTCAGCTTTCTGAATTTCTTAATCATAAGCGCTAGCTTCTCATCATCCATATCATCATCTGAATCTGTATCATCAGAATCAATGTTAGAGTTTAAAGCAATTGACTTCTTACCTTTAGGATCTTCTTCATCATTTATCTGCTCCACTTCGTATGACAGAAGCGTGTCTATCAGTTTGTCAACTGATAGAGGCATGATCCTCTAAGTTTCTCTAATTGAGGTCTTCACATTATTCTAGTCTTTCGAAAGTCCACGCAACAGTTTGTTGACTAGGGCATTTTGATGTACCGATGAATGATGTCCATTTGATTTAAGTAAATAAAAGTGTTCGGCTTTTACCTATAAATGTTTAGTTGGTGTGCATCGTTTTCTGAATATAGGGAAGGGAGTTAATTGATGTGCTTCCGTCATATAAGTTGCATAGGGACCGATCTAAAAGATGTAAACCCCTAGGTTGTATAGACCCGCTGCAATTGAAATGGTATTAGAGTCACATGTGATTAGGGAAAATAAAAAGATGAGTGAACTGTGGCGACCCTAATGGATCGAGGGCCATTCGAGGGGTGCCACATCTTTAGTGGTATCAGAGCCATGGTTATAGTTGGAGTGATAAGAAGCCTCAGATGGAAATAAGGATAGAATGATGCACATCGTAGGTTACCAACCAAGAGTAGTTGGGTAACTTTGAACAACGCGTGATGAGTATTCACTCGTAGATCCCTGGTAACTAGTGTGATATTGCTTTTATGTGTCAGTAACATTTTATGTTACTTATGTAACCTTAGTAATAACCTTAATTAATGATCTGACTAGTGATACCGAGTTGCAAATTATTCTTGAGGCAAATGCTTGGAAAACTGCAGGAAAATCATGGTACGTGCTGGAAGTACTCATCCATCGAAGGCTGAAGCCTCTACTGCAAGGGCTGAACCCCAAATGGAAGACATCCTGCAGGCATTGGCCAATATTGGAAATCTGATGAATAGGCAAGTGCAGCAACAACCTGGAGTGGAACGTCGCCCTCAAGGACTGGTAGAACAATTTCTGAAGTTGAAGCCACCTAAGTTTAGTGGAATAGAAAGTCCTGAGGAGGCAGAACGTTGGATTGATGGAATGGACCGAATTTTCCGGTTGTTGGACGGCAGTGATGCTGAGAAAATAGTTTTGGCAGAGTACCCGCTAGAGGGAAATGCAAAGTTTTGGTGGAGAGCTTCGAGGAATACAATCTTTCCACCAGGTACTGATATAAACTGGGATGAGTTTGTTAGGGCTTGCAATAGGAAGCATTTCTCTGATTGTGCCAAGGATAGGAAGATCACTGAATTTGTTCAGTTAGAACAAAACGAGCTGACAGTGGATCAGTATGAGGCAAAATTTTCTAAACTGTGTAGGTATGCTTCTAGGTTGGTTGAGGATCGAGAGGAAAAGGCTAAGAGATTCTTGAAAGGATTAAGGACTGATATTAGGAAACAACTAGTGCCTCTAAATATAAGGGATTATAATGAGATTTATGAGAGGGCACAGTTGGTGGAGCAAGAGTTAGTGAGAGAGCAATCAGAATCTAAGAGGCAGATGACCTTTAATGATGTTCGAAGGGGTAAGAGACCTTATCCTGGACAAGGTCAGCCATGGGAATCTAAGAAAAAGAGTAACTTTGGAAATTTTAGAAGAGCTTGGAGTGGCCCGACTTTTGGGAAAGCACCCTATCAGCCTAATGTTTGTCGAAGGTGTGATAGGCGACATGGCCTAGGACCTTGTAATAGCCAACTGAGGTGTAATGGATGTGGGCAAATAGGACACTTTAAGAGAAATTGTCCACGCGATGGGTCGCAGCCGAATGTCAGCTCGGTGCGACAAGTGCAACAACGTACTGCTGGACCACATCCACTAAGGAATCCACAGAGGCCACCAGCACAAGGAAGGGTGTATGCAGTCACTCAAGAGGAAGTGAAAGCTTCCGAAAATGTTATCTCAGGTACAATTTCTATAGATGGATAAGAAGGCAAATGCGTTATTTAATATGAGTGGCACGCATTCATTTGTGTTCAAAAAATATAGATGATTGTGAGAAGTAGGAACCAAATCTTTAGATATGCCTCTTCGTATTTCTACATCATTGAAAGATATGTTGTTATCTACATTGACATGTGAGATGTGTGAGATAACCCTAGGGGAACAAGATCTGGAAATGGACTTGGTAGTGATAGTTATGTATAACTTTGACCTCATCGTAAGAATGAACTAGCTCTGTAAGCAATGGACTAGGATGGATGATCTCCTGAGATAATACTTACCCGTGCGTTAAGGATAAAACCGTGAGGCTAAGAATGGGATAGGCCAAAGTGGATAATATCTCTGTAAGTTAGTCCCTATCGAAACGAGACCCTCCAATGGATGTGTAGTTTGGGTTCGAATAAGGCGAAAGCTAGTGTACCTGTAACAACCCATTCCGATGAGGGCGGGGAGTGGACGCCAAGGTCAGAGGACCTGAACAAGGAGTGGCTCCTGGCAGGCTTCTAGGATGGCAAAAGGGGGCAGGAATGAACCGAACTATGAATTAAACTAGGAAGACAGTGTTTTTGGGATAATTCTATCAGAGTGGCGCAACGGAAGCATTGTTAAGCTTGTAGAACTCTTATTTATGAAAAAGAAGGATAGGTCGATGTGTTTGACTACATGCAATTGAATTAGATGACCTATTTGACCAACTGCAAGGAAGTTCGGTCTTTTAAAAAAAAAAAAATTGACTTGAGGTCAGGATACCATCAACTAAGGATTAAGAAAGAAGACATTCCTAAGACCGCATTTAGGACTCACTATGGACACTATGAGTTCCTAGATTATGCTATTTGGATTGACGAATGCCTTAGCTGCATTCATGGATTTAATGAATAGGATAATTGAGCCTTATTTGGATCAAATTGTGATTGTCTTCATTTGATGATATCCTAATATATTCTAAAGGACATGAAGAACATGCGTAGCATCTAACCGTAGTGCTGCAAAACAAGGCTTAAGAAGTAAATTATGGAGAGTGAGTTATGAATTTGAAGATAAATTTATGATCATTTGAGCTAAGTAGTGACATCCTATTAGAGGATCTCATTGGAAGTCTTGATGCGTTACATGGAGGCATTTAGTATGTATAGATTGATCCTGGAAGTCATGAGTTTGAGTGGTCATATGAGACATGAAATTACTTGTGGTCTATATGTCGGAATAATAGGTTTAATCGATGGTGGTCAACTTTTAATTTTAGGTGATGATCTCGGTTTAGAAAGGTTTGGTGGAACTAGTGGATATGATCAATTGTGGTTATAGTCTTTCCAAGGTGAAAAGGTGAAAGTTCAAGTTGTGGATTTGATGAGTGATTAGTCTAAGTGATGATCCTTTAGGGTGAGACATGAGATACACTCAATGGACACTAGACGAGTTCTTATTTTGGTGGATTGTCGATCTTTGAATTGAATAAGTCTTGGTGAATTATCAATATTGTAACCAAATGAATGGTGCTGAATTTGATGGTTCTAGGCTTGAATTGGTGGTGACAAAGGTATAGGAATAATTCGGCTAAATGGTGTGTTCGATTGAGCCAAGAGGTGAAATTCTTTAAATTTGAATTTGATTGATTGTTGTGCTTAAGATAGAGCTTGAAATATATGTTTTCACAAAAGGAATTGAATATGAGACAGAGAAGATGGATGGAATTATTAAAAGATTTTGACTGTTACGGTACCACTTAGGAAAGGCGAATAAGGTGGCAGATGCCTTAGTTGAAAGTCAGTTATGAACATGGTTAATCTAAGGATAACAGAGTGGAATCTGTTAAAGTCAGTAGCAGATTTAGACTTTAAGTTGGAAGTAGACCACCTCATCGGTATGCTTACTACATTAAGGATTGAACCCAAAAATATTCAGAAAGTTAAGATTCCGCAAGAATCTGATCCGAAAATTGTGAAGATACGAAATGCTGTGCCTTTAGGGAAAAGACCAGAGTTCCAAGTCTCTGAAGATGGAGCAGTAAGATATCAAGGACGACTCTGTGATCCCAACAATGAAGAAGTAAAAAGGGAAAATCCTGTCAGAAGCACATAGTAGTAATTATAGTATTCATCCGGGTAGTACAAAGATGTACAGAAATTTACGCTAGCAGTTTTGGTGGAATGGCATGAAGGCGGATGTAGCTAAACAAGTTTCCCAATGTTTAACATGCCAGCAAGTGAAAGTCTACTAACATATGTAATGCACTGCCATTGTTGTTTGACGTAATGCAGTTAGATTGGAAATACTTGAGTTTGGATGTTTTCAAAGCTCTAAGATTTTACATGCAAACTACTTTGAAAATCTTAAGGTCGGGACCGAGTTTGATGACTCGTTGACGCGTCAATTTTGGTATTTCAAGAAAGGCTTAGGGTTTTGGTATTTCAAATTTTTTCGTACAAAAAAAAAAAATCCTTACGACGGGACCAATATTATCGACATGCCAAACTATGGTTTCCAATACTTCAAGAAATGCTTATGGTTTTGGTGAAAATCATCACCTGTACATTCCAAGTTTTGAACCTCAATCGAAAAGCAGATTTTGATTATGAACTGTTTTAGAAAATCTCTTGAATTGCATCAAAATTTATGGCTCTTGTGACACCGTACCCAAGTGTTTTAAGAAATGTTTTATATTTTAAAGATTTCTGAACTTTTTATAGAAAACGTCCCAAACCATTGGAGTTGGGCTTGAGATTTGAATTTGCCAATGTGCCGATTTCAAATTACTAATGGTTTTGATAAATTATTTCGAGCCATGATGCAAGTGCGACTCGAGGCTATTTATGTGGATTTCGAAAAGTATTTGAAATTTAAACGTGAAAATGGATTTAATGAATTTGGTATCATGCTTTTGATTTTATGAATTGGTTTCAATGATATGAGATTTACCTATTTTCAAAGACTATTATTGTTATATTGTTGTGTCTTTGAAATCCCTATTTTGCATCATAAAGTGGGATTTTCGAGAACCCAAAGGATTCTCCACATTGGTGATTCGAAAATGTTTTGACATGGAAATGACATATGATTTCAAAGCTTGCTGTTGTTGTTGAATGCTTTTGAAAACCTCAGTTTGCATTGTTTGATTTCATGAAGGAAGATTTTCAAGCGTTCAAAAGGAATTTCAGATGTGGTTGTTGTTTTAAAACTGTTTTTGGTGTTGAGATAAATTAAGATATGTTAAGAGCTTGCATCCTTAACTTTAGAGGAAGTATCAGCCCGATCCAGGATACATACTCGATCATGAAGCCATCAAAGTGGATGAGAAAGTGAGGTACATTGAAGAGCCTATGCAAATACTGGATCGAAAGGAGCGAGTTCTTAGGACTAAGAAAATTCCATTGGTTAAGATATTATGGCGACATCATGTGGAGGAAGCCACATGGGAAAGTGAGAATGAAATGAGGGAAAGGTATCCTCACTTGTTTATAGAGACATAAGTGATGTCTAATTTCGAGGACGAAATTCTCTAAGGAGGGGAGAATTGTGGCATCCAAAATTTTGTAACGACCCTTAGATATACGATGGTCCACGACTAAGTGATGAAAGTATCGTCGGATTATGACATTGGCTCATAGCATCGTTGGATCGATGAGTCACATATGGAAATAGTTTGATCGTCGAATAAACTATAGATTCATCAAAGTCTCCTTAAGGTCATTAGTGGGACCAATCTCAATCATGTCTAGCCGACCATGGAACAAGAAAAGAATTTGGATCATGAAAGAGTACATTTGATAAATTGTTGAACCATGAAACCATGGGATCAAGAATGCCCCATGTATATGAAAGATTAAGGATTAATTCTAAGGAATTTGGGCCACTAATTTGCTAGCCCAAAACAGCCCAAAGGTCCCCATACTAGTTGACACCCTGGTCAACTATGAAGGGAAATCATTGACCAATGATGCCACATTGTTTTCCCTCGGTCGGCCAGCAGATTAGGATTAAGAAGAGAATTAGTTAAATTGCTGAAGACACATGGCAAGGAGGAGCAAAGTGTCGAAGCAAGAAATGCATGCTGGACACGTACGAATCCAGCTGCCCTTCATGCGGTCAAACCATGGAAAAAACTCCCCTTAAGTTGACTGGTTTTAAGTAAAAACCAGCGGCCATGGTAAATTGTAATCGAGAAAATAAAGAAAGAGGGGGCGGAGTGACCGAGAGGGAGAAAGGGAGAGTGAGTTCGAGAATGTGAGGGTGTGTCAGTGAGGGAAAGGAGGAGATTAGCTCCACCGTGAGCATGCCTGCTGCCGCCGTTGACGCCGCCTAGCTTCGCCGTCGATTGTGCCGTGCCTGAGTCCACAAGTTCTTGTCTTGCTTGCTGGGTTGCGTTGGGCTTAAGGCAAGTAGAGTCCATTGATCTACACTTTGTTTGCTGTGGTTTGCTTGCTGTGATGATGTGTGATGCATGGTGGAATTCGAATGGGGTAGAGGTGAGTATTTTTGAAGATGAAGAAGTTGTGTTCTCAGCTTAGCATTCTGTTTTCTGTAGAAACAGTTTATCCCTTGATGATTTCGTGAGCTGAATGTGACCTTTTAGTTGGAATCTCACTTTGACTTCTTGAGGAAAGTCGTAGAGGACTTCTTGATGGTTAACATACTAAAATTTGAGATGAAATGGACAAGTATTGGGTGGTAAAACCCTTTTTCTTCGAAAATACTAGATTTGGAAAACTATACCGAGAATAGGAAAAGTAAATCGATTTTATCTTTTAATCTAGAATGAATTGGGCTACGATTTCTTCATGAAACTTGCACCCCTAGGTCTTAAATACAATGTTTCTAAATTTCATAATTTTCTGAGTTTATTTAAGGGTTTAATCAAAATTGTTTTCAAAACTGTGCATGAATGATGTTTAAATCCTTTTTCGGTGATATATGGACCTGTACGTATTCTATGAAGCCTTGTTTGATATGGTGTTCTTCATGAAATGTGTCTTTTTAGATCTTATCTACAATGTGTTAAATTTTCAGAATTAATTTCCATCGTTTACTAATTTTCCAGAATTTTTCATAAACAGCACGCATTCTGTTTAAGGTGAAAAACTGTTCTATATTACAGGTTATTGGTTTGCTATATAAATTGTGATAATCTTGGATTATCATTCGTGCAATGATGTGGTGACATTCATGCATATCATATGACATCAAAAGATTTATGGATTTTCATGAATTCAATGAAGTTTCTCGAAACCATTGCATCAAATAATATTTTTTCCCAATGCATATTATATGATTTTAAAAAGGCTGATTCCAATCATTGGCATTATTGCATGAAGTGTGAAATTGAAAAATGAGATATATGAGAATATGCATTGTAATGATAAGAAGGCCGTCGGAGGTGTGAGCCGACAATGCCCTGGGAGTGTCAAAATGCCCGAAATGTGGGGGTGCCGGATGCCCGAAGTGTGGGGGTGCCGGATGTCCTCAGGAGTTTCGAGATGCCTGGTGGTATACAGTACGTAATTTCAGGGGGAATGCCTTGTGGTATGTTGGTACATAACCCCGGAAGCCCCGAAGGTGTGTGCCGGGGGGATTCCTCGTCATGCTAGTTGGGATACGAGATGCCCGGAGGTGTGTGCCAGAGGTTCCTCGCGATGCCAGGTTCGGCGCGAGCGATAAAATGTGGGATGCAATTACTGATCCCGGTAAAGAAAAATGTGGTGACCCAATTGAAAGATAAAGAGTTGAAATTGAATCATGCATGGTATGGTGACATCTATGCATTGCTGTATGATATAATATGTATAAGTGCATGGTGGTATGTGCACATAAGGCATGGATATGCATGAATGCTTGATGATAAGTGCATGGTGGTATGTGCACATAAGGCATGGATATGCATGAATGCTTGATGATGAGTGCATGGTTGTATATGCACCTATGGCATGATGGTATATGCATGAATGCTTGGTGATGAGTGCATGATGGTGTATGCACATATGGTATGATGACATATGCATGGCTGTAAGGTAAATTATGCTTGGGTGCATGAATGATATGTACTCTACTATGATGTCATGATTGTTCTATTTGATGCATTGAGTAGTTTAATAGATCTTTACTGCTGAATGGTTGTACTCACCCCTTCTGGGGAATAACATTTCAGACTAGATAAGATACATCTGCTGCCACTGCCACTGGTAGATGGATCAAGTGTTTGGATATGATTGCGATGAGGAGGATAGCAAATGAAGGAACTTTTGGATGTCGACACTGATCGATGGACTTTAAGTATACGACTATTGGAGGGGATGTAGGCCATCTTTTGAAGTATAACTGAGAAAAGAAGACTAGGGCATTTTGACGTACTGATGAATGATGTCCATCTGATTTAAGTAAACAAAAGTGTTCGGCTTTTACCTATAAATGTTTAGTTGGTGTGCATCGTTTTCTGAATATAGGGAAGGGAGCTAATGGATGTGCTTCCGCCATAGAAGTTGCGCAGCGACCGATCTAAAAGATGTAAACCCCCAGGTTGTATGGACCCGCTGCAATTGAAATGGTACCAGAGTGACATGTGATTATGGAAAATAAAAAGGTGAGTGAACTGCGGTGACCCTAACGGATCGGGGGCCGTTCGAGGGGTGCCACATCATCCATGATTACTAGGCAATATTTCTTTCTATCAATACTCTCAGTTCTGATTGGTTCAAAAAAGTCCATATGGAGAAGCTGTAATATTTGACTAGTAGATACTTGATTTACAGGTTTAAAGGAACTTCTGACTTGTTTACCCAAAACATAAAGAGTGCATAAATCAGACTTCTTATAAGCCAGATTGGGAAGTCCTCGAACCAGCTTCTTAGAAGAAATTTTAGCAATTTGTTTCATATTAACATGACCAAGCTTCCGATGCCAAATATTTGCTTAATCTTAAATAGAAATAAGACATTGAGCACTTTCTGGGTTTACATCCAGAAGGTAAATGTTGCCATGCCTTCGCCTAGTAAAAGATTGAGAGAAGTCTTGACTCGTTCCAGAACAAATGCCTTCTTGGAAGTTTATTCGAAACCAAGTATCACAAAACTGGCTTATGCTCAGAAAATTGTAGTTCAAACCTTTCACCAAGGAAACATTATTGATAGTCAAGCTTCCAATCTTCACAGTTCCACAACCTACAATCTTTCATTTGGTGTTTCCTCCAAAAGAAACTTTTCCTCCATTCAGTCTAACAAGTTGTATCAGGCATCTTGAGTCTCCTATCATATGTCTCGAACAGCCACTATCCAAATACCACTTGATATTTCTCTTGATAGTGACATGTAATCAAAAGAAAAACTCAAGCTTTATTTGGTATTCAAATTTTCTTGGGTCCAGGAGAGTTAGTATTAAAAACGGTCTTGACCCAATCCTTCTTGACAGGTCTCCAAACCTTAGGACATTCTTTCTCGAAATGTTTTGAGTTGTTACACTTAGAACATTTGAGTGCACTTCGGCCAACAGGTTTGACAAAAGCTTTTTGAAAGTAATTTTTGTAAAATGCCCTTGCAAGGCTTTGCTTAATTCTCTCCTTTACTTTGGAAAAATCAATTAATGGAATAGTTTATGAAGTCATGCCCAAACCAAATTTGTTAAAGTAAGGTATTTGAGCCGAAAGAATTTTCTCCAGTTTACGGATCCTTTTGAAAATCTTTTTGTAATACTTGAAATGTCTCTTTTCAAAATAGCATTTTCCTTCAAAAGAGAGTCAGAATTTTCTTTCAAATTATCAAAACTTGCTTTCAGACTTTCAAACTTTTCTTTCCAAGGAACTTCCGTTGCCCGAGCTTAGAATTCTCCCTTTTAGTTCGGAATTCCTCTTAAGAGAGGATTTGAGACTCGAGGCAAAGTTCATCTATATACTTAGAAACTTTAATAGGAATTTTTGAATCACTAACCTCAACTTCTTTGTCCGAGTCTGAATCAAAGTCTGTTTCAAAATCTAGGTCTGATTCTGAATGAGTCATCAGACATATGTTGGCATATTCTTTTTCACTTTCCTTACACTCAGTGTCACTCCAAGTTTTAGCTTTGAGAGTCTTTTTGTATTTCTCAATTTTTCCTTTCTTCTTCTTCAACGGTGGACAGTTTGGTTCGATATGCCCATTTTTCTTGCATTTGAAGCATATTACATCTTTGCTAGTTTCATTTTCTTTTGTCAATCTCTTCTGAAAAATTTTGCGTGCTCTGCTTTTTCTAGTTGAATCTTCTTCCCTTTCTATTCAGCTTTCTGAATTTCTTAATCATAAGCGCTAGCTTCTCATCGTTCATATCATCATCTGAATCTATATCATCAAAATCAATATTAGACTTTAAAGCAATTGACTTCTTACCTTTAGGATCTTCTTCATCATTTATCTGCTCCACTTCGTATGATAGAAGCGTGCCTATCAGTTTGTCACCTAATAGAGGCATGATCCTCTGAATTTCTCTAATTGAGGTCTTCACATTATTCCAGTCTTTCAAAAGTCCACGCAACAGTTTGTTGACTTTCATTGTCCTGAGATTGGTTGACCTTGATAAGCTAGGCCATTCACAATCTCTGTAAAGCGACTAAACATATCAGTAATAGATTCTTCAGGCTTCATTCTGAAGGCTTCATACTATTCGAGCAGAATGTTTATTTTGGTTTCCTTCACACAATCAATCCCTTTGTAGGTAACATGTAATATATCCCAAACTTCTTTTGCTGTTTCACAAGAAGAAATTTGGTTATACTCAGTGGGAGATAAGGCACGGTATAAAGAGTAGATTTCTTTCATGTCAAGAGCTCGTCTCTTGGTAATTTCAGCTCGTGTTGTTTCGTCAGCATCAATAACTTCTTTCCCTTGGTTTGAAGCTGATGTTGATTTAGTGTTGATCCCTTTGTCTACAACATCCCACCCCAGAGGATCTTTGGATCTGAGAAATGCCTTCATCTTGTTCTTCCATACATTGTACTAGTTTCCATCGAAGTAAGGGGGTCTAGTGTTGCTTTAACCTTCAACTAAACCTGGAGCCAAAATACTAGCCATAGAGGATCTTTAGCTTAGAAGTAAAACACTCTAAAAAGTAAGCACACAAGCTCAAATACCAATTGAAAGGGCTAGTAAGAACACCTAGAAGCGGTGAATAGGTGTGAAAGCAATTTTTTGCGAAATTCAGTGAAAAACTTTACTTTTAACCCGAGTTTGATTGACTACGACATTGCAGAAGGAATCGGACTTTAACAGTTATTTTCAATCGCAAAAGTATATCGCAGTAAAATAAAATAAAGGAGTTTAGGGAAGAGAAAAGGAACACATAATTTATAGTGGTCCGGCTTAGAACAAGCCTACATCCACTCTCCCACACTGACAGCCTTCTTGCTAGATTCCACTAAGAATCAAAAGAGATTTTATATTTGTGATCTCGACTTCACAATGAAGAGTCTCTACTACTCTCACAAAGTCTCTCTTTAAGTCTCTCTCTCTTTTGAATATAAATTTGAGCACAGTATAAGGAATAACAAGTAAATGGTAATCTTCAGACTTTGGAATTATTCTTTCACGCACTCTATCGAATGACTGGAGAGGCCTCCTTAAATACTTCTTTATGCATTCTCGTCCGTTGCCACTTTCCAAAGAAATTCTTCCAATCAACCTGATGGACAGAATCAATCAAGGAGATCTCGAGTCATTTGAAGATTGTGATGAAAGCCCATAAATCCTGTTCGCCCATACAATCAGGATATTGGTTTCCATAAGTAGATTCTTTCCAAATTAACTTGCCTTCTGAAATTTGATGTAACTAAATTGATTCCAATAAAGATAACCAATCTCGTAGGTGATATTTCCAACCAAAAAGGCCATATATAACCCATACGAACCGAACCCTTGATTAAAGAAAGATAATCTTGCATCCGGATAAGTCTTCATTCTTCACTTACGTTCAGTCTGGAATTTGTCAGAGTGGGTAGACTTATGTTGTAGAATAGACTTTGACACAAAAGTCTAGCAATCTTCAGAATAGAACTTGGATAAGTTTTGTCAGCTTCAAAATATTATAGGAGTTTTCTCTAACATTAAGAAGCCAGAGGCGATCTCCAATAACAGTAGTAGAAGCAGAAACCATAGACATACAGACCAACTAATCCACCCCACAGAAAGGACCTGAAGTGAGACAATCAATTCAGTCCATATAAATGAATGTAGACACTTCAATTAAAGGGAAAAGGCTAATCTTGGGAGGCTGACAATGTCAAGAAACAAGATCTCATTCAAATAATATGCACATTATAATTATTAGCTGCATTTTGCAAACAACAATAAATACCACAGCTATGACAATCAGAGCAATCATTACACTATGCATTGCATCAACTATTTTTCGGCCAGATTTCAAGCACCATGATAATATAACATCTTTAACGGTTTCAGTGGTCATCCATGATGAATGTCAATGGGACTGAAGACTAAATGAGGGTCCTTGATGATACTACGAGCACTAGAAATTTATGACTAGGAGACTAGGATAACCTGGTTAAAGAATTGCAATCACAATTCAAACTCAAACATTTGTTAAGTGCATCACATTCGAGTCTTGATATGATAGGGTTGAAATTAAACAGATAGTGTAAATCAAACTGCTCAAAATTGGCATTAGGCATACTAAGAGCTAGCATTATCAAGACGTATTGATAAGCCCACTCAAGTAGAATTTAATGAAGATGGACGAGATGCTTGGTGATATTGTTAGTTCAATGTTAACTAACAATGTATTGACAGCTATCATAGTCGCTTCAAAGATGTTTCAATTACTATTGCCTGCGCATCCTCAGCCTTGCAGTTTCCATGAACTTGAGATTTCCAACTTGAAGAATTTGATACATGATATAAGACCTATTCTTGACCCCTTGAAGGTAATATTGCTCAAGCAAATAAAAAATAAATAAATGCAAAAAAATGTGACAAGTGAATTACTCATTTATCAATCCACTTTAATGCTTTTACACAGTCCTAGTTTGCGTGGATAGGGCTGACTTGGTATTGAAGGAATCGGAGCAATGCACCAACTGGCAGTGTGGGAAATATGATATATCCTACCTGTTTGGTGTAGGTCTTGTCTCTATACCTCGATACTAACATGCTATAAGTGGGGAAATTCGTAACATTCAAATCTCACATGGAGTAGGAGAGGATTGTTAAGTGATACATAAGTAGCGGCCCACTCACAAAAGACCACTGCCAAAGTATTCATTTGGGTGGCAATGAAAATGAAGATTCATAACTTTGGACAATGTCATCTCATAGCATTATATGATGAACTATTATTTATCATGACAATGAAAATGAAAAATATTAATTTGAAGGCCAAAATACATATGATGCTTCTATAACTTATAGATTGATTCTTGCTTTTTGCCTTCTTAAATCTACACTATTTGTACAATGGTGAGGAGTGACAGGGGTTATATGTAGCTGTCAACTAGCTATAGGACTGTATGATTTTTCTAAGCCTCCTACAGATGTTTAAGAATTAGGTTTGTTAAACTGTAGTTTTGAAAAAGACTTTCTAAATTTCTTCATATTGTCTGCAATTTGCCAATGAAGTGACCAGTTGTGTTTATGTCAGGAACAATTGATGTATCTAAATTGATTTCAATAAAGATAACCAATCTCGTAGGTGATATTTCCAACCAAAAAGGCCATATATAACCCATATGAGACGAACCCTTGAATAAAGAAAGATAATCTTGCATCTGGATAAGTCTTCATTCTTCACTTGCGTTCAGTTTGTTGCTCACGGTCCTCTCGCCGGTATCATCCTAATTTGTTGGTTGCTCACGGTGATTCGCCGGTCGGAGAAAAGCAAGGGTAGAGAGAGAGAGAGAGGGAGGTCACACGCCGGTTAGTCGGAAAGAGAAAGGGCGGAGAGAGAAAGGGAGGTCGTGTGCTGGTCGGTTGTTCGCGGTCGTCTCGCTGATATCCTCCTAGTTCATCGGTTGCTCACGGTGGTTCGCCAGTCAGAAAAAGTAAAGGTAGAGAGAGAGAGGGAGTTCATCGGGGAGAGAGAGCGAGGGTGGACAGAGAGAGGCGCAAAGAAAGAACTAAAAAGCCTCTCTCCAAAAGCTACAATACAAAAAAATTTTCAAAATGGCACCTGACCTTGTGGGTCTTATGAGGACACGTGTCGCCTTTCCAAGTGACTTCTTATTTGCCACGTTGGAGCACGAAGGGTAGCCAATATTTTCTTTGACGGAGGGGGCAATCACCTGCATATGTTGAGACCATATGAGTTGCTTTGTCAACGGCTTCACCTAATCCATCCGAATATCCTCTCTAGCATAGATTGAAGCCCTAGCTCTACTTGTAGCGCTCAAGTACATTGACCAGCACAAGTTAAGCGGTGTGGTGGTAGAGTCAGATCGTGTGGATCTGATAAATACGCTGTAGAACGAAGGGACTTTTAGTTGGGAAGCAAAAGCCATCATCAAAAACTACTCCTCTCTATAATAAAGATTATTAGAAGTGGGCTTGGGTTATTGCCCAAGAAATGCAAATTCAGTGGTTGATTGGGCTGTGCGGGCAAAAAGGAAAAAATTCTTCCGCAAAATTGGCTATCTTCTCCTCCTCAGGCCCTTTGGGCTTTGCTTTGTAACGACACCCTAAATTTGGGCTCTGTTGGCTGAGTCCAGTTTATTATATAAATAGAACTCATTTATAACTGAAAAAAAAAAAAAAAACGCGTCCTCATACAGCATAAACTGTGTGTGCGCATTGAAAAGCATTGGATCTAGTCATGAATTCAAAGTAATTTTTCATCTAAAGCTTGTAATGAAACAATAATATCCTTATGAATCATCAAATAGAACTCCAGATTCTCAGTGATTTACCATGGATGAACGTAATTCAACCTTGTATAACGGGTGTAACATTCTCAATTCCGACCCTATAAGAATCATCCATAAGGTCCTAAAAAGATCAATAATAGACCATTGGCCATGGATCGATTGGTTCGATCGGCAAGGAATCATGAATCGGTCATGACCGACTAACCGACCGACCGACCGACTGATCGGTCACGAATTGATCGATGTGTTGGCCGTGAATTTTCTACCAACCATACCAATGGGATAGGATCATCAGCTCATAAGATGACTTTTTGATCATGAGAATTGGTCACGGGATGATTTTGGATTGGTGGATGGTCACGGGTCGATCCAACCGGTCGCAGTTTCTAATCGTGAATGATTCCGCCCGGTTATGCACCGATACACGGACGATCCAAATTGACCAAATGTCACTTCCTTTCGACCAAAAAGGCATCATTCCCTATTTAATTCTTAGTGATCAGAACGGAATCTTGAATTAGTGATGTCCAATCATGGATCAGTAACGTGCTGACCATGAACCCTATCGGTGGATTGGGTGCTAACCGAAATGAGCCCAAGGATAGACCCAACTATTCCATCACTAATTCTAAGGTCCATGAGTGCCTTGGCTTAGTGTTAGGCCATGGATAGCCTTAAGATTGGTCTCGAACCGATCAAAGGACAACCGACCCTATTGATCGATCAACCGTCCAAATGAATGGTTAAGCAAGTATGGGGCGTGATAGCCGAACCTCGGGTGTATGTGATTCAATTTTTTGAGGTGTACCTAATGATCTCTTCTCCGGTCCCGAAACCAACTTGGATGATAGAATTCTCTAGACCGCCTCATTAATGAAGAAAAAGACAAAACAAAGAGAATTCTAGAATCTCTTCATTTAATGAAAGGATGAGTTGTCCCCTTGAAAAGTCAAACATCATGATAGCGGCAAAATATTTGGAAGTTCTAGAAAAAATGACATATATGTGGACCAATTGAAACACGCTACACGAGTCCTCATTAATAACCAAAGTTTCTAAAATTGCCGAGTTGGCAACTATAGGACAATTATTGTCAAACTTCATTAAATGTCCATTAAATGTGGCATATAGGTGGACCAATGGAAGAGCGAAAAGCGGGCCATCGTCAATGATGCCTAGGAGCTTAGATTGCCAAGTAAGGCCAACTCATTTTCTAGGTACAATCATAAGGCAAAATAGACTTGCCACCCAAGGACTTTAGGTGGGACACTTGGAAAAATTAGAGTGGACCATTTGGCTTGGTAATGATGGCTTGAGATTTGCCTTAGGTGTCCCCTAGAATCTTAGGTTATGATGAGTCTAAAGGATAGCCTTGGTGAACAAGCCAAATGCCAACCAATCAAGAGAGGACATTAGGCATCAAAGGGGCTTATGTGTCCCTTAGGACCATAGGCACATCATGAGCCTAAATTGAGCCTTGGAGAGCAAGTCAATAGATGGTCCAATAAGAAGATGGCAAGTGTTCTCTTAGGAACCTAGGCATGCCACCTTACAAAATAGGCTTGCCACCTTGATGTCATAGCTGTGCCATTCTAAGAAGTGCGATTGGGCCACTTGGATAAGTAATGATGGCGCCAAGTAGTATAAATAGAAGCATCCCTCCTCATTTTTCACCATGCCATTCACTTTCTCCTTTCCTCCTCTATTTCTTTTCTCTCGGCCTTGCATCCTCAATCCTTTAAGCTAATCTAAGTTGGTCTTCAAGGTTGTCAAGGTAAGTAAGATCCCTAAGGGTGCATCTGTTTGCACCGTGTTTCTGTTCCCAGGAACAAAAATTTCTGTTTTTTTGTTCCTAGGAACAAAAAAGGAACAGAAACGGGTTTGAGTGCGTTTCTGTTCCTTTTTTGTTCTTTTGTTCCCAGGAACAAAAAAGAAACAGAAACAAGAAACAAAAAAAAGTTATTTCTTGTTTCTGGAACAAAATCTAGAAACACTTCTCTTTTTTATTTTTTTTCTTTTCTTCTTCTTTTTTCTTTCTTTTTTCTTTGGCCGGTCGCCGGCCTTGGCCATGACCGGCGACCGCCGGCGACCGGCCGACGAGGGCCGGTGGCCTCACCCAGCCACGGCGAGGCTCGCCGGCCCCCGGCGAGGCCGAGCCTGGCCGTGGCTGGGCGAGGCTCGGCCTCGCCGAATCTGGGCGAGATCGAGCTCGCCCGACCTCGCCCGGCCACCGCGGGTCGGGCGTCGGCGGTGGCCCGGCGAGCCCGAGCCTCGCCGTGGCCGGGCGAGGCCGCCGCCCTCGTCGGCTGGTCGCCGGCCATGGTCGAGGCCGGCGACCAGCCAAAGAAGAAAAAAAAAAAAAAAGGAAAAATAAATAAGAAAAATAAGAAATAAAATAGAAACATAAAATAAAAATATTAAAAAATTAAAAGAAATAAAAAATTATACAAATTTACCAAACGTGTTTCTATTCTTTTTATATTTCTAGAACAGATTTACCAAACGCATTTTTTTGTTCAAAAATTGTTCCCTGAACAGAAACACTTTTTTCTATTTTCGTTCCTTAAACAATTTTTTTGTAAACGTTACCAACGCACCCTAAGTCTCCTCTAGGGCGGTAATCTCCATTGTTGAATCTAGTTAGGTGCTCACCCGTCAAGTCATTGGTAGAATGTTGGATCTTTTGTATGGTTTTGCTCATGTTTGTGCTTGAAAGTGTGCTTGAGTTATTCACTCTTGGAATGAGGCCGAGATTCGTTCAAGTTAAGTTCATCGCAAGGCAATGTCGCCCTAAGCCGGAAAGCCTTGGTTTCGGCATAAATAGGATGCCATGTCTAAGTCTTGCTTGATGCGGGGGTCGGCTAAGGCCGCAAGGTCCTAAGTCGACATTAAGGCGTGTCGATCTTATGCCTTGATCGGTATGGGGATCGCCCAAATCCTCGAGGGCTTAGTAAGGCACCAAGCATGCCGATTCCTATAGTTCAAGTGGACACGGGGACTTTGTGCTTTGCGTTGAATCAAACTGTGAGCCGAGGGTCATTCTCTATACATGTGCATTCGCATTGGGTTGTAGCCGAGGTCCGTCAATCTTGGGATCGTCACTAAAGCGAGGTGTACCCAAGGCTCGAGGTCTTCGATCAGTATTGAGGCGTATCGTTTTCGAGCCTTGTCTAGTGCAGGGATCAGTGTTAAGTGAGTGATTCAAGTTACGGACCAAAGATCATTCCCAACATGTTTGCTAGTGAAGTATAAGAATCTCATGACACACACGAATGAATGAGCAACCCTTTGGGCCAGGCATGTGTTGACTAAGAGAAAATATAAGAACCGGCTTGTATGATGCATTTATGGATACACTTAAAGAGGAAAAAGCATCCGTCGCCACACAATGTTGGGGGTAATGCCTCGTTAATTAAACGGGATGCCTCGGTTGAGCTGGGATGCCCTAGTTGAGCCAAGATGCCTGGGTTTTGAACCTGGAAGCCTTGAGAAGCTAGCCCTGAGGAACCTCAGTCGAGCCAAGATGCCCTGGTCAAGCTAAGAAACCCAGCAAGAAGCTAGAAGCCCTAGTTGAGCCGAGAGGGCTTGGTCAAGCTAGGACGACGCTAAATGAATTTGCATGAGTGCTGGTATTTGCATAAGTATGATGCGTTGATATATTTATTGATAAGCCAAAGGTAAGTGTGCATTGAGGCAAGTTACGATGGACATTTGAATGTAGTCAAGGGTAGCAACAAGTTTGCTATTGATTTACCATCGACATTGTTTGCGAGTGTTGCACTTGTTAAGCGTCGATGATGAGATGCTTTCCTATTAGAGAACTATGAATTTTACTTACTGAGTTTCCCCAAATTTGTGGCACCCCCGAACGGCCCCCAATTTGCTAGGGTCGCCACAGTTCGCTTACCTTTCACTCATCCTGATAATATATCACTCTGATACCATAGAATTGTAATAGGTCCATAAGTCCTGGGGGCTTTATATCAAATAGATCGGCCCCAGCGGTTTATATAGCGGAAGCATATTCAACATCTCCCTATTCCATATTCGGAAACAATGCATACAACCTAAAACTTTTATAAGATAAAGCCGAACACTTTTATTTACTTAAACCAGATGGACATCATTCGTCGGTACACCAAAATGATGTAGTCTTCTATACTCGGCTATATTTCAAAAGATGACCGGCATCTTTTCCAACAGTCGTATACTTATAGTCCATCGATCAGTGTCGGCATCCAAATGTTCCTTCCTCTGCTGTCCTCCTCCTCTTGGTCATATTCAATCACTCGATCCATCTGCTATTAGCGGTGGCAGCAGAGGTATCTTGCTTAGTCTGAAATGTTAGTCCCCAAACGAGGTGAATACGACCACTTAGCAGTAAAAGATTCATTAAGCTATATTGTGCAGTACCATCAATATCTAGATTCATGCAAGATAGACAAAACAGTTCATCAAGGAATGAGTATGCATCGGAATCATAAAACTTTTAGTGCAATAACAAGTGTAGTTCCAACAAACAAGATGCATCATGTCCAGTCACACAGGTCCCGATCATAGGGCCAAACTGTTATGACACGTCCCATTCCATGCCATACAATTTAGTCCCATAACCAAACCACACACACTCTTAGTAGAACCATCACTTTTAACATTCAAAAGGTTTTATCCCCCCAGAGGACCAATGTTTGCGTCCTTCTGGGATTTCGCACCCAACCTGGCGTTGCAAAAGCCTCCGGGCATGTATTCAAAATACAACCAGGCATCC
Source organism: Eucalyptus caleyi (assembly GCA_014182885.2). Classification (NCBI taxonomy): domain Eukaryota; kingdom Viridiplantae; phylum Streptophyta; class Magnoliopsida; order Myrtales; family Myrtaceae; genus Eucalyptus; species Eucalyptus caleyi. Next base: position 17,905,464 of record CM024470.2, read on the forward strand.
AAAAGGCATCAACTCATTCAAACCTCTGGGCATCTCGCATCCCACCTGGCATCACGAGGAATCACTTGGGACCATAGACATGGTTACCCTTAACCTCCGGATTTACGTACTGACAAACATACAACCGGGCATCCTGATGCTCCTGGGAAAACTTCTGGGCATGTATTCATAATACAACCAGGCATCCAAAAGTTATTGACTCATTCGAACCTCTAGGCATCCCGACTCCCGGGGCATCATTGACCCGAGGGTTCAACGGTAACAATTAACATCTTAATTTCCAAAAACACTTTTCAATGCAATGACAAGATGTCCCATGATTCTTTATCAAATCTCAATATTTCATGATATGCTGAATGTCAATATCATCATGTCAAATAACAACTCAAGATGCATTCACCTTTGGGACAAATTGAGCAAATTCGGAACAAAACAGCTCAAACATCACAATGCATAGTTTTAATAACAATTTCGGAATAAACCCTAAATGAACTCAGAAAATTCTGAAATATTGATATGTTATAAATAAGACCTAAAGGAAAAAGTTTCATGAAGAACACTAAGTCAGATTCATTGCATATCAAGAGCAGTGATTGCTATATTCTTTAGTAATATTTTGTAATAGCTTCCAGATTTAACATTTACAAAGAAAATCGTTTTACTGACCAAAACTTGTTCATTTATTCTCAAATTTTGATATGTTATTCCTAAGAATGTGCCCTACAACTTTCATTAAGGATTCAAATTCCAATTCTGAATAGATAATTACAGAAAATTCGCGGAATCACTGAAGGTCATACTGTTTTCTACGAAACAGTTTACTAGTTCTAAGAGAACTACTTCTACTCATTCAAAATCCAGCATCCAACATCCACAACCCAATATTTCCAAGTCTATTGCATAGGTTAATGGACTTTCACTTGCTTCTAGTTCTTTAGCTCAATTGCAAGCAAAAACAGGGGCTCGTGGGTCTTGGGCTCGGCTCAACGGCAGCGGAGACTAGCGGCATCGATGGCGGCATCTCGAGCACGGTAGAAGGCGGTCCCTTCTTCCTCTTCACCGTTCACCTACCCGCTGCTCACTCGCGAATTTCCTCTCTCTCTCTCTCTCTCTCTCTCTCTCTCTCTCTCTCTGCTCTTGGTTCTGCTCAGTCCACTCTCTCTCTACTCCTTAATTCTGAACCCCCTTTTTGTTTTTTGATTAGCAATTTAATTAGCTTTTTGCATGCAGAATTTTAGGTGGCACCACCAAACAAAGCTAGCTCGAGCCCTCGTGGCTGCTCATGGAAGTTCAGCTGCCAAGTGTTCCTTGCACTCGGTGGATGGGTGGCGCTCCTTGGTTGGCTGCATGGGTTAACTTCCCCCTTCATTTGTTGACCCGTATGATGGAGAGGCGTGTCTCCGGCTGGGTTTTCTTGGCCTTCGCTGGTTGCTCCACACAAAGCAATGTGGCCTCCTCTGGCCTTGCTTCAGTCAACACTCCTTAATTTAGTTGACCCAATGATGTCCGAATTGGGGAGAGATGAGGTGGCTTGGACGTGGATGGCATCCACCTCTCCACGCGGGTATGCATGTTCTTCATGCATGGCCGAATTTCATTTCTTTCGGCCCTCTAAAATCAATTGATTAAAAATCCAAATTCTTCTCTTATTCCACATACACTTAGGTGATATAATTGTATAATATTACCGAAAGAAATATGTACATACATCAGCGGGGTCCAAAGTAGTGCCAATGATGATGATGGTACAACAAGGTCCAACATCGATGTCGATGACGAAATCCATTAACAAATTCATCAATCTGCGACGTGTCATTACTTTTTCTAATGTCGACAAGAGTATACGAACGAGGTTGGTCTCACTTAAACCTATGACAGTTTTCCGATAAGACTATGGTTTACTCGGCAATTAGACCATCACTAAACGAAATGCATTGGTCCAACAATAATACGAGCCAATGTTCGTATATAGCTTCAACGGCATAATTTGACGATACTTTCGTCACTTAATCACGAACCGTCGTATATTTGAGGGTTGTCAAAATTTCCAGATGCCACAAAAACTCACTCCTTCATCTTTCAGTCTTGTAGGCATGGGCAGTCTCACATCAATTTTGGGAGCTGCAATCACACTAGAAGAGATAGGATTTCCCTTGACCTATGTGGAAAACTTGTAGTGTGATGCAAAAAGAAAAGATGACCCATAGAGAAAGGGCTTGTAAAAGTACAATTATGATATAAATTAGTGTGTTCTGTGTGATGTATGTCCTAGTCTTCCAGCTGTTATTAGTCTAGGGAGTTGTTTATTCACGTTTTCACATGTGCATGATAACAAGATAAAAAGAATTGGGATGGCGATGAGCCTGGGACATCGCGAAAATAACCCTCGTCACTCATGACCCTAGAGATGGAGTTGGGGTCGTGACAACGTGAGATGATGAAATTACCTAAATACTGAATGAACATGGAGCTACAACCGGTGATTGAATCAACAACATGAAGTTCAACTAGTGCTGGCATCTGGAACCACGACAAACGAACAACTTTCAATAGTAATTTCACCTTTACGAAGACAATTGGCATTTACACTGTGAAAATTAGATATTTTCCTCGTGACTGCATTCAGACCATTGTGAAGTTATATTGTTCGTCGTTCACCCGTAATTTAATGTTCATTTCAGGGTAAATTGTTCATTGCACATCAAAGAGGTTAGCTGTTTTCCGCCTACTTTCTTCCAATATTGGTATCAGAGTCCGATTATGATTTATGCCTTGTTTTTCCATTCAATTTTCTCATTTGCTATTTGATATGGGGATCAAGAGGATGAACTTCACATCATCTGGATGTTCATTACTCAGAAATTGCAACATGAATCGTTGAAAACAAACCGAAGCGAAGAACGGGTTTAGAGGTCGCGTAGACCCGTATGATTTTGGCCATTTTTTGAAGTATTTTTTAGCCAAAATAAACTTTTAAATATACATGGTGAAAGTACTCATCGAAATAAGTCGAACGGCAAGTTAAGCGCCACCAGAAGACGTTGGACATGCCCACATGTGCTGCCTGAAGCTACGGTGTGTGGGCGCCGCACACCCAACATGCTGGGCATGCCAGCCCGTGAACATCACACGCACGTCAGCGAACTGACGCATGCTAACATCATCGATGATGTCATCCAATGGTAGGTTATCGTCAAATGATGTCATCGATGACATCACCCACCGACAACAATTGATCGGCTGGCGATCGACTGGTGATCCAACCCAACTTGAGACCCGACCCAACCCAACCGGAGACCTGAACCCGTTAACTAGTCAACCGGTTCAACTAGTTAGCCAGTCCGACAATTGGACATATCCGACTGGTTAGCTGGTCTGGCAATTGGATCAATTGGACCGATCGCCGGCCATATCGGCTCGCCGACGCATGTGCCACACGTGCCGCACACTTAGGCGCTACATGTGGGCACATGGGACCTCCGATTGAGGCATGGTCGGTGGCGTTTGGTTTGTATGGATGTACTTTATATTGTGGTATAGTTATTTTACATGTTTGAGATTTTTAAAGGTATGATAATGTATATGGAACCCTAAGTATGCATACTTTTGGGATATAAGTGCATTGTTTATTCCTTTTAACCTATATTTTCTTCTATTTTTAGGAAATGCAAAAGCTAGCTTAGATGAAAATGATCATATATATGTTGTGTAGAGCTTAGTTCGATGATAGCATGTATATTGTTTAATATGCTTGCAATTTTCTGATTCCAAACAAACTCAAACAATGGTTGGAAATCCTTGATTTTTTCATTACGTGTCAAATTACAGTTTCAATTATAATTGCTGGATGATTATTTTTTTACGTTGGTTCACATCACGTTATGCTTTTTTTTTGTTTATAGAAAAACGTGCAAATTACATAAGGTCATGTAATTATTTTTCTAATGGGAGTTCGTAGGTTAGTAAAATTCGAAGGAGTTCTCACCTAGAATTTAAAATTTGCATAAATTAAACTAATAAATGATAGTAGAATAATCGTACATAAGAGTTGTTTGGGAACATAGTGAACTTTCGTTTCTATGTCTTTTGTTCAGTTATCATTAAATTAGTTTGTTTTTGCTGCAAATTAAATATATGTGTTATTATGAAAATGTGTTAGTATTGCTTCTGCGTTTATTATGTCAATGTGTTATAGCAATTGATTATGATTTCGGCATCCAAGACCATTGTAGTTGACCTCAATAAAGGAGAGAAACTAAACGGTAGCAATTATGATATTGGGCATCGAAAGGTTCAACATCCTTGAGGAGCAAGAGGTTTTGGAAACCCTCAACCACACCATGGATAAGCTTGAGCATAGACCTTTAGCTCAACATAGGAGAGATCAAAAAGCTTATCGAGATTAGAAAAAAAAAATAGCATTGCTCGCATTACGTTGCTAAGTTGTATGCAAGATGATTTCATGTGTGAATTTGAAAGTTATGATAAAACTCAAATAATATAGGTTGCCTTGAAAGATAAGTTTGGGGGTAAGTTTTCCACTAAGTTGAGGAGACTCACCATCAAGTTTGACACATGCTGAAAGTGCCAAAATGTAACGATGAGCAGCATTTTCGAGCGATGTCAAACATGATTTGTGAGTTGAAGTCGGCAGGTCACTCCCTTATTAATGAACAGTAAATTTAGGTTATTATAAGATCTCTTCTTGATAATTGGGAGCATTTGAAGATCAATATGACGCATAATGAGAATATTGTCACTTTTGACGATATAGCGCGTCATTTGAAATTAGAGGATGAGCGTCTAGAGACTGCGAAATCCTCCACCCATGCTTATGTTACTGAATCGAGTTTGCGTAAAGTTTTAGGCTTTAAGTGCAAAATGAATCATCAATTCAACAAAGGGAATAATACTGATCAAGCACCTAAGAGGGCTAAGACCTTCCGATGCAAGAAGCATGATGGGAAGAAAGATAAAGCCAAGATAAAATACTACAACCGTGGCAAGATGGGTCACTTTGCTTGTGAATGCACTAAGTCGAAAGAAGTAACCTATTACTCCATTACTTTAAGTAATGCTTTTGTTTCTAGTACTGTAATGCTTGCTAAATTTCATCCAATGTGGACCATAGATTCAGGAGCAACAAACCATGTAGCTAGAGACCAAGGAGCATTTGTGGAGTATCATCGGATACAGCTTATAAGAAGATGGATATATGTTGAAAATAACTCAAAAGTTGAAGTGAAGGATATTGACACATGTAAATTAATTTTACGTAATGGTCAAAGCCTATTCCTACATGATGTCCTCTATACTCCAGATATTCGACGGAACTTAGTCTCCATAGTTGTTCTTCTTAGCCTAGGTTATGTATTGAATTTCCATAGTGATTGTGTTGACATTTTGTTTGGAATAGTTTATTATGGTTTTGGTCATGTATTGAATGGTTTTATGGTGTTAGACATTGACTATAATCTATATAATGTCAATGTTGATAGTTGTTTTTCTTTAATTGCATATTCTAATAATGTTAAGCTTCATGAAAGTACTTGGCATGCTAAATTATGTCACATTGGGTTACAAAGAATGCAAAGGTTAACTAGAGAAGGCATTTTAGGGTCACTCGCTAATGTTGATCTACCCGTATGTGAACATTGTTTAGCGGGAAAAGTAACAAGAAAACCATTTAGTAAAGGAACTAGAGCCGAATTTCCATTGCAACTCATACATTTTGACATTTGTGGTCCATTAAAAGTGAGGACGAGGTATGGAGCCTCATATTTCATCACTTTCATAGATGATTTCATGTGTTTCAATTATGACTTTCTGATCTCCCATAAGTCAAAAGCATTAGAGTGCTTTAGACGATATATAGCGTTGGTAGAGAATCAGTTGAGCAAAACAATAAAGGTATTGAGATCCGATCGCGGATGTGAGTATCTATCTGAGCAATTCAAGACTCTTTGTGATGAAAATGAAATTATACGACAATTGACTATTCTTGATACTTCGCAACAAAATGGGGTTACTGAGAGACGGAATATAACCCTATTAAAAATGGTTAGATCTATGATGGCGCAAGCAAATTTACCTATCTTGTATTGGGGAGATGCGTTATTGACTGCAGCCTACGTACTTAACTGTTTGCCTTCAAAATCAATCACTTCCATCCCTTATGAATTACGGACTGGTAGGAAACCTAATTTAAGTAATCTATGTCCTTGGGGGTGTGTACCTTATGTTCATGATTCTTCCCATAAATATGGCAAATTAGGCCATAGAGGGAAGAAATGTATCTCTATAAGATACTCTGAATATTCAAAATGGTATGTGTTCATAGGTGAACAAGTTGATGGAAGTGTGATCGAAATAAAGTCACGAGATATCACGTTCTTGGAGAACAATTTTCCTAGTAGATGTAAGATCGATAAAAACTTCCAATTATATATGATGGAAGATTCTAATAACATACCCATTAATGTTGTAGAGGGAAATGAACATTTACCTCAACAAACAAGACCTAGTAGGGTATTGCATCACTTGGCGAACTGAATTCAAGAGAAATTCAGTTACGTAAAAGTAATCATAAAAGTTGTGACATCCTAAATTTTCACTTCTGCTTTTAATTAAATTAATCGGGCATTTCATCGACGCGCGTCTAGTGTTATTTTTAGAGCCCATCACTCATGAGATAACTAGACTATATAGGGAAGTTATTAAGAGGTTTTAATGCAATAAACTTGAGGATTCAACCAGGACTCGATTGCTCGACCGTGCTCATCTGCAGAGATCATTACGACACAGTTAAAAATCGCTTAGAGATCATAAATAGGTCGGTTCAACTGAGATATGTGGCTAAACATGGGTGACTCCATTAAATTGGAAAATTCTTGTCGATCGGCACTAGATTGATTTTTCTATCGTTTTGGTACCCTATGTCCGTATTTGAATCCTCGAGATTTTCATAACAATCGAGAGTCGCCAATGTGTCGAATAGGTTCATTGTGACTCGAAGAAAATTGACCACGAGTTATTTGCACTAAAAATTTCTAAAGAAAAGCTACCTAATAGCCTAGGTTACGTTAAAAATGCGCCAGAGTGAAATTAACCGCGAATTTGAATCCGATTTCAGAAATTGAAAGTTCTTTCATGTCACAAATCATTTTAGGAACGTCGACTTAGTCTCATAAGATTTTTCAGCAAATCGAGACTTTTAGGGAAAAAGTCGTTCTAGGGTCGTTTTTGTCCAAAAAATGTCAAGGACCATTTTTGATTGCACAATTGGGAAGCAAGATCAATTGGTGAAGAAAAATACCAATTGGATCGATGGGATGTTGGTTAAATTTATAAAGGCCAAATTGATTTGATTTAAGGAAGATTAAGTGTCCAATTGAAGAGAAAACCAAGCAAATTCGTATGCCCCCCACCACTTCAAATGGTTTCTAGAAGGAATTGGTGATTGGAAACTAGCTATGGGAGACAGCAAACATGTGGGGCACACCAAAGGGGACAAGAGGAAAAGTGAAGACCAAGGGTGGCCCCCTTCTTCCCCACCGTTGACTCCTCCTCCTCCCTCTTGCTTGCCGTTTTTGAGCTCCCAAGAAAACCATAAGACCAACCAGCCGTCCAACTCCTTCCATCGACGCCTTTCGCCGACCGTAGGACCACCTTCTTACACCGCAGCTGCCCCGCAAGCCCTCGACGCCTCGACTGTCCCCGTCCCACCTCCGTCGCGTGTCCAGGAGGTTCTTCGGCCAGCACAAGCCGCTATGGACCACCGTCGAAGCTTCCACCGCCACCGCCACCGCTTAGACCCGGTTCAACCTCCTCAACTCAGCTTGGTCCATTTTCGTTTCAGCCAAGCCCCAGCTCTGTTAATCTCAGCTCCAATCAGCAGCGAAAATAGTGGGTTTCCAGTAGGAGGTTTGGCCAATTTTAGAGGTGTTCTAGGCCTCGAAAGCTGGCCCACTTTGGAGTGGATCGTTCCTCACCTCATCCTCATCAATTTGATCTGAGCCGTTTGTCGAACAAGTGAGTTTAACTCACTAATCCTTGCTTAGTAGGTTAATGACGCTTACGGGTTGATTAGTTTAGACTAAGCTAGGATTAGGGGGTTAGTTAAATTTGATTAGTGAATTTAATTAATTACCAATGCATGTTAGGTGGATAGTTAATGTAATTAGGGCCTAGACAAGCTCTAGTATTTATCTAGAGTAGTTCGGAAATTTTCGGGCTCATCTCGGCTTCCGATTAGGCTTTTCGGGCCTAAGTTGTATTTTTGGCATTTATTAATTAATTTTCATAACTATTTAATTCATTATTTATTTTCCAAAAATTAGACCGGGATAGTCGATGACCGGAACTCTGTGTTGATTACGGTGGTTCATTCCATTTATTTAATTGACTGTTGGTTTGTAAGAATTGAATGTGATTTGTGGTTGGGGATATTTTATCCCAAAATTGATTAATTTCAGTAATTAATTATAAAATCACCGGGTGTCGGTTCACAGCGCCAAAAATATATTATGGGCTGTTGAAACTGGTGGGATGTTCAAAAAGGAAAACAATATATTGTGGTTAAGACCAACCGTGTACCCACACATGGCTACTTTTATCGAGAATGATAAAAATGTTGAATTAGTTGTATGATTGGGATGGTATACTATATCAGCCTATGAGCAATATGTCAGCTTAGCAGAGAGCAGTATACCGATATATTATATTAGCATACGAGCAATATGGCAGCTTAGCAGATAGCAATATATCTTATCAGCTTAGATTAGCATTGTCGGTATACTATATCAGCCTATGGGCGATATGATAGCTTAGCAGAGAGTAGTATACCCGATCATCTCAGAAGCAAGCTATACTATCTATTTATCAGCTTAGCAGTGAGCAATCTTGATATGACCGGACTTATAAATAGTATGAGACGAGCCGACTAAGAAAGGGGTCGTGGTGACATGTAATCGACTGAGTCAATTGATCGATGAGTCGATCTGAATTAATTGAATTGATTGAATGATATGATTATGAGTTATTAATTAAACTGATTTGTAAGAAGAAGTGGAGGCCCAGGTAAGTCTTATACCTTGTGATTGTGTTTAGGCAGCTCTTAGGACGTATTTTCTTCATAATTAGGGCTTAGGGGGTAGAACTCGTTGAGACATCGTCTCACCCCATTGTGGGATAACATTTCAGGTCCTTAGATGGCCGCTCCCAAATTTTTTGGATGACCCAAGAGTGTTACAGAGCAGACGGTCTTTATTCCGATGAATCAAGGCCCTAGAGGTTGGAACTACGAGTTAGTTAGGTAAATGGTCTGGGTCAATGTGGGTCTCGCCCATAAGGTGCCCCATCGATACAGGTCGTGGTACCGCCAGGCTCAGGATGGCCAAAGAGAGGGTCCTATTCTGGAGTCTAATCCCTCTGTATGCTTTGGAAGTTGCTTTTGGGAAGGGAACCGCTAATCCTCCTCAAGGCTCGATAATGGATGCAGTAGACCCGACTCTTGCAGTACCAAAGTCCCCGATGCAATCTGCTGAAGGCTCCAGCTGGAGCATATAAGAAGGGGAGATCGAGGATGATGATGATGGCCCAGAGTAGACTGAAACCCCCACCCCTGCCTGTAGACTTGTTTTAAACTGGCTTGAGTAGAATTTGACTTGATTAGTGTGTATTGTATATATATGACTAGTTATGTTATATATAAGTATGTTGTTGTGATTTGAAAATTTATGGCTTACTTTTCTATCCCATTGTGTTATTATCTGAAAATTATTATCTGCTTCCGCATGCGTGTTAAAAAGAATGCATTGGTGACCTTCTTGGGACGTCGCTATTAATCGACCAAGGAGCGATGGGCGCGCGCTCGGAGGATCGAGGCGTGACTAAAGTATTCCCTGTCGTCATTTTGAGATTGAAGAGGAAGCATTTATGATTGCTCCGCAAGATATTGTGGAGCCTAAGACTGTTTAAGAAGCTCTCTCATCCTTTAATAAGGAAGAATGGAGAAAAGCTTTGGAAGATGAGATAGAGTTAATGAGGGCAAATCATGTATGGGACTTGGTTGATCTACCACCAAATTGCAAGGCTATTGGAAATAAATGGGTTTTTAAGATTAAGCGAAAGGCGGATGGATCCATTGAAAAGTATAAAACTCGTCTTATGGCGAAAGGTTGTACTCAATAAGAGGATATAGACTATGTGGAAATTTTTTCACCAGTTGTAAGGTTTGCCTTAACACACTTTATCCTAGACATCGTTGCACATTTGGACCTTAAATTACATCAAATGGATGTAAAGACGGCATTTCTTAATGAAGAACTAGATGAGGAAATCTATATGAAGCAACCAATAGGTTTTATATTAAAAGTCCAAAGCATAAAGTTTACAAATTTCATCGCTCAATATATAGCCTTAAGCAATCATCTAGACAATGATATCTTATTTTCATCAAGCCATAACGACTTTTGCATGCACGATGATCAAAGAAGATCATTGTGTATATGTCAAACAGTCCGAAGATAAATTTGTGATTTTATCACTTTATGTGGACGATATTCTGTGGGTTGGAAATGACAAGGTTTTGGTTATCACCATAAAAGAATGGTTGTCCTCCAATTTTTAAATGAAAGACATGGGAGAAGCTACTTATATATTATGAGTTAAGATCGAAAGAGATTAATCAAGGAAACTTCTTGCTTTATCATAAGAGTCTTATATAATGAAGATTCTTGAGCGTTTCAATATGCAGTATTGTAATCTCATTGATACCCTTGTCATGCAAGGTGAAAGTCTAAGTACTAAGATGTGACCTAAGACTCCAGAATAATATAAAGAAATGGAAATATTTCCTTACGCTAGTATGGTCGCAAGTTTGATATATGCTATGATGTGTACTCGACCCGACATATGTTATGCCGTAAGGTTGGTGAGCCGATATCAATCAAATCCTGGTCAAGCACACTAGAAAATAGTGAGGAGGATCTTGAGATAATTAAAAAGGCTATTTATATGCTGATTGGGGAGTAGACCTAGATGAGCATAAATCAACTTCTGGATATGCGTTCTTCCTCAATGAAGGTGCAATTTCTTGGAATAGCAATAAACAAACATGCACTGCCTTGTCTACGATGAAGGCAAAATTTATTGTATGCTCTACTGCAGTGCAATAAGTAGTATAGCCAAAACATTTCTTGGAAAATTTAACCATTGTCACTGAGGTTCCAAGACTAATGATATTTATTGTAATAGTCAAGCAGCCATTGCCTATGTAAAAGATCTAAACTATTATGGAAGGACAAAACTTATTGACATAAAGAACAATTTCATCAGAGATATAATAGCGCAAAAAGAAGTTATCCTTCAATACATTTCAACTAATAGAATGGTTGCTGATCCATTTACGATAACTATTCCTAAAGACATTCTTGACCCATAAGATGTCTCTAAAGTTACGTAAAATGTGATATGTAATATTGTAGAGGATCATTGAATTATATATGTGTGAACATATATATTGTACTTATTTGTTTTAATGACTTGATGTTTTATCAATAAGTACAAATCCATTATGATACTAGCACAAACACACATATATTGTTGAAAAGTATGTCAGCAGGCAATGATTGGCTCACTCACACGAGTAACCACCTCAAGTGCTATAGTTAGCATGTTGAGATGAGACGTTATGTATAAATAATTGCTGAAGGGCAGGTTTAGTACATAAAATAATATGTCGCCTTAATTGGAGTCAAGATGAGATCTGTGATTTGTATATGATAAGACCAAACATGATAGTCCTACAATCATATATGCGAGTACTTAATTGGGTGTTATAGAAAGCAAGCCGATATAGCACTCGAACTAAACTTGAGTACATGATAAGCATGTGACTATATTTGGGTTAAGATCCGTATAGTGGATATATCTAATAAATAACATATGCTCTTATAGAAAGAGAAATCTACTATAGCATGTAATTCATACTACATGTGTATTGTATGACCGATAAAGGAAGGTAAGTGAAATTATCTATATTTACTCATCGTGTGAGCCCTTAAAGTAATTTATAATTTACCTCATTTTGTGCCCTATATTACTTCTGACTATGTTCTCGAAGTGAAAGATCAATGTTGCTACTTTAATATGTTACCGCCGGTCATGAATAGATATGGCTTTATAAGATATGTCTAGGAAAGCAGTTATTTTGAAATGGAGAGAAACATGAGTGCGAAGGAAAACTATTATTGTTTTACATCTATCACGTGTATTTATTGGTCGACCAATTATATTGCTTTCTGTGGTCTTGGATATAATTACAAATACATGTGTTATAAGAATAGTCAAGTATAGCCTTTAAAGGATAGGTATAATTAGATTGATGTAGCAAAATATGTTTGGCGCATTGTGAGACATCAATTATTTATTTCATTCTAGGGTTGTAACCAGTATGTCATCCCTAACAGGTGCATAATTTGAGCTTCCAAGTCGCACAGCTTTCTTACCAGTGTGAATTATTTATAAAGTTGATGAATATTGAATGCTTATATTCTTGATAGAGCGTTATAAAGCCCATCATGTCCAAGTGAGAGATGTTGTACTTTATTAGTACATCCATGATAGGGTGCAATTAAGACGCACCGTTTTGTCTTAATATGTTATGATAAAGAGACACTGCCATGCCCTGATCCTCAAGCGCGCGCCCACCCCTCACAAGTCGATTAAATAGCGATGTCCTAAGACGCATCGCCAATTCATTCTTTTTTAAATGCACATGCGAAAGCAATTATATAATTCCCAGACAATAATACAATAGAATAGGAAAGTAGGGCCATTTTTTTTTTTTTCAAACCAACACCACACTCATATATATACAAAGCAAACCAAATTGTATATATTACAATCCGAACTATAAAAGTTAGGTCCTACACAAAACCAGTTCATAAAACAAAGTCTGCAAAACAGGGGTGGGGTTCCAAACAACTACGGGTCCTCATCCTCCCTGTCATCTCCTTCCACACTCTAGCTAGAGCCTACCGCGGAATACACGGGAGAATCTGGATCTTCAAGGTCAAGGTTCACTCGGTCTACCACCGAACCACTTCTAGGGTCTGCAGTCCCCTTTTCAAAAGCAACCTCCATCACATACAAAGGTATCTCAAATTCCGATATGGGGCCCTCTCTCTGTCCATTACGATACAGGCGAAACCATGCCTGATATTAATGAGGCACCTTCTTGGGTAGACCCGCATCAACCCAAACTATGGACTTCACCAATTCGTACTCCAGTCCCTCAGGGTGCCCATGGATCAGAATATGAGACTTCTGTTATGTGATCTTCTTGGGTTGTCCAAAATGCTCAGGAGGAGCGGCCATCTATAGACCTGAAATGTTATCCCACAATGAGATGAGACGACGTCTAAGCAAGTTCAACACCCTAAGACCCGACTAGGAAGAAAATATGCCCTGAGAGCTGCCTAGGCACAATCACGAGTCGGAGGACTTACTTTAACCTCGATTTCCTTCCTGCAAGTTAATACAATTTATAATTCATCGAATCACTTCATCACATTAGATCGAATCATTGATCAATCGACTCAGTCGATTTCATGTCATCAAGACCATTCCCTGGTCATCTCAGTCAATACTATCTATAAGTCCGATCATACCCATGACTGCTTATTATAAGCCGATAATAGATAGTATAGCTCGCCAGAAGCTGCCACAAATATCAATGTATTATATTATTTATGCTCACTAGAAGCTACCATAATTATCAATATAGTATACTATAGCTCACTAGAGCTGCCGCAATTATCAATTATGATCAGATCATCATTTTTATTATACCCGATAAAAATACTCGTGTGTGGATACACATTCGGCCTTAGCCAAAATACAATATTTTCACACTTGAAAATCCCACTAATTTCACTTATCCATAAAACTCATTTTTGGCGCTGTACACCAACGCACGGTGATTTTCTAATTAATTATTGAAATTAATTAACTTTGGGATAATTACCCACAATCAACAATCGCACTCAATTATTACCAAATAGTAGTCAATTAAATAAACAGATTATATCACTACAATCAGCATAAAATTCCGGTCACCGGCTATCTCGATCTAATTTTCGGAAAATAAATAGATAATTAAATAATTACGGAAAATATTAATAAATGTAGAAAATGCAAACTTAGGCCTGTAAAGCCTAATTAAAAAGCCGATTCGGGGTCGGAAAATTTCCAAACCACTCTAGATAGATACTAAAGCTTGTCTAGACTCTAACTACACTACTCTAACCACCTATCATGCAATAACAATTAATTAAATTGCTAATCTACTCTAACTATTCACCTAATTCTAGCTTATTCTAAACTAAACAACCCTTAAACTTCTTTAAATTATTAAGCGAGGATTAGTGAGTTAAACTCACTTGTTAAGCGAACCGGTCGGATCAAAACAACGGGGACGCAGCGGGGGACGAGAAACTCCAAAGCGGGCTTACCAACCAAGGTTGAGAACGGCTCAGAAACGGGTTGAACAATGAGCAAGGTTGAACGAAACAGATGAGATGGTAGAGAAGGGTGCAGCTCACATGGGAAGTGTGCGGGTGAGCGAAAGGCACACGAGGGCAAACGGCGGCGGCTCTGGCTGTGGCGGGAGGCAACGACAGCGAGGGGAGGCTGCAGCTTGATCTTCTCTGGTTTCTAGGCTTCGCATGGCAGCTGGTCTAAAGGAAGCAGGGGAGTCGACAGCTTGAAGGAGGAAAGGGGGAACCGGTTTGGCTGGTGGGACTGGTTCGGTCCCCTTGACCGGTCTCACCCTATCCCTTTGCTCTCCCAATTGGTCCCCACCACCAGCTGGTGTCCACACAAGATTTTCAAGCCAAAAATACCCCTTTTCTAGAAGCTTGAAGTAGTCCAAATGTTAGGTCTAAGGGGGGCATATAAATTTGTAATGCTTTCCCCTCAATTGGACTTCAATTACTCTTAAATCAACACCAATCAGCCCTCAAAAATTCAACCAACATAACAACAATCAAATTGGCATTTTTCCTTGCCAATTGAACCCACTTGCATCCCAATTTCGTGATCAAAAACCATTCTCGGTATTTTCTGTACAAAAATGACCCTACCTCGATTTTTTCCCGAAAAGTCTTTGTTTGCAGAAAAATCTTTGGAGATTGAGTTGACGTTCCTAGAATGACTCATGACATGACAGAACTTTCAATTTCTGAAATCGGATTCAAATTCGCGATTAATTTCAATTCGGCGCGATTTTAGCGTGACCTAGGCCACTGTGTAGCTTTTAGAATTTTTTAGTGCAAATGGCCCATGGTCGATTTTCTTCGAGCCACAATGAACCCATTCGACATATTGACAACTCTTGGTTGTTGTGAAAATCTCGAGGATTCAATTACGAACACAGGGTACTAAAACGATAGAAAAATCAGTCTAATGCCGGTTGATGAGCATTTTGTAATTTAGTGGAATCACCCACATTTAGCTATACATCTCAATCGAACCGACCTATCTCCGATCTCTAATCGATTTTTAATTGTGCCGTAATGACCTCTGCAGATGAGCACGGTCGAGTAGCCGATTCCTGGTCGAACTCTCAAGTCTAATGCATTAAAATTTCTTAATGGCTTACTTAGATAGTCGAGTTATCTCATGAGTGATCAGCTCTGAGAATAGCATTATAGGAGTGTCGATGAAATGCCCGATTAATTTAATTGAAAGAAAAAGTAAAAAATCCAGGATGTCAGAGACACCCTTTGAAAAGGGTATGAGGGAGTTATATAAAAAAATTCAGAAAATAATCGTTGGGTCGGTTGGCAGAAAAAATGTTCAGAAAGAAACTATTCTCTCTTCTTCTCATCTTTCCATAAATATATATATATTTTTTTAAAGGCATTCCATTACTCCTTTACGAAGACAATCGACATTTACGCTGTGGAAATTGGATGTTTTCCTAGTGACTACATTTAGACCATTGTGAAGTCATATTGTTCATCGTTCACCCGTAATTCAATGTTCATTCCGGGGTAAATTGTTCGTTGCGCATCAAAGAGGTTAGCCGTTTTCCACCGACTTTCTTCCAACACAATGAGAAAGGACTGCTTCGAACTTCCCCCGTCAAAATAGGAGTGAGCAGGGGAGTCTGGTCGCTGCCTGAGCTTTAGCTTCGAATGATGTGCAAATTGAAAAATAGAGTTCTTAGAAGCTTCAGTGGTGAGGATCGTCTCCGACGAAAAGCAAATCAAGCAAGGATGAAGCTCTTGCTCAACGAAAAATGGTATGATGCTAATAAGCAAACGATCATATTCCAGTGCATATCTCACCATTATCAAATAGAAGTAAATCACTATAAAGCTCTGGATGCATCGTTACTTATCTCTCTGCTTATATATATTACTATTTGATTGAAGCGCACTGCACTAATCAATACTACCTCTCTGCTTATATCTTTTACTATCTCGTTGAAGCACACTACACTAATTAATATAACTGCTCTTGCTTAAATCAGCTCGTTATCGTTAGTCTCCCTTATATCAAACTTGACTTTCACAATTTCGCATAATTTAGTCAAGTCTCTTGAAATCACCTATTGTTAGCCACCACAAATACTAGGTAAGAAAAATAGATAAAACTTCTTGCCTTCACTTGTATCAAATTTCAAGTATCCTATTGCAAATGAACTCAAACGAGAATTTTAGTGTCTTAAAGTGATGAAAAGCTTTCCTTTCTCTACTTTATAGACTGCAAATTCGTTTCTCAAACCCAATTGGCTCATCCTCCACACTGGGGCAAGGCTGATGGGTTACCACATTGGAACAGCATAGCCAGAGTGTCAAAAATTGTGGAGAGTATGGTTATATATAATTCTTGAGTTAGTCCAGTGAGATTAGTGAGAAATATTAGGAAGTTTTTATTTAAAGGAGAAAATCGGACTGCTAGAGAGTCCAACGCGCGATCTCGCAAAAACGGTGAGTATCTGTTCGTTCTAGGTGGAATGCGTTGAAATTTTGAGGATATCTCTACAACACCTAGTTCTTCAATCCGACCAAAAGAATAGAGCATCAAAGATTCAAAGACCTAGAGATTCGACCAGAAGCTACCAACTCTTACCAAGCCCAATCCATGCTCGTGATTCTCAACTGCTCTGGGGTTCTTCCATTCACTACCGCCCTAGCCAAGCATCCTCACCACCAAACTCCGCACGCCAGTTAACCTCGTCGCCAGTCACGTTAGAGTCAAGGTTCCAAATTAGGTGATTCCTCAAACTTAATTTGAATATTTAAATTCCTAAGTTGATTTATCGTGATCCTAACTTGATTTGGTTTAAGATTTTAGGTGTATCCCATTTAGAAAATTTCTTCTGTTGATTCGTGCATAATAGTCGAGGTTTCAATCTTTAACACCCAAGATCCGATCCCAATTATCATTAATTTCTATTTTGAATGTGGCAATTTAATTATCTGGGCTTGAATATTGCGTGTTATCAATTTAAGAAACTTAATTATTTTGAAAATAAAAAATTTTGCATTCCATGTTAGGATAGATTGCATTAATCTATTTTAGAATTGCATACCTAGAAACCATGTAGTAATTAGGAAAATATCTAATTTAATTAGGATTAATATAAACTCTTTCCTAGTTAAATTCGGCAATCACATATTTTAGGTAATTTCCTATTTTAGTTTAAAATAAAGTCATTAAAAATAACGTGCATATATTATATGGAATTAGTTGCATCATTATACATCATCACATTGCCATGTCATCATTGAAATATCATTACTTCCATGTCTTTATATTTCCATGTCAAAATTCATGTCATTGCAAATCATATTAGATTAATTCTCAATTCTCTTGACCATCATTAGAATTAGGTTGAATATAGCTTGCATTTAAGTCCATGGGATCACATAGACATAACTTAGATTAAAATTACATCGCATGCATTTGCATATAGTTTAATCTTTTATAAAAGGAAGAAAAACCCAAAAATAATTTGTTGGCATTACATTTAAAAATCATGTTTAGGTTATGCATGCATTTTTTAATTAACATATTGGAGATACTGGGGCATAATCTTAGTGAATCTATGCTTTGCTTAATGCATTGAGGTTTGCCCTATTTCTACCAATTTATTTACTGCTTTGACCTATTAAGTGTTATGTTATTGAATGCACACCCGCATAATCATCCATAACAAGTTAAAGGGTTAGGATTAAAATTGACCAAGACTACATGCAATAAGAGAGAATGTAAGAAAAAGACATTAGACTTATTTAGCGTTAACTGGTCCCCATATATGTGATATATCTAGCTTGAAGAAATAAAGGGTTTTCTCATACTTTACTTGGGTTTTTAATAGGTTTATAATAAATTAATGACGATTCCTAATTAAATTAAATTGCATATTAAACTGATTAAATCAAAATCCTAAAGTTGCAATTGATATGGGCTTGAAAAAGTCCGCGCCAAGTCTTTAATTTAGTGATCCATTAACTTTCCTTTTGGTTATTCACCTCCGCAAAGGTCACAATATACAAGACTAAAAATCCTTCAATTCATATTTAACGCGACTTCCATCTTTTACAATGGAAGCGTCCAGATAAAATATATTCAATACACGCACGAAGCTCTTGCAAATGGAAAACAAATTGGGCGACATCTACGTAGTTTGACCCCGACATGATCGACAAACTAGTCTACATGCCACACGCACTGACGTGTGATCTAGTGTTACATAATGTAAAAATCACTTGAGCTTCCGTGACGACAGCAGTGATCACACACACTCGATTTGGAAGCAACCCCATAACACTACACCCATGAACACAAAAAGCAGCAGCAGTGCCAAATAAGATACAGCTCTGCGCACCCTCAATCTATATGAACGGAGCGACGGCCTGCTTTCGGGGGACAACAGCCTGCTTTCGGGGGCCTGCAACCCTTCTCCGGCACTAATATTTCTGAGTTCCAGATTCTTCATGCCTTCCAAGTCGTCCTTTTTTCCGACCACCTCTTTGTAAATTTTCAGTGACTTATCGATGTTTTCCCAAACCGCGAGGAAGTTGAAAATGGAAACCAGTAAAGAGAGGGTGAATGGAATCCATCTCAGTTTACAGTTGATCTTTGTCGAGGATGACATAATAGAAGAAAATACCATACCTTGGAAGACGAAGTACAGATTCGTGAATTTCAGAACCCTATTAATGCGGTTCGAGATTTTCTCTTCTAGCCTGTCAATGTTCTCTGCAACGCTACTAATTCTTTCCATGTGCGCCCGTGTGCTCGCCGTTTGTGCAGGATTTAGGACTAATGAGTGACGGAGGGGAAAATAGAAAGAGCGTCTTCGGTATCTCCTTCACGCTGCACATGGGCATATGTGTGTGTGTATATATATATTCAACCTCGCCATCTGGTGCGGTTGGTGCCGATAAGAGGAAAATATTCTTCGTCTAGGGTTTTATTCAGTCTAATTTTAATTCCAGGGAAAGAAACATGTCAATTCACCTATTTTCGGGCCACAAAGTTCGCCCCTTTTTTTATTCCAGCGATTGATAAATAGCTCCTCTGCTTTAGCGGCGGAAAAAAGAAGCGTGATTATAGTCTTCTTATCTTTTGAAGTTTTACATACCTTAGTAAATGTGTTTCCTTAGTATTGATTCCTTAATTTCAGGGAACAAATCTCCGGTTAATGTTGTCCCAATTAATTTACAACTTTGTGTATTACATATTGCTTTTGCCATATGCTTAGTTATGATGGTAAATAGGGCACACAGTCTTCCAAGAGGTCACAAGTTCGAGAATGAATCTTTGGTCTGCTTATACCTTTTGCATTTGCTACCTCATGCGAAAATGTTTCTTGATTAATTTACAACTTTGTGAATTTCATATTAGTTTTGCCATATGCTCAATTATGATGGTAAAGAGGTCACAAGTTTCGACGTCTATCGTGAATGAACCTCTAGTCTCCTTATGCCTTATGTATTTATTATCTCATGTAATAATGTTTCCTAACTTATGGCAAGCCTTACAGTCAACTAGCTCATACAGATTAAGTGGGTATGATTTAAACGGGATTTTTTATAGCAAGTGCAAGACTCTCATGGTAACGTTTGGAAAGTTATCTACGCTATCGCCCTTCTCCACCTTTTTGCTTACAAAGAAAAATCTTCTTCGATGCTTTTATGAGAATTTATTTTTAGGCTTGTTTTATTTTATCGCAAATCCTATATAGTTTTATCTATACCATTAATTAGGGATGAGCAGTTCTAAATTCCGTACAAATTTCACCTGAAACTTGGAACTTACCCATTAGAACAGGTTTTTCACTTTTTGGAACCGAACCTACCCTACATCCCTAGAACCTAGAACATACCCTATCACAAGTTTCAACGTTAACTCCAGGATTTATCTAGTTTTCACTTATATTATTAATTGAACAATTCTAGTGAATTAAAAATTTTAATGACTAGCATTTGTTGCTACAGTATACCGACCATAACATATATTTAGACACACGAAAAATATGAACATTAATAAAATAAAAGTCTCAGTCATAAAATAGAAGCTCCGACTAGTTGCTTGCAGGTTATACACTCATTATCGAATGGCATGGAATATTGAAAGATCATACAAAGACATAGACCAAGAAAAACATCAAAACTTACTCCAAGTTTTGGGTTGTAGGTTCTTAGATTTCATGTTCTACGCTAGAATCATGCTCACCCTTACCGTGAATAGCATTTATTTCCATAGTATAATTTCATTGAGTCAGGTGATAGAAAAGGACAATAACTCATGCAAACCGCCAACAAGCTCCCCCAAATTATTGCACAATAATTGAGTGTCAAACTGGCAATGGTCTTATCAATGGTCTTGTTAATGTTCGCCCCAGTTACACCTCGTTGTGCTCAAAAGAGAGAAGATAAAAAGAGAGAGGCTCATGCTTTTTTCACTCTTTTATTAACTTTTGACACCCCTTTCACATTGAATTGATTATATTAATTTTTGTGGGTAAAACTCTTGATTTTAGATTATTTCTTACCTTTTCCTAACACTCAAATCTTCTTTGCTACTTTTATAAGAATTTTTTTTAGGCTCGTTTTATTTTATTGCAAATCCTATATGATGTTATCTATACCGTCAACTAGGGGTAAACGGTTCGAAGTTCTATATAGGTTCCACTTGAAACGTGGAACCTATCCATTGGAACAGGTTCTTCATTTCTTGAAACGAATATGCCCTATATACCCCAGACCCTAGAACTTATCCTATTACAAATTCCATAGTCAGTTCCAAGGCCTACCTAGGTTCCACATATATTATTGATTGACCAATTGCAGTGAATTAAAAATTTTAATAACCACACTTCTTACTACAATTCACTGACCATAACTTATATTTAGTTATACGAAAAATATTAACATTATTAAAGTAAAAGTTTCAGTCATAAAATGGAAGCTCGAACTAATACTTTCAGATTATACACTCATCATTGAACGGCATGAAATATCGGAGGATCGCATGAAGACATGGATTGAGAAAAATATTAAAACTTACTCCTGGTTTTTGGTCACACGTTTCAGGTTCCAGGTTCCTCCAACTAAGAACCTGGAACCTACCCATCGAAATAGATTCCTCATTTTTTTGGATGCGAAGAAACCTACCATATATATTTTAAAACCTGCAACCTACGGGTTCCCACTAATCTGGTTCTCAAATTTCATATTCTATCTTGGAATCATGCTCACTTCTACCGTCAATAGCATTTATTTCCATAGTAAAATTTCATTGAGTTTGGTGATAGAAAAGAACAATAACTTATGCAAACCGCCGACAAGTTCCCCCCAATTATTGCACAATAATTGAGTGTCAAACTAGCAATGGCCTTATCAATGGTCTTATTAATATTCACCCTAAGGATGCCTAAGAGGGAAGCTAAAAAGAGAAAGGCTCATTCTCTTTTCACTCTTTTGTTGACTTCTGACACCCCTATCACATTGAATTAATTACATTAACTCTTGAGGGTTTCACTCTTGATTTTAGATTATTTCTTACCTTTTCCTGACACTCAAATCTTTTTTCCTGCTTTTATGAGCAGTTGTTTTTAGGCTTGTTCTATTTTACCGCAAGTCTTATATAATGTTATATGTACTGTCAACTAAGGCTGAGCGGTTCCAGGTTCCGTACAGGTTCTACCTAAAACCTAAAATCTACCCATCGGAATAGGCTCTTCATTTTTTAAACCTGAACCTACCCTGCATATCCAAGGTGTATTCCAAGTTTGACCTTAAAGTTGGATTTTGGCAAATGAGAATTCATCCTAAAGATGGATAGAAAACTATATGTTTCAAGGTTAATTCGAGGTTTTATCTAGATTCTACCTATATTATTAATTAAACGACTACGGTGAATTAAAATTTTTAATGACTACCATTTGTTGCTATAATTCATTGACCATAACTTATATTTAGACACCCGAAAAATATGAATATTAATAAAGTAAAAATCTCAGTTACAAAATGGAAGCCCAGGCTAATGCTTTCAGATTATACATTCACCATCAAACAATATGGAATAATAGAGAATCACACAAAGACATGGACCAAAAAAAAAAAAAAAAACTTGCTCTAGGTTCTAGGTTCTAGATTCCAGGTTCTAAGTTCCTCCGGCTAAGACCCTGGATCCTACCGTCAAAACAGGTTCTTCATTTTTTTTGAACTTGGAACCTATCATGCATATCTTGAAATTTGAAACCTATAGATTCTGACATTCCATGTTCTACCTTGAAACCATGCTCACCCTTACCGTCAACAACATTTATTTCCATAATAAATTTCATTGAGTTAGGCGTTATTTCCATAGTAAAATTTCATTGAGTCAAGTGATGGAAAAGGACAATAACTCATGCAAAGTGCTGATAAGCTTCCCCCAATTATTGCTCAATAATTGAGTGTCAAACTGGCAAT
Source organism: Eucalyptus caleyi (assembly GCA_014182885.2). Taxonomy (NCBI): domain Eukaryota; kingdom Viridiplantae; phylum Streptophyta; class Magnoliopsida; order Myrtales; family Myrtaceae; genus Eucalyptus; species Eucalyptus caleyi. Next base: position 17,928,464 of record CM024470.2, read on the forward strand.
AGTCCTATCAATAGTCTTGACAATGTTTGTCCCAGGTACACCTCCTTGAGCTCAAAAGAGAAAAGATAAAAAGAAAAAGGCTCACGCTATTTTCACTCTTTTATTAACTTTAGAGACCCCTTTCACATTGAATTGATTATATTAATCTTTGCGGGTTCCACTCTTGATTTTAGATTATTTCTTACCTTTTCCTAACACTCAAATCTTCTTTGCTACTTTTATAAGAATTTTTTTTAGGTTCTTTTTATTTTTATCGCAAATCCTATATAATGTTATCTATCTTTGTCAACTAAAGATGAACGGTTCCAAGTTCCATAGGTTCTACTTGAAACTTGGAACATACCCATTGGAACAGGTTCTTCATTTCTTGAAACGAATTTGCCCTATATACCCCAGAATCTGGAACTTACCCTATCACAGGTTCCAGAGTTAGTTCCAAGGTCTACCCAGGTTCCACGTATATTATTGATTGACCGATTGTAATGAATTAAAACTTTTAATGACCACACTTCTTACTACAATTCACTGACCATAACTTATATTTGGATACACGAAAAATATTAACATTATTAAAGTAAAAGTCTTAGTCATAAAATGGAAGGTCGAACTAATACTTCCAAATTATACACTCATCATCGAATGGCATGAAATATCGGAGGATCGCATGAAGACATAGATCAAGAAAAACATTAAAACTTACTCCTAGTTTTTGGTCACAGGTTTCAGGTTCCAGGTTCCTCCAACTAAGAACCTGGAACCTACCCATTGAAATAGTTCCTCATTTTTGATCCTGAAACCTTTCATATATATTTTAGAACTTGCTACCTATAGGTTCCCGCCAATCTAATTCTCAAATTTCATATTCTATCTTAGAATCATGCTCACTTCTACCATAAATAGCATTTATTCCCATAGTAAAATTTCATTGAGTTAGGTGATAGAATAGGACAATAACTCATGCAAACCGCCGACAAGCTTCCCCCAATTATTGCACAATAATTGAGTGTCAATTTGGCAATGGCCTTATCAATGGTTTTATTAATATTCACCCTAAGGATACCTAAAAGAGAAGCTAAAAAGAGAAAGGCTCATGCTCTTTTCACTCTTTTGTTGACTTCTGACACCCCTATCACATTGAATTAATTACATTAACTCTTGGGGGTTTCACTCTTGATTTTAGATTATTTCTTACCTTTTCCTAATACTCAAATCTTTTTTCCTACTTTTATGAGAAGTTGTTTTTAAGCTTGTTTTATTTCTACTGCAAATCTTATATAATTTTATCTGTACTGTCAACTAGGGCTAAGCGGTTCCGGGTTTCGTACAAGTTCTACCTTAAACCTTAAACCTATCCATCAGAATAGGTTCTTCATTTTTTAAAACTGAACCTACTCTGTATATCCAAGGTGTATTCCAAGTTTGACCTTAAAATTGGATTTTGGCAATTAAGAATTCATCCTGAAGACAGATACAAAACTATATGTTACAAGGTCGATTCAAGGTTTTATCTAGATTCTACCTATATTATTAATTAAACAATTGCAATGAATTAAAAATTTTAATGACTACCATTTGTTGTTATAATTCATTGATCATAACTTATATTTAGACACACGAAAGATAAGAATATTAATAAAGTAAGAATCTCAGTCACAAAATGGAAGCCCAAGCTAGTGCTTTCAGATTATACATTCACCATCGAACGATATGGAATAACAGAGAATCACACAAAGACATGGACCAAAAAAATTAAAATTAAAACTTGTTCCAAGTTCTAGGTTCAAGATTCCAAGTTCTAAGTTCCTCCAATTAAGACCCTGGATCCTATCGTCAAAACAGGTTCTTCATTTTTTTGAACTTGGAACTTATCTTGCATATATAGGTTCTCACTGATTCGGTCCTCAAATTCCATGTTCTACCTTGGAACCATGCTCACCCTTACCATCAACAGCATTTATTTCCATAATAAATTTCATTGAGTCAGGCATTATTTCCATAGTAAAATTTCATTGAGTTAGGTGATGGAAAAGGATAATAACTCATGCAAAGTGCTGATAAGCTTCCCCCAATTATTGCACAATAATTGAGTGTCAAATTGGCAATAGTCCTATCAATGGTCTTGACAATGTTTGCCCCAGGTACACCTCCTTGAGCTCAAAGAGAAAAGATAAAAGAAAAGGCTCACGCTATTTTCACTCTTTTATTAACTTTTGACACCCTTTCACATTGAATTGATTATATTAATCTTTGCGGGTTCCTTGATTTTAGATTATTTCTTACCTTTTCCTGGCACTGAATTTAACTACATTATCCATTGCTATTCCCGCTCTTAATTTAATATTATATCTTACTTTTTTTCTTTTCTTTTTGTCAATTTTATTAAAAGAAAAACTTGCCTAACACTTTCAAACAGCTTTTATTTCGCCTGGCCGATTCATCCACAGGTTACATTTTAAATCCTTTATGTTTTTTCTTCTTCAAAACTTGTTCTCACTTTCATAACCTAAGCAGACACTAATCATATATTGGAGTAAAAAATTGTTAATTTTATATGCAAATTGTTTACTTTATTTTTATAGATTATCCTTTGATCATGAATTTTTTACTTGAATATTGGTACAAATTTTTGAACAATTATTTCCTATTACAAAAAAACGAAATATAAAAATCAATAACAAAATAGTTGCTTTTTTACTAGAAAAAATTAGGCAACTACCTATCAAATAAGTTGTTTCTTAAAAAGAAGAGCACCAATTTTGTTCCAAATTATGAAAGGAAAGGAAACAAAAAAAGAAATAAAAGAAATAAAGGCAATGGTCGATCTTAAATCAAAGTGGGCCCCACATTTAATATTAATAAATATTGTTTGAAAGGAGCATGAGTGATTTGTTTCTAGTAAAATTGAAATAAATGAAAACATTTGCCTTTTTTTAGATTTTTTTTTTAGAGAAGCATGGGTATTTTGTTTCTAGTTTGTTTCCATATCATGGTGGCATTTTGTTAATGTCAGTAATATACTTGTTATTTTGTACCAATTCTCTACTTCGTTTGTTGCGAAAGCAACCGATCAGACAATAAAATAGATAAAGCAAGAAAATAAATTGGACATCAAATTTATGTGATTCGGTGTAGTGACAAACCTCCATGGGAAGAGCAACAACAAATTTTACTATGAATCAAGCAATCCAACGGAAATTATATTCACGCTCGAGTTACTCAAACACTCTCAATATTTCCCGAGCCTCAATTACATCTAATAATTCATACAGTGTTTAGCTCCACAATTTCTTATTAATAATCTCTCAATCTAATGAATGAATTGTATACAAATTCTTAACACAATAATTTACTGGCTTGTACACTAATCTCTTGAATTTAACTGTACAAACAACAACCCACGAAGATAGCCCACATTGCCCAAGCACTCGTTTCGGCACTTCAAGTATTTTCTCACACACACACACACACATATATATATATATATATATATATATATATGTATATGTATATATATATATATATGTATACATATATATATGTATACATATATATACACACATATATATACACACACATATATATATATATATATGTATACATATATATACACACACATATATATATGTATATATATAGATATATATATATTATTCGCACGGCTACTGCAAGTAAAGGAGGAGAAAAGTAGACCCTTGCTTTTAACTTTCCTTTTCAAACCTTGGCCCCCACGTACATGCATATATTTGTGTAGGAATTGTGAGCCCCTTTTTTTATCTTGTAGTGCCTCTTCATTTAATTTGCCCCCGAAGGAGTTCTAGTCTTGACCACTCCAACACTAACCCAATTTCCGTATATTTCCCTTGTGCATTCGATATCCTTTTTCTTTAATTATTAATTTCCAAAATTCAAGTTTTCACTTTAGGCTCAAACTCAAGACATGTTTTAACAATCTCCACCTTGGCTCAACATTTTGAGCCAAGTCACAATTGCTTCGCCAAAAATTCGAACTCTACTGCTACTCTCCCACAGCCCCTGATGGCCTGAAGCACCACAAACATCTTTCAAGTCCAAGTCTCGGTTGAACTTCGCCATAATTGCAGACCTCATCAAAACACCAACTCCATATATACTTTTAACTAATCCATAAGGATTTTCTGACACAACATCCTCTATCACAGATAAAGCAAAACCATTATTGCATGCATATTTGTCAAGAGATTAAACATATGCCTTGTTAATATCAACTGTTATAATAATCGTTGGCTCTCCAAGCTTCACCTCACTACAAGCACCATTTGTATCAATTACTTCGCTAATGCTCACCACCTCAAGAGTTTCTGGTTGTAACTCCACCTCAAGCTAAACATGTTCAGATCCGTGTAAACACTACTATAATCACTCCTAGTCAAAAGTACTCGAGACTTGTCAAATGTAACTTCTCTACTTAATTCTAGGCACCATAACCGACAACCCGCTCACCTTGTGCATAAGTCAGGAACATGCACTTTCTTACCCTCACATCAAGCTTACCAACATGGGCAACCCAATATTCTAAGAACAAGATAATCAACAACATTACCTAACCACATTTCTTCAGGAGTCCAACATCCAATCGCAGTTAAGGGAGATCTAGTCATCAAGTAGCTCATTGTACTAAGCGTCTTCATCAAGATCTCCTAGCCATACTAGCACTAGAGAGCATTTTATAGACTGTTTATAGTAATGTTGTGTTCATCAACTCTACAACATACTATGGTCCATTGGCAATAGTACAGTGTCTTACTTCATTTAACAACTTCAAGTAGAACTCCATACTACTGTCAGTCTGTACATACTTGATCATCTTATCAATTTCCTTTTCGATCAAAGCTCTCAATTTCTTGATCTTGACAACAACATCAAACCTATGCCTAAGCACAAATACTCTCATTTTCCTCAAGTAATCATCTACAATTGTTAACAGATATTTGACACTCTTCCTCGATGGAAACCGTGACAACCTGCAAACATTTAAGCAAATTAGCTATACAATTTCTATGGTTTCTTTGACAGTCGTACATCATAGCACCTACACACATTCAATTTGTTAGCATCATAACCACACAATAGATTTCTTTCACTTAAAACCTTCGGCTTCTCACCCATATGTCCCAAACACATGTGCCACAATTCAAACTCTCGAATAGATGCATCCAACATCTCTCTAGCGAAATCTGTCACCGTCTTACCTTGAAGCTCATAAAAACCACTATGTTTGATTCCTCTCATTATCACCAAAGCACCTCAAACAACTTTTAGAACTCCATGCCCCAAAAAATATCAACACCCGACTAATCCAAACCACTCAAGGAAATCAGATTATTCATGCATTCTTAACATTGCCAACACTTACAACATCACACTCAGCATTGTTCCCTAACTACACTTTACTATTATCCATACATCGATAAGTAATAAAGTAGTTTCTATTTGGTGTAGCATGAAACAAACAATCATAATCCATAATCCATCCATCAAACAATGAATAATTAGTGATAGACAAGGCAAAATTAGCACTATCCAAATTACTTTCGGTTATAATTACAATATCATATGCAGACTCAATGCTAATTCCTTTAACCTTCTTGTTTTTTAGCTTAGGAAAATTCCTTCTAAGATGCCTCCTCTTGCCATAACTCCAACAAACAATACCACCACTCCTAGATTGACTACGTTCGTTCATGTTTATACTACTCCTACTAACATATGTACTAGATCTTTCTCTATTTTCACCTACTAAAGTAGTAGATACAGGTTCACCAGATTCTTTTCTAAGGATGTCCCCACTTAAAATTAAATCTCGAACCCCATAAAACGTCAAGCTTGTTGACTCTAAGGAATTGCTAATAATGGTAAAGGTAGTATTCCAACTATTAAGCACTGGGGATAATAGAATTAAAGCACGTACCTCATTTTCAAAGTCAATCTCAACTAAACACAATTGGCTAACAATCACATTAAATTCATAGATATGATCTGCAACTAATGTACCTTCATTCATCTTCAAGTTAAATAGACACCACATCAAGTATACCTTATTGATTACAGAAGGCTTCCCATACATATCTAACAGGGTTTTTATCAAACATGTAGTGGTGTTCTCTTTCACGATGTTAAACGCAACGTTACGAGCCAATGTCAGCCGAATAACACTCAAAGCTCGTTTATCCAACAATTCCCAATCTACTTGCTTCATCGTGTATGGCTTCTCTCTAGATAGGAGCCAATGCAGTTTCATCTTATAGAGATAATCCTTAATTGCATCTTACTTGAACCAAAATCCTTCCGCTGTCAATTTTCAATTTTCCTTCTTCGGTCACCTTCGATTCTCAATTTGCGGGGCTAAACACTACATGAGTTATTGGTTGTAATTGGAACTTGGAAAATACTAAGAGTGTTTGAGTGATTCAAGCATGGCTGTAATCTCTATTGTATCACTTAATCTATAGTAAAATTCGTTGGTGCTTTTCTCGTGAATGTAGATCACTGCAATCGAACCATGTAAATTTGGTATCAATTTATTTTCTTGTTCCCTATTTTATTGTTCCATTCCTCACTTTTGCAACAATAAAGACTTAACCCACACGTGCATGTATATATTTATATAGGAATTGTGGACCCCTTGTTTGTCTTGTAGTGCCCCTTCATTTAATTTACCCCATAAGGAGTTCCAGTCTTGACCACTTTAACACTAACCAGATTTCTATATATTTCCCTCGTGCAGTCACTATCCTTTTTCTTTATTTATTAATTTCCAAAATTCAAATTTTCACTTTGAGTTCAAACTTAAGACATATTTTAACATCCCTTTTTCTTTTCCATTAGAAAGATTCCATTTGTTTCTCACAATAATACATGAGAGGTCTATAGAAGGCTTTCAAGCCCAAAAAATTCCAAATAAATGCCAGAATGCAAATGACAAGATGCAGTCTGTAGCTAGAAGTACACTCTCATCCCTTAAGAATATATTTGACATCATAAATGTTTGGTGGCTGATCACCAAATTCAGTGATGACCACACACCAAGATCTCCCACTCCACTTGCAACGACTTGCAGCTAGACACGCATTGCAAACTGTTGCATATGTAATTCTTTAGTTCATTGGTGGCATTTAATTAGTGTCTCACTAAATCAGATGAAGGAAAGGAAAATAAATAAATTAAGGCAAGGAAAAAAATAAAAGAAACAACTCGCACCACTATCATCGGAATAAAGAAAAAAACTCACCCCACTCTCGGGCCTTAAGTACGTCTCTCTCACTCTCGATTTTCAATTGGTACGAGGAAAACACAACGGAGAAGACGAATAAATGTTAAGCTCTCTTCCCCTTTTACGCTCTAGTTTTAGTTTTGTATCATTGTCGACACTGTTGTCTTCTTCCGTTTGGTTGGCGCTTATGCAACAAAGAGTTGAACAGATGCTAGTGTGGAGAGATAATCAAAGTTCTTGGCATTTTAGATGCCCGTTGAACTTGAAATGGACTAGGCACAACAACCAATAAGGGTTAATTGATTATTTTAGGAATTGTTTTTAATGAAGGACGTGATGATAAGTGTGTAGAAGCTACTATTGAAATGTAAACACTTATGCAAAAACAAAATATTCTATAAAACATATTTTGAAGGAGTTAAAGAGCCAAAAGAGGTGCAAATATATTTATGGTGATTCGGCCTTCTGCTTGGCCTACTCCACTCTCTCAGTTTTAAGAACCTTGACACTCAATAGGATTGGAATCCACCATGTAATCCTTAAGGTATTACAATTTGTACAGAGTGATGCTTCTATTCGAAGTTTTAAGGGTTGCTTCTATAAACTCAAGCACCTTTCTACAAAGCATTGAAGGCCAATTAACACTTTGCTTTTACAGTCTGCCTATCATCTTCTCTACTTTCATAAAAACAACAAAAGCATATTGGATTTACTCTAGTTTTCTTATAGCGGATTTTTACACTAGAAGACAGCTATGAAACATCAATTTGAGTTTAAATTAAATTGATAAACTTTTAGGTCTACTCACCGGGACCATAGAGACTTATATGTGGAACCATTTACTCCATATGTAGCATGTGCTGCTTTTGCAAGACGGTCCTTTCAGACTTGTTACAGCTGTATGGTCTATTCAGCTTCTACAAGCAGGTTCTTCTGGGCTATTTAACATCCTCATGTCCTATAAGTTATTCACATTTTATTAGTCCATCCAGCTTCTTCGGGAATCCTCATTCTATAGCTTGTTTTCCTTCTACAAAAGTCCTTCTAGACTTAGACCCAATTCTAATCCAATAGCTTGTTCTCCTTTTACAGAGCCAAAGCCTTTAAGTGCTTTAGATGTCCTTTTCTCGATGCCATTTGCATATGACTTATGAATACAAAATCCATTTTACACATTCAAATACATGTATAAGTAACTTTTAGTTATTTTGTCATCTTCAAACGTAATAGAGAATTTTCTCAACAATCTCTCTTTTCTATGATGATAAAACAATCTCTAACCTTTCAATATGTAGATGTGCTCACACACAAGATGATTTTGAAATTTCCGTTCGTGTAAATCAATTGGGTGGTACTATTATGCGTTAAATAATTGAGTTAGAGCAAGGCGTAATACGCTACCCTTAAAATCTGATGTAGGATTTTCAATGAACGTAAAAGGAGATATCATTATCACAGGGGAATATGCAGCAATTTACATGAATTCGTAGCAGCTCTTTAAACTACAAGATTATTTATGAGAAAATATGCATAATCATCTAAGCTAAGTAAGTTTGACCATAAGGATTATGTGAAAGTCTTAAGCACAGCTCACTTTATGAGGGGAAAATTAATGTTTACGTGATAAATTTATTGTATGATTCCATTATAGTCCTAGACATGTCAATTGCTTTAGTTTAGTTCTAAATATTTGCACTAAGTTTCAATGTAGTTCATCTAGCCTGTCATCTCCTAAAATTGATTACATGACTGTCTAGTTATACATGGTATGACCAGCGATCTAATGTGGGCAAACAAAACCGAAACGATGCCATTTTGCTAAATTTTCTAATTTTCTGACTTTTTCTCTCTTTTTTTTTTTCCTTTTCTATCCTTTTTTTCTTTTGTGGTTACCATTCATATTCATCCTTGTTTCTTTACGGTTCATCATTTTTCAAGAATTAAGAGACAGCCACATCAAGCGCAAGCTCGTTTGTTGTGGAATCGGCTACCAGACCCAACGCCCCTCAATTCTGCCGCCCTGGCGTCCTTCCAGCAGCCACTTCCCCTCCTCCTTGCCCGTCACGGAAAGCAGTCTCAGCTTGAGCCTTGAAATCTCATGGAGCAGGGATTATATTTGAGGATTTGTTGAAATGTCCCAAAATCAGTGGCACTAAAGATCTCTCTGGACAAATCCTCTGTGACACTTGAAGGCTGTCATCAAACAGCTGATGGAGGCTTTTCCACTAACCCCTCAGAATGGTGGCACTTTCACGTCATAAAGCAGTGTCCTTAAAGTAACCAATTAGTTACCGACCCAAAAAAAAAAAAAAAGTAAGCGTAATTTTCAAAAGCATCAGGTAATTTGTCATAATTCAAATTGTTTTATCTGAACTCTAAGACGTAAAATTCGGGGGTATTTCCTGAGGTGAGAGAATAAAAACTTTTCTCTCTAATTAAGAGGGACAGAACGTGCAGGCACTGACATGTTAAAATAAAAAACGTATTTAGAGTAGGTGTCGGGTTATTGAACTACAGTTAGAAGCCTTATCAGAAGCTCGCTTCCTACTAGTTAGATATGTGCTTTGCACAGTATTTAAAACCAGCATGTTTAATCTATATCTGCACTGTGTCAAAGTACATCTTTAGTGGCACTTTCTCGGCAAAAAGCAATGTCCTTAAAGTAACCAATTAGTTACCGACCAAAAAAAAGTAACCAATTAGCGTCGTTTCCAAAAGAGTCGTGGAATTTGTCACCGTTTGCAAGCTATCATCAACCAGGTTATAGAGGCTTTCCACTAACCTCTCAGAACACATCTTTAGTGGCACTTTCATGTCACAAAGCAATGTCCTTAAAGCGACGTGGCACTTTCACGTCACAAAGCAATGTCCTTAAAGTAACCCATTAGCATCTTTTCCAAAAGCGTCGTGGAATTTGTCGCCATTGAGCATTCTTTACGACTACTGCGCTGTCATCTTGGGAACCGCCGCCACCTTAAGCATTTGGCGTCACTTTTCCTACTTCCGATGAATGCCCTTAATGCCTGTTTCTGTTGTAGCGGCTCACCCCACACTTTCGACATCTACATAAAACCACATTCATTTAACTTCTCCTACCATCTCCATGTCCTATCACCGTTCTTTTATTTTTTTGAAAAGTTGAATTAAACGGATGATTAGTTTTGTTGCATTACAAATAAAACTTAAGTTGTTACAAGGCTTGATTAAAAATAATTATAATGATAATTGAGCACGAGCACGCATAAAGTTTGTACAATTGTAAAATATTACGTTACAAATATATAATAGAGAGAATAGAGCGAGATTAAGTAAATAAGGCAGATAAACACCAAATATAGTAGAGAAAGCCAGACATCAAAGATCATAAAGAAAGTTAGAGGAGAAATTCTTATTTTTACTATTTTATTTTCCTTTTCTTCACTCTATCACAACTATGACAAAACTAAGCTCCTGTTTATAAGGAAACAATGATGCACTTATCATTAATGTCAATGTATTGAATAATACATATGTTGGATAGGGAGACGAACATTCATTAGATAGGAATATGTACTTAAAATGTAGGATACAAATGTACCATAATCGACACATTAGATGTCACGCCCCGATCCTCGAGCGCGTGCTCTATGACATCCTGAATTTCCAATCTTGTTTTCGATTGAATAAGTTGGGCTTTTCATCGACGTGCCTATAGTTATATTCTCTAATCTAGTTGTTGGAGAAAACTTCATTATTTGTTTTGAAGTTGACAAAACGTTTCCATCAGTCTAGTCTGAAGACTTGTAGACTCAAGTGTTAAAATCTGACGAACTCTAGACTCTTTTGTCAAAGTCTGAAGACTCAAGACTCAAGACTCAAGATTTAAGTCTACCCTCACCGATAGTCTCTAGACTGACAAAGGAAAATTTTATCTGATGAAGAAGACTTGTCCAGATGCGAGTATATCTTTAAGGATCTGGTTTGTACGGTTGAAGAAGATTTCACGGCTGGAGAAAGCATTTCATGATTAATTATTCTTATTGATATCAATTCGGATAATTAGATCTATTGATTGGTGAAGTATACTTGGAAGGTTCTACTTATGGAAACCTAGATCTTGATTGTATGGGCGAGCAGGATTGGTGGACTAGCATCACATTCCTTAAATAACTCGAGATCTCCCTAATTGATTTTGTACAACAGGTAGATTTGAAGAACTCATTTGGAAGGTGCCAACGGTTATGAAGGCATGGAGGAGTATATAAGGAAGAAGCTCGAGTTATTCGAGTGTGTGCATGAAAGAAAAATTCCAAAGTCTGAAGCTCTTAGTTATTTGCTGTTTCATTTGTCGAGCTTAAATTGTACTCAAAAGAGAGATTAAATACTTGTGAGACCTTGAGGAAGTGTAGCAGAGTCTCTACACTGTGGAATCAAGGACGTGAGACTGTAAAATCTCTTTTGATTCTTAGTGGAATCTAGCTAGTGGGCTGTCAGTGCGGGAGAGTGGACGTTGGCTTGGTCTAAGCCGAACCACTATAAACCTTGTGTTTCAATTCTCTTTCCCTAATCTCTTTATTTTAATTCATAGCATTACATAACTATTTATAGTCTTTTACATCTTCAGTCTATTATTCTCAGAAGTTGAATTAGTTTGTTAGATTTTGCAAAAACTTCTTTGATCACCTATTCACCCCCCTCTAGGTTCTCTTACTAGCCCTATTAATTGGTATCAGAGCTTGTGTGCTCATTTAATTGAAGTGTTTTTTATTTCTGAGTTAAAGATCTATAGCTAGTATGTTGGCTCCAGGTTTGGTTGAAGGCCAGAGCAACACCAGACCACCCTATTTCGATAGAAAGGAATACAGCATATGGAAAAACAAGATGAAGGCATTCCTAAGATCGAAAGATCATCTGGAATGGGATGTGGTAGAAAAATGAGTTATTCCTAAAGCTACATCTGTTTTAGAAAGGGGAAAAAAAGTTGCAGACGCTAGCGAGATAACTCAAGAAGAAATGACCAAGAGACAAGCTCTTGATGCTAAAGCAATTTACTCCATATATTGTGCTTTATCTCCTACTGAGTATAACAGAATATCTTCTTGTGAAACAGCCAAAGAAGTCTGGGATAGGTTGCACATTACCTATGAAGGAATTGATCGAGTAAAAGAAATAAGGATCAATATTCTACTCGGACAATATGAAGCCTTCAAGATGAAGCCAGTAGAATCTATTACTGACATGTTTAGTCGTTTTATAGAAATTGTAAACGGTCTAGAGTATCAGAGACAGCCAATCTTAGAACCAATGAAAGTCAACAAATTGCTGCACGGACTCTCCAAAGATTGGAATCACGTAAAGACTTCAATAAGGGAAACACAAAGAATCACGCCACTTTTGGTACACGAACTGATTGGGACACTTCAATCTTATGAAGTAGAGCAAATCAGCGAGGAAGAAGATCCCAGAGGTAATAAGTAAATTGCCTTAAAGTCTAATGATGATTCTGATGTTACAGACTCTAAAGAGGATATAGACGATGAAGAGCTAGCACTTATGATAAAGAGGTTCAGGAAACTAAATAAAAAGGGAAGAAGGTTCAATTGGAAAAAACAAAGCACTCAAAAGTTTCAAACAAATCAACTGAGGACGATGAAACCAATAAAGATGTGATCTACTTTGAATGCAAGAAAGAGTGACACATCAAACCCAATTGTCCTCTGTTGAAGAAAAAGAAGGGAAAAGCTGAGAAATATAGGAAAGCTCTCAAAGCATAAACATGGAATGATACTAAATGCAAAGAAAGTGATGAAGATTATACCAATATTTGTTTAATCTCAAAATCAGAATCGAGACTCGGACTCGAGATAGATACAGACTCAAACTTATATAGCAAATTCGAGGTAAGTAATTTAAAAATTTCTACTAAAGTCTCGAAATACATTGATGAACTTTGTCTTAGTCTCAAAATCTCTCTTAAGAGGATTTCCGAGCTAAAAATGGAGAATTCTACACTAAAGCAACAAAAAAATTCTTGGAAAGAACAGTTTGAAAATTTAGACAAAAGTTTTGCTGTTTTAAAAGAAAATGCAGACTTTCTTTCAAAAGAAAATTCATTTTTGAAAAATGACATTTCAAACATTTCAAAAGGTTTTCACTAAGATCTGAAAAGTTGAAAAATATTCTTTTGCACAAAGACCTTATTTCAACAAGTCAGGCTTGGGAATGACTTGCACCAAAAAAAAAAAAGAAACTATTCCTTTAATTAATTTTCCAAAAGTGAAGAAATGAATCAAACAAATGCTTACAAAAACTTTTTACAGAAATCATTTTCAAAAAGTCTTTATAAAACCTGTTGGGCGAAGTGCTCTCAAATGTTCTAAGTGCAATAGCTCAGAACACTTTGAGAAAGAATGTCCTATGGTGTGGAGACCTGTTAAGAAGGACTGGGCAAAGATTGTATATTGCACTAACTCCAGTGGACCCAAGAAAATGTGGGTACTAAATAAAGCTTGAGTTTCTTTTTTAATTGCAGGTCACTATCAAGAAAAAGGTCAAATGGTATTTGTATAGTGGCTGTTCAAGACACATGACTGGAGATTCAAATTGTTTTATAAAGTTTGTTCAAATAAATGGTAGAAAAGTTTCTTTTGGAGGAAATAGTAAAGGAAGAATTGTTGGGTGTGGAACTATAAAGATTGGAAGTCTCACAATCAACAATGTCTCCTTGGTAGAAGGACTAAATTACAATCGACTCAAAGATAAGTCAATGCAACACTGGATTCAAAATCAATTTCCAAGAAGGAGTATGTTCGGGAACTAGTAAAGATCTTTCTCAATCTTTTACTAAACGAAGACAAGGGAACATTTATCTTCTAGATATCAAACCAGAAAGGCCTCAATGTCTAATTTCTATTCAAGATGAAGCGAACATTTGGCATCATAAGCTTAGCCACATCAACATGAAGCAAATTGCCAAGATCTCTTCCAATAAACTTGTTCGTGGCCTAGCCAACTTGAAGTTTAAAAAATCTGACCTATGCACATCATGTGTGTTGGGAAAACAGGTAAAAAGTTTTTTTTTTTTTTAAACCAATAAGTCAAGTTACTACTAATCGTGTTTTGCAGCTACTACATATGGATCTCTTTGGACCAACCAGAACTCAAAGTATTGGTGGAAAGAGATATTGCCTAGCGATTGTGGTTGACTATTCACGACTTACTTGGGTTCACTTTTTGGCAAGTAAGTCTGAAACATTTTCTCACTTTTCAAAGTTTGCCAAGAAAGTACAGAATGAGAAAAGATATGACATCTCAAGCATACGGACAGATCATGGAGGTGAGTTTGAGAACCAAGACTTTACCAAATTCTGTGATGAATCTAAATTTCAGCATGTTTTCTCCTCTCCATACACTAAAAAACAGAATGGAGTTGTGGAAAGAAGGAATAGATCTTTGTAGGAAATGGCAAGAACCCTTTTAATTGAAAGTAATATTTCTTCTCGTTTTTGGGCTGAAGTAGTTTATACAACTTGTTATATTATTAATAGAGTATTCTTAAGGCCTATTCTAGAGAAAACTCCTTATGAGTTGTTCGAAGGAAAGAAGCCAATTGTTTCTTACTTTCATATATTTGGTTGCAAATGTTTTGTTTTGAAAAATGTAAATGATCAAACTGGTAAGTTTGAGGAGGAATGAATATTCCTTGGATATTCAACCACCAGCAAAGCTTACAAAGTATTCAACAAAAAGACTCAGTCTGTGGAAGAATCTATGAATGTCAAATTCCAAGACTCTTTGCAAAATCAACTGATTCAGACTCAGCCTGAAGAATCTGAAGTTACTCCAGACCTTACAAAGTCTAACTCCCTTGAAGTAACTCAGACTTCTGGAGAAAATCAACGAACAGAGGTTGAAGAATCAACTGAAGTAGAAGAATAGCATTCTGCCAAACCAACCAGCAACTGGAAGCACAAAGTCTAGCCATCCCAAAGAACTTATCATCAGTAACATTAATGAAGGGATTCATACTAAATCCAAAAGTAAGAAGAGTTTAGCGATGTGGCACTTATTTCAAGTAGAACCAAAAGCATAGAAGAAGCTTTAAGCGACGAAAGCTGGATTAAAGCTATGCAAAAAGAGCTCGAACAGGTTCAGCATCAATGATGTTTGGGAATTAACTCCTAAACCAAAGGTAAATCCATTATTGAGCTAAATTGGTTTTCGGGAACAAGATGGATGAGAAAGGAAAAGTTATCATGAACAAAGCAAGACTTGTGGCCAAAGGATATACACAAGAAGATAAACTATGATGAGACCTATGCACCAGTAGCAAGGTTAGAAGCTATTAGATTATTGCTTGCTTTTGCCTGTTATAAAAACTTCAGGTTATTCCAAATGGACGTTAAAAGTGCATTCCTAAATGAATTTATCCAAGAAGAAGTCTATGTGGAACAACCTCTCGGATTTGAAGGCCCAAAGAGACCAGACTCAGTATTCAAACTGAAAAAGGCTCTATATGGTTTAAAGCAAGCACCTCGAGCATGGTACGACAAGTAAAGTAAGTTTTTAATTCAAAATGGTTTTGTCAAAGGAAAAGTGGATACTACTTTATTTATTAAGAGAGAAAGTAAAAACTTTCTACTTATTCAAATTTATGTTGATAATATTATATTTGGATCATCTAACGAAAACCTATGCAAGAAGTTTTCTAAGTTTATGCAGGATGAATTTGAGACGAGCATGATGGGTGAACTATCATTCTTTCTCGGATTACAAGTAAAACAATTGAATGAAGGAATTTTCATTCACCAGGAAAAATATGCAAAAGAACTTATTAAAAGTTCGGATTGGAGAATTGCAAAAAAACTGAAATACTAATGTCTAGTTCTTCAAAGCTGGACAAAGATGAAGGAGGAAAGAAAGTTGACCAGAAGCTCTACAGGAGTATTATTGGTTCACTTCTTTATTTTACTACTTCTAGACCTGACATTTTGTTTAGTATTTGCATTTGTGCTTGATTTCAATATGATCCCAAATAATCTCATCTAAGTGTTGCAAAACACATCATTAAATACGTTGCAAATATCTCAAAGTTAGGTCTGTGGTATTCCATGGAATGAGACTTTACTCTCCTTGGATATTCAAACGCAGATCTAGCAGGTTGCAGAGTTGATAGAAAGAGTACTTCCAGTACTTGTCAATTGCTGGGACACATGATAGTATCATGGTTCTCAAGGAAATAAAGCACAGTAACTCTTTCAACAGCAGAAACAGAGTATGTGGCTCTTGGAAGTTGCTGTTCTCAAATCTTATGGATAAAACAACAACTAAGAGACTTTGGAATTGAAGACTCTTACACCGAAATCAAATGTGACAACACCAGCGCAATTAATCTCACAAAGAATCCAATTCTTCATTCAAGAGCAAAGAATATAGAAATTCGACATCACTTTATTAGAGAGCATGTTCAAAATGGAGAAGTTTTGATTCAATTCATTGACTCAAAGAATCAACTGGCGGACATATTTACAAAGCCTCTGAAAAAAAAAGCCTATTTAAGTCTATTCGCACTAGACTGAACATCATATCCTTTATCCAAAGAAAGTCCGGAAGTGCTCAAGACTTAGAGAAAAAGTCAAGTTAATTCTATTCCAGTATTTTAAATTGAAAAGGTACGATTACTTTTAATCGCTAATTGATTATTATATTTAGAAGTTATCTTTTCGAGTTTTTTGATTTTATGGAAGTTATTCATTTTCAAAAAGGCAGTTATTCTTTTTCGAAAAGGTATTTTTATTTTTCCTTTTATGTCGTTTCATTTACCTCACTTCACTTGCTTTATATATACAACAGAAATTCGTCTTCTTTGTTTTTACACTGAAACTCTAGAATACAAAATTCCCACTTGCTTTCACTTTCACTCTCGATTTGCCCAAAAGTTCACCTTTTTTCGAGCGAGCTTGAGAATCTCTCTCTTGAATTGATAATGTCTTCAAGAAAGTCTTCAAGGATTGCAAGCAGGGGACCACAACATCTACCTGAGGGTCCTACGTATTTTGACTTGACCAAGGAAGAAGATTCTTCTCCACCACTGCGTCCAAGTCAACAAGAATCTTCTCAACAGTGTCCATCTTCTACACCGACTCAACCAGAACAAGAAGTTATAGAAGAGGCTGAACTTGTAAGAACGCTAACTCCCAAGGTTGCTTTCAAACTTTATTCTAATTTGAAGGAAGGAGGAACACTGATGTCTTTGATTGACGCGTTCTTAAGAGATAGAGGATACAAGAACGAAACCTTATTATTGCGGGAGTTGGAAAGGTTAGGAGTTGTAGAGAGAGGAACGGCTGAAAGGACTTTCGCAAATTTCCGAAGTGACCCTTTCTATGGTACTACAAATCAACCTCAAGGACTGGATGACAATGAAAGGATGTTTACCCATTTTCAGCCTAAAACGGGAGTAGCTGAAAATATTGCTGATGATTCCAATCTGTTTAGATCAAAGAACCACAAGAAGGTTTATTCGAATCTGCTGAAGAGAGGGGTTATGCACCCTAGGAATGTTGATTTTCATTTCCTTGATTCGGTAAAAAAGTCAATTTGCGAGAGAAGCTTACTCTACTGCAATTAGAGCGCTTTTGTTCTGAATCCACTGCTGCTTTTCCTAAACTCACAACTTACTTTTACTCGAACTTATCTTTCACGGATGCAAACAGCTTTTCTTTCACAGTGAGAGATAAGGAGTTCTTGGTGAATATGGACATGTTGGCTAATATAATTGGGGTGGAAAGAATGAGTTTCCAACCAATTAGCATGTCTATTGCTCATGCTACTTTGTCGTTGGTGAAAGATAGAGATGTTGAAGACAAGATTTCCTACTCAAGGATGAATACCTCAAACATCTTGCTGCACAAGATCGTAATCAACTACATATGTCCCAAGTCAACATCCAAGACTGATGTCTCTCGATCTGAAGCGAAGTTGATGTACGCCATCAATGCCGGATTTAAATTCTCTCTACCTCACACCATCTTGTTTCACATGTATCGAACAATGGTGAAAGATAAGGGACAACTCCCTTATTCTGCTCTCATCACGCATCTTTTGAGACATTTTAAAATTCACATCTCTGCACCATTATGTTTGTCAATTATTTCCCCAATGGTGATTGGATTTAAAATGGTCACAAAGATGCGTTTGAAAGAGCTGAACAAGGTGTTGGAGCACATGAAAGAGAAGTCTCATGTCAAAGCAAGACAAGACTCTACTGCAGCTAAGAGAAAAGGAAAGGAGCCCATGGATGCTCTAGTGAAGAAGAAGAGAGTTCTCATCCTGCAGGATGAAGAGGATGAGGACTCATTGACTCTTTCAGCCTTACGAAATTTGAAAAGTTTTGTCAGCTTTGAAGAGATTCAAAATGAGCCAAAAGAAGGAGACAAGGAGAGAGAAGAGACAGAGAAAGAAGCTGAAGAACAGAGGAGGACAAAGGAAGAAAGAGAAGAAGAGGAAGAAGAGGAAAGGAGAGCAAAGAGAGAAGAAGAGGAAGAAGAGGAAAGAATAGGAGAGGAAGAAGAAACAGGAAGAGAAGAAAGAGGACAAGAAGAAGAAGAAGAAGAGAGAGATCAGGGTCAAGAAGACTCTTTTGAGCCAACTTTGGCTGTCTCTTTGTCCAGTGAATCTGAAATGGCTGACACTGGGACTGCTGGAGCACTTAACACAGCTAAACATCACTCTGCCGTAGAAGCTGCGATTGAAGAAGTTGTTTCTACTCCTCTTAAAAGCAAACATATAAGGGGAGCTGTTGAACAAAAAGGTACTTCTTCACATTTATTTACTAGTGATGTGAGTCACTCTGCTGCAGATCCAGAAGATGTATATGCTTCACATTACCCATAAGATAGTCATGGGGGACAATCTGTTGACAATCCATCCGCTCTCAAAGTCCCTGGAAATGACTCAGTTGGACCTAATGCTGCTACAAAACAAATAGCAGACTTTTCGAGACTGTTAGAGATTCTATTGGATGTAAGAAAGCAGCAATATGCTATGGATATGAGATGCAGGATCTCAAAAATGCTTTCATGGCTACTTCAGTGTCTTTGCACGATCAGTTGAACAAGGGCAATCTACAGTGCAGGGTGCAGATTTCCAATTGCTGAAGTAGAGTTTTGCTAGGCTTGAGAAGACTATGGATTCTATGGGAGAATTCGAGTTTGTTCACCTTCCAAAACAGCCATGATTCGG
Organism: Eucalyptus caleyi; assembly: GCA_014182885.2. Classification (NCBI taxonomy): domain Eukaryota; kingdom Viridiplantae; phylum Streptophyta; class Magnoliopsida; order Myrtales; family Myrtaceae; genus Eucalyptus; species Eucalyptus caleyi. Next base: position 17,947,935 of record CM024470.2, read on the forward strand.
CCTCTATTTTCAACAACTCTTTTTATTCGTTTTCCACTTTTTGCTGTTGACAAAAAGGGGGAGAAGTTCAGATGCATATTTGATTTAACTTTTGTTTGAATTGTTGGAGACTTGTTGGACTTATCTTTTGTTTGGTTATGGTTGTGATTTAGACTGTTTGACTTGCAATAACTTAAGCTATGATAATGATTATGGAAAGGGTAGTTGTTTGGTTTCGCAAGACTAATACGTTTTCTGTGATTGCAGAGTCACTACTATATCCATATTCTTATCTACTTATCTCCTTTGAGATATCTTGTTTTGCTTAAGTGTTGTTTTGCAGGTCAAAAGTGTTCAAATCTGCAGGAAAGTTTTGTCACCATCAAAAAGGGGGAGATTGTTGGAGAAAACTTTCTTATTTATTTTGAAGTTGACAAAACGTTTCCATCAGTCTAGTCTGAAGACTTGTAGATTCAAGTATCAAAAGTCTGACGAACTCTAGACTCTTTTGTCAAAGTCTGAAGACTCAAGACTCAAGATTTAAGTCTACCATCACTGATAGTCTCTAGACCGACGAAGGAAAGTTTTATTTGATGAAGAAGACTTGTCCAAATGTGAGTATATCTTTAAGGATCTGGTTCGTATGGTTGAAGAAGATTTCACAGCTAGAGAAAGCATTTCATGATCAAGTATTCTTATTGATATCAATTCGGATAATTAGATCTATTGATTGGCGAAGTATACTTGGAAGGTTCTACTTATGGAAACCTAGATCCCAATTGTATGGGCGAGCATGATTGGTGGACAATCATCACATTCCTTAAATAACTCGAGATCTCCCTAATTGATTATGTCCAATGGGTAGATTGGAAGAACTCCTTTGGAAGGTGCCAACGGTTATAAAGGCATGGAGGAGTATATAAGGAAGATGCTCAAGTTATTCGAGTGTGTGCATGAAAGAAAAATTCCAAAGTCTGAAACTCTTAGTTATTTGTTGTTTCATTTCTCGAGCTTAAATTGTACTCAAAAGAGAGATTAAATACTTGTGAGACCTTGAGGAAGTGTAGCAGAGTCTCTACACTGTGGAATCAAGGACATGAGACTATAAAATCTCTTTTGGTTCTTAGTGGAATCCAAACAGTGGGCTGTCAATGCGGCAGAGTGGATGTAGGCTTGATCGAAGCCGATCCACTATTCAATTCTCTTTCCTTAATCTCTTTACTTTAATTCATAGCATTATATAACTGTTTATAGTCATTTACATCTTCAGTTTATTATTCTTAGAAGTTGAATTAGTTTGTTAGGTTTTGCAAAAACTTCTTTGATCACCTATTCACTCCCCTCTAGGTGCTCTTACTAGCCCTATCACTAATCACTCACGAGATAATTGGATTATCAGGTGAAGCTGTCAAGGGATTTTAATGCAATAAATTTGAGAATTCAACTAGAAGTCAACTAGTCGACCGTGCTTGTCTACAGATGTCATTACGGCACCGTTAAAAATCGATCAGAAATCAGAGATAGGTCAATTCAACTGAGATATGTAACTAAGTGTGGGTGATTCCACCAAATCACAAAATTCGCGTCGATCAACACTAAACCGATTTTTTTTGTCATTTTGGTACCTTGTGCCTGTATTTGAAACCTTAAGATTTTCACGACCACCGAGAGTTGCCAATATTTCGAAGATGTACATTGTGGTTCAAAAAAATCAACAACGGGTCAATTACACTAAAAATTTCTAAAAGCTACCTAATAGACTAGGTCACGATAAAATCGCGCCAGATTGAAATTAACCACGAATTTCAATCCGATTCCAGAAATTGAAAGTTCTGTCAAATCACGATTTATTTTAGGACCATCGACTCATCCTCATAAGATTTTTCTGCAAAACGAGATTTTTGGCGAAAATTCAATATAGGGCCGTTTTTTACCAGAAAAATCCGAGGACCGTTTTTTATTGCGTTTTTGGGATGTAGGTTGGTTCTATTGGCAATGAAAAATATGAATTGAAGTGTGGACATCTTAGTTGGATTTATGGGGGCCGAATTCAATCAATTCAAGAAGAAATTGAAGTGGATTTGGGGGAAAACATTACAAATTCGTAGGTCCCTTGGTCCACCACTTTTGGACCACTTCAATGGCTTCCTAGAGAAGCTTATGAGCTGCTATTTGGCTAAGGATAGGGCAGACAAGGTGGGGGGCCATCTAATGATCAATTTAAAGGATATTTAGGCCAAGGGGACCCTCCACTTGGGTTGCTAGCTTCTCCTTCTTCTCCAGAGCTTACTTTCCCCATTTTTAGTGTTTTGAAGCTTCTAAAGTTGTAGAGAAACCGCCAGCCTTCCCCCCTTACCGTCGCAAGCCGTCACCGAGCCGCTAGGACCACCATCACTCGTCGTTGCACCGCCCACGAGCTCTGCACGCTAGCCCGCTCGTCTCGCTCTAATTGTGACTCTAGCTCATTGTCCCGCAAGCCCAGCTCATGTTCGAGCCCCTCCGCCATCACCCTGGTCGCCGTCGTTCCCATCTAGCCGCCGAAAATGCCCGACTGCTTGCCTAGCCGCCTACCTAGCCTGTTTTGGCCTCAACCGTCGCCCGTAGCCGCTCTGTCCAGCAGCAAGCAAAACCGAGCAGCCCAGTCCAACCGTGTACTATTAAGCCCATTTCGAACCTCTTCCGAGCCTCGTAGGGTGCCGCCGCTTCGGAGTTTGTCGCCTATCTCCGCGTTGCCGTCGTCGTGGACTCACCGGATCGCCAAACCAGTGAGTTTACTCACTAAACTCTACTTAGGGAGTTAATTATGCTAAAGGGTTGATTATTTTAGGCTAAGTATGGTTTAGGTGATTAGTTATAATGGATTAACTATTTAATTACTCGTTATTGCATGTTAGGTGGTTAGATCGGCTTAGTTAGCAACTAGATAGATTGTATTATTTATCTAGATAGGTTCAGAATTTTTCCGGGCCCGTTTTGGTATTTAATTAGGCATTTCCGACCTAAGTCTCTATTTTTGGTAATTAAATGCATTTATTTAATTATTTTTGGTAATTATTTAATTATTTATTATTTTTTGAAAATTATACCGGGATAGTCCGTGACTGAAATTTCGTGCCGATTGCAATGGTAAGTTTGGTTTATTTAATTGAGTGCTATTTTGTGTAAATTGAGTGGAAATTGTAATTTTGGGTATTTGTTCCAAGATTGAGTAATTTCGGTATTTAATTAGAAAATATCGGGTGTCGATTTACAACACCAAAAATGTGTTTATGGACCATTATAAATAGTGGGATTTTCGAAAAGAAAGATATTGAAATTTTGGCTTAGGTCGACCGTATACCCACACACGATTATTTTTATCAGGTATTTTTAACTCAATGTTTTATTAGCTTGTGAGAGCATATATTATCAGCTTGTGTGAGCATATTTATCGTCAGCTTGTGAGAGTCCCTTTGGACATCAGCTTGTCAGAGTAGTATACTATATCAGCCTATGAGCTCAATATGTCAGCTTGTGAAAGCAGTATACTATATCAGCTTATGTGCTTCAATACGTCAACTTGTGAAAGCAGTATACCTTATCAACTTGTGTGGGCTAAGATCGTTTTATTAGCTTGTGCAAGCACGATCTATATATTTATCAGCTTGTGCGAGCTACTATTGTGGCATCCAAAATCTTAGACAACCCTCGGATAGGTGACAGTCACCGAACCGTGGCTTTGCTTTTATTTTATAGGCATTGATTTATATTTGTTCATTTGGAATAGTATTTCAATTTTATCCTTTGAACCAAAAGGATGGGATTTGATCTTGCATAAGAATTAAATGCGCTAAAAATTAAAGAATTAGAACTAGAGGATATTGAGCGGGCCACAAGAATTTGGAGTATATATATGTGTGTGTATATACTTGTATATAAAGCAATCTGAATTTTTGTTATTAAATTAAATTTGATAGAGATAAAATACTATATAAATATATAATAAAAAAAAAGGGATTAGGGCCTTATTTCATGGACTCTTGGGCCCAAGAAACACCCCAAGGGTGTCGCACGAACCAAAAGGGGAGGGGGGAGAGCATGCCTTTCACCACCAACACTTGTCCTTGTTGTACCTACACTTGTCCTTCCTCTTTGACCACTTGTCCTTTGTTCAATTTCCTACATGCAAAATGGAGATAATTAATTAATAAAAGAACAAAACAAAGGGGGAAGGGGGCTTCGCACGAAGAGGAGGAGAGACCAAGAGAGAGTTTGAGAGTGAAACTGAGCAGAGAGAGAGGGAGAGAGAGAGAGAGAGCAGGGTTTGTCCGAGAGAGAGAGAGAGAGGAGAGAAAGAGACGGAAGAAAGGAAGAAAGGAAGAAGGGAAGAAGGAAGGAGGAGGGGCCGTGCATCGCCGTCCGTCGCCGTCGTGTGCTCGCTGTTGGTCAGTCTAGAGGCAAGTGGGATCCCTTGATCTACTCTTGCATTCTGTGTTTAGTGTGTGTGATTGAATGGTGACAATTTCGGATGTATAGAATGTGAAAAATTGAAGTTATAAGAGTGGTGCTCTAGTCTAGTGTACTATTCTTGCGAAAAACAGCTCGACCTTGGATGTTCTAGTGACTTGTATGTGATGTTCTAGTTGAATTTTGGTTTTGAACTCTAAATGAAAGTTGTAAAGGACTTCTTGAAGTATACCATACTTAAATTTGGGACAAAACAAACAAGTATAAGTAGATGAAACCGTTGTTCTTTGGAAAGACTAGATCTGGAAATTTTGGTACCGACCCTTGATGAATGCATAGACAGTAAGGCAATCTTTTTGTTGAAATTTTACTTCAATTTCTTAACAAAATTTTTAAAGGACATCCTGAGATTTAACATATAAAAAATTTAGAAAAAAAAAGAATAGGTAGGTGAAATCGTGGTCTTTCGGAGATGGTTAGATCTGGAAATTTCGGTACTAGGAACAGAAGTTTTAACCGCCTATATCCAATTACCTAGGACGAATCTGACTTCGATGTCTTCATGAAGTATTTACCTTATGGTCTTGGCTATAACATAGTCAAAATTCATAATTTTTTAATGTCATTTGTGTATTTAATCGAAAATGTTTCTAAAACTGTGCAATCTGATGTGTTCGGACTTGGTAATGTTGCAATGCGTGGTCTATACCGTTTTGTATAAGATTCTTTTGGAAAATTATTCTTCATGAAATATCTTTATTTATGTCTTGCCTACAACATATTCAAATTTCGTAATTTTTTTAAGTTCATTTGCCTATTTAACCAAAAATGTTTCTGTGCAAGTAGAACGGACAGAATTAGTAGTGCTGTGATGCGTGGTCTGTATTGAACATAATTTTTGAATGTCATTTGGGTATTTAATGAAAAAAATTTCTAAAACTGTGCGAGCTGGATTGTGCAAATTTCAAAAGCTGTGATGTATGGACTATCCTGTTTTGTATGAAATTCTGGTGGTGTTGTGTTCTTCATGAGATAAATGCCCCTAGAGTTTGCCTATGATGTACTAAATTCTTAGAAATTGTTAGAGACAATTACTAAATTTTAGGAAATGTAAATTAAAAAGAATGCATTCTGTTTTCTAAAATAATTGTAATTGATCTTGCTGCATATGTGATGATATATGGCATTATATATAAAATCAAAAGCTGAAATTGTGGCACCCCTCGACGGCCCCCGATCCGTTAGGGTCGCCACAGTTCGCTTACCCTTCACTTTCCCTAATAACTTGTTACTCTGATACCATTTCAATTGCAGCGGGTCCATACAACCATGGGGGTTTACATCTTTTAGATCAGTCCCTTGCGCAGTTCATATACGGAAGCACATCCAACAATTCCCTTCCCTATATTCAGAATACGATGCACACATACTAAACATTTTTAGGTAAAAGCCGAACACTTTTTTTTACTTAAACCAGATGGACATCATTCATGGTACATCAAAATGCTGTAGTCTTCTATACTCGGCTATACTTCAAAAGATGACCGACATCTCCTCCAACAGTCGTATACTCAAAGTCCATCGTTCAATGTCAGCGTCCAAAAGTTTCTTCCTTTGCTATCCTCCTCCTCGCATGTCATATCCAACCACTCGATCTATCTACCGGTGGCATGGGCAGCAGAGGTATCTTATCTAGTCTGAAATGTTAGTCCCCAAAAGGGGTGAGTACAACCACTCAGCAAGTAAAAGATCCATTAAACTATTCAATGCATCAAACAGAACAATCATGGCATCAAAGAGTACATATAGTTCATACATATCAAACATATCTCACCTTTCAGTCATGCATATTATGTCAAAACAGCCATATATATATATATATAGGTCACCATACCATGTGCACATACCACCATGCACTTATACATGTTACATCATACAGTCATGCATACATGTCACCATACCATGTCTCAATATTAACATGGCACATGATGTGATGGCAACAGGGTCAATTTTAGCTTTTGATTTTATATGTAATGCCATATATCATCACATATGCAGCAAGATCAATTACTATTATTTTAGAAAACAGAATGCATTCTTTTTAATTTACATTTCCTAAAATTTAGTAATTGTCTCTAATAATTTCTAAGAATTTAGTACATCATAGACAAACTCTAGGGGCATTTATCTCATGAAGAACACAACACCACCAGAATTTCATACAAAACAGGATAGTCCATATATCACGGCTTTTGAAATTTGCACAATCCAGCTAGCACAGTTTTAGAAAACATTTTCATTAAATACCCAAATGACATTCAAAAATTAGAAATTCGAACATGTGATAGTCAAGACATAAAGGCAGATAGTTCATGCAGAACACTACACCAAAAGATCCCCATATAGTTCAATACAGACCACGCATCACAGCACTACTAATTCTGTCCGTTCTACTTGCACAGAAACATTTTTGGTTAAATAGGCAAATGAACTTAAAAAACTACGAAATTTGAATATGTTGTAGGCAAGACATAAATAAAGATATTTGATGGAGAACACTTTTCCAAAATAATCTCATACAAAACGGTATAGACCACGAATTGCAACATTACCAAGTCCGAACACATCAGATTGCACAGTTTTAGAAACATTTTCAATTAAATACACAAATGACATTCAAAAATTATGACTTTTGACTATGTTATAGCCAAGACCATAAGGTAAATACTTCATGAAGACATCAAAGTCATATTCGTCCTAGGTAATTAGATATAGGCGGTTAAAACTTCTGTTCCTAGTACCAAAATTTCCAGATCTAACCATCTCCGAAAGACCGTGATTTCACCTACCTATTCTTGTTTTTCTCTAAATTTTGATATTTTAAACCTCAGGATGTCCTTTACAACTTTTGTTAAGAAATCGAAGTGAAATTTCAACAAAAAGATTGCCTTACCGTCCATGCATTCATCAAGAGTCGGTACCAAAATTTCCAGATCTAGTCTTTCCAAAGAACAACGGTTTCATCTACTTATACTCGTTTTTTTTTTTTGTCCCAAATTTGAGTATGTTATACTCCAAGAAGTCCTTTACAACTTTCATTTAGAGTTTGAAGCCAAACTTCAACTAGAACATCACAAGCAAGTCACTAGAACATCCAAGGTCGAGCTGTTTTTCGCAAGAACAGTACACTAGACTAGAGCACCACTCTTATAACTTCAATTTTTCACATTCTGTACATCCGAAATTGTCACCATTCAATCACACACACTAAACACAGCATGCAAGAGTAGATCAAGGGATCCCACTTGCCTCAAGACCGAGCAATAGCGAGCACACGGCGGCGACGGACAGTGATGCACGGCTTCTCCTCCTTCCTTCTTCCCTTCTTCCTTTCTTCCTTTCTTCCTTCTCTTTCCCTCCTCTCTCTCTCTCTCGGACGAACCCTGCTCTCTCTTTCTCCCTCTCTCTCGGTCTCTCCTCCTCTCTGTGCGAAGCCCCCCTCCCCCTTTGTTTTGTTCTTTTATTAATTAATTATCTCCATTTTGCATGTAGGAAATTGAACAAAGGACAAGTGGTCAAAGAGGAAGGACAAGTGTAGGTACAACAAGGACAAGTGTTGGTGGTGAAAGGCATGCTCTCCCTCCCCTTTTGGTTTGTGCGACACCCTTGGGGTGTTTCTTGGGCCTGCTTGGGCCCGAAATCTTGGGCCCAAGAGTCCTTAAAATAAGGCCCTAATCCCTTTTATATAACTTAGCATTTTATTTTTATCAAATTTACTTAAATCACAAAAACTTAAATTGTCTTATATATACAAGTATACACACACACACACACACACACACACACACACACACACACACACACACACATATACTCCAAATTCTTGCGGCCCGCTCAATATCCTCAAGTTCTAATTCTCTAATTTTTTTAGCGTATATAATTCATATGCAAGATTAAATCCCATCCTTTTGGTTCAAAGGATAAAATTGAAATACTATTCCAAATGAACAAATACAAATCAATGCCTGTAAAATAAAAACAAATTCACAGTTCGATGACTGTCACCTATGCGAGGGTTGTCTAAAATTTTCGATGCCACAGAAATTGACCTTGTTGCGATCACATCATGTGCCATGTTAATATTGAGACACAATTGTGACCATGAATTGTGATAAATGAGGATGCCGTCGAAGGTGTGAGCCGACGATGCCCCGGGAGTGTCGGGATGCCCAAAGGTTCGAATGAGTCGATGCCCTTTGGATGCCTGGTTGTATTATGAATACATGCCCAGAGGTTTTCCCCGGGAGTGTCAGGATGCCGGGTTGTATTATGATACATGCCCGGAGGGTGAGGGGTTGTATTATGATGCATGCCCAGAGGGTAAGGGTAACCATCTTCATGGCGAGCCCCGGAGATTCCTCGTGATGCCAGGTGGGATGCAAGATGTCCGGAGTGTGTGTGCCGGATGCCCGGAGGTGTGTGCCAAAGGTTCCTCGCGATGCCAGGTTGGGCACGAGCGATAGAAATGTGGGATGCAATTACTGGTCCCGGGAAAGAAAAATGTGGTGATCCAATTGAAAAACAAGAGCTGAAATTGAATCATGCATAGTATGCTGACATGTATGCATGGCTGTATGATGTAACATGTATAAGCGTATAGTGGTATGTGCACATGGTATGGATGCATGGTGGTATGTGCACATGGTGTGGTGACATGTATTCATGGCTGTATGATGTAACATGTATAATTGCATGGTGGCATGTGCACATGGTATGGTGAACTATATATATATGGCTGTTTTGATGTAATATGCATGACTGAAAGGTGAGATACGTTTGATATGTATGAACTATATGTACTCTATGATGCCACGATTGTTCTGTTTGACGCATTGAGTAGTTTAATGGATCTTTTACCTATTGAGTGGTTGTACTCACCCCTTTTGGGGACTAACATTTCAGACTAGATAAGATACATCTGCTGCCACTGCCACCGGTAGATGGATCGAGTGCTTGGATATGACTGCGAGGAGGAGGATAGCAAAGGAAGGAACTTTTGGATGCCAAGATTGACCGATGGACTTTAAGTATACGACCGTTGGAGAAGATATCGATCATCTTTTGAAGTATAGCAGAGTATAGAAGACTACGGCATTTTGATGTACCGATGAATGATGTCCATTTGGTTTAAGTAAATAAAAGTGTTCGACTTTTACCTAAAACTGTTTAATAGGTGTGCATCGTTTCCTGAACATAGGGAAGGGAGTTGTTAGATATGTTTCCGTTATATGAGCTGCGTAAGGGACCGATCTAAAAGATGTAAACCCCCAGGTTGTATAGACCCGCTACAATTGAAATGGTATCAGAGTGACATGTGATTAGGGAAAGTAAAAGGTAAGCGAACTGTGGTGACCCTAACGGATCGGGGGCCGTTCGAGGGGTGCCACATCTTTAATGGTATCAGAGCTATGGTTATTTGGAGTGATAAGGTGCCTCAAATGGAAAAGAGGATAGAATGATGCACACCATAGGATACTAACTGGAATGGTTGACTAACTTTGAACAACGGGTGATGGATATTCACTCGTAGATCCCTGGTAACTAGTGTGATGTTGCTTTTGTGTGTTAGTAATATTCTATGTTACTTATGTGACTTTAGTAATAACCTTAATTAATGATCTGACTAGTGACACCGAGTTGCAAATTATTCGTGAGGCAAATGCTTGGAAAACAGCAGGAAAATCATGGTGCGAGCTGGAAGTGCTCATCCATCGAGGGCTGAAGCCTCTGCTGCAAGGGCTAAACCCTGAATGGAAGACATCCTGCAGGCATTGGCCAATATTGGAAATCTGATGGATAGGCAAGCGCAACAACCTGGAGTGGAATGTCGCCCTCAAGGACTGGTGGAACAATTTCTGAAGTTGAAGCCACCTAAGTTTAGTGGAATGGGAAGTCCTGAGGAGGTGGAGCATTGGATTGATGGAATGGAGCAAATTTTCCAGTTGTTGGACTGCAGTGATGCTGAGAAAATAGTTTTGGTAGAGTACCAGCTGGAGGGAAATGCAAAGTTTTGGTGGAGAGCTTCGAGTGATACAATCTTTCCACCAGGTACTGATGTGAACTAGGAAGAGTTTGTGAGAGCTTTCAATAGGAAGCATTTCTCTGATTGTGCCAAGGATAGGAAGATCACTGAATTTGTTCAGTTAGAATAAAGGGAGCTAACAGTGGACCAGTATGAGGCAAAATTTTTTGAATTGTCTAGGTATGCTCCTAGGTTGGTTGAGGATCAAGAGGAAAAGGCTAAGAGATTCCTGAAATGGCTAAGGACTGATATCAAGAAACAACTAGTGCCTCTGAATATAAGGGATTATAATGAGATTTATGAGAGGGCACAGTTGGTGGAGCAAGAGTTAGTGAGAGAGCAATCAGAATCTAAGAGGCAGATGACCTTTAATGATGTTCGAAGGGGTAAGAGACCTTATCCTGATCAAGGATAGCCCTGGGAATCTAAGAAGAGGAATAATTTTGGGAATTCTGGAAAAGTTAGGAGTGGCCTGATTCTAGGGAGAGTACCCTACCAAAGTAATATTTGTCAGAGATGTGGTAGACAACATGGACCGGGACCTTGTAATGATCGATTGAAATGTTTTGGCTATGGGTAGAGAGGTCACTTTAAGAAAGATTGTCTACAAGAGAGGTCGTAGCCGAATGTCAGCTCGGTGCAACAGATACAACAACGTACTGCTGGACCAAACCTGCCAAGGAATCCACAGAGGCCACTAGCACAAGGAAGGGTCTATGCGGTCACCCAAGAGGAAGCAGAAGCTTCCGAAAATGTTATCTCAGGTATGATTTCGATAGAGGGATAATAAGGTATATGTGTTATTTGATATGAGTGGCATGCATTCATTTATGTTCGAAAAATATAGATGATTGTGAGAAGTAGGAACCAAATCTTTAGATATGCCTCTTCGTATTTCTACATCACTGAAGGACATGTTGTTATCTACGTTAGCATGTGATATGTGTGAGATAACCCTAGGGGAATGAGATATGGAAATAGACTTGGTAGTGATAGTTATGTATAACTTTAACCTCATCATAGGAATGGACTAGCTCCGTAAGCAATGGACTAGGATGAATGATCTCCTGAGATAGTACTTACCCGTGCGCTAAGGATAAAACTGTGAGGCTAAGAATGGGATAGGCCAAAGCAGATAATATCTCTATAAATTAGTCCCTATTGAAACGAGACCCTCCAATGGATGTGTAGTTTGGGTTCGAACCAGGCGAAAGCTGGTGTACCTATAACGACTTGATCCGATGAGGGCGGGGAGTGGATGCCGAGGTCAAAAGACCTGAACAAGGAGCGGCTCCTGGCAGGCTTCTAGGATGGCAAGAGGGGGGCAGGATTGAACCGAACTATGAACTGAATTGGGAGGGCAGTGTTTCTGCGATAATTTTATCAAAGTGGCGCAACAGAAGTATGGTTAAGCTTGTAGAACCCTTGTTTGTGAAAAAGAAGGACAAGTTGATGCGTTTGTGCATTGATTATAGGCAATTGAATCATGTGATTGTTGAGAATAAGTACCCATTACCTAGAATTGATGACCTATTCGACCAACTGTAAGGAAGTTCGGTCTTTTCTAAAATTGACTTGAGGTCAGGATACCATCAGTCAAGGATCAAGAAAGAAGACATTTCTAGGACTGCTTTTAAGACTCGCTATGGACATTACGAGTTCTTAGTTATGCCATTTGGATTGACGAATGCCCCGGTTGCATTCATGGATCTAAGGAATAAGATATTTATGCCATATTTGGATCAATTTGTGATTGTCTTCATTGATGATATCCTAATATATTCTGAAGGACCTGAAGAACATGCACAGCATCTAAGCGTAGTGCTGCAAACAAAGCTTAAGAAGTGAATTATGGAGAGTGAGTTATGAATTTGAGGATTAAGTTATGATCATTTGAGCTAAGTAGTTACTTCCTATTAGAGGATCTCATTGGAAGTCTTGATGCATTACATGGAGACATTTAGTATGTATAGATTGATCTTGGAAGTCATGAGTTTGAGTGGTCATATGAGACATAAAATTATTTGTGGTTTATATGTCAGAATAATAGGCTTAATTGATGACGGTCAACTTTTAATTTTGGTGATGATCTCAGTTTGAGAAGGTTTTCTGGAATTAATGGATATGATCAATTGTGGTTATAGTCTTTCCAAGGTGAAAAGGTGAAAGTTCAAGTTGTGGATTTGATAAGTGATTAGTCCAAGTGATGATCCTTTAGGGTGAGACATGAGATATACTCGATGGAAACTACACAAGTTTTATTTTGGTGGATTGTCGATCTTTGAATTGAATAAGTCTTGGTGGACTATCGATATTTGAACCGAATGAATGGTATTATATTTTAGGCTTGAATCTATGTTGTAGTGAAAGCGTAGTGAATGTCTTTGTTGAACTGAACCAGATGAGTTGTGAATGGTGTCGATTTTGATGGTTCTAGGCTTGAATTGATGGTGACAAAGATATAGGAATAATTCGGCTAAATGGTGTGTTCGATTGAGCCGAGAGGTGGAATTCTTTAAATTTGAATTTGATTGTTGGTTGCACTTAGGATAGAGCTTGAAATTATGCAAAGGATCAAATTATAGAACCCTTCACTAGTACCACTAATGGAATGGAATGCGGGCGGAACAACACAAACATAGGACTATTGAGACCATTGGATATACCAGAGTTGAAATGGGATCATGTGATGATGGATTTTGTGGAAAGATTACCAAGGACATCAAAGTGGATGAGAAAGTGAGATACATGGAAGAGCCAGTACGAGTGTTGGATTGAAAAGAACAAGTCCTTCGGACGAAGAAAATTCCTCCAGTTAAGGTGTTATGGCGACATCATGATGTGGAAGAAAAGTGAAAAAAAGAGATAAAGGAAAAGTACCCTCATTTGTTTAATGAGATTTAAGTAATATTAAACTTCAAGGACGAAAATCTCTAAGGAGGGGAGCATTGTGGCATCCAAAATCTTAGACAACCCTCGGATAGGTGACAGTCACCGAACCGTGGCTTTGCTTTTATTTTATAGGCATCGATTTATATTTGTTCATTTGGAATAGTATTTCAATTTTATCCTTTGAACCAAAAGGATGGGATTTGATCTTGCATAAGAATTAAATGAGCTAAAAATTAAAGAATTAGAACTTGAGGATATTGAGTGGACCGCAAGAATTTGGAGTATATGTATGTGTGTGTATATACTTGTATAATAGCTAAACTAACCAGATGGGCCGCCCAAAACCTGGAGCTGACATTTAAATCGGAAATCAACGTCTTTGTTATTAAATTAAATTTGATAGAGATAAAATACTGTACATATATATATATATATAAAATGGATTAGGGCCTTATTTTATGGACTCTTGGGCCCAAGAATTCGAGCCCAAGCAGGCCCAAGAAACACCCCAAGGGTGTCGCACGAACCAAAAGGGGAGGGGGGAGAGCATGCCTTTCACCACCAACACTTGTCCTTGTTGTACCTACACTTGTCCTTCCTCTTTGACCACTTGTCCTTTGTTCAATTTCCCACATGCAAAATGGAGATAACTAATTAATAAAAGAACAAAATAAAGGGGGAGGGGGGCCTCGCACGGAGAGGAGGAGAGACCAAGAGAGAGTTTGAGAGTGAAACTGAGCAGAGAGAGAGGGAGAGAGAGAGAGCAGGGTTTGTCCAAGAGAGACAGAGGAGAGAAAGAGATGGAAGAAAGGAAGAAAGGAAGAAGGGAAGAAGGAAGGAGGAGGGGCCGCGCATCGCCGTCCGTCGCCGCCGTGTGCTCACTGTTGCTCGGTCTAGAGGCAAGTGGGATCCCTTGATCTACTCTTGCATGTTGTGTTTAGTGTCTGTGATTGAATGGTGACAATTTCGGATGTATAGAATGTGAAAAATTGAAGTTATAAGAGTGGTGCTCTAGTCTAGTGTACTGTTCATGAGAAAAACAGCTCGACCTTGGATGTTCTAGTGACTTGCATGTGATGTTCTAGTTGAATTTTGGTTTTGACCTCTAAATGAAAGTTGTAAAGGACTTCTTGGAGTATAACATACTCAAATTTGGGACAAAAAAAAACAAGTATAAGTAGATGAAACCGTTGTTCTTTGGAAAGACTAGATCTGGAAATTTTAGTACCGAGCCTTGATGAATGCATGGACGGTCAGGCAATCTTTTTGTTGAAATTTCACTTTTATTTCTTAACAAAAGTTGTAATGGACATTCTGAGGTTTAACATATAAAAAATTTAGAGAAAAAAAAACAAGAATAGGTAGGTGAAATCGTGGTCTTTCGAAGATGGTTAGATCTGGAAATTTCGGTACTAGGAACAGAAGTTTTAACCGCCTATATGTAATTACCTAGGACGAATCTGACTTTGATGTCTGCATGAATTATTTACCTTATGGTCTTTTCTATCACATAGTCAAATTTCAAAATTTTTTAATGTCATTTGTGTATTTAATCGAAAATGTTTCTAAAACTGTGCAATTTGATGTGTTCGGACTTGGTAATGTTGCAATGCGTGGTCTATACGTTTTGTATGAGATTCTTTTGGAAAAGTGTTCTTCATGAAATATCTTTATTTATTTCTTGCCTACAACATATTGAAATTTCATAATTTTTTAAGTTCATTTGCTTATTTAACCAAAAATGTTTCTGTGCAAGTAGAACGGACAAAATTATTAGTGCTGTGATGCGTTATCTGTATTGAACTATATGGGGATCTTTTGGTGTAGTGTTCTTCATGAAGTATCTGCCTATATGTCTTGACTATCACATGTTCGAATTTCATAATTTTTGAATGTCATTTGTGTATTTAATGAAAATGTTTTCTAAAACTGTGCTAGCTGGATTGTGCAAATTTCAAAAGCTGTGATGTATGGACTATCCTGTTTTGTATGAAATTCTGGTGGTGTTGTGTTCTTCATGAGATAAATGCCCCTAGAGTTTGTCTATGATGTACTAAATTCTTAGAAATTATTAGAGACAATTACTAAATTTTAGGAAATGTAAATTAAAAAGAATGCATTCTGTTTTCTAAAATAATAGTAATTGATCTTGCTGCATATGTGATGATATATGGCATTACATATAAAATCAAAAGCTGAAATTGACCATGCGGCCATCACGTCATGTGCCATGTTAATATTGAGACACAATTGTGAACATGAATTGAGATAAATGAGGATGCCATCGGAGGTGTGAGCCGACGATGCCCCGGGAGTGTCGGGATGCCCAAAGGTTTGAATGAGTCGATGCCCTTTGGATGCCTGGTTGTATTATGAATACATGCTCATAGGTTTTCCCCGGGAGTGTTGGGATGCCCGGTTGTATTATGATACATGCCCGGAGGGTGAGGGGTTGTATTATGACACATGCCCGGAGGGTAGGGGTAACCATCTTCATGGCGAGCCCCGGAGATTCCTCGTGATGCCAAGTGGGATGCGAGATGCCCGAAGTGTGTGTGCCTGATGCTTGGAGGTGTGTGCCGGAAGTTCCTCACGATGCTAGGTTGGGTACGAGCGATAGAAATGTGGGATGCAATTATTGGTCCTAGGAAAGAAAAATGTGGCAATCCAATTGAAAAACAAGAGCTGAAATTGAATCATGCATAGTATGGTGACATGTATGCATGGCTGTATGATGTAACATGTATAAGTGCATGGCGGTATGTGCGCATGGTATGGTGACATGTATGCATGGCTGTATGATGTAACATGTATAAGTGCATGGTAGTATGTGCACATGGTATGGTGACCTATATATATAGCTGTTTTGATGTAATACGCATGACTGAAAGGTGAGATACGTTTGATATGTATGAACTATATGTACGTTGTGATGCCATGATTGTTCTATTTGATGCATTGAGTAGTTTAATGGATCTTTTACTTGCTGAGTGGTTGTACTCACCTCTTTTGGGGACTAATATTTCAGACTAGATAAGATACATCTGCTGCCACTGCCACCGGTAGATGGATCGAGTGGTTGGATATGACTACGATGAGAAGGATAGCAAAGGAAAGAACTTTTGGACGCCGACATTGATCGATGGACTTTAAGTATATGACCGTTGGAGAAGATGTCAATCATCTTTTGAAGAATAGCCGAGTATAAAAGACTATGGCATTTTGATGTACCGATGAATGATGTCCATCTGGTTTAAGTAAATAAAAGTGTTCGGCTTTTACCTAAAAATGTTTAGTAGGTGTGCATCATTTCTTAAACATGGGGAAGGGAGTTGTTAGATGTGCTTCCGTTATATGAGCTGCGTAAGGGGCCGATCTAAAAGATGTAAACCCCCAGGTTGTATGGACCTGCTGCAATTGAAATGGTATCAGAGTGACATGTGATTAGGGAAAGTAAAAGATAAGCGAACTGTGGCGAACCTAACGGATTGGGGGCCGTTCGAGGGGTGCCACAACTATCTATCTATATCAGCATGAGAGAGCTATGACTATATATTGCAGCTTGTGAGAGCAAAGACCATCTTTTTCAACTTGTGTGAGCCGTGGTTGTATCAATTGAATCAATAGACGGAACTGAAATATATATATATGGTCCTGATTATGAATAGTACCGATTGACCAATTGATCGATGGTTTGATTTGAATTGAGTGGGTTGGTTGAGATTATGAACTGTATTGACTTGCAGGAATGAACTAAGGTGTGGTAAGTCATCTATCTTGTGTGTGCATAAGCAGCCTTTAGGCGTATTTCCTTCCTAATCGGAGCTTAGGGGGTGAACTTGCTGAGACATTGTCTCACCCCGTCGTGGGCTAACATTTTCAGGTCCTTAGATGGTGGTTCCTCGTAAGCATTTTGGACAGCCCAAGAAGGTCACCGGACAAGTCTCTCTGATTCTTCTTCCTAGGGGCCAAGGAGCCTAGGTCTACGAACTCATGAGATCTATCGTCTAGGTTGATGTGGGTCTACCCCGGAGGGTACCGCATCAATTCAGATCGTGGTATCATCGTGGGTGAGATGGACCTAGAGAAGGTCCCTTACCAGAGTCTGAGATCCCTATGTCGGTGTTAGAGATCGCTTTTGGCAAGGGTATAGCTGACCCTCCCAGTGGTGCAGTGGTGGACCCGAGTCCTCAGGAGACCCCGGAGTCTTCAGCTGAGGGTTTGAATGCTTAGAGGACTTGTAGGCCTTCTGCTTTTATAGACTAGTATTGTATATGACCTAGTATGCTATGTATAAAGGTGTGTTGTGATTTTCAAAATTGTGGCCCTGCTTTTCTATCCCATCTTTGTGTTGTCTGGGGATTAATTTATTCGCTTCTACATGCGCATAAAAATAAATGGGTCGGCGATGCATCCTAGGACGTCGCATTTCAATTGACCACTAAGGGATGGGCACGCGCTCGAGGATCGGGGCGTGACATAGTTTGAGTGATAAGGTGCAATAAGTTTATGGGATAGTTGGTAGGATTGGCCTTTACATCATACTGGTGCATTCTGTGATAGCTGTTTGGCAAATTGTTTGTTTGGGATCGCTCAGCTACTAATTCTGTGTGGAATTAGAAAGCAGGTTTCTATATAGAATATGTGCTACGAGTGATCAGGAGCAAAGGACTCATAAAAAGCGTACCATCGGGCCTGTTACACGAGGTAGGACGCCGACGAGGGTCGGTACCCGAGGAGATTGTGGTCAAGCGCCAGCTCAGGCTAGCGCTAATGGTGTAGCATTGCCTCCTGTTGGTGCTAGGGTAACAACCCCTGGTGATCCCAAGATCGAAGGGATCATGCAGGCGCTTGAAATAATGGGAGCAATGATGGGGCAACAAGTCCAGAATCTAGCCACCGCCACTACCATCATCGCTCAAGCTGCCGCTACTGCTGTTGTTGCTGCCGTTGCTGAGGCTGCCGCCATAGCCACACCTGGCGAGGTCCCAGCTAGAAACGTGGTTGTGTAGAGAGACCGATTCATAAGCTTGCAGAGCTGTTCTTGAAGTTTAACCGGCCTAGGTTCACCGGTGCAGGAGACCCTAAGATTACGTCGCTCTAGATTCAGGATCTAGAGAAGGCCTTTGCCCTCCTGATGTGCAATAAGGAAGAAAAGGTTGTCCTTGTAGTTTACCAACTGTAGGGTAACGCGAATACATGGTGGAGAGCCGCTAGAGGTACAGTATTTTCGGAAGGCGTACTCCCGGTGTGGAACACTTTCCTTAGAGCTTTCAATAGCAAGTACTTTTCGGCTAGCACCCGAGAACAGAAGATGAAGGAATTTCAGCGCCTCTGCCAAGGCATGATGACCGTGGACCAGCATGAGGTCAAGTTTGCAGAGCTATTTTAGTACGCTCCAAGACTAGTAGAGGATCCAAAAGACAAAGCTCTGAGGTTTAGGAATGGCCTTCGACTAGAGTTGAAGAACCTGCAGGTGCTGCTAGATCTAAAGGATTATAATGAGGTATATAACTGGGACCAGCTGATAGAAAGAAGTTTGAATGAGCAAGCTGCCTCGTCTGGATCGAGATTTAGTTCAAACAGAGATGGGAACCGGTATAGGAAGAAGCCTACAACCGGAGGAAGGTTCCATGTGCCGCCCAATCGAAAGGGTGGAATTGGAAAGCCAACGCTGAATCAGAATGGCGCGTGACACTTCTGTGGAAGGCAATGTGGTTCAACCCCGTGCCATCTTAGGATGAGTGCATGTTTCAAGTGTGGGCAACCGGGTCATATGGCCAGAGATTGTCCCAGAAGGCCGAGAGGATTTCAGCAGTTACTACCGTCACCGCCACCATCGGGTCAATATAAAAGGTTTGTGCCACAGGCCGCACAGCAGGGAGGACGGAACAAACTCCAAGTGCAAGGACAAGTGTATGCCATCACAAGAGGACAGGCAAAGGACTCGCCTGATGTGGTTACAAGTACGGTTTCGCTGAACGACCATGCTGCATATGCCTTATTTAAGCCTAGTGCAACTCATTCGTTTATAGCTAAACAATTTGTTAAGCTGATAGGATTGAGTCCTAAGTTGTTGGAGTTAGTGGTTAGCATATCTACACTGTTAAAGGATAAGGTGTTAGCTACATTGGGTTGTCTTGGTTGCAAGTTAGTGATTGGTGAGCGAGAGGGGAAGATAGACTTGTTAGTCTTACCCATGTATGATTTCGATGGGATAATTGGCATGGACTGGCTCTCCAAGCAAAGAGCTAACATGGACTGCTATCGTAAAGCGATTCAGTTTAACCCGTGAATGGATGAAAGTTTCGAGTTTATTGGGAGTCAAGAAAGACCCTCGATTTCCTTAATCTCGTCGCTTGAGGCAACCCCTTTGTTAGACGGGAGTTGTCAAGGTCACCTAGCAACTGTTGTGGATACGGCAGTTGAGGAGCTGAAGATCAAAGATATCTCAGTAGTGCAAGAATTTCCAGACAAGTTTCTAAAGGAATTGCCAAGCCTACCGCCAGAGAGAGAGATAGAATTCGTGATCGAGTTAGCACTTGGGACAGAGACAATCTCTAAGGCTCCTTACCGAATGTCGTTGTCTGAGTTGAAAGAACTGAAAGTGCAGATGCAGGAATTGTTGAATAATGGATTCATATACCCCACTGCATCCCCTTGGGGAGCACCAGTTTTGTTCGTGAAGAAGAAAGATGGTCCGTTGTGTCTGTGCATCGATTATCGTCAACTCAATCAAGTGACGATCAAGAATAAGTATCCATTGCTGAGGATTGATGACTTGTTTGACCAGTTACAAGGAGCATCGATATTTTCAAAAATCAACTTGAGAACAGGGTATCATCGGCTGAGGATCAGAAAGGAGGGTATACCGAAGTCAGCGTTTTGTACTCAATACGGCCATTATGAGTTCATTGTAATGTCATTTAGTTTGACGAACGCTCCAGCTGCTTTTATGGATCTCATGAATCGAGTGTTTAAGGAGTTTTTGGATCAGTTTGTGATCGTGTTCACCGACGATATTCTAGTGTATTCGAGAAGTGCTGAGGAGCAAGAGAGTCATTTGAGAAGAATACTTCAGACCCTGAGGAATCATCAATTGTATGCTAAGTTTAGCAAGTGTGAGTTTTGGTTGACTCGTGTAGCATTTCTAGGTCACGTGATTTCAGGCGAAGGAATCTCTGTGGACTAGTCCAAGATTGAAGCAGTGATTAACTGGCCAAAACTGACAATAGCGATAGAGATCATAAGCTATTTGGGTTTGGCAGGTTACTACATAAGGTTCGTGGAAGGGTTTTCAGCATTAGCATCGCCGTTGACTCAACTATTGAAGAAAGAAGAAAAGTTTGTGTGGACATATAAGTGCAAGCGTAGTTTCCAAGAACTTAAGCAGAAGCTGACTACCGCACATGTACTGACCATTCCATCTGGTCCTAGAGGATACAAGATCTATAGTGATGTGTCGTTCAAAGGACTGGGTTGCGTATTGATGCAACATGGCAGGGTTGTTGCATATGCGTCCCGTCAATTAAGACCTCATGAGTTGAATTACCTGACACATGACTTAGAACTCACAGCAATCAGTTTCACTCTGAAGATTTGGAGACATTATTTGTGTAGAGAAAGATTTCAAATCTTCACTAAACATCAAAGTCTCAAGTATCTATTCTCTCAGAAGGATTTGAATATGAGGCAACGTCGCTGGATGGAACTTTTGAAAAACTACGATTGTGATATCTTATATCACCCTAGAAAGGCGAATAGGGTCACAGACGCTTTAAGTCGGAAGTCTTCAGTCGCACAAACGATGGTTAAGGAATGGGTTTTAGTCGAGAGGGCGAGAGATTCAGTTTTCAAATTTAAGGTAGGCCACCTTTCAAATCTTATGGCTACCCTCATAATTGAGCCGGATGTGTAGATCAGAATCAAGATGCTTTAGTTGACAGACCCGGATGTTCAGAAAATCCTGCAAGAAGATACCGATAAAAGAAAGGCTGATTTTCAGATTTTGAGGATGGAACACTAAGGTTCTAAGGACAATTGTGTGTACCTAACAATGTGGAGCTTAAAGAGAAGATCTTATCAGAAGCTCATCATAGCAGTTACAGCGCAATACAAAAATGTATCAGAATCTGTGTCAACATTATTAGTGGTCTAGTGTGAAGGCGAACATCGCCAAGCATGTCGCCAAGTGTCTGAATTGTTGGCAAGTGAAGGCACAGCATTGTAAGCCGGGAGGACTTTTGCAACCTCTCGAGATTCCCGAGTGGAAATGGGAACACATCACAATGGATTTTGTGACAAGCTTACCAAGGACGCAGATATGTAATGATTCTATTTGGGTAGTGGTCAACAGACTAACGAAGTTGGCTCACTTCATCACAGTACGGAAAGACCTTGATTTGGACAGGCATGCAGAGTTGTATGTGAAAGTACTAGTATGAACACCCAGAGGGGGGTGAATAGGTGTGAAAATAGATTTTGTAAAATGTAATGAAAAACTTTACTTTTAATCTAAGTCTGGTTGACTTCAGACTTTGCAGAATGATTCAGACTTTAATAGTTATATCTAAGTGCAGAAATATATGGCAGTAAGTAAAGTAGAGGAATTCAGGGAAGAATAAAAACACAAGATTTATAGTGGTTCGGCTTAAATCAAGCCTACGTTCACTCTCCCACGCTAACAGCCTCTTGGCTAGATTCCACTATGCAATCAACAAGAGATTACAACTTTGAGTGCAAACACTTAGAGGTAGATCACACTATCTCACTAAGTCACTCTTTTGGTATTTCTCTCACGATCACAAACGTTTAAGCTCACCAAAAACAAGTGTATGATTGAAGGTCGCTCAAACTTTGGAATTATAAATTCTACACTCCGTCTCTTACTTGCTCATCAGTCCTTGATCTCCTTAAATACTTCTCCACTTCCAAACTAGCCGTTGGACAGTATCTTAGAGGATCGTCTTCCAATCTACCCATTTGACAGATATGTATCTAGAAGATTTGGTAGCCGTTAAGTAATAGAAGTAGAATCCCAAATTGATTCTGATCGCCCATACAAATAGAATCTTGGTTTCCATAAGTAGAGCTTCTTCGTATGGAAAGTTTTTATCTTCATGATCCAATTGTCAATCAATTTGATTGAGTCAATCAAATCAATCTTAATGTAGAATCCAAACTAGATCATTAAATGTTATATGTTTGGGGCTTGTATTACGTTCTGTCAAGTTGTTTCATTCTAAATCTACTTCGTTCTGAATCTGCTACATTATGTCTGAAGTAGAGTCTAAGTGCAATAGACTTTACAATTTGAACGTCAGTCTAAGTAAGTTTAGCTTCAGTATAAAGTATGTCTTCTGGTTCTTCCAAGTGGACAATATCATTTATATGTTCTATCATCTACATAGTCTATTACTCAACCATTAAACACATTAGTAGCCTTTGATTTATTTTGTCATTTCAAAACAACATAAGAGACTTCCCTAACAGTATTTGCGTCAGATTGTTCGTCTGCATGGAGTGCCGGTAATGATTACATCAAACAGAGACCCAAGGTTTACAGTTGCCTTTTGGAAAAGTTTGCAGACCGCCTTAGGAACGAAGCTGCAGTATAGTACAGTTCATCATCCTCAAGTGGATGGCCAGTCTAAGAGGACGATTCAAACCCTCGAAGACATGCTGCGAGCTTACATGTTGGATTTCAAGGAAAGCTGGGAGGAAAAGCTTCATCTTGTCGAGTTTGCCTACAAACAACAGCTACCAACAGAGTGTTCAGATGGCTCCTTTTGAAGCATTGTATGGTAGAGCATACAAAACGCCAATGTGTTGGAATGAGGTCGTAGAACGAAAAATCATAGGCCCAAAGTTAGTTCATCAGTCAATGGATGCAGTTACAGTCATTAGAGACAGATTAAAGACCGCTTAGAGCCACCAGAAAAGCTACGCAGATAAGCATTGGAGATCATTGAAATTCCAAGTTGGTGATCATGTCTTTCTAAAGGTGTCACCAATGAGGAGTACTTTACGCTTTAGCAAGAAGGGAAAGCTAAGTCCAAGGTACATAGGTCCCTTTGAGATTCTAAAGAGAATCGGGATCCTAGCATATCGTCTTGCATTATCGCCAAGGTTGGCACAAGTGTATGACGTCTTTCACATGTCGATATTGAGGAAGTATAAGCCTGACCCGACCCACAAACTTAATTTTGAGGAATTAGACGTGAACAACAGAGTGTCGTACGTGGAAAGCCTAATTCAGATTGTGGATCGGAAAGAATAGATTCTGCGCACCAAGACGATTCCGTTAGCAAAAGTAGTCTGGCAACATCACGGCACAGAAGGAGAAACTTGGGAAAGCGATGATTCAATGAGACGATTGTACCCCCACGTTTTTGTTTAAAGAATTGCAATGGTTTAAAATTCGAGGACGAAATTTTTATAAGAGGGAAAGAGTTGGGACATCCTGAATTTCCAGTCCTGTTTTCAATTGAATAAGTTGGGCTTTTCATCAACGCACTTATAGTTCTATTCTCTGAGCTGATCACTCACGAGATAACTAGATTATCAGATGAAGCCATTAAGGGATTTTAATGCAATAGATTTGAGAATTCGACTAGAAATCGACTACTCGACCATGCTCATCTGTAGAGGTCATTACAATAGTTAAAAATCGATCAAAGATCAGAGATAGGTCGATTCGACTGAAATATGTGACTAAGTGTGGGTGATTCCACCAAATCACAAAATTCTTGTTAATCGGCACTAGATCGATTTTTCTGTTGTTTTGGTACCCTGTGTCGTATTTGAAACCTCGAGTTTTCACCACCACCGAGAGTCACCAATGTGTTGAAAATGTACATTGTGGTTCGAAAATAATCAACCACGTGTCAATTGCACTAAAAATTTCTAAAAGCTACCCGGTAGACTAAGTCACGCTAAAATTGCGCCAAATTGAAATTAACCGCAAATTTGAATCTGATTTCAAAAATTGAAAGTTCTGTTATGTCACAATTTATTTTAGGACCGTCGACTTATCCTCAGAAGATTTTTCTGCAAACCGAGATTTTTGATGAAAATTCAATATAGGGTTGTTTTTTACCGGAAAAATCCGATAACCATTTTTTATCGCATTTTTTGGGATGCAAGTTGGTTCTATTTGCCAGGAAAAATGTGAATTGAAGTGTGGACATCTTAGTTGGACTTATGGGGGCCGAATTGAATCAATTCAATAAGAAATGGAAGTGGATTTGGGGGAAAATGTTACAAATTCGTAGGTCCCTTGGTCCACCACTTTTGGACCACTTCAATGGCTTCCTAAAGAAGCTTGTGGGCTGCTATTTGGCTGACGATAGGGCATACAAGGTGGGGGGCCATCTAATGATCAATTTAGAGGATATTTAGGCCAAGAGGACCCTCCACTTAGGCAGTTGGCTTCTTCTTCTCCTCCAGAGCTTGCTTTCTTCTTTTTTAGTGCTTTGAAGCTTCTAAAGTTGCAGAGAAACTGCCAGCCTTCCCTCTACCGTCATAAGCAATCGTCGAGCCGCTAGGACCGCCACCGCTCGCCGTCGCGCCCCCCTTGAGCTCCGCACGCTAGCCCACTCGTCCTGCTCCAGTCGCGACTCTAGGTCATTGTCCCACGAGCCCAGCTCGTGTTCGAGCCCCTTCGCCATCGCCCTACTCGCCGTCGTCCCCGTCCAGCCACTGAAAACCCCCGCCTAGCCACCCACCTAGCCTATTTTGGCCTCAACCGTCGCCCGTAGCCGCTCCATCCAGCAGCAAGCAGAACCAAGCAGCCCAGTCCAAACATGTATTGTTAGGCCCGTTTTGAACCTCTTTCGGGCCTCGTAGGGTGCCGCCACTTCGGAGTTTGTCGCCCGTCTCCGCATTGCCGTCATCATGAACCCACTGGATTGCAAAACCGATGAGTTTACTCACTAAACTCTGCTTAGGGAATTAATTATGCTTAAGGATTAATTAGTTTAGGCTAAGTATGGTTTAGGTGGTTAGTTAGAACGGATTAGCAATTTAATGACTCATTATTGCATGTTAGGTGATTAGATTGGCTTAGTTAACAACTATACAGATCGTATTATTTATCTAGATAGGTTCGAAATTTTTCCAGGCCCGTTTCGGTATTTCATTAGGCTTTTCCGAACTAAGTCTCTATTTATGGTAATTAAATGAATTTATTTAATTATTTTTTGTAATTATTTTATTATTTATTATTTTCCGGAAATTATACAGGATAGTCGGTGACCGGAATTTCGTGCCGATTGCAATGGTATGCTTGGTTTATTTAATTAAGTGCTATTTTGTGCAAATTAAGTGGAAATTGTAATTTTGAGTATTTATCCAAAAATTGAGTAATGTTGGTATTTAATTAGAAAATACCGGGTGTCGATTTATAACGCCAAAAATGTGTTTATGGACTATTATAAATAGTGGGATTTTTGAAAAGAAAGACATTGAAATTTTGGCTCAAGCCGACCGTATACCCACACACGATTATTTTTATCGGGTATTTTTAACTCGGTGTTTTATCAGCTTGTGAGAGCATATATTATCAGATTGTGCGAGCATATTTATTGTCAGTTTGTGAGAGCTCCTTTGCTCGTCAGCTTGTGAGAGTAGTATACTATATCAGCCTACGAGCTCAATATGTCAGCTTGTGAGAACATTATACATTTTATCATCTTTTGATACCCTTTGCACGTCAGCTTGTGAGAGAAGTATACTGTATCAGCCTATGTGCTTCGATATGTCAGCTTGTGAGAGCAATATACCTTATCAGCTTATGTGAGCCAAGATCATTTTATCAGCTTGTGCGAACACGATGTATATATTTATCAGCTTGTGCAAGCTACTATCTATTTATATCAGCTTGAGAAAGCTATGATCATATGTTGCAGCTTGTGAGAGCAAAGACCGTCTATTTCAGCTTGTCTGAGCTGTGGTTGTATCAATTAATTCAATAGACGGAATTGAAATATTATATATGATCCTGATTGATAGATAGTACTGACTGACCGATTGATCGATGGTTTGATTTGAATTGAGTGGATTGGTTGAGATTATGAACTGTACTGACTTGCAAGAATGAACTGAGGCGAGGTAAGTGCTCTATCTTGTGTGTGCATAGGCAACCTTTAGGCGTATTTCCTTCCTAGTCGAAGTTTAGGAAGTAAACTTGCTGAGACATTATCTCACCCCGTCGTGGGCTAAAATTTTCAGGTCCTTAGACAGTGGTTCCTCCTAAGTATTTGGCCAACCCAAGAAGGTCACCGAACAGGTCTCTTTGATTCCTCTTCCTGGGGGCTAAGGAGCCTGGGTCTACAAACTCGTGAGATCTACCGTCTGGGTTGATGCGGGTCTACCCCGGAGGATACCCCATCAATTCAGATTGTGGTATCATCGCGGGCGAGATGGACCTAGAGAAGGTCCCCTACCGGAGTTTGAGATCCCTATGTCGGTGTTAGAGATCGCTTTTGGCGAGGGTACGACTGACCCTCCCGATGGTGCAATGATGGACCCGAGTCCCCAGGAGACCTTGGAGTCTTCGACTGAGGGTTTGAATGCTTAGAGGACTTGTAGCCCTTCTACTTTTATAGACTAGTATTATATATGACCTAATTTGCTGTGTATAAAGGTGTGTTGTGGTTTTCAAAATTGTGGCACTACTTTTCTATCCCATTTTTGTGTTGTATGGGGATTAATTTATTCTCTTTTGCATGTGCATTAAAATGAATGGGTCGGCGATGCATCCTAGGACGTCGCATCTCAATCGACCATCGAGGGATGGGCACACGCTCAAGGATCAGGGCGTGACATGCCCATCCCTCGGTGGTCAATAAATTTGCGACGTCCCAGGACGCGTCGCCGAGCCATTAATTTTAATGCACATGCGGAAGCGAATTACTAATCCCCTGACACAACAAATGCAGGATAGAAAAGTAGGACAACAAATTTCAAATCAATCAACACAACTTTTATAAACAATCTGATTTACAAACAAAGGCCAACTCTAGGATCTAAGTATAAGAGGTCTATCTCAAAAAAGAACTTCTGAGCCACCCATGCTCCTAACCCTTCCGCTTCAAGCTCCGAATTCTTCACACTAGGGACCTGAAAAGTTAAGCCCACAACTGAGTGAGACAATGTCTCAGCAAGTTCACCCCCTACACCCCAACCAGGAAAGAAATACGCCTAAAGGCAGTCTACGCACACAAGTCAGAAGACTTACCTCGCCTCAGTTCCTTCCTGCATGTCAGTATAGTTCATAATCTCAACTAATCACTCAATCCATTTCAATTCGAGGCAATCAATGCCATCTATACAATGATACCATCTATCAATCAATACCATCTATACAATCTAATCGATTCGATTACTGCTCACACAAGGTGAAGTAAAATAGTTAATGCTCTCACAAGCTAATATAGATGGTAGCTCACACAAGTTGATATATAAATGGTAGCTCGCACAAGCTGATATATATATATATATATATATATATATATATATGGTAGCTCACACAAGCTAATATATAGATCGTTGCTCTCACAAGCTGATAAACAATCATTGCTCTCACAAGCTGACGTACAATATTGCTCACACAAGCTGACTATTCAATGCTCGCCCAAGTTGACAATTCAATGCTCACACAAGCTATCATACAATAGTGCTCACACAAGCTGTCATTCAATAGGGCTCACACAAGCTGCTATGGTACTTAAAAACCACATTCGGTGTCAAAACCCGACACCCAGTATTTTCTGATTAAAATACCAAAATTTCACAATCATCACTCAATTGCACAATTTAACAATCAATTGTACAAACTAACCACACCACTGCAATCAGCACAAAATTCTAACAACCGGCCATCACGGTATAATTTTCGAAAAATATTAAATAATTAAATAAATTCCAAAAATTAAATAAATAAATACATAATTAATCATTTAATTAATTAAATACAAAATAATTAAATAAATGCCTAATTAAGCTTACACTAATCTAATCTCCTAATTAGGCTAATTAATCAACGTACTAAACTAATTAAATCTCTTAATCTAATTAGCCTCTAACTAAACTAATCTAACCACCTAAACCACACTTAGCTTAATCTAATCACCCTTTAAGCATAATTAACCTCCTAAGCAAGGTTTAGTGAGTAAACTCAACAGTTTAGCGCAACAACTGGTTCATGGCGACGGCGGCGCAACGATGGCTGAAATTTGGGCTTATGGCGATGCCAACAGGAGCTTGGACCGGGCCGAAAATGATCCAACACGTTTCAACCATAGCTGAGATTCAGACTTGCTTCTGTGGAGGTGAAAAGGGTGTTTGAACGGGCGCAGCTTGGGCTAGTCTTGGCGGCCATGGGTGGTGGTGCGGGTGCAACACGAAGATGGAGGAGCTGCTGGTGTGTTGTAGCTGTTTGGTGGACGCTAGACTGGGTTGGACCGCTGAAGCGTGGAGCAGCACGAGATGGCTAGATGTGGGGCTTGTGTGAAAGTGGGCTGACTTGAAGAAATTCGGTGGATGCTGACTTCTTGCATGAAACAATGGAGACGCAAGGGAGGGAAGTGGACGATGTGGATGCTGGAAGTGGGGCTGTCGGTAGGAAGCAGCAAGTGTCGCTGCTGGGGAAGAGGGAGCTGATGAGCTACGAAGTCAGTGCCTAGGGAGTTCTGCTTGTGGTTGACTGAGCGAGATGAAGATGCGGACGTGTGGCACTAGACTGGAGGAGAAAACGATGGAGCTGCTGCAGTCTTCGAAGGAAAAAGAAAGGAAAGCAGAGGCAGCTCGTTTCGGTGAGGCTACAGTCCACACGAAGAAGAAGAGGCAGCTGGTCTTAGCGTGAGGAGGAAGCTGCGGATGGAGGGGGGGAAGTCAAAGTAAAATATCCCAATTAATCAATGCTTGGTCCCCCAAAAATCCACATGTTCATCCCCTTTGTCCCCCATAATACTTTCTAGCATAAAATCCCACAATTAACCAATTTTGGTGCCAAGTGTTGCAGCCCCCACACAAGCTTTAGAATTTCACAAATTGGACTTCAATTTCTTCACCAATTTCTCCAATTTGATGTCCAATTTCGCTGAGGAAGAAGCCCACACAAATTCCACAATTTCCCTTCACCCATTTAGCTCACTTTGGAGGCCAAACATCCCCTTGAAAATAGCCAACCAAATTTCCTTTCTTTTCCGAATCGTCCGAAATTGATTTTCTGTAAAAATCCCAAACTCGACATAAAATTTCCCAAAAGACGAGGCGGCCTCCTATAAATGAATCATGACATAATAAAACTTTCAATTTCTGAAATCGGGTTTAAATTCACAGTTAATTTCAATTTAACGCGATT
Source organism: Eucalyptus caleyi (assembly GCA_014182885.2). NCBI lineage: Eukaryota > Viridiplantae > Streptophyta > Magnoliopsida > Myrtales > Myrtaceae > Eucalyptus > Eucalyptus caleyi. The sequence goes on from CM024470.2 coordinate 17,977,700, forward strand.
TTAGCATGACCTAACCTACCGGGTAGCTTTTATGAATTTTTAGTGCAATTGACCCGTGATCGATTATTTTCAAGCCACAATATGCATCTTCGACACATTGGGGACTCTCGATTGTCGTGAAAATCTCGAGATTTCAAATACGGACACAGGATACTAAAACGATAGAAAAATCGGTCTGCCGTTCGATGAGAATTTTGCAATTAGGTGGAATCACCCACACTCAATCACATGGCTCAGTCAAAACGATATATCTCCGGTCTCTAATTGATTTTTAACTATGCCATAATGACCCTTGCATATTAGCACGATCAAACAGTCGATTCCTGGTCGAATTCTCAAGTGTATTGTGTTTATATTCCTTAACGACTTCATGTGATAAGTTAGTTATCTTGTGAATGGCCAACTCAGAGAAAAGAACTATAGGTGCGTTGATGAAAAGCCCAACTTATTCAATCGAAAACAGAACCTGAAAATCAGGATATCACATTAGATAAGATGAATATAATGAATATTCATTCATATATTTCATAACACTACCTCTTGAATATTCATTGTATTCATTATATTACGAATGTGCATTGAATGATACTGCCTCATTAAAAACCTTAAGCCAGAAAAACCCAGTGTGACAAAAATCGAACAAAAGGAAAAAAAAAAAGTACAGAGTATAAATTTTATGATCTCTTCGATTTATGGATGCATTAATTGTCTCATTAAAAACTTTAAGCCAGAAAAATCCTGTGAAATAAATCAGATAGTTAGTAAACAGATTGCAATGCATAGTTCATAACATAATATCTCCCCCTCAGTTGAGCCATATAGCCACTGCTAGGGCTAGTTAATATTGCATCTTATGAACTCGTCGCATACCAATACCATATACTAATTTATCAAAAGTTGACGGTGGCAATAATTTGGTAAAAGGATATGTAAGATTATTTATGGATTGAATCTGTTTAACATCAATTTGTTGACTTTCTTGGAGTTCGTGAGTATAGAAAAATTTCGATGAGATATGCTTGATCCTATCACCTTTGATATATCCTCCCGTAAATTGTGCAACACAAGCAGCATTATCTTCATAAATTATAATGGAAAAATTTATAACTAGTATTAAACAACAAGAATTGTGAAAATGCATTATAACAGATCTTAACTAAACACACTCTCTTTCAGCTTCATATAAAGCAATAATTTCAAAGTGGTTAGAAGATATAGCTATTAGCGATTACTTCATAGAATGCCGAGAAATAGCAATGCCGTTATAACAAAAAAAAAAAAAAAACTAGTTTGAGAACAAGCCTTATGTGGATCAAATCTATATCCAGCATCAGATATCCAACTAAACCAGAGATAGTGGAATCATTGGAATAATATAATCACAAATATATAGTTCCTCGAAGATAATGAAAAATATGTTTAACTCCATTTTAGCGTCTCTGAGTTGGCACATTTTTTACCGCAAAAATGATATCGGTCTCATACATCAAAGCCCCCATTGCATTGAAATATAATACTTCAAGAATCTTGTCATTAGATTCTCTAGGACGAAATGGATCCTTTTGAAGATCTCGATGGGTGAGCCTTGTTCATGTTGAAGTGTTTAAGTAATTTTTCAATGTATGCTAATTGATGGACAGTTATTCCATTTTGTTTTATGCTCAAGCTCTAGATCAAGACAAAATTTGGTTTTACTCAATTCTTTGACTTCAAACTCGTTTTTCAAATGCGCAACAGTTTTAGCTAACTCTTCTAGAGTTCCAATTAAATTTATATTGTCGACATAAACTGCTACAATAGCAAATCTGATTTTTGATTTCTTAATAAACATGCACAGGCAAATATGATTATTCTTGTACCTTTCCTTAATTAAGTACTCACTTAGACATTAATACCACATGTGACCGGATTGTTTTAACCCATACAAAAATCTTTGCAATTTTATTGAGAATAAGTTATGTGAAGTGCATGCATCAGGCATTTTGAATCCCTCATGAATTTTCATATAAATATTATAATCTAATGAACCATATAGATATGCCGTCACAATGTCCATAAAACGCATTTCCAATATTTCAAAGAATACCAAGCTAATGAGAAAACGAAATGTAATTGTGGCATCCCAAAATTCATGGCTACCTCCAGATACATTAAGGCCTATGAATAGGTGATGGAAGTACCATCAAGTTGTATTGTAGCCATTTGATCCATGATTTGCAATAAAATTTATGGTAAAGCTTTTAATGGATAATTATTTGACAGGAAAGAAAATTCTATTATTGGCCATGTGTTATATAAGTTGGAATTTATTGATTTATGATTTCAAGTTTTATGGCCAAGAGAATAAGGTAAATTAAGTCTTTATATGAATGGGAAATTAGGTGATGATTAAATGGAAAAATTAGAGAAGAGTGGGCCAAAACTCTTAGGTCAAGACCAGCCCACAAGAGCCCACCATTCGGCCATATGGGCCTAGCCCGCGAAGCCCAAAGGGGGGAGGAGTTGCCGTCGACCAAGGCTGGCCCAAGCCCAGCCAGATAGAGCCCATCTTGCATGGCATTTACCAAGTGTCACCTGCATGCAAAGAAATGATTACAAGCTAATCATGAGGGGAAAGAAAGAAGAGGGGGGCAGATTAAGCGAGGAAAGGGAGAGAAAGAGAGGGGGGTCGCACGAGAGAAAGAGAAAGAGAGAGAGAGTGGTCATCTGAGAGAAAGAAAGGAAGAGAGAAAGAGAGCGAGCGTGTGAGAGAAGAAGAGGAAGAAGGAGGAGTCGTTCGCCGCCTAGTCACCGCCGTTCGTTTGCCGCCTTGCCCGCCGTTTGTCACTGTGTTTGTGCACAAATTTGTGGCAAGTAGAGTCCAAAATCCTACCATTTGCTTGCTGTGATATGTGTTGTAAGGGATGGTTAACTTTGGTTGTGGTACAAGTGGAGAAATTCGAAACTCTAGGGAGAAATATGGTAGCCTTGCATTCTGTTTTCTAGGAAGGCAGTCCAACCTTTGATGAAATTGTGAGCTGCATGCGACTTTTTAGTTGGAATCTTATTTTGACTCCTTGATGAAAGTTGTAGAGAACTTCTTGGAGAGTAACATATCAAAATTTCAGAATAAATTAACAAGTATAGACCAGTGAAACTACTTTTCTTTGAAGAAGTCAGATCTGGAAAACGTAATGCTGACCTAGTATGATTCTGTGAATTTTATAAAATTCTTCGGTTGAAATTTGATCTTGTGTTCTAAATGAAAGTTGAAGATGACATGTTAAGGAGTAACATACTAAAATTTTAGAGGAAATGGACAAGTTTAGGTTGGTGAAATGATTTTATTTGAAATGGTCAGATCTGGGAATTTTTACCGAGGGTTAGAGACGGCTACGGTGATTATATTTTTAATCTATCACAAATCTGATGTCTAGTTCTACATGAAATATTTACTTCTGGACCTTTTACATAACATATAAAAATTTCAGAATTTCTGGAGCTGATTTAGGATTTTTACCGAATTTGTGAATGAAACTGTGTATAGCAATATTCTGAAATTTTAAAGACTGTGATGCGTGGATTGTATTGATTTGTGTGTTGTTCTTTTGATATGATGTTCTTCACAGAATACTTTCCTCTAGATCTTATATATAACATGCTAAATTTTTAGAATTTAATAAGGCTGTTTGCTAATTTTTCAAGAGTTATGACCAAATGATTGCAATCTGTTTTTCATCCGAAATTTGCTGTATTTTCAAAAATAAATGAAATTGTTCCATGTCATAGAATGTCTTGAGTGGTTGATTATGCTGCATATGTAGTGACATATGGCATGTTATATGACATCAAATGCTGGTTGAGACCTTTGATAATTGTTGCATCAAATACCATGTTGAAATTGAGATAATAACAAGACCATCGGAGGTGTGAGCCGATGATGCCCCGGGAGTATTGGGATGCCCGGAGTGTGTGTGTCAGATGCTCAGAGTGTGTGTGCCGAATGTCCTCAGGAGTTTCAAGATGCCCGGAGGTGTGTGCCGGAAGCCTCGAAGGTGTGTGCCGGGGGAATACCTCGTGATGCTAGTTGGGGTACGAGATGCCCGGAGTGTGTGTGCCGGATGCCCGGAAGTGTATGCTGGAGGTTCCTCGCGATGCCAGGTTGGATGTGAGCGATAAATTGAGGGATGCAAACATTGGTCCCTAGAAAGATAAAAATTGAGACTGTATCATGCACATGGATGTGTACATATGGCATGGGTTGAACCACATGGGAATGCAAGCATGAAGTGCATGGTGATATATGCATGACTACTTGATGATAAGTGCATGATGGTATATGCACGTTGCATGATGATATATGCATGGCTGCAAGGTAAGGTATGCTTGAATGCATGAATAATATGTGTTTTATTCATGATACCTTGACTGTTCTGTTTGATGCACTGTGTAGTTTGAGAGATCTTTACTGCTGAGTGGTTGTACTCACCCCTTTTGGAGATTAACATTTCAGATTAGAAAAATGTCCCTTTCACTAGTTGTGCGTGGTACCTTCTATGGTATACCTACTGACGTTGAGGTGGAGTGCACCGAGCATTCCTATATTAGTATACCTAGTCTGGAGTATGTCCAAGTCTGAGTATTGGTGATGTACAACGTGGGTTCAGCCGATGGCCCTATTATCTAAGAGTTTTTGCCCATTCACGTTCGACGCAATGGGGTGATGCTAAGGATGTTACCGCCGCCGCCGCCCGATGCACCGGGTTCGGTGTGACGGCTCGTATGACTGGTGGGAGTTGACATTTTCTTTTTGGGGATAGCCAACGCTTGTTGATGGAGGGATGTACATGTTTCTTATAGGGTCGAGTTCTCTTTTGGGTTATAGCCATGTATAGTTAAAAATCTTGGCCTTTTTGTTGTATCCACCCGAAATGTCCATCGTGAAAATATAAATAAAAGTGAATCGGCTTTATCTTTTCTTCTGGTGCATAGTTGGTGTACATTGCATTATGGTTATTGAAGTGAGAAATTGTGAGATACGTTTGAGAAATGGTGAGATACGTTTATGCTTCCGCTAATGAATTGTGCTGGGACCATTAAAAAAAAAATGGAAAAGTATTCTATTGATCAGCCCCTATGAACTATGGTTTCACTTAAATTAAAAAGTTACCTTACACATATGTAGTAGGATGAGTGACAAGTACCTGTGGTGACCCTAATGGATTGGGGGCTGTCGAGGGGTGCCACAGTAATCATATCCATCACAGGTGAATGTGTCTCATCATAATCAATCCCAAGTCTTTGGGAGAATCCTTGAGGCAACAAGTCGGGCTTTATACCTGACAATTTCGTTTTCTTCATTTCGTTTCCGCACAAATACTCATTTATATCCAACGAATTTTACATTATCGGGGATTCGAGTTACGGGTCCAAAAACCTCTTGTTTAGGTATGAAGCTAATTCAACCTCAATTGTTTCCTCCCACTTTGACCAATTTTGCCTTTGACAGCATTCAATAATATATTGTGACTCACAATCATCATCCATAAATTTATGAGCAGCTAAGAATGTAAAAACATCATCAATGATGATTTCATTTCAATCATAAATCTCATTACAATATGTAATGGAATTCTCAGTATTCTTATGGTTGGTGTTCTTTTCATGGCTTTGCACTTCTTCAGGGGCAATAAGCTCTTTGGGAGCAAGTACAACACCAGGTTTTTTTGGAGCAAGCACAACGCCAGGTTTTTCTGGAGCAAATTCCTGATTCTTTCCCTTTCATTTTCGAGGAACGGTATCTTTTGATCCTATTGGTCTACCACTCTTCAAGTGTGGGGGATTTTGATCCATTTTAACCTATCCTGCGAGAATAGCTATCATAACTGGAGCATTTGCAACTAGAATATGAGACTTCGTTACCTTAGTAGCGTCATTAAATGCGTCAAAAATTCTATTGGCCATAACCTGTAAATGGATTATGCGATGTACCTCGTTTTCGCAATCAGAAGTTCTCAGGTCTAATTGAGATGAATTTTTCTCATTCTGGGAAAAAACCTTAGCCGGTTTCTGCTTTGCAGTCATGGAAGTTGTAGGTATCTCAATTGATGGAAACATAGTCTCATCGAAATGATAATTTGTGAATCTGGCAGTAAAAAGATCACCGGTAGTTGGTTCCAAGAACCTAATGATAGACGATGAATTAAACCCAACATAAATGCCTAAATGGCGTTGGGGGCTCATTTTCATCCTTTTTGGTGGTGCTATAGGTACCTGTACTGCACAACCAAAAGTGCGTAAATGTGAAATATTAGATTCATAACCAAGAACTATTTGAAAGGGAGATTGTAAAAGACTAGCAGTGGGACACAATCTTATTAAGGTTGCCGTATGCAAAACTCATGCTATATCATTAAGATTCATTCTCAATAGTCGAGTGTGGGCAATGATTTGGATATGTTTAATCAAGGATTCTACCAATCCATTTTGGTATAAACATATGCGACCGGGTGCTCAATCTCGCTTCCGAATGAGACACGATACTTATCAAAACTTTTTTATGTAAATTCACCAGCATTATCCATCCTTATACTTTTAGTTGGATAATCAAGGAATTATGGCCGAAGCTTTATAATTTGCACAAGTAAATGTGCAAAGGTGACATTGAGCGTAGATAATAGGCAAATATGGAACCATCTACCGGATGCGTTCACTAGTATCATAAAATATCGAAACAGTCCACTTGATAGTTGTATTGGTCCACAAATATCATCCTGAATTCTTTGCAAAAATAAAAGGGATTCAAGATTAACCTTTGTTATAGAAGGCTTGGTAATGAGTTTTTCTTGTGAGCAAGTGTCACAGTTATATTTTTTTGACAATAATATCGTTGTATCCTTTAAAGGATGCCCTTTTGTATTCTGAATTATTCTATTCATCATTGAAGCGCCGAGATAATCAAGGCAATCATGCCACAGTCTAAATTGGTTAGGGTTTACTAATCTCCAGGATATGGTGGCGTAAATTTCAACGGCTTTAATCATAACACAATACAAACCCATAAAAGAAGCTTCTAATTTCTCATGGATGATCATCTTATAAGAGGTAATACCAATATATTCCTTATCTTACTCATAAATAGTCTCAATATGGTACCCATTACAGCATACATTTTTGAAGTTGAGGAGATTCCTTTTTGATCTATTGCATCCTCAATTTGTAGGATGGTGCCATTTAGCAAAACAATTGTGGCATTTTCGAAGCCATCAATAATCGGAACAGGACCTGATATTGTATGAACATGTGCCTTACGTAATGTTATACTCGAAAAAAAAGTGTCTACTACAAAATATGGTATGTGTTAATGCACTATCAAGCAAACAAACATCTTCCTTTTTCACGGTATTTTCCATTTGCATTTATGTTGATAACTTCAGGTGTCAAGTATCATAAAATTTGCATATTAGTTATAAAGTCAAATAAAATTTCAAAATAATAAATATTATATAAGGTTCATAAGCATTTCATTACATAACCATATTAGAGAACAATATAAGATAATACATTTAAGGAAAAGCAACTAGAAAATAAATTATTAGAATCATAAAATTTGAAGTCTAAGTTATCATTTACCAATTTGATGACTTATCAAAGTAATCAAAGATCCTCAAAAAAATCAAACACATCCAAGGTGCATTTGCTACTTCAGGAGCAAGAGGAGTCTCACCAACAGAGATATTGTTAGTCTTGACAGTGATTATTGCAGTAGAATTAATTTCAATGGTGTGAAATTCACCATACTTGCCCGTATTTTTAAAGATGCCTGGTATAGATCAACAAAGTGCTTTGGCGTACGACAAGTATGTGACCAATGCTCGGTCATGCCATAGCGAAGGCAAATACTTTCATTAGTCACCTTCTTTGGCTTCTTTACTTTGTCATGATTCAGGCCAAAGTTAGATTTCCAAGGGCAATCAAATTTCCTGTCATCCCTTCTAGGATTATGTTGTTGCCTATGCTTATAGTGTGGCACCCCTTGACACGGCCCCCGAACCGCTAGGGTCGCCACAGTCCATTTACCTTTCACTTGACCTAATAACATGCCACTCTAATACCATTTCAATTGAAGCGGGTCCATACAACCTGGGGGTTTACATCCTTTAGATCGATCCCAGCGCAATTCATATAACGGAAGCATACTTATCTTCTCCCTAACCCGTACACAAACTAAACAATATAATGCAATACACACCAACTACAACCTTTCATATATATATATGCATTTTAGGGCCAAATCACTTTTATTTACATACTAAGATGGATTTTACAAGTCGGTATAACAAAAGGGCCAAGACTTTAAGTAAGCTCGGCTAAACCCAAAAAGAACCCGACTATACATCAAACGTGTATATCTATCCATTAGCTAGTGTCAGCCATCCCAAAAAGTGTCTACCTCCACCAGTCACACGCTCCTATCACACCCATCTTGGTGCATCGGTCGGCAGCGGCGGCAGCATCCCCATCATCCTCCCATCACGGCGAACATAGACAGATAGAAACTCTTGTACTACGGGGCCATCAGGTAAGCCCACATTGTACATGACCAAAACACGGACACGAATAAACACCAAACCATGAACACCGATGCAGGGGTGCTCCGAGCAATTGACCTCTACATCATACGGTAATCCATAAAATGTACCACGCGTGACAGGTGCTAGAAGCATCGCTCAATCTGAAATGTTAGTCCCCAAAGGGGTGAGTACAACCATTCAGCAGTAAAGATCCATCAAATTACACAATGCAACAAGCAAGACATTCAAGATATCACGAGTGAAGCACATATCATTCATGATATCGAGCATACATCACCATGCAGTCGTGCATATCTCACCATGCCATCATGCATATACCACCATGCAATCATACTTGTATTTCCATGAGGTTCATCCCATGCTATATGCATATACATACGCATGATTCATATCATCCATGCCATCATGTATACATCCCCATGAGATCCATTCAAGCCTTCATGATCGCATTCTCAATGTCAAATAGCATCAATTCACTTTCTTAAGCAGATCATGCATCATGCCATATGCATATACCTATGCACATGATTCAATTTCAATATTTATCTTTCATAAGGATCTCATTGTTTTTTCTTTCAGGGACCAATGATTGCATCCCACAATTTATCGCTTGCATCCAACCTGGCGTTGTGAGGAGCCTCTGGCACAAACCTCTGGGCATCCGGCACAAACCTCCGGGCATCTCGCATCCCAACTAGCATCACGAGGAATCCCCCTAGCACAAACCTCCAGGGCTTCCGGCACAAACCTCTGGGCATCTCGCATCCCAACTAGCATCACTAGGAATCCCCCCGGCACAAACCTCTAGGGCTTCCGGCACAAACCTCCGGGCATCCCGAAACTCCTGATGACCTCCGGCATAAACCTCCGGGCATCCGGCACAAACCTCCGGACACCTCGAAACTCCCGAGGCATTGTCAGCTCACACCTCTGACGGTATCATTATTATCACAATATATAATCACATATATATCTCATTTTCAATATGGCATTTGATGCAACAATATCAGAGGTCTAAACCAACTTTTTGATGTCATATGATATGCCAAACATCACCATATATGTAGTACACATAACACCCACAATACCACATTTCATTGGTTTTTGAAAACAGAATGCACCTCTTTAGTAAAAATTCTTGGAAAATTTGTAAACAATCTCAATAAATTCTGAAAATTTGATATAATGTAAAAAAGATCCAGAGAAAGATATTTCATGAAGAACACCGTCGCGAGCTAAAAGTTCCGGGGCACCACCTGGACTTTAGGTTAATGGATTACTAAGTTTGAAACTTAGCTCAGGCCTTCCCAAGCCCATATCAATTCACGACTTAGGGTTCCAATTTTTTTTAACATGCAGATGAATTTTATCTAGGAGTCGCCACTAATCAGTTTTCGATAGGTCGATTAGACACCTAAGTAAAATAATGGGAAAATTATTTTACTCCTACGAACCAGAGATTATAGGTGCGGGGACTTGCTTACGCTAGATTAGTCTAATGTCCTTTCAGTACCTTTTATTTGAAAAAATATTTTTGCAGGCAGTATTGATTAATTTTAACTTAAGCTAAATAATATGCAAATAGTGGTCATACGGGTGCACAATCAATGAAATAACATTCAATAAACTAAAGTGATAGAATTGTAAGAAATTATTAACAACAACCTTACAAAAATGCTAATGAAAATGCATGCCCTAAACATGATTTTCTAAATGACATGACACTTAATTTTTTTTATTAATTAAACGTAATCTTAATTTAACTTAATATGCATGAATTTATTTTAATGACATGCAAGATGCAATTCATATGGTATGACTTAAACTTATCACTATATGTATGCAATCTAATTTATATAATCCTAAATATGCATGTGCTACGTGATATGGGATAAATGACATGGTATTTCTACATGCATGCTATTTTTATGATTTTTTTTTTTCAATGATGATTCATTTTTTAATGCATATATGCAACCTATGCTAAATAATGATGATATGAAATGAGATTAATTATGAATTAACCTATTAACTAACCAAGGAAATGATCTTTAGTTTTTTTTCTTTTTAATGACATAATGTTTTTTATTGAAAAGAAAGTAACTTAATGGTGCAATGATCATCTTTTAGCATTTTCCTTTTTATTAAAAAAAAAAAAAAAATTAAACTATAACTCATATGGCGTGCATAACATTCTTTGTTCCTCTTTTTGTTTTACTAAATGAAAATTGACTTAATCTAAAATATCTAGGTGTCTTGCTTTAATATGAAATGTGTATGGACCTAAGTACCTAAGTTCTAATAAACAAATTCTAATTAAACCTATTATGCAAATTAATTAATATGTACCTAATTTTTTTATTCTTTTTATTGAAATTCGGAATTAAAAAAAAACTAATTAGACTAACTAAAGTGAATGATATTCTAATTTATTTTAGGAATCAATTTAACTTAAACTATATCTTATCTTAAAAGCTATATAAAAAATCAAGATATGCCAACATTATTTAAAATTAGCCCTAACAAAAATCACCCATCTAAAAGTATAATCTAAAAAATATAATCTTATAAATGCAATTCTAATTTACTAACCCTAAAAATACAGTCCCAATTCACTAAACCTACATGCTCTAATGCAATATTTAGATTTTTATGTACTTTTTGATTTTTTGATTTTTTGATTTTTTTAATCTTTCCAAACAAGTAATTATTTTAAAAGAATGAAGATAAGAATTAAAATAACCGAAAAAATAATCCGTTGTCTCACAGATTAAATTAACAATTATTTTAACTCTATAATGATTTAACAATTAAAATACTATCAAAATTCCTAAAAATTAAAGTAATTAAAAAAATGACCCGATGTCTTACAGGTAAAATTAATAATTACCATAATTTGGGCTAAAACCCCTTAATGTCTACAACGTCTACAAATATTGACATACAATACTACAATTCAAATAATTAAACTTAAAAATAAGCTAACATAACATGAAATAAGTAAAAATAAAAATAAAATTAAACTACCTAAGGCTTGGAAAATGGGAGCAGCGACGGTGGTAAATGGCATCGGTCGAAGGGTGTCCGGCGTCGTCGGAAGTTACCATTGGTCGGAGTCTCCCCATAGTCGGAGCTCCGGCGAGGTCTGGCAAAGGTAGACTTGCAACAAAACGAGGGATCACTCGGGCGAAGGGTTCGGTTGGCAGGGCAGTAAGGAGCGCCGGGCACCGAGTCAAGCAGAGGTGACGCGGCGTCGGGGCAAGGCGTCGCAGATGAGGCGTGTCGACTGGCTTGAAGGCGGATGCTGTAGGGGTGTCGAATTCGGCTGCAGTGGTGGTACTTGGATTCTAGTGGTGTCAGTGTGGCGGCGCGAGTGCAACGAGAGCGGCAGAGGTGGCATCGAGCTGTGGACGCTCGACTCGACTCGACTCAAGCAAAGGAAAGTAGTGGATTGGTAGCGGTGGCCGGCAATGCAACAATAACCGGATCGGCAGGTTGTAGGGATCGTTGGTGCGCGAGGCGCGCACGTCAGGTCGTCTCGGTGAGTTTCGTGGGGAGGCCGGCGAAGCGGCTGTGGCGAGAGCGGTGGTGCTGGCGCGGCGGAGCGGAGGATCTTAGACCGGCGGCGATGTGGGGCGCAAGAGCAGCAGCAGGGGTAGCTCAGTCACTGGGTCACTGGGTATACGCTCTCTTTTTTTTGTAGGGATTCTTTTTTTTACTTTTTTCTCTCACCTGACACTCTCTCTCACTTGTCTCTCTCACTCTCTGGAGAAAACCTCCCCCATTCACTTTCTGCCAGTGTACGTTTTCTCTCTTTTCCCTGCTCACGTCAACTTCTTCTCTCTTTCTCTTCAGTTTGCTATTTTTTCTTACATGAACAATGAAGAGAAGCCCCCCCCCCCTTTTTTCACGTCTCGCACCCTCTATTTATAAAGTGAAAACTCGAATATGTTTCCGCAGGTGGAGATTTTCGCTCAACTTCTCAACAACAAAGTGGCTCCAAAATTACACGATTGAGTTTTTGAATTCAAAAAAATTTAAATAAAATTTCCCTCTAATCAAAGATTAACTTATATTTCTAAAAGATGAGTTTAAAGGATAAACTTGATCCTAAACTATGTGTCAACAAACACCATGTCAAGAAAGTTTCACATCAAACACATAGATACATACATCACAGCAAAAGAAATTCCAACGCTACTTTTGCACAGTTTCGGAAATAATTTCGAGTAAGCCCTTAAATGAACTCAGAAAATTCTGATATTTTAATATGTTATATATGAGATCTAAAGGTAAAAGTCTCATGAAGAAATTGAAGTCTAATTCATTCTGGATTAAAAGATATAATTTTTATAACACTTCCTATCTCTCGGTTCACTGTCCAGATTCATCCTTTTCGAAGAAAATCTTTTTCCCCAATCATTACTTGTCCGTTTATCCTAAAATTTTAATATGTTTCTCCTCAAGATGTCTTCTACAACTCTTATCAAGAACACAAGATCAAATTCGGACTGGATACTTGCACGAAATTCACAGAATCACAATAAATCATCATAACAGTTTCCAGATCTAGCTTCATTAAAGAAAAATGGTTTCACCAACCTATACTTGTTCGTTTCCTCTCAAATTTTGATATGTTATTCCCCAAGAAGTCCTTTACAACTTTCATCAAGAAGTCAAATTTATATTCCAACTATAATATCGTATGCAACTCACGAAATCACCAAAGGTCAGACTGTTTCTACATGCAACAACTCACTTGGAACACTACCACCATTTATTCGAGTTTCCAGCATTCAACATCATAGCTCAAGCATTTCCTGCATTCAACATCACAACCACAGCAAGAAAATGGTAGATCAATGGACTCTACTTGCCTCTAATCCAAGCAAAACACAGCAAGCACACGGCGGGGCAAGGCGGCTCGACAGCGGGACTCGGCGCACGCACGGCAGCAACGAACCTCCTTCTTCCTTTCTCTCTTCCTCTCTTTCTCTCCTTCTCTCACACGACAACTCTCTCTCTCTCTCTTTCTCGGACGGTAACCCCCTTCATCAATCCGCCTCTCCTCTCTTTCTTTCCCCCTCATCATTAGCAATCATTTGATTTTGCATGGCTTCTTACACTTGGCTACAATGGACTAACACTTAGCAAGCTTCTCTTGCCACTTGGGGATTTACATGCAAGTTGATGGGCCTCCCTTTGGGCCAGGCCTCTCCCTCCGTTCCTCTCTTCCCATGGTTGACAGCAGCCCCCTTCCTTTTGGGCTTCGTGGCCAGGCCTTAGTGGCCAAACGATGGGGCTCTTGTGGGCTGGTCTTGGCCTAAGAATTTTGGCCCACTTCCTCTTTTAATAATCTATTCTAAATCCCCACTTATATAAATATCTATTTACACTTATTCACTTGGCCATAAAACTTTGCATCATAAATAAATAAATTTCAACTTATAAAACACATGGCCAAGAATAGAATTTTCCCATCAAGTAATTATCCGTTGAAAAGCTTGGCCTTAATCTTATTGCAAATCATGGATCAAATGGATACAATATAACTTGATGGTGCTTGCATCACCTATCCATGGTTCATAGCACATCTAGAGGTTGTCATGAAATTCTAGGATGCCACATATAGCCCTTAAAATGGCTAGTATTTTTCTTAGAGTTAGCATGTGCTTTAAGCAATGCTTTTGAGCCAGCAACTCTAAGATCGTGATTTTTTATCAACAATTCATTAGTTTGCTCAACAGTGAAGAGTACATAAATTAATTCAGAGTATGTGGCAAATCGGCACTGCTAGTATTGTTATTGCAATACAATATTCGAAGTATGGAAGGTGGAGAAAGTTTTCTTTAACGGTTCCACATCAATGAGCTTGATACCGCATAACTCATGCCAAGAAACAATATCAAATAAAGCGGAGTTATAGTTAAACACTGATTTAAAATCTTGCAGTCTAAGATTTTGCCAATCATATTATGATTGAAAGAGGATAATAGTCTTGGTATGATCATACCTATCCTTCAACCTCTTCCATAAGGTCTGAGGGTCTCAAACGGATAAATATTGAGTCTACATGCTCTCATGCAAATGACGATAAATAAAAATCAGTACATTTGCTTTATCTTTTGCATTTGAGGGTCTTCTGTAATTGCATTAGCGAGACCTTACTCTTGGAGGTGCATTTTCATGTCAAGGCATCAAGATAGATAATTATTTCCACTCACTTATAGGATGTGGAATTTGGGCTTTTCAATATTTGCCATAATTCTTACAAAAGTGAATCGTTAAATTAATTAGAAGGATTTCCAAATATCCACCACCCCTTCAGGAGAAAAGGGATACTTCTAGATTTGAAATTGGTTTTAGACCAAGAAAAAGAAAAAGAAAGAAATAATAGGAGAAGATGAAGTATAAGTTGATTAATAAAAACAAAGAGAACCCTTACCTTGCAAAAATTATTTACTCAGTTGGTAGATCTTCATGCTGATAATGTATTGTAAAATATTGCATTGCAAATATATAATAGAGAGAATAGAGAGAATAGAGAGAATAGAGAGAGATTAAGTAGAGAAAGTAGATAAACACCAAAGATAGTAGAGAAAGCCAGACATCAAAGATCGTAGAGAAAGCTAGAGGAGAAATTTTTATTTTCACTATATTATTTTCCTTTTCTTCACTCTATCATAACTATGACAAAACTAAGCTCCTATTTATAATAAAACAATGATGCACTTATTATTAATGTCAATGTATTGAATAATACATATATTAGATAGGGAGATGTACTTAAAATGTAGGATACAAATGTACCATAATAGGTACATTACATAAGATGAATATAATGAATAGTCATTCATTCATGTATTTCATAACATGTACTACTATTTAAGCAGCAAATTCATGTTTTGGTCTCACTTTGATTTACCAAATTTGACCTTGCAAAATTAATTTAAGTAATAGCCCATAGGATCAAAGGACGTACATGTTAATCACATGGAAAACTGGAAACTACCCTGTTTCAAATTAGTTCCTTGCTAGTAGTAACTAATCTTATCTTTGGGTGAGAGGATCATTTTCCCTTTCTAGAAAACCTCTCGAGAAGGGAACAATTTTACTCTTTTAGACAATTTTAGAGTACTCCCACGTAGATACTTGAGAGTTGATACCACATCTTTGATGGTTATATGTGCAGTGCACAGAGAGAGAGAGAGAGAGAGAGAGAGAGAGAGAGAGAGAGAGAGAGAGAGAGAGAGATGTTTCAATTTTAAGGGGTGAATAGTTTAAGATTCCTTACAGGTTCTACTTAGAACCTAAAACTATGCATACCTTGGAATCTAGATTCTGGAACCTATCCTACATACGGTAAAAGCTGAAACCTACCATGTCACAGGTTCCAAAGTCTAATGAGTTCTTTTCTTCTTCTTTTTCATTTTTAGTTAAGTAGAATGAAAGTGAATGCAACAATAATGAAAATTTCCCAATTTTCAATAGCAACAACCTATGAAAGATGAACATGTCAAATAAAATAAATAATAAAAAGTTCAAAACATGTAACATAAAAAAAATAAAGATTACAAGAGCTCAAAGAGAGCATAGTGCGACTTGAACTCAATGCCAAACACATCGCATTCGCTCGTATGGGGGGTTTGGGATGTAGAAACGAGTCATCATTATTGCCACTAAGACTGACTCCAATATATGCTAAGGATGCATGCAGAGGTGAGCATGGTTCGGGTTAGGCTGGTCCACCCCCTCACTCTAGGACCAATACGCACAGTGTTGGTCCTTAGTTTTTTAGACCAATAACCGACCCTATTGAGCCTGTGACCGAGGATCAGGCTGACCCAATGGGTTTAATCCAATTTTAGGGTCAACTCAGGACCAACCGATAATTTTTTTATTTCATTTTTTGTACTCCCTAAAAAGTGACTGAGGATCAGACTGATCCAATGGGTTCCCCGACAAATGAGGTCCAAGCGATGCAAGTGGCAAGCGTCAAGTGCAGCAAGCGGCGGGCGATGAGCAGGAAGCAACAAGTGGGGCAAGCATCGAGCAACGAGCAGTGTGAGCGACTAGAAGCAAAAGAGGCAAGTGTCGAATCGCGGGCGAGGAAGTTGTTTCTTTTGATTTTGGCAAATTAAAGATTAAGAGGACAAAAAAGATAGAAGAGAACGAGCACTAGAGGAGATACCATAAGGAGCTGTTTACGCCATCTTGGATGCTGTGAGGTGTCACGCCCCGATCCTCGAGCACATGCCCATCCCTCAGTGATCGATTTAAATGAGACGTCCCAGGACGCGTCGTTGACCCATTAATTTTAATGCGCATGCAGAAGCATATAAATAAATTCCTAGACAACAAAAAGATGGGATAGAAAAGCAGGGCCACAAATACACAACCAAACCACACACCTTTATACACAGCTGACTAATTTATTTACAATACTAGTCTATAGATAGGAGTCTACAAAAGATTGGTCCTCAAAACAAAGCTGTCCCATGATCAGCTAGCCAGACTCATTCGTTGATCCTTCGATCTCCACCGGCTCTGGAGCCGTCGGGTCCATCACCACACCATCGGGAGGGTCAGCTGCATCCTCATCTAGAGTAGCATCAACTACCACAGCAGGGATTTCAAAACCCCTAAGGGGACCTACCCTGAATCCATTGGATCCGTAGCAAAACCACGCTCTGAATCGATGAGGTATCCTATGAGGTAGGTCCTCTTCGATCCGTACGGTAGTCACCACCATTTCATAAACCCAATGACTTCCAGGATCAAGGTAACCTAAAACCCGCTCGGTAACCCCCATGGGCCGGCCAAAACGCTCTGGAGGAGCCGTCATCTAAGGACCTGAAAAAGTTGAGCCCACTATGGGGTGAGACAATGTCTCAGCAAGTTCACCCCCTAAACTCTGACTAGGAAGAAAATACACCTAAAGGCCGTCTATGCATACACAAGATAGAGGACTTACCTTGCCTCAGATCATTCCTGCAAGTCAGTACAATTCATATACTCAACCAATCAATTTAATTCAGATCATCGATCAGCTCAGTCGATCAATTCAGTTCGAGACCATCAAAATTATCCATACTATCTATCAATTAATACCTATATAATTCAATTCCATCTATCGATTCAATTGATACAACCACTACTCACACAAGCTGAATAGACGGTCAACTCTATCACAAGCTGATATATATGATCATAACTCTCACAAGCTAATATAGATAGCTAGTAGCTCGCCCAAGGTGATATATAGATCGTACTCCTACAAGCTAATAAACGATCATAGCTCACACAAGCTAATAAGGTATACTGCTCTCACAAACTGACAATAAATATGCTCTCACAAGTTGACGTGCAATAAGGCTCTCACAAGCTGACAAATCACCAAGTTAAAAATACCCCATAAAAATAATTGTGTGTGGGTACGCAGTTAGCCTGAGCTAAAATTGCAATATCTTTTAGAAAATCCCACTAATTATAATAGTCCACAAAGACATTTTTGGCGTTATAAACCAATGCCCAGTATTTTCTGATTAAAATACTAAAATTATCCAATTTTGGAATAAATACTCAAAATTACAATTTCCAATCAATTTGCACAAACCAGCACTCAATTAAATAAACCTAGCATACCATTGCAATCAGTACGAAATTCTGGTCACTAGCTATCTCGATATAATTTTCGGAAAAAAATAAATAATTAAATAATTATCAAAATTAATTAAATAAATACAATTAAACGCCAAAAATAGAAACTTAGGCCGGAAAAGCCTAATTAAACACCGAGATGGGCCCGGAAAATTTCCGAACCAATCTAGATAAATAATACGATCTATCTAGTCTCTAATTAAGCCGTTCTAACCACCTAACATGCATAAACAAATATTTAAATCGCTAATCCATTCTAACTAACCACTTAAACCATACTTAGCCTAAACTAATCAACTCTTAAGCATCATTAACTCCCTAAGCAGAGTTTAGTGAGTAAACTCACCGGTTTTGCGATCCAATGAGTTCACGGCAATGGCATCGCGGAGACAGGCGACAAACCTCCTGGTGGCAAAGTCAAACGGGGCCTAGAAGAGGTCCAAAACGAGCCTAACAATACACGGCTGGGCTAAGGGCCTCTCGATTCTGTTCTTGGGCTAAGAGAGCTGGAACGAAGGCCGGTTGGCGCGAGAACGGCGAGAGACAGGCGGACGAGCTACAACAGTGAATGGCGAGCGACAACGGTTGCTCCGGCGACCTGGACAACGGTCTAGGGAGCTCAACGTGGCCTGAGGAGGCTTGGGAGGAGCGGCACGGCAACGAAATAGGCGGGACAAACGGCGGATTGACGCGGGTTCGTGTGGGGCTTGCGGGCGGCGCGTTGAGGTGCGACAGTGGCAAGCAGGAGTGCGACGGGCAGGGGCGGTGGCTGGCTCGGTTTTCTGGTTCTTTAGAAGCTTAAACACACTAAAAATGGAGAAAGCAAGCTCTGAAGAAGAAGATGAAGCCAATTGCTCAGATGGAGGGTCCCAAAGGCCAAAATATCCTCTATGTGATCATTACATGGCCCCCCACCATGTTTGCCCTATCCTCAGCCAAAATGCAATCCACAATCTTCCCAAGCAAGCTAATGAAGTGGTCCAAAAGTGATGGAGACCATGGCCTACGAATTTGTAACATTTTTCCCCCAAGTTGAGCTCAATTCTCCTTCGATTGGATTCAATTCGTTCCCCATAAATTCCACCAAGATGTCCTCAACCAAATTGACATTTTTCCTTACCAATAGAACCAACTTACATCCCAAAAAAGCGATAAAAAATGGTCCTCTGAATTTTCCAGTAAAAAATGGCCATATATTGAATTTTCGCCAAAAATCTCAGTTTGCAAAAAAATCTTCGGAGGATGAGTCGACGGTCCTAAAATAAATCATGACATGACAGAACTCTCAATTTCTGAAATCGAATTCAAATTCACAGTTAATTTCAATCTGGCGCGATTTTAGCGTGACCTAGCCTACTTGGGTAGCTTTTATAAATTTTTAGTGCAATTGACTCGTGGTCGATTATTTTCGAGTCACATTATACATCTTCGACACATTGGCAACCCTTGGTGGCCATGAAAATCTTGAGGATTCAAATGTGGACATAGGATATCAAAATGATAGAAAAATCAGTCTAGTGCTAATCGACGAGAATTTTGCAATTAGGTGGAATCACCCACACTTAGTCACGTGGTTCAGTCGAGTCAACCTATCTCTGGTCTCTAATCGATTTTTAACTGTGCCGTAATGACCATTGCAGACTAGCACGGTCAAACAGTCGGTTTCTGGTCAAATTCTCAAATCTATTGCATTAAAATCCCTTAACAACTTTCTCAGATAGACTAGTTATCTTGTAAGTAATCAGCTCAGAGAATAGAATTACAGGCACGTCGATGAAAAGCCCAATTCATTCAATTGAAAATAGAACTGGAATTTCAGGATGTCACATAAGGACTCCTCATAAAGACATGTTCCTCCTTTGTAAATTATAGCTATTGATGCCATAAAAGAGATTGAAAGTCTAAGCTATTAAAGAATGGTGTAAAATTACTTTGAGCTATTTAATGTTGTTGACACCATTTGACTTAAAATTTTCTCTATATAAAAAATATAAATAATATATTAGAAATATAATATATAATATATAATATATTTTAGAGTATATCTTAGATATATTATATATAATATATACAGTTAGGGTTAGTCCGAATTGAATCGACCCTAAATTCCTAAGATCGAGGATCAACCCACATAGTGCTTGTCCAAGTATCCCATACCAAGGATCGACCCAATCCCCATAGAAATCGGACTAGGACCGATGGAATTGAACCGGTCTAGGGTTGGTCCGGAATTACCCTAGACCAATGCTCATCTCTAGATGCGTGTAGGAAAAGTGGGAAACATCAATCAAAAAGGGTTTCCAGGGAGAGCTCGTGACCACGTTTAATGCCACTATTGATATTAAATGCC
Organism: Eucalyptus caleyi; assembly: GCA_014182885.2. Lineage (NCBI taxonomy): Eukaryota > Viridiplantae > Streptophyta > Magnoliopsida > Myrtales > Myrtaceae > Eucalyptus > Eucalyptus caleyi. Next base: position 17,998,283 of record CM024470.2, read on the forward strand.
TGGAAATGGCAAACGTGGCCGGAGGGACAACACAATGTTCTGATAGTTGTCTAAAGTGGCTTCTGTGAGTAGTTGTTGCTTGTATGCTATATGGAACGCCCCCACCCTCTTGTTGAACAAAGTATTGGAATGGCCTCTATCATGTTCATTCAATTGGGATGAGGCATGTTATGTACAGCAACAGTTCATTTTAGACATTGCTCTCGTGTATATTGAATTGGAAGTGCCTTTGTCCTTGTTCTTTTTTATTAGGCAGTTAGCTTCGTTCTTGATTTTTGACTTAGAACTTTCATTGTGATGAAGCTGAAATCATGTAAAAATCCCAAATCCAAGTATTAAAGTCAGATAATTTCTCAGTTCTCCCAGATCGGTTCCCCTGGAAACCAAGAATCGGTAGTTCTTGAAAAAATGGAACTGGAAACTAGACCAAGGAGCATTGCAACTAAGAACCGGACCAGTTATCTGGTTCTCGATTCTATTCTAGAATCATGCCTACCCCTCCCAATTTTTATTTGGCCTGTGATTTTTTGGTGCTATGTGCATAGATTCATGATATGCCTTTTGCAGGCACTTGTGCAAATTTTTTTATTTTAATAAACTCTATGAATGAATGATTTGGTTTATGCTACCTTATTTTAAGGCAAATCTATTTGACAAGTGAACTGTAAAATGCTATGTCATGCACTGGATCCAATACTTGAGGTCCAATCGGAATAACAAGGTGTTCTTTTAACATGCAAAAAAATATTTGCTTGTCTATGAATATTCATATATCTTTATCCAGTTGTTCTTCTTGGAGTTCCTTCTAATAGATCTGTCGAGGTGTTTTGTTGGATTCCCTTTAATTAGATTCCACCATTTACATTGCATTTTTTATTTCAACACTTTGCTAAGCGAAAATTAAGTGAACATCACTTCCAAAGCCTGGTTTAATTGTAAGCACTTTTATAGTGTTTCCATGTTTCTCTTTTGCTGGAAGTACTGATCTACTCCAAGCTTCAGGGGATCCCTACTCTTTAATCCTTTTAAGATCTCTTAAATCTTGGTTTTATTCGAACTTGATGGGCTTTTTCTTTGTGATGATGGGCCTAAGTAGGCCCGATTGCCTATGTTGGGCCTAAAAACCCAACCCGCAAGTTAAGGGCCCATGAATGAATGGTTGAGATATGAAGAGGTGTTACGTTGAGGGGTTATGTCTTTTAGATGAACGTTTTACATTGAAGAGATACGTCTTTTGTAGAAGACATTTTAAGAGAGAAAAGAAAAAAAGGGAACGTACCTTTTAGTGTACGTAGGTTTTTAGTCTCTCTCTCCCACCAAGAAGCGTAAGAACAGTACGCTCCCAAAACAATGTTTTTCTTCCCCCTCATAGAAACAGTACGCTACTTGATAGAACGAGATCAGGATTCTTCCTTGAACTTCAACATTGGTGTTTAATCTGTGGAAAATAAGGTACGTTCGATTTCGTTACGTGCTTTTCGATTGGTGATACATGTGTTTCCTAGGCTCATCTTCCGCGTTCGTTTTTAAGGGTTCGATTAAGTATCGGATCCGTTTTAGGGAATCCATTATTCCCAACATTGGTATTAGAGCCATAGTTCATGTTTCCTGATCCCTTTTCATGTTTATAAATTGCTTTCGATTGAATTTTCGTGAAACACTACCGTCGGTCGATCGAGGGCAGAAAATCCCGACACCCGTACTATTCCCCCCTCGTTTTTGGATTTTCTACTCTCGTCGATACAAGAAAATCGAGTGGTAGATCGCCACCGAAGGCCGCCGAACGAGCCGCCAAGCGGAGCCAGAAGGAACCGGCATCGTTGGCCCGTGCACCACATACTATTTACCCTCATTTATGATTTTCTGTAAATCGAAGTTCGTTTTTAATAGCGTAGGGTCGAAGCTCTCATCGAAATAAGAAAATTGAGTGGCGAATCCCCGCCGGAGGCCGCCGGACGTGCCGCCATGCGCGGCCAGAAGGAACCAGCATCATTGGCGCGTGCAATGCAGACGCCGATTCGGTCTCCCCGTTGCACATGCCGTTTCGACCCAGGCGCGTGCGACGATGCACGCAGTCGCTAGTGCTGCCAGCTGACATCATCGTGACGTCATCCGCGCACGCACATGGCACGTGCCAGATGACGTCATCGTGACGTCATCCACGCATGCACATGGCACGTGCCAGATGACGTCATCGTGATGTCATCCGAGCCATGCACGTGTCGGGTCAATCGGTTCAACCTGACCCGTCCGACCTGACCCAGTTGACTCCGACCTATTAACCCATTGACCTCGACCCGTCTGATCGTTGACCCGTTGACTTAGGATGTTGACCGTTGACCTGCGTTGATCACCGTTGACCGGCAAAAAAAAAAAAAAGAAGAAGAAGGAAAATTATGTATTTTCCAATTTGTTCGTTGTGGATTATAAGTAATCCTTTTTTGTTCTGCATTTATTGCAGGAACTATGGAAAATTACGTATTTTTTGTTTTGTTCATTGTGGATTATAAGTAATCCATTTTTGTTCTACATTTGTTGTAGGAACTATGATGCGTTATGCACGCATGTTTGCATTTTCAAGAACGGACGAAGAAAATGCAAGACAAAGGGCTAATGACAGAGTTAGCTAATTATCGGTGGAATGACAGTGATGTAGTATCACACGTGGTTAGGATCAATCAGATGATACAAGAAATCATCCGGAATAGTTATCTTATGCTGGATTTTGGGAAGGTGCCGACCTTAATGAACACTCTTCTACCTGAATGGCAAGCGGTGTAAGATCGCCTATCGGAAGTCAACGTGGTCTCGAATTATAGAAGGCTTGCAGTAACTTTTGTAAGAGAGTACTATAGGATCATGTTAACCAAAACTTCAACCCTTGGATTGAGTGCCACATGGTGCAGAGTGAATACACCTTGGAGGTGACATGAGAGCTCTCCAAAGTTTTTCCATAGTTGGCCAATGTGCCTTCAAAAAAATTCTTAGAGAATTTTATTAAGAAATTATAAGAGGCTTTCCCTATTTATTTTTTAGATTAGTTTGAGATGTTTTAGGTGTAAATATCTCTTTCTATGTTGATATTTTTTTCCTCTGAATATATTACTTAGTGTAATTGATATGTTTAATTATTGAAAGTTTAATGTTATTTATTGTTGCAAATTAGTATGTTAATTTACAATTTGTTGTGGAAAGTTCAAGAAAGTTTTAGTGACTTTGCTGAATTTATTTTGCATAGTAGATTATATTAATGATAGTTTTTAGTTAGGATTTATGGATGATGATTGGAAACATAGTGACATTTTGATTCTAAAACCTTACTTGAAATTATTCATTAATATGATGGATTTATGCAAAATGGATGCATAAATGATAGGCATTAATAATTCGTGCATACGTGTCTGATATGTTCAGATCAATGGCTTCAGCAACTAAGAACGAAATTGTTGATTTAAACAAAGAAGACAAATTGAACGGCAAGAATTGTGATGTGTTGAATATGAAAATTCAATATGTGCTTGAAAAGCAAAAAGCAATAAAAGCTCTTGACCATGTTACGGAAAAACTTGAGGATGTTGTGCGCCACCTTGAGCTAGCAAAAGACTGCCTCAAGGCATATGAGTAGGAAACAAATATTTGCTATGTTGCTTCCAGCTCAAAAGGGGCTTCGAGCTCTAAGCGTAAGTGTATTGATTCGTTTAATATGTGGAAATGCAAGGAATCAAGTCCTTCTTGCAAGAAATCAAGAGTTAACCAACATAAGAGAGAAAAATGTCCTCAAGTGAAGAGTATTTCAAGGGTGAAGTGTTACAATTGTAATCAGAAGAGTCACTATGCTCGCGACTGTCGTGAGCTAAAGAAGGTAGTCACCCCTTGTACTCTTAAGAACTTTGTTAATGTGTCAAGTTCTATATTCTTAACTGAATCAAATCCTTTGTGGACTATAGTTTAGGGAGCAACAGATCATGTAGCGAAGAATAGAGAATCCTTTGTAGAATTTCAACAAGTACCGACTGGAACTAAGTGGATCTATGTAGGAAATAACTCCAGAGCTGAAATAAAAGGGATTGGCACCTGCCAATTGAACATGCGTGGTGGACGCACTTTGTTCCTTCATGATGTATTATATGCTCTAGAGATTCGTCGAAATTTAGTGTCTATTTTAATATTGGTTAAGCTTGATTTTAGTATGAACTTCCATAATAGTGGTGTGAATTTATATTTGAATGCAAACTACTATGGTTGTGGTTATTTTTTAGATAGTTTTATTGTATTGAATGTTGACTATGGTGATGTCAATATTTGTTATTCCCTTTTCACATCTTCTAATTCATATGATAATGATGTGAATGTGTCACATGCTAAACTTGGTCATATTGACCAACAACGTATGAATAGACTAGCCAAAGAGGGCTCATTGGGCAACATTGAAAAAGTCGATTTACTCATATGTGAGCATTGCCTAGCGGGGAAAACGACAAGAAAACCATTTGGAAAAGGCGCAAGAGCTGAATTTACTTTGCATTTAATCCATTCTGACGTATGTGGTCCAATGAATGTGAGAGAAAGGCATTGGGCTGTTTATTTCATCACGTTTATAGATGATAATACTTGATTCAAATATGTCTATTTGATTTCTCATAAATCCAAGGCATTGAGTTGTTTCAAAAGGTTTATGAACTTGGTAGAAAATCAACTATACAAGAAAATAGAAGTATTGAGATCCGATCGAGGTCGAGAATATTTATCTGATGATTTCAGAAAATTATGTGATGAAAAAAGAATAGAAAGACAGTTGTCTATTCCATATACTCCTCAACAAAATAGTGTTGCAGAGAGAATGAACAGAACCCTACTGGAAATGATTAGGTCCATGATGGCGCATGTTAACTTACCAATCACTTTTGGAGTGATGCGTTATTAACTGCTGCCTATATACTTAACCGGGTGTCTTCTAAATCAGTTACTTCCACTCCATATGAGTTATGGACAGGTAAAAAACTGAACTTAAGTTTTCTTAAACCATGGGGTTGTGCTGCCTATACTCATGAGCCCTCTCACAAGTTTGGGAAATTTGGTCCCAGAGGAAAGAAGAGTATCTTCATAAGATACTCTGAACACTAGAAAGGGTATGTGTTTATAGGTGAGCAGGAAAGTGGAAGTATAACTAAATTCGAATCACGGAATGTTACATTCTTAGAAAATGAATTTCCTAAGAAGGGCGAAATAGGTAAGGATTACTCTCTATTTGCAACCTTGGATCTAGATAATGAATTTAGTGGAGTTCGTCCAAGTGGGAGTAACATGAGAAGTAATGAATTTAATTCAACTCACCCTCAATTACAACCACATGATGAGACGATATCGTCAGTATCTAAACCGAGTGGGAGCATGATGAGGAATGATGTACAAAGTGTACAATCTCCCATACGGCGAACAAATCGCAAAAATATTCCCCGTCGACGTTTTGACATTGAAGGGGAAACTTTTATGATTGCTCCACAAGATGATGATGAGCCAAGAAATGTCAATGAGGCTCTAAATTGCCCTAGTACGGAAAAATGGATGCATGCAATGGAAGAGAATATGGACTCGATGAAGTCAAACCATGTTTAGGAACTGGTTGATCTTCCAAAAAGACGCAAAGCCATTAGGAACAAGTCGGCTCTCAAAATAAAGCGTAAAGCTGATAACTCGATAGAAAGACATAAAGCTCGCCTTGTAACGAATGGGTATAATCAACAGGAAGGAATTGATTGTGAGAAAACATTTTCTCTTGTAGTGAGATTTATCTTGATTCACATTATTCTGGCAATAGTGGCAAATATGGATCTTGAGTTACATCAAATGAATGTAAAAACTACTTTTCTCAATGGAGAATTAGATGAAGAAATATATACGAAACAACCTACTGGTTTCATTATGGAATGCCAAGAAGAAAAGGTATGTCGACTTTTGAGATCGATATATGATCTTAAGCAGTCGTCGAGACAATGGTATATACGTTTTCATAATGCCATAATGGCATATGATTTTACAATGATTGATGAGAATCATTGTGTATATATTAAAAAATCTAAAAATCAATTTGTGATTATATCATTATATGTTGATGATATACTAATTGCCGGAAGTAATATGAAGTTTGAGAACACTGTCAAGAGTTGGTTATCTGCCAACTTTGAGATGAAAGATATGGGTGAGGCTGCGTACATTCTTGGAGTTAAGATTTCAAGAGATCGTTCGAAAAGGTCATTATCTCTTTCGCAAGAAACATACATAAATAAGGTTCCTAAACGATTTCGTATGTAAGATTGTAAACCCATAGATGAAGGATTGAGCCATAGACTGTGTCTAAGGACTCCACAAGAGAAGGAACAAATGAAATATGTTCCTTATGTTAGTGCTGTGGGAAGCTTAATGTACGCTATGATGTGTACAAGACATAACATATGTTTTGCAGTTGAAATGGTGAGTAGATACAAATCCAATCCAGGTCAAGCACATTGGAAAGCCGTTAAAAGAATACTGAGGTATATGAAATGAACTGCTGATTACAAGCTGAATTACCAAGGAAAGGATCTGCGACTTGAAGGCTATTCAGATGCTGATTGGGGAGGAGATTTAGATTAAAAGAAATCTACCTCTGGTTTTGCTTTCTTACTGAACAATGGCGTCATATCATGGAGTAGTAAGAAACAAACGTGTATAGCCTTGTCCACGATGGAAGCTGAGTTCGTGGCATTATCAGCAGCAGTACAAGAAGGTGTTTGGCTTAATAGATTTTTGGATCATTTAGGTATTATTGGGTATACTGCAAATCCATTATTAGTTAACCGTGATAGCCAAGCAGCTATAGCGTACACCAAAAATCCAAAATATCATGGCAAAACCAAACATATAGATACCAAGTATAGTTTTGTCAAGGATATGGTTACACGAAAAGATGTGAACTTACAGTATATATCTACGCATAGAATAGTAGCAGATCATATGACAAAGTCAATACCTAAAGATGTGTTTTGTGGTCATGTAAAATATCTAGGACTGCATAGAGGCTGATGTACTGAATATTGTAATTTCCCTGAAGTGTTCACATTTAATGAATTTGTGTTTTTCATTATTAATACCTATGGATCTTTGTTTGACGTTTATGCATCTTAGTATTTAGTGTATTATATAAAGTTAAAAAATTATGTCGGACAGATAAAAGATTAGCCCACTCACACAGGTAATCGCCTCTATTTACTATGTGATAATAGAAATGAGACGATTTTTAAGCTTATTATCTAGGTGATAATCGAGAGCTCAAGCTTAAAATATATATGTCACCTTAACTGAGTGTTAAGATGAGGACATGATATTGACTATGTCTGAAAGTAAAATAACTCACATATTTTACTTTATCCATCTATGATACCAGATGTGAGTTCTGATGAATTTTGTGATTGAGTAGATACGTGAACTCAAGTTAGACATTAGGTATGTTTAAACTATCATTTGTACTGTATTGATGATGTAAACATATGCTCCATGGGAAATGAATTAATACTGTAATACGTATTTCATATTACGTATGCATGAGATGACCAATAAGAATGGCAAAAGTTTGATCTTCACTTTTATGCCGTGTGAGACTCTTGAGGAAAAGAATTCCTCAATTTAGTGCCTTCATAACTCTTACTTATTCTCAAGATTTCTATTCAGTGTTTGCTATCTTAGGATGTTACCAATGATCATGAATTGATTCAATCTAATGGGACATTTCTAGAAAAGCAAGTTGAACCGAAATTGAGAATTTCAAGGAAAGAGAAAGATCGAATTTGGAGAATCACATTTTAGTTTTGTATTCACTAGTCGACCACTTATAATTGTTTTTGGGATAATCATAATTGTAAATACAATATATCATTATTTAAAAAGAGATCAAAGAGATATATGTTGGAGAAATCTTTCCAGAATATTTTGAAGCTGACAAAACGTTTCTTTCAGTCTAAGTCTGGATGTTTAGAGACCGTCAGTTTAAAGTCTGAAGACTTTGTACTCTCAAGACCCAAGACTCAAGACCCAAGACTCAAGACTCAAGACTCAAGACTTAAGACTCAAGACTCAAGACTTAAGTCTATTCTCACCGACAGTCTTTCTAATCCAAAGTGACGAAGGAAATCCAAAGCCGAGGTATATGGTTGAGGATTCGATCCTATCCTCTGGAAAAGATTCTTTGGTTGGATAATCATTTCGGATTCTTTGATTCTTATCTAAGATCGATTGAAGATCCGATGGTCGATGAAATAATCTTGGAATGTTCTATTCTTGGAAACCAAGATCCTGATTGTATGGGCGAACAGGATTGATGGGCTATGATCAGATTCCTTAAATAGCTCGGATGATCTTCTTGATTGATTCCGTCCAACGGGTAGATTGGAGGAATTCCTTTGGTAAGTGCCAACGGCTATGATGGCATAAAGGAGTATAAAAGGAAGACGTTCTAGTTGTTTTAAGTGTGTGATCGATAGAGAAATTCCAGAGTCTGAAGAACCTTGATTGTTAGTCGAGACAGTTCGAGCGAAATTGTATAAAGAGAGTGTTTGTACTTGGCGAGACCTTGAATGAGTGTGGTAGATCATCTACACCAAGAAATCAAGGAAGATCATCACTGTAACATCTCTTTGTTCATAGTGGAATCCAGCCAACTTGGCTGTCAGTGCAGAAGAGTGGACGTAGGCTTGGATCAAGCCGAACCACTATAAACCGCGTGTTTAATTCTCTCTTTCCCTTACTCAGTCTCTCGATTGATTTTTAATTCTTCAACTGTCTAAGTATTGCGCAAGTATACAGAAATTATCAAGAAAATCTTTGTATACCTATTCACCCCCCTCTAGGTACTAATACTAGCAATATCAATTGGTATCAGAGCCCGTGTTCTTACTTTGTTTGAAGTGTTTTACTTGAGTAAAAGATCCATGGCTAGTATGCTAGCACCGGGGGGCTGATGGAAGGGCAAAGCAATACCAGACCACCCTACTTCGATGGAAAGGATTACAACATCTGGAAGAACAAGATGAAAGCTTTCCTACGATCCAAGGATCCTCTGGAATGGGATGTTGTGGAAAGAGGAATCACTCCTACTGTGGCATCAATCTCTGAAAGAGGGAAAGAAACTGTTGAAACCAGCGGAATGCCTCAGGAAGAAATAAACAAGAGACAAGCACTCGATGCAAAAGCAATTTATTCTTTATATTGTGCCTTGTCTCCAACTGAATATAACAGAATATCTTCTTGTGTTACAGCAAAAGAAGTATGGGATAGATTACATATCACCTATGAAGGAACAGATCGAGTGAAGGAGACTAGAATCAATATTCTCCTCGGTCAATATGAAGCCTTCAAAATGAAACCAGGAGAATCTGTAACTGACATGTTTAGTCGTTTTACAGATATTGTCAATGGTCTTGAGAACCAAGGACAAAAAATTTCTGATCCCATGAAGGTGAACAAGCTTCTACGTGGACTCTCCAAGGATTGGAATCATATAAAGACTTCAATAAGAGAGATGCAAAGAATCATGCCATTATCTGTAGACGAGCTAATTGGAACTCTTCAGTCTTACGAAGTGGAACGAATTAATGAAGACGAAGATCCAAGAGGTAAGAAATCTATTGCACTAAAATCAAATGATGATTCTGATGATGCAGATTCTGAAGATGATATGGATGATGAGGAGCTCGCCCTCATGATAAGAAGATTCAAGAAACTGAATAGAAAAGGCAGAAGGTTCAACCCAAAGAAACAAAGTTTTCAGAGACAGCAGACCAAGTCTGTTGATGATGAGGAACCAAACAGAGATGTAGTTTGCTTCGAATGTAAGAAGAAGGGACACATCAGACCCAACTGTCCTCTTCTGAAAAAGAAAAGAGGAAAAGCTGAGAAGTTTCGAAAGGCTCTCAAAGCCGAAACCTGGAGTGATACAGAATGTGAAGAGAGTGATAATGAATATGCCAACATATGTTTGATGGCACATTCAGACTCAGACTCAGATTCTGGATCAGACTCAGACAGTGAATTCGAGGTAAGTGATTTTAAAATTCCTGTCAAAGTCTCTAAATATATTGATGAACTGTGTTTCAGTCTTAAGACTTCTCTCAAAAGAATTTCCGAACTTAAAAAAGAAAACTCAGCTCTAAAACAAAAGGAAGTCATTTTAGAAGAAAGAGTTAAAAGTCTAGACCTAAATGTTTCTGCTCTTAAAGAAAAGAAGATGATCTTTTGAAAGAAAATGTTTTCTTAAAAACGGACTTATCAAATATTTCAAAGAAGTTTTCGATAGGATCCGAAAAGCTTGAAAAAGTTCTTTCAGTTCAAAGACCTTACTTCAATAAGTCTGGTTTAGGCATGACAGCGGAAACAATTCCCTTGATTGATTTTCCTAAAGTTAAAGAAAGAATTAAGAAAAGACCGTCGAGAGAGGCTTACAAAAATCATTTCAAGAAAGTTTTTGTAAAGTCTGTTGGTCGAAATGCTCTAAGGTGCTCAAAGTGTAATAGTAAGGATCACTTTGAAAAAGAATGTCCTATGGTTTGGAAACCTGTTAAGAAAGTATGGCCTAATAATGCTTATCCTACTAACACCAAAGGACCCAAGAAAATTTGGGTACCAAAGAAAGCTTGAGACTCTCTTTTGAATGCAGGTCTCCGTCAAGAGAAAGATAAAATGGTATCTTGACAGCGGATGCTCAAGACACATGACAGGAGACTCAAAGTGCTTCGTAAAGCTTGTTCAAGTAAACGGCGGAAATGTTTCATTTGGAGGAAACGGCAAAGGAAGCATCGTGGGATTTGGAATTGTGAAAATTGGAAATCTCACAATAAGCAATGTTTCTCTAGTAGAAGGACTCAACTATAACCTTCTCAGCATTAGCCAAGCGTGTGATACCGGTTTCAAGATCTCCTTTCAAGAAGGAATTTGCTATGGAATTAGTAAAGACTCTCCGAGTCTTTCATGGGTCGAAGACATGGAAACATCTACCTCTTAGACATGAAAATGAATGAATCTCAATGTCTAATTTCAATCCAAGATGAAGCAAGCATATGGCACAGAAAGCTTGGCCATGTCAATATGAAGCAATTAGCCAAAATCTCATCAAAGCAGCTTGTTCGAGGTCTACCCAAATTACCATATCAAAAGTCTGATTCATGCACTCCATGCATTCTGGGAAAGCAGGTAAGAAATTCATTTAAGCCAATAAATCATGTCTCCACTAATCATGTACTACAGTTGCTGCATATGGATCTCTTCGGACCAACCAGAACTCAGAGTATTGGAGGTAAGAAATATTGCCTAGTAATTGTGGATGATTTCTCTCGCTTTACTTGGGTATATTTTCTTGCAAGTAAGTCAGAAACCTTTTCGTACTTTGAGAAGTTTGCTAAAAAGGTTCAAAATGAAAAAGGATGTGCTATTTCAAGTATAAGAACAGATCATGGAGGAGAATTTGAAAATCAAGATTTCACAAAATTGTGTGATGAATCTGGTTTTAAACATATATTCTCTTCTCCATACACTCCTCAGCAAAATGGAGTTGTGGAAAGAAAGAATAGATCTCTTCAAGAAATGGCTAGAACACTTTTAATTGAAAGCAAAATTTCTTCACGATTTTGGGCTAAAGCTGTTTCAACAGCATGCTATATCATCAATAGAGTCTTCCTAAGACCTATTCTTGAGAAAACCCCTTATGAATTATTCAAGGGTAAGAAGCCTATTGTTTCATACTTTCATGTGTTTGGTTGCAAATGCTTTATTTTGAAAAATGCAAATGATCGAGTTGGTAAGTTTGAAGAAAGATCAGATGAAGGCATCTTCCTTGGATATTCTACATCAAGCAAAGCCTACGAGTCTATAACAAGAAGAGCCCGTGGAGGAGTCAATGAACGTCAAATTTCAAGACTCTACGCAAGATGAATCCAGTCAGACTCAAAATGAAGAGTCTGAACCTGCTCTAGACCTTCCAAAGTCTTTAACTCAAGAAGCACCTCAGACTCTGGAAGTCCAACATCAAGAAGCTCATGAAGATTCAAATAAAGAAAGAGATCATCAACCAAGCAAATCAACCAGTAACTGGAAGCATAAATCCAGTCATCCTAAAGATCTCATTATCGGTGAAATTAATGAAGGAATTCGCACCAGATCCAAAAGACGTGAAGAGTCTAGTGCTGTGGCTCTCATTTCTGAAATTGAACCAAAAAGCATAGAAGAAGCTTTATCTGATGAAAGCTGGATCGAAGCTATGCAAGAGGAGCTCAAACAGTTCAACATTAATGATGTCTGGGAATTGACATCTAAACCAAAAGGTAAAACTGTTATTGGAGCCAAATGGGTATTCAGGAACAAGATGAATGAAGAAGGAAAAGTCGTACGAAACAAAGCAAGACTCGTGGCCAAAGGGTATACGCAAGAAGAAGGAATAGACTATGACGAGACCTACGCACCAGTTGCAAGGTTAGAAGCTATTCGTCTATTACTTGTGTTTGCTTGTTACAAAAATTTCAGGTTATTCCAAATGGACGTCAAAAGTGCTTTCCTAAATGGATTTATCCAAGAGGAAGTTTATGTGGAACAACTGCCTGGATTTGAAGACCCAAAGAAGCCAAACTCAGTCTTCAGACTGAAAAAGGCTCTGTATGGTCTAAAGCAAGCACCTCGAGCTTGGTACGATAGACTAAGTAAGTTCTTATTACAGAACGGATTTGTCAAAGGTAAAGTAGACACTACTCTATTCATCAAAAAGGAAAACAAAAGCTTTTTACTCGTTCAAATATATGTTGATGACATTATTTTTGGATCCTCTAATGAAAGTCTTTGCAAGAAATTTTCTAAGTCTATGCAGGATGAGTTTGAAATGAGTATGATGGGAGAATTAACATTCTTTCTTGGCCTTCAAATAAAGCAATTGAAGGAAGGAACTTTTATCTTCCAAGAAAAATATGCTAATGATCTTGTCAAAAGATTTGGATTGGAAAATTGCAAGAAGACCGACATACCAATGTCAAGTTCCTTGAAGATAGACAAAGATGAAGAAGGGAAGAAAGTTGATCAAAAGCTGTATAGAAGCATGATCGGTTCACTTCTTTATCTTACTGCTTCTAGACCTCGATATTTTGTTGAGTGTTTGCATCTGTGCTAGGTTTCAATCGGATCCTAGAGAATCACATCTCATTGCCGTGAAACGTATTATCAAATACGTTGCTTCATCTTCAAGCATCGGTCTTTGGTATCCAAAGAGGGGAGACTTTAATCTTCTAGGATACTCGGATGCGAGATCTGGCGGTTGCGAGTAGATAGAAAGAGCACTTTTGGAACTTGTCAATTGCTTGGAAACGGGACGGTGTCTTGGTTTCAAGGAAGCAAAGCACTGTAGCTCTCTCAACGACGAAGCGAGTATGTAGCTCTTGGAAGCTGCTGTTCGCAAATTCTATGGATAAAACAACAGCTACAAGACTTTGGGATTGAAGACTCATGCACGAAATCAGATGTGACAACACCGGTGCGATCAATCTCACCAAAAATCCAATCCTTCATTCAAGAGCAAAGCATATTGAGATTCGACATCACTTCATTAGAGATCATATTCAAAATGGAGAAATCTCGATTCAATTTGTTGATTCAAAGAGTCAACTAGCGGATATATTCACAAAGCCCTTGGAGAAAAATCAATTCGACTTTATCCGCTCAAGACTCAACATTTTGAAGCTTGAAGAAGTTAAAGTCTAGAGACTCACCAACTCTAAGACTCTGATCTCTCAGACTTTAAATCATGAGACTCAAACATTCATGGCTAAAGACTGTAAGTTGCTATTTTATCTCGAAAAGGTACGATCTTTCATTCAGATATAATTTGTGTGAAATTTGAAAACTTGTCTTTTTTTAAGGAATTAATTTTTGGCAGTTATTGATTTTGAAAAGAAGTGTTCGTACACTTTCCTTGTACCGATTAAACTTCTCTTTTCAAATCCGAAGTATATATATATATACAGTTTCTCTTCGCACAATCTTCAAAACCCTAAAAGGCACTCTCCTCCCGATACTTTTGTTTTTCTACTCCTTGTTCGTTGTCGAGAAAGTGGTCATTTTTCTTGGGAAAAGCAAGTGAAGGAATCTTCCAATAGACAAAGAAAGATGTCGTCTTCAAGGAAATCATCAAGAATCGCAAACAGGGGACCACAAAGAATGGAGAAGGGACCGACTCACTTCGATCTTGCGAGGAAGAAGACTTATCAAGTCGGCGACAAAGTCCGATTCGCTCTCCTCCACGTCATTCATCGTCTCCTGCCCCACAAGGTGCAAGTCAAAATCTGGAAGAAGAGATAATCGAGGATGCCGACCCGGTAAGAGTCCAAAACCCTCCTTTATCTATAAGCTTTATCGTGCGTTGAAAAGCACCGGTACTTCATTAAAATATATAGATGACTTCCTTAAGGACAAAGATTATGGGAATGAGTATCTTTTTCTGCAGAAAATGGAGGAATTGGGAGTTGCTCCTAAAGGAAGGGCAGAGGAGGCACTTGCGAACATTCCAAGTGATCCTCGTGTGCCAGGACAAAATCTGATTGACGGGAACGATGATGACAAAATGTTCCTTGAATTTAAACCTAGAATGGGTGTGGTAGCAAAGGTGAAAGGAAATCGGATGGATTTCTTTAAATCCAAGGATCAGGAAAAAATGTATTTCAGGCTGTTGAAAAGAGGGGTGATAAACCCTAGAAGTGTTGATTTTGACTTCCTGGACACCATCAACGTGAACTTAAGAGAAAAGTTGAATTTACTTCAACTTGAGACTTTTTGCTCTGACTCTACGGATGGGTATGCTCAGCGACCGCTTATTTCTATTCAAATCTTAGCTTTTTGGATGCGAATAGAATTTCATTCAGTGTTCGAGACCAAGTCTACGTGGTAGATGTAAATATGTTGGCGGACATAGTTGGAGTTGAACGGGGACGCTATCTCCCAATCAAAGTCTCACCTGCTCGTACTACTCTGGATCTTGTCAAAGATAGGAACGTAGAGAAGAAAATTACCTATTCCAGAATGAATGCCATCAACATTGTGCTTCATAAGATTGTGATCAACTGTCTCAGACCGAAGTCTACGTCAAAGACTTCTGTGTCTCTTTCTGAAGCAAAGTTGATGTACGCGATCAACTCAGGACGGAAGTTTTCTCTCCCGCACACTATTCTCTTCCATATGTACAGAGCAATGTCAAAAGACAAAGGACAATTGCCTTATCCTAGTCTGGTGACCAAGATCTTCAGACATCTGAACATTGAATTGCCACACACTTTTTGTGTTCGACCGTGTGATAAGATGGTGGTTGGTTTGAAAATGTTAATGAAGATGCGTCTGCAAGAACTGTCCAAGGCCATGGAGAAATTCAGGGTAAAATCTCCAGTTAAGTCTACCTCAAAGAGGAAAGGAAAGGAGGCCATTGGTGCTCCATCGAAAAAGAAGAAAAGAACTCTCATCCTGGAGGATGAAGATGAAGATGAAGAGGATGAAGATCCAACTATCCAAGCTCTGACAAGAACCAGACGTTCTGTGTCTCATCTGACAAAACTTCAGCAGAGCAGAGAAGAAGAAAAGCAGAACAGAGAAGAAGAAGAACAGAGAGAGAAGGAGAAAGAAGATGAAGAAGAAGGAGAAGAAGAAAAAGAAAAGTCTGCTGATGAATCTGGAGAGAAGGGAAATCAAGAGCATGATCATCACTCTTCCCCTTTCGATGTCCTAGAGACAGGGGGAGTTAGCGAGCAAGAGAGGTCTACACCTTATGCTGCTGTCAGTGAAGATCTAAGACAATCTCCAGAAGACCCAGAAGAAGTTCAGGTCTCTCAATTGCCTGAAGAAGGTGATACGTCGATTCCAAATCTGCCAGACCATACAGAAGCGCCATCGTCTGCATACACACCATCTGAGAAAGCCAATGCCAGTACACAGACGGATGATTCTGCAGATTTTCGTAGCATCATGAATATTCTTCTGGAAATGCGTAGCCAGATATATGTTCTGGACTGTGAAATCCAAGCTTTGAAGAATGCTGGACAAGCATCTTCAGTCTCTCTGGAGGATAAATTCAAAGACCTCGCTCTGCAACTTCAAGCCAATGCTAAGGGAGAAGAGGTAGCTCATCTGAGAGAAGACCTGAAGAAGCTCGAAGGAGTAGTCCAGTCCATTGGGGATTTCCAGATCGTGCGCATTCCCAAGCAGACATGACTCCTTTCTCACCCTTTTCAATGCTGACAAAAAGGGGGAGAACCAATTTGAACCAACATCTTTTAAAAACTTTGACTTTTGTGGTTATGTTTATGACTTGAGAACTTGAACTTGGGTGTGAACTTGACTGAATTGACTGTGGATTATGATGCTTGACTGTGGTTGCATTTATTCAAGTGTTGTTATATGGTGTTTCTCATGAAAGACTAACCAATTTTCTGTGGATGCAGAGTCTGGTTGTTTT
Organism: Eucalyptus caleyi; assembly: GCA_014182885.2. Classification (NCBI taxonomy): domain Eukaryota; kingdom Viridiplantae; phylum Streptophyta; class Magnoliopsida; order Myrtales; family Myrtaceae; genus Eucalyptus; species Eucalyptus caleyi. The sequence goes on from CM024470.2 coordinate 18,014,787, forward strand.
ATTAATCTTTATGAGTTAGCCATATTGCTTGAGAAATGTTTTGCAGGTCAAAGTTGTTCAAATCTTCAAGAAAGTTTTGTCACCATCAAAAAGGGGGAGATTGTTGGAGAAATCTTTCCAGAATATTTTGAAGCTGACAAAACGTTTCTTTCAGTCTAAGTCTGGATGTTTGGAGACCGTCAGTTTAAAGTCTGAAGACTTTGTACTCTCAAGACCCAAGACTCAAGACCCAAGACTCAAGACTCAAGACTCAAGACTTAAGACTCAAGACTCAAGACTTAAGTCTATTCTCACTGACAGTCTTTCTAATCCAGTGACGAAGGAAATCCAAAGCCGAGGTATATGGTTGAGGATTCGATCCTATCCTCTGGAAAAGATTCTTTGGTTGGATAATCATTTCGGATTCTTTGATTCTTATCTAAGATCGATTGAAGATCCGATGGTCGATGAAATAATCTTGGAATGTTCTATTTTTGGAAACCAAGATCCTGATTGTATGGGCGAACAGGATTGATGGGCTATCATCAGATTCCTTAAATAGCTCGGATGATCTTCTTGATTGATTCCGTCCAACGGGTAGATTGGAGGAATTCCTTTGGTAAATGCCAACGGCTATGATGGCATAAAGGAGTATAAAAGGAAGACGTTCTAGTTGTTTTAAGTGTGTGATCGATAGAGAAATTTCAGAGTCTGAAGAACCTTGATTGTTAGTCGAGACAGTTCGAGCGAAATTGTATACAGAGAGTGTTTGTACTTGGCGAGACCTTGAGTGAGTGTGGTAGATCATCTACACCAAGAAATCAAGGAAGATCATCACTGTAACATCTCTTTGTTCATAGTGGAATCCAGCCAACTTGGCTGTCAGTGCAGAAGAGTGGACGTAGGCTTGGATCAAGCCGAACCACTATAAACCGCGTGTTTAATTCTCTCTTTCCCTTACTCAGTCTCTCGATTGATTTTTAATTCTTCAACTGTCTAAGTATTGCGCAAGTATACAGAAATTATCAAGAAAATCTTTGTATACCTATTCACCCCCCTCTAGGTACTAATACTAGCAATATCAATATAAACGTGATCGATCGATCTAGGGTACTGCATACTAAATCTACTTAGAGTTTGATGCCCATTATGAGTTGTTATATATTCCTAACAGATGTATGGCAACGAGCTCTCAAAGTATGCTGGTCACACAGATTATTCATCGGTATGAATGTTGTAGAGAAGTAAAGAGGATCTTGTTCGGCCCACCATGTGCGAGTTGGAGATGATGGGTTTTTTCCTTGTGATGATGGGCCTAAGTAGGCCCATCCGCCCATGTTGTGCCTAAAAACTTGGCCCGCAAGTTAAGGGCCCATGAATGAAGGGTTGAGATATGAAGAGGTGTTACGTTGAGGGGTTATGTCTTTTGGATGAACGTTTTACGTTGAAGAGATACGTCCTTTGGAGAAGACGTTTTAAGAGAGAAAAGAAAAAAAAAAAAAAAAAAAAAAAAGCGAATGTACCCTTTAGTGTATGTAGGTTTTTAGTCTCTCTCTCCCTCCAAGAAGCGTAAGAACAGTACACTCCCAAAACAACGTTTTTCTTCCCCCTCATAGCAACAGTATGCTACTCGGTAAAACGGGATCAGGATTCTTCCTTGAACTTCAACATTGGTATTTAATCTATGGAAAATAAGGTACGTTCGATTTCGTGACGTGCTTTTCGATCAGTGATACATGTATTTCTTGGGCTCGTCTTCCGCATTCGTTTTTAGAGGTTCGATTGAGTATCAAATCCGTTTTAGGGAATCCGTTATTCCCAACAGAACTAAAATGTTAATAGAGAGTTATGGCGGTGGATTGCTGTGCAAGTTCTCTTATGACAAATAGAATTAGTGACTTAAATAATGGATAGTGGTGAGAGGTGTTTTTGACACTCCAATCTCCATATCTAAGAGAAAGACCTGCCTCCAAGTGTTACCATCAAATTTTAGGTCGTGATAGTAATCTATGAAGTCATACAACTTTCGTGAATATCGCTTTTTTAGAGAGGAAGAAGACAAGGTTTCGGTGAGGAGTGGCAGACAACAAGGCTTTGGGTCTCAAAAGTCTTATGGAGACGAAGTATTTGAGCATAAAAATACCTGAGGCCATTCTTGGGGCAAGAAGGATAAAACATGCAGGGCTTCGTTTGATTTCGTGAAGAATTACATAAGTGGATTCTCATTGCAAGTAATTGCATTACATGAAATCATATTTTTCAATGGTTTGAATGACAACATTTTCTTTTATCAAACACGTTCAATTATTGAATATTCATTTACTGAAATGCGCTCTTCTTTTCTTTTTTCTTTTCTTTTTTTCTTTTAACCTATTTCTTCTTCTTCTTCTTGCATCACTATGCCAACGCCACCATCAAAGCAAATGGAGGTCACGAAACCTCCATTAATGCCGCCTCTCTCCGTCTCTCTGCACATAAGTTGCAACCACCAGTGACGGAGGTCACGATCATGGCCATGGAGGTCGATGGAAACACATGTCCATATAATTATGGTCACGTGATCCGAGGACTTCCATCAAAACGAATCAAGAAAGCCGCGGCCTCCATTACATCTCGTCATGGAGATCGCAACTCATGACCATCTCAGTCGATTCACTCTGAAGAAGGTTGGGCCGCCTAGCGTAATACCAGATATATGGTTGCATTAGTTCGGTAACCTCCTTATGGCAGTGGGCGTGCTATCTGTGTGAGAGTGAAAGAGAGAGAGAGAGGTCCATGCAGCACGCCCACAATGCAAAGATGATGACGGTGACAAGTGACGATAATGGTGCTGTGGCAACGACGGCACCATGCTGGTGGTGAGCGGTATTAGGAAGCCATGGAGGGAGTTGTTCCATAGTTTATAGTGTTTGTGAATAGAATAATTAAGGTTTGGTTTATTTCATTGAAGATTTCTAGTTGCTCAAAAATGATTTTTAGGAATTTAATTTCAAAGTAAATCATTTTTTGGCCTTTATTTGCACCGAAAACAAGTTGATATGGTATTTGATAGTGCGTGAATCCCTCATATCGTTAAAAATGACATGTAATGACTAATAAACTAGACAGCATCTTCTTTATTTATTTTGCAGTCCATCAAAATAACATGGATTACAAAGAAATGTGGACAGAAATAACATAATCATATATGTAAAATATTATATATGATGGTGTTTTTGGGAACGTAGAAGAGCATTACCATTCTGAAGTATAATCAGGAGACGATAGACAAGATTTATGGGAAAAAAATTTTGATGACACAAAAAGAAAAATTCTGAGTATTGAGGTCATAGTAGTTATAATTTAGAAGTTTAGTGACAAAAAATAAAATTTAGGGTATTGGTGTCATAGTGAATATAATTTAGGACTTTTAGTGAAAAGTACCTTAGTGCCATAACTTTTAAAAAAAGCTTACCATAAGTACAACCACGTCGGATTTCCGACACTTAAGTAAACATTTTTACAATTTTTTGGTACTTAAGTGATCAATTAAAAGTTATGATACTCAAGTAAACATTTTTAGAAGTTTCATAGGTTTTTTTGTTTCGCAGAAAATAGATTATTTTAAAAATGTTTTCCTATAAATGATCGCTTATATCACTTGAAATAATTAGTCAATAGAAAAATATGTTCATTATTAACAATAATTTATCAATTTATGTCTAAATATTTTCATGAATAATAAAAAATGTATTTTGTTCATTTATTTTTATAAAAGCGATACAAATAACCATTTTTAAAGAAAATATTTTATAAATCATTTTCTTTAATAAAACAAATGCACCGGTAGTGTTTTATGCTTAGAAAGGTAATTCATCCTATATGTTTTGCGAAGGACGTTGGGTGGTCCCCCTTAAAAAAGAAAGCTAGTATTGCATGCAGCCGATCCATGTGAACTCTCACCACCTTAATCGTCCTATTTTATATGGATCTCACATAAAGCCCACAATACTCAATGGCCAAGGAGGAGTGGGCTTAAAGGCTCCGGATGCGTGAAAGAATTTTTCAAAAGGTGCCTAGAAAGGTCATCTTTGGAAGTATGTCCACGAGGAGATTTAAATGGGAATGATTGGTTACAAATTACTGACCTAAAAAAGATTTTTTTTTTTTTTTGGCAACTCCGGAAGCAATTTCTCAGCGGACCTACTGCGGGTTTATTAAACTAGGCAAAGAGTACTAAGAGCCCCATTCGGGTCCAAACGAGCCAAAATACATGGTCTCATATCAAACCCATTAATCCATTTTAAAGGGAACAATAAATAATCGAATATAGCCTAAGCCTTTGGGCCCCAAGCACCAAAAGTGCTTTGCAACTAAAGTCTGAAGAGGGTATTTTATATGACAATTATACCACATGACAGTGACGCGTTATCCATGCTAGAATTAAACGAGTTGAAGAATTGTCAGACATACCACATTGATTGTCGCTCGACTTCAACGGATTAGAAATTTCAGCGCAACCATAGTCCTTGTGTGTTAAGCAAATGACAGATGTTCAAGAAAGGAACGCAAACTCGATCTTGGATTTTTGAGTCGAGATCTAGAACAATTCAATTACTTAATTGGGGCCTTCGAAAATTGAAGGCAAGTGAGCTCAAGTATAAAGTTTGGATTTAACTACATTGTATCCAAGCTGCAGGATGGTGAAGTTACAAGAAATTGAAGAACAAGAAAAGCTAAAAGGGGATCGCAATACATGAAGGCAAAAACCGCGTATTGACACCTAATTTTTAGCAAACCCAGGGAAATAAGATAAGTAAAAATTGCATTTTGAACAAATAAAAGGAAAAAATGAAAGAAAATGGAAGCCAAACCCAAAATCGGTGAGGATAATGATCATATTGATAAATCAAAGAGAAAGTATCAAAAATTATACTCATCGGGTGAGCTGTTTGCAAAAATCAAAACGAACTTGGATGTGTTTCTGGTAATGTGAGTGAAAAACCGAAATGTTAATTTGTGATAGCAAATCGAAGCTGAAATTCTGTAATTCTTGCAATCAAGGAAGCATAACTTTCTAGAGATCAATAGAGGTTTTCACTATAAAAGGGCTACAGTTCGTGAGGAATGGGGGAATCCAAAAGCAAAAAAATTTCGAGAGAAAGTTGGTGTGAAAAAAGGTCTTCGTCCATCTTGGGCAAAGAGAAAAGCACTTCTCTTTTCTCTCTCTGACAAAAACGAAAAGTCAGCGAAAAGTTTGCAAAGAGGGAGCAGGAAGAGGAGACATGAGGGGACGTGAGAGGAGAGAGAAAAAAAATAGAAAAAGAAGAAAATCAATCTTCTTCTTCACGAGCTCGCCTCCGCCGTTGCTGCTGGTCCACCTCCTCCGCGCCAGTGCCTGCGCCAGCCACCGTTGATCGAACCCCCCGAAGCCCGCTCACCGTCGCGCCACCGCGAGCACCGTCGCCGTGCCTTGCCACCAACTCAGCAACCCCTCGACGCCTCCTTCGCCGTTCGTTGTCGCTGGTCGCAGCGCGAGCACCTCCCAGCAGCCCGCGCCTGACTCCTCCGCCGCTGCTTCTATTCTGTGTTCCCTTTGCAGGTCGTTGTGTTGCCCTCCGACGCTCAACAGCCCCCCGGTTGCACTGCCCTCCGCCTGAGCGCTGCCCAACCAACATCTACAGCAACGCGCGCCTCAGCCCGCGCCACCTCTGCCGCTCCCCTTGCTCCGATTGTCGCTGTGCCTGCCTCACTTTCTTCCGGTGAACCCATAGCAGCACGTCCGCGTCTCTGTTTCCCAACGATCTTGTGGCATCCCGATTTTCCAATTCTATTTTCAATAATTTGAGACAGGCATTTCGTTGGCACGCATATAGTTCTTTTCCTTGAGTCGGCCACTCATGTGAAAACTAATCTGTCGGATGAAGTCGTTAAGAAATTCTAATGCATCAGACTCGAGAATTTGGCCAGGAAGCGATCTTTCAACCGAGCTAATCTGCAAGGGTCATTACGGCACAAATAAAAATCAATTAGAGACTGGAGATAGGTCGACTCGAAAGAGGCATGTGATCGAGTGTGGGTGATTCCAGCGAATCGCATAATCCTTGTCGATCGACACTTGACCGACTTTTCTATCGATTGGATACCCTGTGTTCGTATTTGAAACCTTGAGATTACCCCGACAACCAAAAGTCGCCAATGTTTCGAAGATGTACATTGTGGCTTGAGATGATCAACCACAGGTCAAATGCATGAAAATTTCTAAAGGCTACCCGGTAGGTTGTGCCACGCTAGTATCGTGCTAAAGCGAAATTAACCGTGGAATTGAGATCGAATTCAAAAATTGGAAGTCTGGTGTGTCACAAATCATTTTATGAATATTAACTCATCTTTGGAAGATTTTTCATGTAATTAGAGTTCTTTGGCAAATTAAATCCGAGAATGGCTATTTTAGCTCGAGAAATTAGTAGTTCGCTTTTGGTCGCGCTTTTGGGACTTAAGTTGATTATATAGACAAGTGAAGATGTGAATTGAAGTGTGGTGACATTGAATTAATTTTATGGGCTTTAATTTAATTCAATTAGAAGAGAATCGAGTGAAATTGAAGAAGTTATTGTACAAAGAATTGGACCCCGGCGGAAATTGCAAGTGAACCCATTGGAATAAGGTTGTGGGAGATGGTGGAGTATGACATCATCAAGTGATGTCATGGTGGGCCATTTGTTGGATTAAAGAAAAGGAAAAAGAAAAGAAAAGGGCCCCCTCCTTCTCTCTCCTCCCTCTCTTCTTCCTCTCTCCCGTCGGCTCCCTCTCTCCCCCATCTTCTTCATCTTCTTCTTCGGACGCCACCAGCAGCTCGCCAGCCCGCACGCACGCCCTCTTCACCGCTCGCCGCCGCCGTTTGCACCGCCAAGCTGCTCGCCGTCCGCTCGCACCACTGGCCTTGCCACCGTCGCCCTCTCTCCTCTCTTCTCCGTCTTCGGTTTCTGCTTGAAAACCCAGCAGATCTAAGGAGGTGTCGAAGCTGGCTGCAGCCTAGCCGGACCGCCGTCCGCCACTCGTTGCCGTCGCACGCCCTAGGACCGCCCGCCATCTCGCGCTCGCCCATGTTAGCCCGACGCCCGGCCGTCTCCGTGAGCCTCTGCTCGTGCGTTTCGGGGGCTGTTCGGCTAGCTCAAGCCTCGGATCGACCGCCTCCGGCGACCGTGAAGCCTCGCCTAGGTCCGATTCAACTCCTCCGCCCATTCCCAACTCCAATCGGCCCCAGATCGGCCCTTTTCCGACCTCAACCAGCAGCGAGCAAAGAGGAGAAAAATGGGTATTGCAGCCCGCTCGTGGCCCGTTTTGGCCGGCTTCCCGAGCGCGGATGCTTGGCCCGCTTTGAAGAAAGTTGTTCCCCTCGGTGTCCCTGTCGTTTTGGTCCGCTCGGCTAGTCATTTGAGTGAGTTTAACTCACTAAACCTTGATTAGAGGGTTAATGATGCTTTAAGGGTGCTTAGTTTATGCTAAGTGTTATTAGGTGGTTAGTTTAATTTATTTAAGTGTAGATTATATTAAGGTGTTTGATTAACTTAAATTGTGTTTAATTTAAGGTTAAGTGAGTGGTTATATTAATATAAATTGTGATGTGACATAAGGAATTTACTTTTGATTTATTTAAATATTTCGAAATTTTTAATAACTTAATAATATTTTATTATTCGAAATTATTAAAATATTAATATTTAATTATTTTCGGAATAAATTTAATTATTTATTAAATTCCGAAAATTTTGTCGGACCCTAAATTCTCAGAATTTCGTGCCGGTCGCTCTGTGTAGTTAGATTTTGGAATTGATGATTGGATATTATTATTTAATTAATTTTCGGAATAAATTTAATTATTTGATAAATTCTGAAAATTATTTTGGGACCCTAAATTCTCAGAATTTCGTGCGATTCTTGTTGTGTATTCAGATTATGAATTTGATGATTGGATAATGCAAATTGATTGTTGATTGTGAAAAGTATGGATTTTATTTAGAAAATCCCAAGTGTCGAGTTTGGCATTGAAATTGGATTGTTAATGGTTAATATCATAATTGGATTATGTGAGTGAAATGTAAAGTATCCAGGGATCGGTATCGAATTGTCGTGTGCTAGTTGAAAGGCTCGGGTCGCAGTAGTGGCTAGGCCGACTGGATCCTTATTCTGCTAGAAATGCCGTCAAGAGAATGACGTGGCTTGGGTCGCAGTAGTGGCTAGGCCGACTGGACCTTTGTTCTCCTAGAAATGCCGTCAAGAGAGTGACGTGGCTCGGGTCGCAGTAGAGGCTAGGCCAACTGGACCCATGCTCCTTCGGGAATGCCGTCAACGTACTGACGAAGCCGCGCTCCAAGGTGGGGAGGCGATGCCTGGCTATATGCCAGTAGATAGTTGAACTGTGAGTAAGTTATGCCCTTGTTTGGCAATGAATGACAATTGGAATGCATGTTGAGTGTTGTTGATGAGTCGGATTATGGGACGAAATTGTGTGGCATGGAATGGGACGTGTCATAACGATTTAGTTTTATAATCAGAACCCCCGTGATTGTTGGTTATATGAAAGTGAATGCGTTCCGGTTGTTTAAGTTCCTATTACTATCTGTGATTGAGTGATTTGAAATTGTGCTAACCTGCAGGAAGAAATTGAGGCGAGGTAAGTTCTCTGTGTGACGTGGCTAGGCCACTCTTGGGCGTATTTTCTTTCTAATAGGGGTTTAGGGGGTTGAACTTGCTGAGACATTGTCTCATCCCGGTTTGGGGATTAAAATTTCAGGTCCCTGGTGGACGGAGTGGCCAGATAGCTTTGGTTGGCCTTGAGGAGTTGCAGAGGTGAAGTCATGAGGATTGGAGAACGTGTCCGACTTGTAGGTCGTAGGACAGTTCCTTTTTAAGAGCCGGTCTTTTGTAGACTTTTGGCCGTAGACTTCTGTTTGTAATTCTGTTGGATTATGAAAGTGTTATGTTGTGATTTTGCTTCCTGCTTTTCTATCCTGTATTTCATTGTCAGGGGTTTTATAATACGTTCCGCTTGCGCAATAATAAATAAATGGGGTCGGCGATACTATCTGGGAATGTCGCATTTGCATGACCATGGTGGGATGTTGGCGCGCTCGAGGTTCGGGGCGTGACAAATCTTGCCCGCTGCACTTCCACCAGCAAGCTCGCCTCGACGCCACTGCTCACTACCACCGCAACGACCCGCGATACAGCTGCTGCTTGCCGGTTGCCGACGCCGCACCACCCTCCGCCCGGCGCCGACCAACCTGCTGCCTGAATCCCACGCCCGGCTCTGTCGGCTGTCCCGCGCCCGTGTCGACGTTGTTGCTCTCCACCATTAGGTAGTTTATTTTTCATGTTTTTATTTTATTGTCATTTATTTATTCATTTTAAATTTTGTTATTATTGTTTAAGTTAGAATTTGGTTTGTCAATGTTAATATTTGTGCATTTTGTAGGCATTATCAACTAGGATGTTGTCCGGAATTATTGTAATTATTAATTTAATCCGAGAGACATCGGATTGTTTTTAATTCTATTAATTTTTGGGTTTTTTGGTAGAATTTTAAATCATTATAATTATTAATTTGATGTAAGACTTGGATCAGATTTTTAATTATTTTGATCCATTTGTCGTGATAATTAGAGTTAGGGTAATTGTTAATTTGACTTGTGAGACAACAGGTTATTTTTTCGATTATTTCAATTGTTTATTTTGTTGATAGTTTAGATTTAATATTTAATTAATAATTACTCATCTTTTTAAAAAAGACTAAAAAAATCAAAATTCTGCATGAGCATATAGGTTTAGTAAATCAGACATGTAGGTTTAGTAAATTAGAAATTTTTTGCATTAAACTTTTAGGATTTTTTTTTTTTTCAAAAATAAGTTAGAGTTGAACATATTTAATTTTTTTTAGGGTTTTAAATAATGTTCGCACATTTTAATTACCTCATTTTAAAAAAAAAAAAAGTTTTCTAAGATAGGATAGGGTTTAAGTTAAATTAATCCCTAGAATAAATTAGAAAATTATCCATTTTTAGATAGATTAAGTAGTTTTCATAAATTCTAAACTTCAATAAAAAAAAATGCAAAAATACTAGGTGCATGTTAAGTAGTTTGCATAATAGGATCATTTAATTAGAATTTGTTCATTCGTGAAATTAGGTCATGAGGTGCAGGTTAATTAGTTTGTATAATAAGTCCATTTAATTAGAATTTGCATATTAATAAGATTAAGTCATTTAGTTAAGAAATGCATTTTCATAAAAGAATTCTAATTTTCAAGAAAACCCAAAAAAATTGTTTGTTTCATGTGATGCAATTTATTTATTGAATGTTTGAGCATCCGTGTGGTCATTTTTGCATGGTAGTAATTTAGGTTAAAATAAATCCAAGCTGCCTGTAAAAACACTTTTAAAAATTAAAAAGAAATGATACCGAAAGGGTATTAGAAAAATCTAATGTGACCAAGTCCCCGTACCCTTAATCTCTGGTTCGTAGAAGTAAAATAATCCTCTCATTATTTTACTTAGGTGTCTAGTCGACCTATCGTAAACCGATTAGTGGCGACTCCTAGTTAATAATCTTTTGCATGTTAAAGAACTTTAACCTTAAGTTGCGAATTGGTATGGGTTTGAGAGAGCCCGGGCTAAGTTTAAAGACTTAGTAATCTATTAGCCTAATTTTAGGTGGTGCATCTGAAATGTAGGTCACGCCACTGCGAAATGCCTCTCGTTAACTTTGGATAAAGAACCACAAATGCGGCTTAACTTCCTTCATGAACTCGCTGACTTTCTTCATCTTTGGCCCGGAATTCTTGAACGTCTTCTATGGATACTGATGCTGCACGCCACATCTAACCGAGGTCTACACCGAGGTCAACTATCAAAGGACAAAATTCACTAATGATGGACACTAAGTCACTTACCCTACTAATGGTGGCAGGAAACTAATTTGCATCAATGCCCAGCTCTTCCTCGTCCATGTCAACTACATTCATCTTGGACGATTACCAAAAAAAGTTCTAAACTTATTATATAGATATCGAATCAGTTCAAAACCTTTAAATTTTATCAATTGAGTCATAAATCTTTTGACGATTTGTCAATGTAGTCATTCAAGCTAATTTTAAAATGGAAATTACTAACATGAACGTCGACTATCTTACGTGATACGGTAGTAACTTGACTAAGATTGAACTTAAGTCAATCAACAGTTTGATTGGAATTGAACTGAAAATTCAATGATGGTGTTTCTGTTCACATATATTAAAGTTAGTATTAAGTACGAATTTGACACACGACAGGTTGATTTCCTAATAAATGAACTGAGGTAGTAATAGGTATGAGTAATATGAACATGTTAAAAGGTTGGGTTCGTTAGTTTTATTAATGAATATGTATCAAAAACGGTTTCTAAGGAATTATAATTTTCATTGAGAAATTTCATTTTTTCTAAGTGAAGAAAATACTCATTTGCATATATTGACACGATTATAACCATCCACTCTAGAAGTGTTACACATATTGGTGCAAAACATAAAAGCTTTCAAGCTTCAACTACAATAGATTAGTACCAAAAAAGGAACAAAACTACCTAAATTATTCTTGATTTTGAAAGGACAATACCATCCATTTCTCACTTCTACTCTCTTTTCCAAGAGGTAGCTCATAGCTGACTAGATTACACAGAGCGGAAAAAGCAATATACTTACTTTTTTCACACCATCCTATTTTTGCCAATCACATAAAACACACACAACCAAATTCACGGACGATCAATCTCCATTTCTTCGTCTCCCAAGCAAACCACAGACAACCCTTAGACAGCAAAGTTGACGACTGACCGGCAAGTCTGTCCGGGCTGCCACCCAGCGGGGATCACGTTGTCGGCAACCAAGGTCTTGCCAGAGTTGAGAGAGGTGAGCTTGATCGAGAACAGGGCGTGCAGCTGGCCTGCGCCATCCAACTTCCAAACCGCGCCCCACGACTGTTGCATCGGAAGCCAAGAGTCAGAGTCTAGAGCCTGCTACAGGTTGACAGCGCCGAGCTCGCCGTCCCTGTCGTTGTACTCAATCAGTGCAGCGAAATAGTTGGGGTTCGAGCCGGAGTTAACATGGAATGTCACTTTCACGCCGGGGAAATTGCCCTCTACTTTGCTTGGCATTGTAAATATGTGCACACAAATAGACTTTAAACAAGCAAGTTAGACTATCTGCTGATTAGTATAAGTCTGGCGAAAGCAAAGTTTCTCGTTAATTTAAAGCACTTTTCAATGCGTTTTGTCTTCCTTTTTTCCCTTTGCGCCTGTTAAAATTGGAATTCACTCAAAAGGATCCATAGAGAAAGGATCAACTGTACGGACCTTTGGTATTGAATCTGCAGAACCCCAGCGTTGCAAAGTCTATCGGCCTTGCCAGGGCTCACCATGGCTCCAACGGCCGTCCCACTCAAATCGAAGCGAGCAGATTCAGCGACACAAGGGCCACCAGGGCATTCATCAATTATAACGACCCTCACCGGCTTCCCAGAACAAGCCGCGTTTTTGGTGCATTTCACCTGAAATTAATCACCAAGAGCTCAAAAGACTGCTCTTCCTAACTACCACTTAATAATCTGTTTGAATAGGACAATATGTACCGATTTAGATAATCTGTTTAAATACGAATAATTCAGACTACTTTTACTGGGAGTCTAGAAAGGTTGCCGTAGTAGATGTTTTCATGACTTTTATTCCGTGATTATTAATTTAGGAAAAGCATATCTCGTGGACAATTTTCTCCGATGACGGTGAATTTGAAAATAATTCGAGAGACAATTTTCTAGCAAGAGAGAAACCTGGCAACAAGCTCCACATCCTTTGCCTGATTTGAAAAGAGAAGGCCCTCCTGCGGACACCATTGAAGAGAATGAAGTTTGTTCGACCCCACTCCCATACCCACATGCACCACCTATGAACAAAATATCATACAAAGCATATTATATATATGTAATATATATTGTATATGTATGTATAAATATATATATATGTATATTTGCAGATCAGGTGAAATGTGTAATTACTAGAGTAGTATTGTTTAGCGTTGTACTTGCTTCCATTTTGACCTCTAAGTCTATATATGTTTGGTAAAAAGCTAAAATCAATCACTATTAAGGGATTGAGAAGCTACTCATATGTCCGAATTGAGTTATACTCAAAAGACTTGATAACTCAGAATTACTGAAAGGCGTGTAATGAGACCAATGACACTTGCGTGAAAAGATCTTTACTCCGGCTGGATTGACCAAATAGAAATATAATGTCATTCCATTACCGTCGCTTTCAGCTCCGTCGAGACTCCCATACCACGTCGCACCTGCCGGCAACCAATCGCCATTGGACTGAACCTTCGAGATGTTAAGCGATTTGGGATTGAAGCAGTGAGACGAGGTTATGAGGAGAGAAAGGAGAAGGGCGAGAGGGAAGCAAAACAGAGGTCAAAGAAGCGCCATGGGATTGTCGAAACGCTTTAGTCAGGATGATTTCTTACTCATTTGGGAGCTTGACGAGCGGGTATTTATAGTCAAATTGAGAGCACAAAATTCCACTAAATAGGATCCTTGTCGTCACTGGAGAATTTTCGTCGATAGTTTTTGCCTTTTGGCTATTATATATTGTTTTTTTTTTTTTTTTTATGTGGTTTGCTTGTGCTATAACTTTTCTTGCAAGCTGAATAGCCGACGCAACGATCTCCCTAACTATCCCCAACGGATCGTGGGACGTTTGAATCGTTGAAGTGTGGATTCATGCAGATTCTGCGGCAAATAAAGAATTAGCAAGAGGGGTTTTGTACGCAGATTTTCATGAGGGCCAACCAAAATAGTTTGGATATCACATGTATCTGTGTCTATTCTTTGTACTTCCAAAAGTACGTCTTAGACTTCAAAAAAATAAGAGAATTTAAGTCTTTTATGCGGTCAAGCTGATATATGATATTGCTAGTATGAGTACCTAGAGGGGGGTGAATAGGTATACAACGAATTTTCTTGAAGATTGCACAATACTTTAGACAGTTAAAGAATTTGCAATAATTAAATATCAATCGAGAGACGAGTAAGGGAAAGAGAATTGAACACTCGGTTTATAGTGGTTCGGCTTGATTCAAGCCTACGTCCACTCTCTTTCGCACCGACAGCCGATTGGCTGGATTCCACTATAATCAAAGAGCTGTTACGGTGTTGATCTTCCTTGAATTCTAGGTGTAGATGATCTACCACACTCACTCAAGGTCTCACCAAGTACAAACACTCTCTCGTATACAATTTCGCTCGAACAGTCTCGACTAATAATCAAGGGTCTTGAGACTCTGGAATTTTTCTATCAATCACACACTTAAAACAACTAGAACGTCTTCCTTTTATACTCCTTCATGCCATCATAGCCGTTGGCACTTACCAAAGGAATTCCTCCAATCTACCCGTTGGACGGAATCAATCAAGAAGATCATTCGAGCTATTTAAGGAATCGATGATAGCCCATCAATCTGTTCGCCCATACAATCGGGATCTTGGTTTCCAAGAATAGAACATTCCAAGAATACTTCGTCGACCATCGGATCTTCAATCGATCTTAGATAAGAATTAAAGAATCCGAAATGATTATCCAACCAAAGAATCTTTTCCAGAGGATAGGATCGAATCTTCAACCATAGACCTCGGCTTTGGATTTCCTTCGTCACTTTGGATTGGAAAGGCTGTCGGTGAGAACAGACTTAAGTCTTGAGTCTTGAGTCTTAAGTCTTGAGTCTTGAGTCTTGAGTCTTGGGTCTTGAGTCTTGGATCTTGAGTCTCGAGAATACAAAGTCTTCAGACTTTAAACTGTCGGTCTCCGAACATCCAGACTTAGACTGATAGAAACGTTTTGTCAGCTTCAAAATATTCTGGAAAGATTTCTCCAACAATCTCCCCCTTTTTGATGGTGACAAAACTTTCTTGTAGATTTGAACAACTTTGACCTGCAAGAACATTTCTCAAGCAATATGGCTAACTCAAAAAGATTAATAAAGCAACCAGACTCTGCATCCACAGAAAATTGGTTAGACTTTCATGAGAAACACCATATAACACACTTGAATAAATGCAATCAGTCAAGCATCACAATCCCTGAGTCAATTCAGTCAAATTTACACCCAAGTTCAAGTTCTCAAGTCATACTCAAAAATAAACATAACCACTAAAAAATTTTAAAAATGTTGGTTCAAATTGGTTCTCCCCCTTTTGTCAGCATTGAAAAGGGTGAGAAAGGAGTCATGTACGCTTGGGAATGCGCACGATCTGAAAATCCCCAATGGACTGGACTACTCCTTCGAGCTTCTTCAGGTCTTCTCTCGGATGAGCTACCTCTTCTCCCTTAGCATTGGCTTGAAGTTGCGGAGCGAGGTCTTTGAATTTATCCTCGAGAGGCGAAGATGCTTGTCCAGCATTCTTCAAAGCTTGGATTTCACGAGTCCGAACATATATCGGCTACGCATTTCGAAGAATATTCATGATGCTACGAAAATCTGCAGAATCATCCGTCGTGTATTTGGCATGAGCTTTCTCGATTGAGTAAATGCAGACGATGGCGCTTCGGTATAGTCGGCAGATTTGGAATCAACGTATCACCTTCTTCGGGCATTTGAGAGACTGAACTTCTTCCGGGTCTTACGGAGATTGTCTTAGATCTTCACTGACAGCAGCATGAGGTGTAGACCTCTCTTGCTCTCCAACTCCCCCTGTCTCTAGGACATTGAGAGGGGAAAAGTGATGATCATGCTCTTTATTTCCCTTCTCTCCAGATTTGTCAGCAGACTTTTCTTTTTCTCCTTTTCCTTCTTCTTCAACTTCTTTCTTCTTCTCTCTCTGTTCTTCCTCTTCTCTGTTCTGTTCTCCTTCTTCTCTGTTCTGCTGAAGATCTGTCGGATGAGACACAGAACGTCTTGTTCTTGTCAGCGCTTGGATAGTGGGATCTTCATCATCTTCATCTTCATCCTCAAGGATGAGAGTTCTTTTCTTCTTCTTCGATGGGACACCCATGGCCTCCTTTCCTTTCCTTTTTGAAGCAGACTGGACTAGAGATTTCACTTTGAATTTCTCCATTGCCTTGGAGAGTTCTTGCAGACGCATCTTCATTAACATTTTCAACCCTACCACCATCTTATCACACAGTCGAACACAAAATGTATGTGGCAGATCAATGTTCAGATGTCTGAAGATCTTGGTCACCAGACCAGGATAAGGCAATTGTCCTTTGTCTTTTGACACTGCTCTGTACATATGGAAGAGAATAGTGTGCGGGAGAGAAAACTTCCGTCCTAAGTTGATCGCATACATCAACTTTGCTTCAGAAAGAGACACAGAAGTTTTTGATGTAGACTTCGGTCTGAGACAGTTGATCACAATCTTATGAAGCACAATGTTGATGGCATTCATCCTGGAATAGGTAATTTTCTTCTCTACGTCCCTATCTTTGACAAGATCAAGAGTAGTACGAGCAGGTGAGACTTTGATTGGAAGATAACGTCCTCGTTCAACTCCAACTATATCCACTAACATATTCACATCTACCACGTAGACTTGGTCTCGAACACTGAATGAAATTCTATTCTCATCCAAAAATATAAGATTTGAATAGAAATAAGCGGTCAGTTGAGCATACCCGTTCGTAGAGTCAGAGCAAAAAGTCTCAAGTTGAAGCAAATTCAACTTTTCTCTTAAGTTCACGTTGATGGTGTCCAGGAAGTCAAAATCGACACTTCTAGGGTTTATCACCCCTCTTTTCAACAGCCCTGAAATATGCTTTTTCCCGATCCTTGGATTTAAACAAATCCATCCGATTTCCTTTCACCTTTGCTGCCACACCCAGTCTAGGTTTAAATTCAAGGAACATTTTGTCATCATCGTTCCCATCAATCAGATTTTGTCACGGCATACGAGGATCACTCGGAATGTTCTCAAGAGCCTCCTCGCCCTTCCTTTAGGAGCAATTCCCAATTCCTCCATTTTCCATAAAAAAAAGATACTCATTCCCATAATTTTTGTCCTTAAGGAAGTCATCTATATACTTTAATGAAGAACCGGAGCTTTTCAACGCACGATAAAGCTTATAGATAAAGGAGGGTTTTGGACTCTTCCGGGTCGGCTTCCTCGATTATCTCTTCTTCCAGATATTGACTTGCACCTTGTGGGGCAGGAGACGATGAATGACGTGGAGGAGAGCGAATCGGACTTTGTCGCTGACTTGATAAGTCTTCTTCCTCAGTAAGATCGAAGTGAGTCGGTCCCTTCTCCATTCTTTGTGGTCCCCTGTTTGCGATTCTTGATGATTTCCTCGAAGACGACATCTTTCTTTGTCTATTGGAAGATTCCTTCACTTGCTTTTCCCAAGAAAAATGACCACTTTCTCGACAACGAACAAGGAGTAGAAAAACAGTATCGGGAGGAGAGTGCCTTTTAGGGTTTTGAAAATTGGGCGAAGAAAAACTGTATATATATATACCTCGGATTTGAAAAGAGAAGTTTAATCGGTACAAGGAAAGTGTACGAACACTTCTTTTCAAAATCAATAACTGCCAAAATTAATTCCTTGAAAAAGACAAGTTTTCAAATTTTCACACGAATTATATCTGAATGAAAGAACGTACCTTTTCGAGATAAAATAACAACTTACAGTCTTTAGCCAAGAATGTTGAGTCTCATGATTTAAAGTCCGAGAGTTCGAGTCTTAGAGTTGGTGAGTCTCTAGACTTTAACTTCTTCAAGCTTCAAAATATTGAGTCTTGAGCGAATAAAGTCGAATTGATTTTTCTCCAAAGGCTTTGTGAATATATCGCTAGTTGACTCTTCGAATCAACAAATTGAATCGAGATTTCTCCATTTTGAATATGATCTCTAATGAAGTGATGTCGAATCTCAATATGCTTTGCTCTTGAATGAAGAATTGGATTTTTGGTGAGATTGATCGCGCTGGTGTTGTCACATCTGATTTCTGTGCATGAGTCTTCAATGCCAAAGTCTTGTAGCTGTTGTTTTATCCATAGAATTTGCGAACAGCAGCTTCCAAGAGCTACATACTCTGCTTCTGTCGTTGAGAGAGCTACAGTGCTTTGCTTCCTTGAGAACCAAGACACTGTCCTGTTTCCAAGCAGTTGACAAGTTCCAGAAGTGCTCTTTCTATCGACTCTGCAACCGGCCAGATCTGCATCTGAGTATCCTAGAAGATTAAAGTCTCCCCTCTTTGGATACCAAAGACCGATGCTTGAAGATGAGGCAACGTATTTGATAATACGTTTCACGGCAATGAGATGTGATTCTCTAGGGTCTGATTGAAACCTAGCACAGATGCAAACACTCAACAAAATATCAGGTCTAGAAGCAGTAAGATAAAGAAGTGAACCGATCATGCTCCTGTACAGCTTTTGATCTACTTTCTTCCCTTCTTCATCCTTGTCTATCTTCTGAGAACATGACATTGGTATGTCGGTCTTTTTGCACCTTTCCAATCCAAATCTTTTGACAAGATCATTAGCATATTTTTCTTGGAAGATAAAAGTTCCTTCCTTCAATTGCTTTATTTGAAGACCGAGAAAGAATGTTAATTCTCCCATCATACTCATTTCAAATTCGTCCTGCATAGACTTAGAAAATTTCTTGCAAAGACTTTCATTAGAGGATCCAAAAATAATGTCATCAACATATATTTGAACAAGTAAGAAACTTTTGTTTTCCTTTTTGATGAACAGAGTAGTATCTACTTTACCTTTGACAAATCCGTTCGTAATAAGAACTTACTTAGTCTGTCGTACCAAGCTCGAGGTGCTTGCTTTAGACCATACAGAGCCTTTTCAGTCCAAAACTGAGTCCGGCTTCTTTGGGTCTTCAAATCCAGGCGGTTGTTCCACATAAACTTCCTCTTGGATAAATCCATTCGGGAAAGCACTTTTGACGTCCATTTGGAATAACCTGAAATTTTTGTAACAAGCAAACGCAAGTAATAGACGAATAGCTTCTAACCTTGCAAGCGGGTGCGTAAGTCTCGTCATAGTCTATTCCTTCTTCTTGCGTGTATCCCTTGGCCACGAGTCTTGCTTTATTGCGTACGACTTTTCCTTCTTCGTTCATCTTGTTTTGAACACCCATTTGGCTCCAATAACAGTTTTACCTTTCGGTTTAGATGTCAATTCCCGGACATCATTAATATTGAACTGTCGAGCTCCTCTTGCATAGCTTCGATCCAGCTTTCATCGATAAAGCTTCTTCTATGCTTTTTGGTTCAATTTCAGAAATGAGAGCAACAAAGCACTAGACTCTTCACGCCTTTTTGATCGGTGCGAATTCCTTCATTGATTTCGCCAATAATGAGATCTTTAGGATGACTGGATTTGTGTTTCCGATTCTTGGTTGATTTGCTTGGTTGATGATCTCTTTCTTTATTTGAATCTTCATGAGCTTCTTGATGTTGGACTTTCAGTCCGAGATGCTTCTTGAGTTGAAGACTTTGGAAGGTCTAGAGTGAGTTCAGACTCTTCATATTGAGTCTGGCTGTATTCATCTTGCGCTGAGTCTTGGAATTTGACATTCATTGATTCTTCCACAGACTGGCTTTTCTTGTTATAGACTCTGTAGGCTTTGCTTGATGTAGAATATCCAAGGAAGATGCCTTCATCTGATCTTTCTTCAAACTTACCAACACGATCGCTTGCATTTTTCAAAATAAAGCATTTGCAACCAAACACATGAAAGTATGAAACAATAGGTTTCTTACCTTTGAATAGTTCATAAGGGATTTTCTCAAGAATAGGTCTTAGGAAGACTCTATTGATGATATAGCATGCTGTTGAAACAGCTTCAGCCCAAAACCGTGAAGAAATTTTGCTTTCAATTAAAAGTGTTCTAGCCATTTCTTGAAGAGATCTATTCTTTCTTTCCACAACTCCATTTTGCTGAGGAGTGTATGGAGAGGAGAATACATGTTTAAAACCAGATTCATCACACAATTTTGTGAAATCTTGATTTTTAAATTCACCTCCATGATCTGTTCTTATACTTGAAATAGCACATCCTTTTTCATTTTGAACCTTTTAGCAAACTTCTCAAAGTACGAAAAGGTTTCGACTTACTTGCAAGAAAATATACCTGTGTAAAGCGAGAGTAATCGTCTACAATTACTAGACAATACTTCTTACCTCCGATGCTCGGGTTCTTGTTGGTCCGAAGAGATCCATATGAAGCAACTGCAGTTCATGATTAGTAGATACATGATTTGTTTGCTTAAATGAATTTCTTACCTGCTTTCCCGAGAATGCATGGAGTGCATGAATCAGACTTTTTGGTATGGCAATTTGGGTAGTCCTCGAACAAGCTGCTTTGATGAGATTTTGGCTAATTGCTTCATATTGACATGGCCAAGCTTTCGTGCCATATGCTTGCTTCATCTTGGATTGAAATTAGACATTGAGCTTTATTCAATTTCATGTCTAAGAGGTAGATGTTTCCATGTCTTCGACCCATGAAAGACTCAAGTAGAATCTTTACTAATTCCATAGCAAATTCCTTCTTGAAAGGAGATCTTGAAACCGGTATCACACAATTGGCTAATGCTGAGAAGGTTATAGTTGAGTCCTTCTACTAGAGAAACATTGCTTATTGTGAGATTTCCAATTTTCACAGTTCCAAACCCCACGATGCTTCCTTTACCGTTTCCTCCAAATGAAACATTTCCGCCGTTTACTTGAACAAGCTTTATGAAGCACTTTGAGTCTCCTGTCATGTGTCTTGAGCATCCGCTGTCAAGATACCATTTTATCTTTCTCTTGACGGAGACTCGCATTCAAGTGAAAGTCTCAAGCTTTCTTTGGTACCCAAATTTTCTTGGGTCCTTTGGAGTTAGTAGGATAAGCATTATTGGGCCATGCTTTCTTAACAGGTTTCCAAACCATAGGCAGTCTTTTTCAAAATGATCTAGACTGTTACACTTTGAACACCTTAGAGCATTTCGACCAACAGACTTTACGAAAACTTTCTTGAAATGATTTTTGTAATCTTCTCTTGACGGTCTTTTCTTAATTCTTTCTTTAACTTTAGGAAAATCAATCAAGGGAATTGTTTCCGCTGTCATGCCTAACCCAGATTTATTGAAATAGGGTCTTTGAACCGAAAGCACTTTTTCAAGCTTTTCGGATCCTATCGAAAACTTCTTTGAAATATTTGATAAGTCCGTTTTTAAGAAAACATTTTCTTTCAAAAGATCATCTTCTTTTTCTTTAAGAGCAGAAACATTTAGGTCTAGACTTTTAACTCTTTCTTCTAAAATGACTTCCTTTTGTTTTAGAGCTGAGTTTTCTTTTTAAGTTCGGAAATTCTTTTGAGAGAAGTCTTAAGACTGAAACACAGTTCATCAATATATTTAGAGACTTTGACAGGAATTTTAAAATCACTTACCTCGAATTTTGTCGAGTCGATCCAGAATCTGAGTCTGAGTCTGAATGTGCCATCAAACATATGATGGCATATTCATTATCACTCTCTTCACATTCGTATCACCTGTGTTTCGGCTTTGAGAGCCTTTCGAAACTTCTCAGCTTTTCCTCTTTTCTTTTCAGAAGAGGACAGGTTGGGTCGATGTGTCCCTTCTTTTTACATTCGAAGCAAACTACATCTTTGTTTGGTTCCTCATCATCAACAGACTTAGTCTCGCTGTCTCTGAAAACTTTGTTTCCTTGGGATGAACCTTCTGCCTTTTCTATTCAGTTTTCTGAATCTTCTTATCATGAGAGCGAGCTCTTCATCATCCATATCATCTTGAGAATCTGCATCATCGAATCGTCATTTGATTTTAGTGCAATAGATTTCTTACCTCTTGGATCTTCGTCTTCATTAATTCGTTCCACTTCGTAAGACTGAAGAGTTCCAATCAGCTCGTCTACAGATAATGGCATGATTCTTTGCGTCTCTCTTATTGAAGTCTTTATATGATTCCAATCCTTGGAGAGTCCACGCGAAGCTTGTTCACCTTCATGGGATCAGAAATTTTTGTCCTTGGTTCTCAAGACCATTGACAATATCTGTAAAACGACTAAACATGTCGGTTATAGATTCTCCTGGTTTCATTTTGAAGGCTTCATATTGACCAAGGAGAATGTTAATTCTGGTCTCCTTCACTCGACCGTCCCTTCATAGGTGATGTGTAATCTATCCCATACTTCTTTTGCTGTAACACAAGAAGATATTCTATTATATTCAGTTGGAGATAAAGCACAATATAAGGAGTAAATTGCTTTTGCATCGAGTGCTTGTCTCTTGTTTATCTCTTCCCGAGACATTCCGCTGGTTTCAATAGTGTCTTTCCCTCTTTCGTAGATTGATGCAGCAGCGGGAGTGATTCCTCTTTCCACAACGTCCCATTCCAGAGGATCCTTTGATCGAAGGAAAGCTTTCATCTTGTTCTTCCAGATGTTGTAATCCTTTCCATCGAAGTAGGGAGGTCTGGTATTGCTTTGCCCTTCCATCAGCCCCGGTGCTAGCATACTAGCCATGGATCTTTTACTCGAAGCAAAACACTTCAAACAAAGTGAGAACACGGGCTCGATACCAATTGATATTGCTAGTATGAGTACCTAGAGGGGGTGAATAGGTATACAACGAATTTTCTTGAAGATTGCACAATACTTTAGACAGTTAAAGAATTTGCAATAATTAAATATCAATCGAGAGGCGAGTAAGGGAAAGAGAGAATTGAACACTCGGTTTATAGTGGTTCGGCTTGATTCAAGCCTACGTCCACTCTTCTCGCACCGACAGCCGATTGGCTGGATTCCACTATAATCAAAGAGCTGTTACAGTGTTGATCTTCCTTGAATTCTAGGTGTAGATGATCTACCACACTCACTCAAGGTCTCGCCAAGTACAAACACTCTCAGTATACAATTTCGCTCGAACAGTCTCGACTAATAATCAAGGGTCTTCGGACTCTGGAATTTTTCTATCAATCACACACTTAAAACAACTAGAACGTCTTCCTTTTATACTCCTTCATGCCATCATAGCCGTTGGCACTTACCAAAGGAATTCCTCCAATCTATCCGTTGGACGGAATCAATCAAGAAGATCATCCGAGCTATTTAAGGAATCGATGATAGCCCATCAATCTGTTCGCCCATACAATCGGGATCTTGGTTTCCAAGAATAGAACATTCTAAGAATACTTCGTCGACCATCGGATCTTCAATCGATCTTAGATAAGAATTAAAGAATCCGAAATGATTATCCAACCAAAGAATCTTTTCCAGAGGATAGGATCGAATCCTCAACCATAGACCTCGGCTTTGGATTTCCTTCGTCACACGGATTGGAAAGATCGGTGAGAACGAGACTTAAGTCTTGAGTCTTGAGTCTTAAGTCTTGAGTCTTGAGTCTTGAGTCTTGGGTCTTGAGTCTTGGATCTTGAGTCTCGAGAATACAAAGTCTTCAGACTTTAAACCGTCGGTCTCCGAACATCCAGACTTAGGCGATAAACGTTTTGTCACTTCAAAATATTCTGGAAAGATTTCTCCAACAATATATTATTTGGCTGATTTAATTGATTTTTTGGGGACCATTATATTTACCAGGATTAAATATTTAGTTCCTCTCATATTAAATAAAAAATAATAATAATAATAATAATAATAATAATAATAATAATAATAATAATAATAATAATAATAATAATAATAATAATAATAATAATAATAATAATAATAATAATAATAATAATAATAATAATAATAATAATAATAATAATAATAATAATAATAATAATAATAATAATAATAATAATAATAATAAACGAAAGATAGATGAGCTAGATTTTGCTTTTAGCCTCAACATATGATTTTAAGAAAAAAAGTCAGCGTAAAGAACCTCGTCAATAAATAAGGCACTGATCGACCAATCCTTTCATTTTTTGGCTTCAAAAATGCAAGGAAACATGATGGGATCTCTCTTTTTCCTTTGGCTGGGAGAATGTTTATCAAAATATGACATGAGACACTTCTGATTTCTCAACATAATTCCATGAATATGGAAAGTATAATATGAAAATCATGAATTATTTTTTTATCATTTTCCTTGCAGATAAATTCATATATGGATATGGAAAGTAAGAAAAAAAATCATCTACCTTTATACTATTTGCATAACAACATCAACGGGACTCCCGCATTTGTATAGTTAGTTGAGGCATCGGGCGTGAGCTCTCCCAAATCTATACCTCGCATGACGTTAATATATTCAATGTTAAGTCAAATTGACGTTCATTGACACCTAAACTTTGCCTTTTTCATTTAGGGTTTAATTGCATAGAAAATTATAGATTAATTTTCAACATCTAAAAGAATCATTAAAATTGCATAGCATATAGGCATTAGGAGAATTTATATTAATAATACTAGAATTTATAGAAAGTATAAAGAAAATTATTATAAAAATTAATCGTTAAGAATTTTTTTTTTTGAAAAAAAAAAAAAGAAGAGAGCAGAATTGGGACAGGGTCGACGGGACCACTATTTCTTTTCCGACTGGGCTTGCCCCAACCCCTTTCTCTCTTTTCTTCCCTCCACGTGGGCCGGCCCATCATCCCTTTTCCCAAGCCCCGCCCGCGGCAAGACTTTCTGGATCCAGAGGTTTAACCAAGAAGAGGGTACAAGCCAGAGAAAAGAGGATCGCAAGGGAGCAGAGTCTGTGGCCTTATCCGCGGGTCGGGGTCAGGCCGGCTGGCAAGCTGGCAATGGCAGAAGCATGAGCGCTTGCGGGTTGCCCTTAAAAGAGAGGGGGCTCGCTCACTTGAAGAAAAAAATCGGCAGAGAGAAATCGTAAGAGAGAGCGACTGAGAGCGAGGAGTTCTCCGGTCGATTGGCCACGCTTGAGTCTTGTTCAATGACCCTGGCCGTTATCCTCGTCGTCCCGACCTCACTACCCCTGTACTCAAACCTCCAGTGAGTTTCGTTTTTCTTGTTCGAGCCTCCCTTTTCCCGAGGATCTCACCTCGGTAACATTGCGGAGGCGGTCGGCCATTGCTTGATTCATCTCGAGCTTGCCCTCCCGTCGCCATCTCCGAACCTGAGTAGGGACCTCCTCGTTTTAAACGCTTATCCCTGTGAACCCTTGCCGACACTTGTCCTTTTTGTTCATCCACAAGCATGCCGGGTTTGAGTGAGCTAATGGGGTTGATTTCGAGGTGCTTTTTGACGATTTCTTTCAGTCTGGCGTTGAGTTCGAGTCCCGAAAAATGGTTAATATCATTCCCCCAGTCCATGCTCCCCACAAGTTTGACAATGTGTCCAAGCCAGCCTAGGCGCTTGCGTTACCGATTCCCATTTGTTCTTGAACATGTATAGGCAGGTTTCACATGTTACAAACCTCTTGTTGTTTGTTGGTCATCATTTGCATCATCGGACCAAATCTGGACCTTCACTTTTTTTGTGTTCTCACTGTAAGAGATAAAATTTCATAATGTGGAAGCCAAGATCGATGATAGACAAACCTCTAGCGATTGTTCGTATTCACGTTCGTCTAAAATTCCTAAAAATTCAAAGAAAAATTGGGCACACGCTACTAACCTAATTCCCTCACGTACTGATGGTGTATTCCAAATGAGAGGGTTTGAATTAGACATCGTAATTGCCCATTAGAATGAACGATTATTCCTTTATACACCGTCTTCTATCAAGGCGATTACCAAATAGGCGGTTGTCACGAAAATGTACGAAATGTGGAAAAACTGTATGTCAAATAACCGCCACTTTGAAGAGAAAATGTGGGTCTAAAAATGTAAGATCACAAAAATAAATAACATTATCCCACTTGATCCCATCATTTTCATCATACGGATTATCCAACTAATTCCACGAAAATTTTATGCTTAAAGAAAAGAAACAAAACACATGGATCATGATGACATGTCCTCTAAGAGTGAGTAATATCTTCCATGTATCACAATGCATCTTATTTCTTTAATGACAACCTATATATGACAACACATCTTAATGAATAAACCTTATATTTATTCAAGAACCAAGGATAAACGTTATTCTCATAAACAACAAAATGTGTACACCAAAATTGAGAATCAACATTACAACTGAATAAGAGTTTTATACAACAAAAATCGTCCATATGACGACAAATCACATGATGGGACTTACTCCCATACTAGTCACATGATCCTTATACTTCATCAGTGACATGCTTTTAGTTAAAGGATCAGCTATCATCAATTCAGTACTAACGTGTTCTATGACCACTTTGTTCTCATTAACACGTTCCCTTATGGCTAAATACTTAATGTCGATATGCTTACTTCGACTGCCACTTTTGGCATTTTTAGCCACAAAAATTGCAGCTGAATTATCACAATATATTCTTAATGGCCTAGAAATAGAATCAACAATTCTAAGCCTAGTAATGAAACTCTTCAACCATACATCATGTGAGGTAGCCTCAAAACGAGAAACGAACAATTCAATGCTAACATGTTCTATGACCACTTTGTTCTCATTAACACGTTCCCTTATGGCTAAATACTTAATGTCGATATGCTTACTTCGACTGCCACTTTTGGCATTTTTAGCCACAAAAACCGTAGCTGAATTATCACAATATATTCTTAATGGCCTAGAAATAGAATCAACAATTCTAAGCCTAGTAATGAAACTCTTCAACCATACATCATGTGAGGTAACCTCAAAACAAGAAACGAACAATTCATTGCTAACGTGTTCTATGACCCATTTGTTCTCCTTAACACGTTCCCTTATGGCTAAATACTTAATGTCGATATGTTTACTTTGACTGCCACTTTTAACATTTTTAGCCACAAAAATCGCAGCTGAATTATCACAATATATTCTTAATGGCCTAGAAATAGAATCAACAATTATAAGTCCAATAATGAAACTCTTCAACCATACACCATGTGAGGTAGCCTAAAAATAAGAAACGAACTCACCCTACATAGTAGAAGTAGCAGTCAAAGTTTGCTTGGCACTTCTCCATGACACGGCCCCGCCAGCTAACATAAAAATGTATCAAAATGTTGATTTTCGTGAATCAACGCAGCCCGCGAAGTTCGCATCCGAATAACTAACTACTTCCAAGTTTTCAGTTCGTTTATATATAAGCATGTAGCCTTTGGTACCTTGAAGGTATCTCATCCATTTCTTTGCAGCTCTCCAGTGGTCTAAACGTGGATTACTCTAATATCTTCCCAACATTCCCATAGCAAAAGCGATGTCAGGTTGAGTGCAAACTTGAGCATACATCAAGCTTCCAACAGTAGAAGCATATGGAATGTTGTACATTTGTTCCCTTTCTAGACTGTTCTTCGAGCATTGATTCAAATTGAACTTGTCAGCCTTCACAATGGGTGTTATACTTTGTGAACAATCTTTCATCCAAAATCTCTTTAGGACTTTATTGATATAGGTTTCTTGAGATAGTTCTAAAATTCCCTGAGGTTTATCTCTATGGATCTTAATGCTAATGACATAAGATGCCTCACCCATATCCTTTATATCAAAACTCTTAGAGAGAAATTATTTCACCTCATGTAGTAACCCCTTATTATTGGTTACAAGTAAAATATCATCCACATATAGCACAAGAAAACAAATTTTGCTCCCACTGACCTTTTAGTATATACATTGATCCATGACATTCTCTATAAAATCGAAAGAAGAGATAACATCATGGAACCTTAAGTACCATTGGCGGGATACTTGGATTTCTTAATCTTGCACACCAAATGCTCACATTTACTAAAGAAGAATCCTTCAGGTTGTTTTATATAAACCTCTTCCTCTAGTTCTCAAACGTCGTTTTCACATCCATCTAATGTAATTCCATATTAAAATGAGCAATCAATGCCAAAATAATACGAAGAAAATCTTTCTTAGATACAGGAGAAAATGTCTCCGTGTAATCGATTCCTTCCATTTGAGTGAATCATTTGGTAACGAGTCTAACTTTATATCTTTCAATGTTACCCAATGAATCCTTCTTAGTTTTGAAGACCCATTTACAACCAATGTCTTTCGCACCATTAGGCAACTCAACCAAATCTCAAACTTCGTTAGATGTCATAGAACTCATCTCTTCCTTCATGACATTGTACCACAAATTGGATTTATCACTATTCATGGCTTGTGAAAACGTTTCAGGATTATTCTCAGCTCCAATATTGTAGTCAGACTCTTGTAAATACACAATATAATCACTAGGAATAGCCGATTTCCTTATTCTAGTAGATCTTCTCAATGTTGCATTAACATTCTCTTGATGAGCGTGTTGCTTAACTAGTTGTTCAACTGTTTCTGGTAATTGTTGAACAACTGGATCTACTAGATCAATATCGGCAGGTTGTGGAACTTCAAGAATTGGTTATTCAATAGCTGGTTGAATTGAATGGGCATTATGAATAACAATCAACCTTAAACTTAAGGTGGAAAGTTGAGCGTCTGTATTATTTTTCTTAGGAACAAGGTCCTTCGATTGATCGCTCTTACTAATCAAGTCATTTTCAAGAAATTTTGCATTTCTTGATTTTACAATCCTAGTGGTGTGAGATGGACAATAAAACCTATATCCCTTGGACCTTTTGGCATATCCAATGAAATATTAATTTATGGTTCTTGGGTCCAACTTTTTTTCTTGTGAATTGTAAACTCTCACTTTAGACGGGCATCTCCAAACGCATACATGTTGCAAACTCAGTTTCTAACCTTTAAATAACTCAAAATGTGTCTTTAGGACAGTCTTGGTCGGAACTCGGTTTAATATGTTCACAGTCATCTTAAGTGCTTCAGCCCACAAGAATTTAGAAAGTTTGGAGCCACTAAGCATACTCCGCACCATGTCCAATAAAGTTCAGTTTCTTCTTTCCGCTACACCATTTTAGTTTGGAGAACTAGGCTTAGTATATTGGGCAACTATCCCATGCTCTTGAAGAAATTTTGCAAATTGATAGGGTGCTTGTCCATATTCAGTGTATTTACCATAGAATTCTCCACCTCTATTTGATCTCACGATCTTAATTCGTTTACTGCATTGTTTCTCTACTTCCGCCTTAAATACCTTAAAGGCATCTAACGCTTCATACTTATTATGAAGCAAGTAGAGATACATGTAATGTGAGTAATCATCTATGAAAGAAATAAAGTATTTCTGACCACACGAGTCCATATTCAGACTACAAATATCTGTATGGATGATTTCTAATATTTTTGTACTTCTCTTGGCACTTTTCTTCGTCTTGTTGGTATGCTGTCCCTTTATACAATCCACACAAGTATCAAAATCAATAAAATCTAAAGTACTAAGCACTCCATCATTTACTAATCGCTTAATTCTTTCTATAGAGATATGTCATAATCTCCGGTGCCACAACATAGAGGAATGTTATTTCACAACACATCATTTCATACCAGCGTTATCATGAACATTCATCGCATCATAATAGGCATTGTCTTGTAAATTAATTCGAAAAAGACCATCAGACAAAGTATCACTCCCAACAATTTCAGATTTAAACGATAAACAGAAGTTTGAATATGAAAAGTTAAAAAAGTAACTCAAAGGTACAAGTCTTAAAACTGAAATTAAGTTTCTAGATAAACTAAGAACATAAAAGATCCTTTTCAAATTCAAAACAAAGCCACTATTGAAAACTAGTATACATGTCCCAATACCTTCCACATGCGAACACATCTTGTTTCCTGAGTAGATGCTTTGTTTACATCCCACTGACTTTCTGTGGTTTTGAAAACTCTGCAAGAAATTTGAAATGTGGATTGTAGATCCAGAATCAATGCACAAAGTGTTGTGACTTACATCAACCATATTAGATTCATAACAAACACAAGAGGTTGGATTACCTTTCTTCTCAAGCCAAGCCTTAAATCTGACGCAATCATTCTTTATATGCCCCTTCTTTTTATAGAAGAAACATTTGGATTCTTTCTTAATGTTAGCTTGGGGAGGTATTTTACTTTTTCCCTAATGCTTGCCATGGCCCTTATTCTTTTCTTGTATTGCCAAATGAACACTTTCTCTTAATTCCATAATCAGTCTTTCCTTCTCTTGAACACACATGGTCATAAGTTCATTAATTGACCATTTATTCTTATGTGTGTTGTAAGAGATCTTGAAAGGTGCATACTGTTGGGGGAGAATGTTCAGAATATAATACACAAGAAAGGATTCAGATATCTCAACCTCAAGATTCTTAAGCTAAGCTGCAATGTCTCTCATTTGCATGATGTGCTCACGCACACCTTTAACACTAGTAAGCTTCAACGATGAAAACTTCATAATTAGGGTCATGGCATACGCCTTCTCAGAACTCTCAAACTGCGCATCTATGGCTTCCAATAAAGCCTTAGCATTGCTACGCTGAGCAACCGAACCACGAATACTAGTAGGTATTTTAGTCATTATAAACATTGCACAAATGCGGTTGGACCACTCCCATTGGTTATAAAGGGCTATCTCAGTTGCAGTGCTTGAATCAGTAGGAGCAAGTGGTTCATCTTTCCTTATAGCATAGTTAATGTCCATCCACCCCAATTGAAGAAGAACCGACTATTTCCAAACTTTATAGTTCTCACCATTCAGTATGGGAACATCAAACTTAAATTCAGATAAATTCACAAGTTGCAAAACTGCATATTAAATAATCATACTCATGTCACAAAATTTGAGGCAAATATACATAAATCATGTTTGACCAATGTAAACATGTCACGAATATGAATCACATAACATAAAAACTACCTGTGGGCTAAAATTTTAATTTAAATAGATTCATAATTATATCATGAAGAAACTATCATATTATATACCTTTTCTTAATCCCTATGGATAAACTAAGAAAAATAATATGATATTTCATCCTAATTAATCATATTAATAAAATGAAAATTCATGTGGGATAAAATTCATCATATTAATATAATTAATTACAATCAATGTCCATTTCTAAATATGATCCGGAGGCTCTTAATATATAGTTTTAATTAATTAAAGATGTTGTGGCTACTCTCTAATTAATTAAATATATGGATCATTGGACATTTAATTTCATGCACAAAATATTCATAAAAATGCATGAAAGAACAAAATAATAAATAATGTACCAAGGGGCAGAACAATAAATAAATTGGCCAAGGTAGGATTGTAAAAACATAAAAGGAGAGGGGCAAAAGCGTAAAAATAGCGATGCGGGCATGTCAGGCGCGTGACCCGCACGCGCGCATCACTGCCGTGGGCAATTAGCACACGTGGGCCTCACGCGCCTATGGTTGGTGCGCGCGTGGATCCCACGTGCACAGTGGTTTCGTGGGCGTGGCCGCGTGTGGCACATGGATTCCACATGCCTGCAACTGCAGCGCACGTGCGAACCCACGTGCCTTCTCCCTCGCACAAAGAAGCCTTCTCTTCATGTTTTTGGCCATTCCGCCGCGATTTCGCAGGTCGTTTCTTCTCCGACAGCCCATCTAAGATTGAAATAAATGATGGGCTTTGGAGACCATGCCAGCATGACCACATGGTTCAAGTTTCGGCGAAAATGACGAAGAAAATGGCCTCAAATCAAACAAAAATTTCCCAAAACACAAATCCTTGACCACCGCAACTTCCGCCGCCCGATTAGCCTCCGGCGAACACTGATTTACCATAATAACTCATGGCTAATGCTGCTTATGGCGGTGCAACCATACGGGTCCGAAGTCGAGGGGTGGGTCGCTAGAATTTGCCTAGAATCGGCAAGTATCTCTCTTGGCCTCATAAATCCGAACATTGTTCAGCTCTAAAATACCGAAAAAATACACCAAAAATTCGACAAAAATGAGGCAGAGGCACTAAAAACACACTCTGATACCAAATGTAAGAGATTAAAATTCATAATGCAAAAGCCAAGATCGATTATAGACAAACCTCTAGCCATTGTTTGTATTCACATTCGTCTGAAATTCCTAAAAATTCAAAAAAAAATTGGGCACATGCTACTAACCCAATTCCCTCACATACTGATAGTATATTCCAAATGAGAGGGTTTGAATTAGACCTTATAATTGCCCGTTAGGATGAATGATCGTTCCTTTATCAAGGCGGTTACCAAATGGGCGGTTGCCACGAAAAGGTACGAAATGTGGAAAAACTGCATGTCGAATAACCGCCACTTTAAAGAGAAAATGTGGGTTTGAAAATGTGGGATCACAAAAATAAATAATACCCACTGCATGTTTTGCAAATTTTCCAACGTGTCTTGGTGGTCCTCGTCGACGAGGAAGCGTTGGGAGTCTAAGATATTCTGTTGGTTTGTCTCTCCGGTCCGTACGCTCTATATATTCGCTGTGTTGTGGTCATAAGTGTGAGGTGTTGGCTGCCAACGGTGGTTGAGATGATCGGTTTGCACTCGTTCAGAAATATGTGATCTGCAATGAGTTTTCCTTGAGAGTTGCTGTGTTGTATTCATTTCCTGTTGGCCTTCTGGATATTGTGGCTATAATTACCGAATGGCTTCGGATGGTCGGCGATGGTGTCGCGAGGTGATCGCGATGGTGGTGGCTAGCGATGACGTGGGGTCGTCGTTTTTTGTTGATGGTGGCTCTGCGATGGGTTGGTTGAATGTGTCTGGACAATCCTCGAAGGCGGCGAGAGAGAATGCAATAAGAAGATGGGCTTAATAATTAATGAGAGTGGGTTTGAGTGTTGAAGTTGAGCTAGGTTTGATTTGTTTTTGGTATTTCCGAGTTGGGCCAGGAATATTTTTGAAAGAAAGGACGTTTTAGTATGGGCTAGAGAGTTTGAGAGGGCTTGATGCAGGAGGCCCTAATTGAGTCCTTGGGGCCAGCTTCGTCCGAGTCCCTTATTCCGGAATTAAAACATTTTTTTAAAATATTTTTTAAAAATTAAAAATTCGAAAATAATTAAAAAATTTAAAAAAAAAATACTTGGAAATAGGTCTTCATTAAATTTTTAAGTTTTAGCATTAGATGTGGCCTGGTTTCGCTTGATTAGTATAAATATAGCTTAGTTTTAGTGGAGTATCCTTTTGAAAGAAATCAAATATGACTTGGTTTTATCTCATGGGAATCATGTCTTGAGGCTCATAACATGGCCATGTATATTTTTGCCCAACTTATATCGGGTTTTCTTTCTGCGTTTACTTTAAAGTCACTTCGATACTTTGGTGTTTGCTTACCACATTGTTGTTCAATAAATTGGTTGTTTATCACTTTCTTTAAATAGGTTAGGATTAGTTTAGGCTTAGATGAAAACGAACCCTACCAAAACATTTGCATGATAATTTAGTAACTTTGATGCCTTTAGGACTATAATGGGCAATCAAGATCTTGTGACCACTTAAGTAATAACCTTTCAAGTTAAAGATATCGAAAGAGCACTATTAGAAATTAGTGTAATGTAGTTCTTGACTTTAGAATCTCCGGTTGCGTAAAAATTGTGATGACACTCCCGCTCTCAATTGGTTTTAGGTCACCTACTAGGCTAGTGGTGACTCTTAGAAATATTTAAATTGTTAAGAACTTCAAAAATGAAATCCAACGTCACGCAAGGTATGGATTTGAAAGAATCTGTATCTAATCAAAGGTCATTAGACAATACCTTTAAAACCAATATATTTATTTTCCCTTTATGGACGGAAAAGGCAAGTCACAACAATGCTATAAGGACTTTTTTTTTAATGAGTGCTACTAGCCAATTGAGGTCAATTAGAGACCAAGCCAGGTATAAAAGTATACCTCACTTCCTACACAATCAAATACTTTTAGGCATGAGACTTAATTACACTAATTAATTAACTAATGTCTTTTTGATACCTAAACTCGTTCATAAGCAGTCTAGATTGATTTTAAACCTATCCATTGACATGTAAGTTGATTATACGAGTACGCAATCATTAAAATAACAATCAATAGCTAAAATAAATTTTTAAAAAAAATTGTAAGATAAAGCAAGAATCTACAAGAAAAATGTCAATCTAAACTAGGCTAAAGGGAAATGATAATCAACATATCAAAAGTGTGCACTCATATCATAATTCAAATAAAAATGCGTAAATAGTGACCTAGCATTTGTATGGAAGAATAGTGAAACCCTATTCTATAAGCTTGTTTAATTTTGAGCACAATTTTTTTTATCAAGAATTTTAACATTTTTAAAGAGAAAACTACTCAAAACTAATTTTTAAGCTTTTTCCTAATTTTAAGCAAAAATATTTTCGGAATTATTTAAAGTTTTTATTTAAAATATTATTATAATATTCTGGAAATATGGACTTGGTGGGCTGACATGGAAATCTTGGGCATGAATGGGCTTGTGGGCTTGAGTCACTACTTGGGCCATTATATTAGGCTCCATCTTTTAATAAGGCCAACCCACTAAAGAACAAATTTCGCCCAAGCGATAAAATAAGCTCAAATTCCTTAGGACCGAATCAAGCCCGAAATCATTAAAGCCTAAGTCAAACTTGTGTTAGTGTTATGGCTGCACTAAGCCCTTTTCTATATCCTCCCGCCTACTGCAGATGAAGGAAGACCTTGAAGCTAGTTCCAGAACACTTCAAGGCTTACAATGAGCAAAACATTCGACTTTCGAATGGAGAACACCCAAAACCATGGATGTATGTTGGTCCACAACTGCCGGGCCATCATGGACCACCGTATCGATTCACCACACATTCTGGCCATAAACTCCATCCATTAAATCTATAGCAAGCATAACAAGAGCAATACCAAAATCAACATTGTGTGTGCGCTGGCTGACTTGGGCATTTTATCGAACACGTAATGAGCTTTTGCATGAGTGTTGGCATATTGAAAACAGCCCAAAAATCAGCATCCAGATTAAAACAACGTGCAAACGTTAAAACGTTAGTCTAACACCAGGTTTGCTCTTATTCTTGTTCATACCAGAGCTGGGTCTCGAAACACTCTTCTCAAATTGCTACCAAATCGACAGGAAAACAAACTTATATCGCGACTTTCAAAAGCATTTTGTCAAGCAGGTTGTGGTACTGCCAATTCTGAACTCAATTAGGGAATAGGAAATTTTTCCGTCCAAAATCAGCACCTGAACAACACCACCTTTACAAAATCATCCAGGAAAGGCTTTGATTCTTAGCTATTCACACACAAGTAGTGCTGGCACAAGTTATCATTAACTTTCACTCGAAGCGGAGCAAAACCGAGGAAGAAATATTACCGCGTCCGCAAAGCGAATCTAAGCCGTGAATACTGGTTGAATTGACGAAGGAAGCTTCGCTATCCGTCCATGGTTAAAATCTACATCGATGGAAGCACAGTAATAGCTCTACAGCTTTTGACCTCCATGCACCAGCAATGAAGATTAGCGCCTGCAACGGAACCTCAAATAGGAGCCGCGTCGCTGCGTCCTCCTTTCCCTTTTATGCATCCTCTTCAACAAAGATCCAAACTCACTCTCAGAAAATCGTTCACCCTGTTCGTCTGAACCTCCTTATCAGAGGGGAAAACCTTTGCATTTACCCCTCAGTATAGCTCCACAACCGCCGATTTCTCTCTTTTTTTCCCTATGACGTCTCTCTTGTATGGGTGTCTGGTTGCTAAGGAAAAGGAAAAATTCTCTCTCTCTCTCTCTCTCTCTCTCTCTCTCTCTCTCTCATTATTATAATTTTCAAAAATAATAATTAATAATATTTTTAATAAAATCTAATAAGTATTAATTCAAATGCTCATAATGCCTATATGCTATGTAATTTAATGGAACTTATTTTTATTTTGGGGCCAAAGTTTAACCTCTAATTTTCTATGCAATTTATCATCAAATGGACATTCAAACTTGAGTTATCACGAATGCTTGTATTGAAGTTGCTTGTACTTGTACAACCTGTCAATGATTTAATCAAATTACCAATCAAAGTTAGCTTCAGTCGTAATGTACTTAACGGAAGAAAAAGCCACAATAACAACTGGATGTTTTGAGATGAGTAATACAAAGCCAAATCATGAATTAGGGAGATCGAAAAAACCTCGGTAGCATAAGTCGTCTTCTGAGGTCAAATGTGGAAATATCTAATCTCAACATATTTCATGAAGCAATGGATCTAAAGTGCTTTATACTATGTTATTGTGTCTTGACGGGTTTATCTGTCTTGGGATGTTGGACCTCACCTGACTGAACCAGCACCTGCCAAAAAGAAGAAGGTTAAGAGATGAGAGCCCAAACGTAGGATAAATTAGTTTTCCACTTGTTGGCAAATATAGAAAGTTATTTCTTTAGCAAAACAAAAAAATTATAGAAAGTCATTTTCATCAGTTAACAATAAAAAGGGGTGTATCCAATCAAATATAGTGGAAAATAACATCACCTCAACTTCTTTTAATAAGATAATGAATTTCGAAAGAAAATAATAAAACTACATGAAATATAAAAAACAAATAATTCAAATTTAACAAAAAAAAAAAAACAATTTTTTGATATCTTTCAATAGCATTTAAATTAAAAAAAAAAATGATCAAAACACAATAAAAGTTGATCTTTATGAAATAAGATGAATAATTATAGTACTTTTTATTTAATTTTACTGTTTCTTAAGTCTAAGTGAATTTCTTTACCCGTTGCAGTCTATTCACTTAATTAAATAAAATATACTCTCAAAAAAACAACCTTTTGACTGTACGGGAAAATGAAGGTAGCGCTAGTAGCTCTTATGCCACGAAAACAAGCAGAAAGTATGTTCACATTTCTTACTCTATTTGACAGAGGTTATATTTGTCTTCATGCTTTTGAAGAAATCACGCTTAGATTGAGAAATGAGTTAGTTTGAGGAAATTAGTCCAATCCAGAAATTTAAACTATAGGATAGGAAAAATACACACACATACGTAAATGCATAAATTGCAACGGAGTGAGAAATTGTCTATTGGTATTGGTCATGTTTTCTTCTAACCCGGTTGTGGCAAACATCATCCATCCACTCTTTGATTGGTAGGTTATAATCATAGAGATTTCACCAAAATTTAGATTTAGTGAATTTTGCATAAGAGTGATGTCCACAACTCATAATTAGATTTGTCAAACTGGTGGGTTGGGTCGGGTTTGAGTTGGGTTATAAATGGTCCGACTCAAATCAACTTATTTAATCCATTTATGACCCATTTATCGTAGTGCCAAATTTTTAACTCATACCCAACCCATACCCTACCTATTTGACTAAATCTAAGAAATTTTATTTTTATGATATTTTTTAAAAAAAATGGTATTGCTAATATACAATTTTAATGGAAATTTTTATAATTTTTTAAAATTTTATTTTTAAAAATCGAATTTTTAATTATTTTTATTTTTAAACTTTTTATTTTTAAAATATTTTTTTTTTTTTCTTCTTCTTCTTTTTTTCTCTTTTTTTCTTCTTCTTTGGTTGACTGCTGGCCACATCAACGGCCAATGACCGACCATAGGCGAGCCTCGAGCTTGCTGGGCTCACTCGATGCCGGTGAGCTCAAGGCTCACTAGATCGATAAGGCTTGAGCTCTCCAATGCCATTGAGCTCAAGTCTCGCTAGATTGGCAAGGCTTGAGTCTTGTCACACGTTGGTGAGGCATCTATCTTGCTAGATCGACGAGACTCGAGCCTTGCCTAGCCGGTTGTCAACTATTGTAGTGATGGCCACTGGCAAGAAAGGTGGAAGAAGAAAGGGAAGAAAAAAGGAAAGAAAAAATAAAAAGAAAAGAAAAGAAAAAGAAAAATAAATATAAAAATAATTATAGTTTTATTTTTATAAAAATATTTTTATAAAGTTAAAAAGGGAAGAGAGAGATTGTGAGGCTTGGGATGGAAATGAGTTCTAAGTTCAACCCATTTAAGACCCATTTATTTTAGGCTTTAAATTTTTAAACCCATTTGACTAGTCTTTTCAAAAAGTAAGTGACCATATATGACTCATTTATAATTTCAATAGGTCATATATGGGTTTAAGATCTAAGATCCATTTTGACATCCCTAGTCAAAACCCACCAAAGAGAAGACAGGTTGGAGGAAAATATAGTCCATCATGTATATCATCACATTGATTTTAGCTCCACAACAAAATGTGTAATGCTACAAATTGTTGCATGAAGGCAATTGATTGATGGACCTTTGTAAAAACTCAATGCACAAACATGTATCCACTTCTTTTGAGAATGTTGACATGTTTTTTCTTTTAGATTTCGAATATGTCTTTGACTCCATATTGTACAGGTGCGGGCTGCTAAACTGATAGACTAGTACCGTATAACCTTAAATTAGCAGCAAGATGCTAATTAAAGCCATTAGAGCTTAGTGGACCATGATCAAAATAAACAATATCGTGCTAGCGCTTGGCGAAGCTATCTTTGAAATCAATTATTGGTGAAAAATTTAAGTTTGACCAAAATGGGCCGGCGTTTTTCGTAAGCCTTCTCTAACCATACTTTTATCTATTTGGGAA
Source organism: Eucalyptus caleyi (assembly GCA_014182885.2). Taxonomy (NCBI): domain Eukaryota; kingdom Viridiplantae; phylum Streptophyta; class Magnoliopsida; order Myrtales; family Myrtaceae; genus Eucalyptus; species Eucalyptus caleyi. Next base: position 18,053,289 of record CM024470.2, read on the forward strand.
AAGTTGAAAGCATGACAAAAACAAGGGATAAATGTACTATATGTTCTAAACTTATCATGAAAGTGCAGTTGAGTACTAAAATTTTTAAAAAGTACAATCAAGTCTTAAAATTTATCAAGTTAGTAAAACCAAAATTATTGGAATTACCTCACTGCTTTTAAGGATTTCTTTATTTTGCAACAAATCATATTATGGTTCATGCAACAATCATACGCATTCTGAACTCAATGCTTCCCACCACCAGTCCATTTTGGAAATGAATTCACTAGATTAGGTAATTTCTCAAATCATGTTTAGTTTCAAGATATTATTGCCTAACTTGGATATGTTAAATCTAAGTGATTATTTGAGATTCTAGTGGAGATTCGCCGGGATCACTTGAAACTTGCTGGGCACAGTGGCAAAACTAGGTTGGTCCTGTGGTGGAGCTTGGCAAGACACCAGATTCACTGGTGTTGGGCTGGAAGGCACTACGAGAGTGGCGGTTGGACACTGGGACACTCCGGGTGTCAATCAGAGTGCCGCTGGAATCAATGAAGATAGTAGGCTGCGGTGCAGGCAACAAAGCTCACAGTAACTGCGGTGGAGGAGCTGGCAATTGCGGCGGTGCTGGGCTGGCGGCGGAAACCTGCAAGAAAAGAAACTTGTCGAGGCAGTTGGCTGAGACGCTGCAGGCAATTGCAGCACTGCTGGACCTTGCTAGGAGCGACACCGATGGTTGGAGAAAGAAGAAGAGATGGAAAATAAAAATAAAAAGAAAAGACAAATTAATAAAAAAATTCGAACAAAATATTAAAAACTTTAGAATCAGAAATCGGCAAAATTTTTTGATGCTATCCGATTCCAAGTTTAACCCAACAGGTTAATCCAGGACCGATCCTGATCCCAAATTTGGATGAGGATGGTTTGAAATAAATATTTGAAATTTCGAGCACCTATAAGGAAAATGGGGATGTCGTTTTGGAATAGATAGGGTCAAATGTAATTAAGAGAGTCAAAATTTTGGAGAAGTAAACAAAAGAGGGAAACTTCTTTGCTCCCAACGTCAGCACTTATGACTTCGCTGAGTCGACTGCCGTTATAAAAAACGTTACGAGACAAGCCTGACTTTCGTACATTATTTTTTATATTGGTCCATTTGGAAGTTGTGGAATATGGTTTTGAATCCTCTTTGCCTTTTCTTTTTGGTCGATCGTGGCATTATGGATTTGTCTTTAAAATGGTTGTCCTTTGTCATTTATTTGCTTCACCCTGTGAAATCCCTTAAGAACGAACCATTCTCCATTGAAAATTCAAATACACGGCTTAAGAATGCATTGAAGGTTATACAAAACAAAAGATACCATGCGAAGTTCCATCATCCCTTAACAAACTTATTGAAAATCGAAATACATGGCTTAAGCAACTGAAGTCTAAGCTAAAAATGCAGGAAATGTGCAAAGACCAGATTCCCAGATGACCTTCCTTAAACATTGTCCGGGCCGACCGGAACATTGATGAGTTCTTCTGGCTGTAATTGAAACATTTAATGCATTAGCAACTCAGTAAACTGTCCAACCAATACTCATAGAGCAACAAAAGAAACATTTGCCATTTCGACTAGGATTATATTGTATAATATACTGAAGTAGTGATCAACCGTAAGTATATCAATTGCAGAATCAGGAAGTCATTCAACTTATTTATCGTAATCGAAGAAATTAATGTCTTCTTACAGTTCATGGGGAAGGCCAGCAATGCCTAGATATCTCAAAAGCCATTAGCTATCGCGTAGAAACCAAATAGTTGGGGAAAAGAAACAAAGATACCAATTTTCTTATTACAGAAAAAAAGATGCACCGAGGGGACATATATCTTCTTCCTTATAAATGAAGAGCTCTTCATCAGATACTACCTAAAACATATTCTATTAACAGCTAACTCAAAATTATTTCTAAATACCTAGATGTGGGACCTTAAAATCGGTACTGCGGAGAGGTTCATACTACAGTGAGGGATGATATAGATTTTGAGGTTTAAGAATGCACATTTGAATCATGTATATTATCCATTTAACATAATGATCAATTAAATATGCATTTGCATACCACGAAGAAGCTCAACCTAGGGGAGCTTGCTATAACCTCCATGTCCATTCTTTTGACCGATGAGTCGACTCGGAAGTATGTCAAAAGAGTGACTAAAAGCAGCAAAGACAGGAAAAAGAAAAGGCTTTCAAGATTTTTTTTAAAGTACCTACCTGCTCAAGGTCTGCTGCCTCTATGTCCCTGCCTTCTGCCTAGGCAGGCTGCACTTGACCTACGGCTGATAATGAAGAAAAATTAATACTCAAGCATAAAATTAACAGTGTATATAGAGCAACAAAATAAACATTTGTCATTTCGAGAAGGACTATACAATATATATAACTGGAGTGATGATAAAACTGGTAAGCATATCAATTGCAAAATCCAAAAGTCATTCAGCTTATTTATTGTAATCGAAGAAATCAATGTCTTGTTACAGTTTATGATGAAGGCCAGCAATGCCTAGAAATCTCAAAAGCCACTAGCTATCATGAAGAGACCTAACAACGGAAACACAGGAACCATTTTTCTTGTTACAGAGAAAAGATGCACCGAATGGCTATATATCTTCATCTTTAGAAATGAAGAGCTTTTTTCAGAAATTACCTACAACATATTCTATTAAAAGCTAAATCAAAATTATTTTTAAAAACCTAGATGTAGGACCTCAAAACCATAATCGGGAAGAAGTAAATAATGTAGCTAAGGATCAGACAAATTTTAAGATTTAAAGAGAAAAGTACCCAAAAGTCAATTGCATTTGTGTCAATTCAATATAAATCTTTCAATTCTACTAATAGATTATAAACCTTTTGATGATTTACCAATATAGTTCATCCGACAAATTTTGACTTGAAATTGCTGACATTGATGCTAGCCATTTTATATGATATGGCCGACACTAATGCAAACAAATTTTAATATTTTTATGAATTTTTTTTTCTTTTTTTCCCAAAAACTCTAGGCCGGCAAGATGGCCAATAACAAGCAAGGGCGTCGCAACCCTCACTAACCATAAGTGAAGGCCTTCGAACCCTCACCAGCTACAAGTGAGGGCGTCAGGCCCTAGCCTAGATCCGTAACGCCCTTGCTAGCCATAGGTGAGGGGCTTGCGATCCTCACCTGTGGCCAACGAGGGCATTATGGCCCTTGCCTAGACCAGGTGAGGGCGTTGCAGCCCTATCTTAAATCTATGCAAGGGCTTGATGCCCTTGTGGTTGCCGAGGGCACGAAGATTCTTGCCCGTGGCCAACAAAAGGCAAAGCTGACCCATAGTTGGGAAAAGAAAATAAAAGAGAAGAAAAATGTAATAAAAAATTCAAATAAGCTAAAAAAATTAAAAAAAAAAATTGTCCAATTCAGGACCGATCATATCACACTGGATAGTTGACATCTATGCCAATGATTTTTTTTTATTTATCAAAATTGACTAGATGAACGACCTTGGAAATTTTTTAAAAAGTTTAAGACTTAATTGCACAATTAAAATGTTTATAACTGAATTGACACAAATACAACATCTTTTTTGGTACTTTTCCCATGGTTTAAATGTATTTTTAAGGTGTGATAAATGAATGATTTAAAAAATATTTTCCTAAAAATAATTGCTAAAAATCAATAAATGAAAAGTGTTTCTATCGTCCGCAAAATTATTTAGATATAAATTGTTCTCTATGATAATAATATTTTCGCTAATTGATAATTTCAAGCGTTGCATGTTACCAATTTTAGAAAAAAAAAATTTGCAAAACAAACGGATCCTGAAAGTCACTATTTATCAATTTAACATAATGATCTATTAAACATGCATTTGCATACCGCGAAGAAGCTCTGCCTAAGTTTGCGATAATCTCCATGTCTATTCTTTTGACCGATGAATCGACTGGGAAGTACGCCGAAAGAGCGAAGAAAAGCAGCAAAGACAACAGTAAAGAAGCCTTCCAGACTTTTAAAGTAACTACCTGATTAGCATGACCGGCCTCTGTTATGACGAGCTCCCCTGCTTCATTACAGTTAAGGTACACGTTAGGCGCCAGATGAGTATAAAGAATACGATTTGCCCCGTCTACGTCCAACCCCTCGAGATATTCCTCATCGCGGACACGTGTCTCAAATGCTTGGACATTTTCTTCTACCTTCCCTGCACGAAAAATGAGCCATATCTTGCAGTGGAGGTCTCCACTGAGGTCGCGCTTCATTTCATCGAGGGCGTTTGCTACCGTACACTTTCATAGATTCTCCCACTGGGATTATTCTCACCAGGTCCCCGCAGACTTTGCTAAGCCGTTTAAGACCAAGATTTAAACATTGGAAGGAGATCACAACCATGGGTCTATCTGAATTATTATGGATTATACACATAGGTGGCGAGAGCGCTGTTTCAAATCGCAAGTAAAAGATTTGTCAATAATCCTGCTCTTAGGTCCCGTCACCTGTTAAGTTTCATGACAGTGTCCACCAAACAAATATCATATATCATTTATAGTCTCCTCTCAATTGTAATTAAACGCATGAGACATATTCTAATGGTGCAACACGTTCATTAACATGAAGATAATGTAGATATAACCGTGAATTCATAGTACGGCGGCAGTAACTAGAATCTCATCTCATGCAAGTGGTGTGTAATGTCTAGTTAACACCTACTTCATGTGAAATCTGTTAGTAATTAAACTAAATTCGTGAATCTCCAACGTGCACCCATATATATATATTTAATCCCCTACATGCATCTAGAATGTCCGTGTATGTTTAGATTCATGTTTCTATGTCTAGTTCAACGTTTTGTAAATTTATGGAATGTATTATCTTGGAATGATAGATATATTTTTGAGTTATTTAAGATTACTAGTCATGTACAAAACTATATAAAGTCAAGTATGGTAATCATTTCTTTAAAGAAAAGAAAAATAAAAGAAAAAGCCTATTTGTCTCCTTCTTTTCTTAACTAGAGTCGAGTTTACTGAATTTGAGTGTTCCACCTTCAAAATTATTCTAGGAAAACCATCATGGCAGAAAGATGTCCATGAAAAACTGGTCTATAGTTAGAGCTTATTGAGTCAAGGAAATCCATAGCAAATTCTTGGAATCGGCAGACAATGTGAATTCAGTTTATTGTCAGAAAGATAGGAATTTTCTCATGTGCAATCGTTATCTTGAAATCATAATCCCTTACCGTCAAGTGCTCTTATGATTTGCGAAGACCAGGATTGAGCCCAGGATTGAGCCCAGGATCGAGCGGTCTCCAACAATGAACCCATCCCAATAGGAGTAGTAGAATAGGGAGAAGCACAAGCTGCCGAGCCGCCGGCGGAGAAGGAGTGGATTTCTTCACGCTGCTTCTGCAGTGGTTGTGGGCGTTCAGACACGGAGGATAATTTTGCAATAGGATATCAGTGATTCTAGGAGGAGAGAAGTCGAATGTTGTGATGTTGCAGGTGGGAAGCGAAATCATACCTTTTTATAGAATCACGGATGGAACAGCAAGCGAAGAAGAGTGGTGGCTGTTAAGTTGAGCAGGAGTGTCCTGAAGTCCCAAACATTCTTTTACGTGGTAGTGGGTGCTAAAGTCTGAATAACCCATGTGAGGGTCCTAAATCCCAAACGTTCTTTTCCGTGGTAGTGGATGCTAAAGTCCTACTAACCTTTTTCCATGTGATGGTCCTAAAGTCCCGAATAATGGTGGTCCTATTGTTTCGCTGCGAATTGGTCAATCGACTAAATATTTTTCATCAAAGGTAAATTTCCAGTTCTTATTAGAATAGTATTCAGTGGCAATTCGGACAGGAATCCGGAAACGGATCTGCACTAACTAAATCTACGAATTGGACGAATGCAATTACTGGAAATTGATAAATTCAAAAGAACATGGTTGCCTTCAAGATTGTCGGGGGCTTTTACAATGGTTCAACATGGCTTGTATAGATTTTTACCCAATATTACCGCTTCTAAGCAGTTAATATTCAAACTTGAAATTAAAACTGCAATGTCCTTGATTTTCGGCTCCATGATCATACTTCTGTCAGCACCTAAATTTTTATAGACCCATTTAGTTGCTCATTGTATATCAAATTAGGGATCGACCCCAAACCCTAAACAAAAATATTGGTTTACTTTGCATTTAGAATTAACATATTTTCATGTATTAGTAAAGAGGTCTACCAAACAGAAAAGAGAGCAAGAGACAAAGTTGATCCCACAATCATCATCGTCATCACATCATATTTGCACACTAATTAAGGATAAGAACACCATAAATGTCATAACTTGCGTATGGTGCTCGCTTGAGTTGCGTAACTTTTTTTCCGATTAATTGAGTGTTAACTTATGTATAGTATTCACTGGAAGGTCATAACTTTTTTCTAATTACGTTAGTGTTATAACCTTTAAAAAATGTTCACTATAAGTGCTATGTCACATCGGATTTCTGACACTTGGATGATCATTTAAAAAAAAAAAATTACACTTAAGTGATAGATTGAAAGTTATGGCACTCAAACGAATATTTTTTAAAAGTTATAACATTTATGTGGTCAAAAGTAAATTTATTGCACTCAATTGAGCTTTTTGATAAAAGTTATGATACTTGTGATATTTTTATTTTAAAATCATCTTGTAAAGGAAAGTGATTAAGATAACAATCTGGAATTGAATTAGAGAGCTAGTGAAGTCCACGATGGAGAGCACTCGTTGAACATTAAATAAAATGAAAGAAGGGTGTCAAAGCAATGGGCGTAGTTGCCAGACGTGGGGTTGAATAGGCAAAGCGAAAGGTAACCCACGTATTTGGCCAATGGTAGACATCCATATTTGCAGAAAATTGTAATTAAAAGGAGGAGGTCCGATGATTCTCTCTCTTCTTAAAGGAAACGTCCACTTTCTTCCTAAAGGAAGACTCCACTAACTATTACGTATTCAAGGTGACTCATTATTCCGAAATGCTTTCTAGTGTAACTTCAACACTAAGCATATGATGTATGTTATGTTTTCGAACAAAAAAAAAAAAAAAAGGTGACCTCAATATTGGGATCCTAGCACTAAAGTCCATGGCCGCCATGATCGTAGAGGGACAACTGTAAAGTTTATCTTCTCTGGATTCCCTCCGGAATATTCACCGCAACCAACCTTCAGCATTTTTTTGACTGGCCACATGAGGAGTACGTTTCCAGCAACTTCGGCGACGAATCCCGTTGCGGATTGGCCGTTTTTCAGGAATTTCCTTCAGGCAATCTTCCGTGAGTCCGATCCAGGTAATTCCAGCAGCCGTCCATCCCAATGTTCGCGATCAGCCTCCCAACAACAGCGCCAATATTCCTAGACAAAGCATTGTCCGCTTTGGCTTGTGTCATATCAAGCCTCAAAGTTTTTTCTTTTGGCATATAAATGGACACTATCTCAGAATGTCACTCATCACAGTAGTGCTCTTGCAATTCAGTTCGTTTTTGCCTCCTTCACGATCTTAGAAGCCTGCTTCGAGCAGCTACTTGTCTAAGTCCTTTGGCTCGAGTGACCACTACTCGAACCAAGAAACTCTAATTGTTAAACTTTACTATAATTTCGCTAATTGAGCTTAGTGTCTTGGCTAAGTGAGCCGAAGAAATCCAGTTGAGGATCGGCCCAATGGGTCGGGTCAATTTAGGTCTAAATGAGTTGACCTGGGTTGACTGGGACATTTGTCTTGATTCTTTCAAATTAGCAACATAGGTTTGGCCAACACACTTGATCCGGCCCAATTTGTTGAATTGGGCTTCAGCCCAAGCGAGCCAAACTAGGTTAGGTCAATGGGGTTGACTCAGCCTGAATCTAGCGGTCCCAATTCTTCATTATGGCTAAATTTTGCCAAGTTTCTAAGTTCTATCACAATTGACATTGAAATTAATTTGATTTAACTTAATCAGATTTGAACTGGGCCGATTTGCACTATTTGTGAAGAATCGACCGTGGCCCTAAATTTGTGCTCAAAAATTGATCGACTCATCCCAAGCCGGAATTCTTAAAATTGGCTTGAAATTTCAATGCATTACAACCTCTTGATCAAATGCAGAGAAATAAATTATTCTAAAAAAAGACTAGAAATGTGTAAATTTTGGAATTGTCCAATCAAGGGCAAAATTCTCGATTTAATAGCCTAATTACGTTTGAAATGGATAGAATTTATGATTTTTTTTATTTTGCTAATTTTTCCAAAAAAAAAAAAAGTTGACCAAGGGTTGACTTTAGGGGTTGGCCAAAAAGTCAACTAAAAGTCATACTTGGATTATTTGATCAAATGACTCATATGTTTAGACAAAATGCAATGAAATTTGAAAAATGTTGAAAAACACTAAAATGGCTCTTTTGCGCCAAGAAACAGACACTATTGTAATTGGTGACTCCTTATCTTGAGTTTTTTGCTCTTAGTGGACCCGTCGACTAATTTCAAGTGTCAACAACTATAGACACACACATTTTGACGATCCATTTGGTCATTCATTACATAGAAAAGCTAGTCGTCAACCTCGATGCCTAAACAAATATATTAATTAAGCTCCATGCATTTGTAGTTAATCAAGCCCATATAGTTTGCATATTATAGGTTTAAGTAAATAGATCTGAGCTTAATTTAGCTAGTTGGACTAAACCCGTAGAAAAAAGAAATTTGGCCAAGCCCATGAACACATTATGGTTGAAATTTACTTTGGAAAATTAAAAATGCCAAGGTGGAAAATATTAGTATCGACATGATCTTAGAGAATAATTGAGCAAATTGATATTATCACAATTCAAATCGTTAAAAGGTAAGAGGAAAGTTCCCGATGGTTGAAGTTTTGGTGTATCTCTTAAGGTTTAAAAATTAGAAAATATATTATTAAAAGAACCCTAAACTTAGCGTTATATGAGGGGCATTGACACCATTTGAGGGACGCTTAACTGAGAGGCGGCAGAGCACGACAATAAGAGAATAAGAGAATAGAGAGCTTCATAATAGAGAGTGGCGCAAAGTCAAGAAATAATACGGAGGGAGAGCCAAGTGGGTGCAAGTTTGGGGAAGACGAGAAAGGACTATGACCACCGATTGAAAAGAAAAGTTCTTCAGGAGACCAACATGGGGCTTTGAGAAAGAAAAAGGCAAAGTGAGGCAATCTTGAAGAGAAGACAACAATCAATCGTCAGAGCCACGCTGATCCGGACATCAAAGATCCAACCCACAATACACACTTGCGGTTTACCTCTCTCCGGTATCAACGAGAGTCACTTTCTAGGAGCGACACCGGCAATCCACTGCAGTTCCCTTCTGCGGACCCCACTCGGCCTCTTTGCTCGTGATTCCTACTAGACCCTGCCTGACGTCTTGGTGTGAAGACCAGCCAAGCATCGAGACCGCGAGCCATCACTCCCTCTAGCATTCCAGGCAAAGCCCAACAAAATTTTCTTTCTGTGCAGGTTTATCGACGCAGTCAATAACCACAGCAAACTCGACCGTGCGTACCATCTTGACGTGCTCTCATCACGCCTGCTCGAAGTCCCTGCTCAGGCACACCTCCGATGATCGACGTCACCACATCCCATTGCTCTACTGCCCTCTTTGCAGTTGGACACGATGCTTCCTTAGTCTCACTGCGCACCGGTCACCGCGAAAGCTCCCCACCACCAGTCCATTTTGGAAATGAATTCACTGCATTCGGTTATTTCTCGAATCACGTTTAATTTCAAGATATTATTGCCAAACTTGATATATATTAAATCTAAGTGATTATTTGAGATTCTAGTGGAGATTTGCCAGGATCACTTGAAACTTGCTGGGCACAGCGGCAAAACTAGGTTGGTTCTGCGGTGGAGCTTGCCAAGACACCAGATTCATTGGTGTTGGGCTGGAAGCCACTGCGGGAGTCGCGGTTGGACACTGGGACACTACGATTGTCAAGTTTCGTATTTCTTTTTTTAGGTGGGTTGTGTGTAAACCCGCCCGGTATCCGCAACCGAAGCCCCGACTAATTAGGACCCAGGGATTACAGCAGCGAAGGTTTCTCCCCTCCCAGCAAGGGTCTCTCTAAGTTTCGAACCCCTACCTTTGGCACGTAAAGTCCGCCCGGGGTCCAGCCTGCTACCACTCGACCAAACACTTGTTGGTATCTTCCCGTATTTCATTTCTTCGACTGATTGAGATATGTGCGAGATTGTGTGATTCATTGTGCATATAAAAAATTCATAGTCATTCAGATGAGTGTGCCTAGGAATTTACTTAGTTAAGACCGCATGATCAGCAGTTTCAATAATGATGAAAAAAGGAACCGAAAATGCATTAATAGACTTTAGATTAACTTAGTCCCCTAAATCGACATCTCACATTTTATTTGGCCTCTAACTGGACGCAAATAGGTCAGTAATGACTCCTACGAGTGAGCAGTTCCAGGTTTCGTACAGATTCTACCCAAAATCTAAAACCTATCCGTTGGAACAGGTTCCTCATTTTTTAAAACCTAAAACCTACTCTATATATCATAGAACTTGAAACCTACCCTGTTATAGGTTCTAAGGTCGGTTTTAAGGTTTGTCCAAGTTCCACCTATATTACTAATTGAACGATTGCAGTAAGTTAAAACTTTTAATGATCACCATTTACTTTTTATAATTTATTGACTGTCACGACCTTCCCGAATTTTTTTGAAGGTGAATTATTCGAAAAGGCTAATGGATTACTAAGTTCGAAGACTTGGCACGGACCCTCCCAAGTCCTACCAATCGCGACTTGATAGAAATTAACCCATTTAAACGTACAATTATATTCAATTTGGAGCTGCCACTAACCAATTAGAGTTGGTTAGAAACCCAAGTAAAGTATGGGAGAATACTTTACTTTTGTGAACCAAAGATTCAGTAGGTTCGGGGACATTGTTACGCTAGATTAGTCTAACGCCCTTTCGGTACCTTTTTATTTTAATTTTAAAAATATTTTGTAGGCAATGTTGATTAATTTAAACTTAAGCTACTAACATGAAAATGGTGGTCATGCGAGTGCACAATCAATAAAATAACATTCAATGAAAATGCTAATAAAATTGCATGCCCTAAACATGATTTCTAAATGACAAGACACCTAATTTTTCTTTTTCTTTTAAAAATGTTAATTATATGCAATCTTAATTTAACTTTAATATGCATGAATTTTACTTTAATGATATTGAAATGCGATTTATATGGAATAATTTGAACTATCATCATATGTATGCAATCTAATTTATATCTCCTAAATATGCATATGCTACGTGATATGGGATGAATGACATGGTATTTCTACATGCATGCTCTTTTATGATTTTTTTTTTTTTTTATGATGATTCATTTTTTAATGCATATATGCAACCTATGCTAAATGATGATATGAAATGAGGTTAATTATGAATTAACCTATTAACTATCCAAGGAAATGATCTTTAGTTTTTTTTTTTTTTTTAAAAATTTTTTAATGACATAATGTTTTTTATTGAAAAGAAAGTAACTTAATGGTGCAATGATCATCTTTTAGCATTTTCCTTTTATTAAAAAAAAAATTAAACTATAACTCACATGGCATGCATAACATTTTTTTGTTCCTCTTTTTGTTTTACTAAATGAAAATTGACTTAATCTAAAAATCTAGGTGTGTTGCTTTAATATGAAATGTGTATGGACCTAAGTACCTAAGTTCTAGATATGACAATATTTTATTAATAAACAAATTCTAATTAAACCTATTATGCAAATTAACTAACACGTACCTAATATTTTTTTGATTTTTTTTATTGAAATTCGAAATTAATAAAGAATAATTAAACTATTTAAAGTTAATAATATTCTAATTTATTTTAGGAATCAATTTAACTTAAACTATATCTTATCTTAAAAGCTATATAAAAAATTAAGACATGCCAACATTATTTAAAATTAACCCTAACAAAAATCACCCATCTAAAAGTATAATCTAAAAAATATAATCCTATAAATGCAATTCTAATTTACTGACCCTAAAAATATAGTCCTAATTTACTAAACCTAAATGCTCCAATACAATATTTAGATTTTTATGTGTTTTCTGATTTTTATTATTTTTTTAGTCTTTCCAAACAAGTAATTATTTTAAAAGAATGAAGATAAGAATTAAAATAACTGAAAAAAATAATCCGTTGTCTCACGGATTAAATTAACAATTATTTTAACTCTATAATAATTTAACGATTGAAATATTATAAAATTCCTAAAAATTAAAGTAATTAAAAAAAATGACCGAAGTCTTACGGGTCAAATTAATAATTACCCTAATTTGGGATAAAATACCTGCAGTTAATGCCTACGAGATTTATAAAAGAAAAGCACATCTCAATATTCTAAATTGAACTATAATAACAAAATAAATAAAGAAAAACAAACTACCTAATTTGATTTTACTTTTTCTTTTGTTTTTTTTTCTTTTCCTTTCCAGGCAAAACTTGGCAGCTGGTTCGGGGCTCCGGCAAGCGTCAGGCGCTGGCAGAGGCGGAGGCACAGGTCTCTGGGCGTCCGGCGCGGTTGGATCGGACAGGCGGAGGCGCAAGCGCGGCGGCTGTGGCAGCGTCGCGGGCGATGGAGGTTTCCTGAACAGAGGCGTCGGAGTCGGGACTTCTAGCGTTCGGTGCTGCTGGTGGGGCATAGAGACTTGGAGGTTGCCGGGTCAGGTTGCGCGGATCGGGAGCAGCAGGGCTCCGGTGTCGTCGGATCTCGGCTGAAACGAAGTTGCAGGGTCGTTGGGTCACTGCTGTTGCAGATCGAGCAGTGACCGGCGAGTGAAGGCGTCGGTGGAGCAGCAGGGCGTCAGATTGCACGGATCGGGAGCAGCAGAGCTCCGGTGTCGGGGACTCAGGGCAGCGCGGCGGTCGCTGCTGGCTTCGGGGCGGCAAGCAGCGTGGGTCGGGAGCGATTGGCGGACGGCTGGAGGAGCGGCGGTGGTTGACGGCTCAGCTGCCGGCACTGGGTGGAGGTGCGGTAGGCGCGACGGGCTCTCAGAGCCGGCCGTCACGGAGGAGGACGGAGCAGAACCGAAACCGGCAGAGGAAGCGTAGAAGCGAAGCCGGCAGTGGAAAGAAAAGGGTGAACAGTAAATGTCACATCACCTCTGCCACTCTTCTTTTGACTTTTTTCTCTCCTCTTTACCTCTCCCACAAACCGAAGCCTTTCTCTCTGTTTTCTCACTTTTTCACTTTTTTCTTCTTTTTCTTTTCTTTCAACCCTCATGAAGCCCCCCACACTTTTTGTCTTTTCTTTTCAGATTTCTATTTTTTCCTTCGATGAATGGCCAAGAGAACCCCCCTCGGTTCTGAAAACTCGCCCTCTTTTATAGAGGGAAGACTCGAAATTGTTGAAGATTTTCCCGATATTCACTCCTCTTCTCAACAAAAAATGGCTCCAAAAATCATACGGTTGTTGAGTTTTTTTTTTTTAAATTCAAAATGAGGAGATTTATTCAATAATCAAATGTTTTAAGGTTAATACATTGAAAAACCCAAAACTAGTACACTTGTAATAAATTTACCTCAAACCATTTTTTTTACCACAAAAAACCCCAAACCGGTATACCTTTGACAAATTTACCAAAAACTGGTACACTTGTGACAAATTTACCCTATGTTAGTTTTCGTTAAATTTTATTCTCAAATTATTAAGTTAAATGACACGCGGGCAAAATAGCGGTTAACCCGGTATACCAATTTAGGATTTTACGCTCGTTTGTCACATTTTACAATTTTTATGATTTTTTGTGGTATTAATCCAATTTAACATAGGGTATATTTGTCATAAATTTACCAGTTTAGGGTTTTTTGCAGTCAAATAAATTAGTTTGGGGTAAATTTGTCATAAATGTACCAGTTTAAGGTTTTTTTATAGTCAATCGGAGTAAATCTGTCACAAGTTTACTAATTTGGGGTTTTTCATGGTCAAAAAAATAGTTTTGGGTAAATTTGTCACAAGTATACCAATTTGGGGTTTTTTAGGGTATTAACCCAATGTTTTATTATTCAAAAGAATATTCAAAATTTCCCTCCAAAAACCAAATGCTCTATTTTTTAATTTCTAAAAAATTAAATTAGGTGTCAACACTGACCATAACTTTTATTTTGAAAAAAGAAAAATATGAAAATTAATATAGTATAAGTCTTAATCATAAAATAGAAATTAAAACTAGTGGTTCCACATTATAAATTCATTATCGAACGGCATAGATATCGCAGGATTGCACAAAGACATGGCTTAAGCAAAATATTAAAACTTGTTCCAGGTTTTAGGCTATAGGTTCTAGATTCCTCTAATTAATAACCTAGAACCTATCCGTCGAAATAAGTTCCTCATTTTTTTAAATCTGGAATTTACCATGTATACCTTAAAACTTACATGTTATTACCGGTCCGGTCTCAGGTTCTAGATTCTACTATAGAACCATACTTATCCCTAGTAACTCTTATAGAAAGAACATGATTTTCATAATTAATCGAGTCAACCAATTTCATGATTAGTAAAATTTGGGAGAGCCTTTGTCGAGTGCACGAGGGAGACTACGGATGTTCACTCCATAATTTATCAAACTCCCATGGAGATTTCACCTCTAGAAAATGGTGACAAGATTGAATTACATAAATTTAGTATAATGATTCATTTCCTCCTTTTCATAAATCGAGTTCGGTCTGCTTGCCACCTATAAATTTTTGTGAGTGTTATCCAAAGTTCACATTAGTTTATGGGCCTAGATAGTATTAAACCACACTCTATGTTAAGTCAACTTGTGCTAGAATAAAAATAAGAATAAATACACTGAAAGTCCTAAAACTTGTCTCAAAAGTACAATTAAATTATAAAGCTTTTAAAAAGTACAATTAAGCTCTAAAACTCATCAAATTAATCAAGTTGAATGGAGTTAATGGAAAGGCTTGAATGCATCAACTTAGCAATATTTAAGTTTTAATTGTGTATTTTAAAAATTTTAGAATTCCAATACACTTTTGTAATAAGTTTTATGATTTGATCACATTTTATAAAAAGTTTATGATTCAACTTACTTACGTGACAAGTTTTAAGAAATTTAGTCAACATTTCCCAATAAAAGGTACATTTTCATCGATCTCGGAAGTAGTATTTGGACGTCTCCTTCCACCGCTTCTTATTGGAGGCGTATAATGGATAAGCTATAGGCACGAGCATCGCATATACATAAATAAACTAAAAGTAAATATTCGTTATGTCCATGTTTTACAACTCATCAACTAGAAACTAGGTTCTTCCAATCAGAGATGCCGCAAAATATGCTCTTTCAAAATTAATGATCAAAGTGCAAACTAAAACAAAAGGGAGCAATGTTCATTCCTCCTGCACATTTTAAATCTAGCCAAAAAAGAAACGACTCAGAATGCAAAATGAGGATGACATGAGACGTTAATACTTTTGCTCTTAGCCAAAGCATTATTCAAGATTTTATTTCGAAATTTTACATACCATATACTAGTTACATAAAATATAAGGTTTTTTAACACCAGTGGATCATAACTAATATTATTTGTGCATTTGAATGTTAAACAAAGTTGATATCGTTTCCAAAAGTAAATTTTAGATAATGTCTTTTGACAATGATCTAAAACATCAACTTGTGTAATCTAAACTTTACAAACTCCGTGTACGTGATTAAAAATCCTTTGATTTTCTCCATCGCTAGGCATTTCATATATTACACAATAGGAAAATTGTCCAAAAAGTCATAAATTTGTTACAATTTGGTCAATTCAATTCTAAGCCTTTCAATGTTACCAATTGGGTCAAAAACATTTTTACTTTTTTTTTAATTGAGTCTATTTGGCCAATTTTAGCCGGAAATCGCTAACGTGGATGCCGATTGTCTTATGTGGTATGACCAACACTAATGTGAATAATTTTGATAATTTTCTTTAAAATTTTGAATTTTTTATAATTTTTCTTATTTTTTCTTTCCTTCTTTTTCTTTCTTTTTTCTTCCAAGCTCAGCAAGGGCTAGCCGACCCTCATTGGTCACTAGGCGAGGGCTTTGCGGCCCTTGCCCAGTTGCCAATCCTTGCTTGTGATCAACGAGGGTCGGCCAACATCCTTCGCCGGATTTGGTAGAAAAACAAAGAAAAAAAAGAAAAATTTCAAAAATTTCAAACTTTATAGAAAAAATTTACAACATCAGCACCAACCATTCTACGTGAGACCATTGGAGTCTGCATCATTGATTTCCGACTAAACTAAGCCAGATGGACTCAACTAGTAAAACATAACTCAATTGGCAAAACTAAAAAGTTTAGAACTGAATTGGCTAATTTTTGGACAATTTTTCCATTACACAATGCAAAGCTCCTTCTCTTACAATGGAAGCATAGTTTAAGGTCCACATACATGCAAGAAGCACTTTCAAATGGAAAATCAACTGGGCGACATATGCGTAGCTTGACCCTGACATGATCAAATTACTAGTCTACATGCCCCACATATTGACATGTGATCTAGTGTTACATAATGTAAAAATCACACTAGTCATCCGTAACTGCATCGGTGACAACAGTGAATTTGGGTGAAACCATATAGCATTGCAACCGAAAATATCAAAAGCAGCAGAAGTGTCAAAGAACATATTGCGTTGCGTCGATAGATTTATAGGGATTTGTCCGTTGCTGGTCAGCACTGTTCCGTCGTTGCATCCTCAGATTGTCAAGTTGCCCCCTCCGTTTGTCGAGTATATCCCAGTTGTCGGCCATACTTTTGTAGTACTTCAGCGACATACGGATGTTTACCAATACCGCGAGAAAGTTGTAAACGGAAGCCAGTAAAGAGAGGGCGTAAAAATTCCATTTCAGTTTACACCTGATCGTTTCCGAGGACGTCAGCACAGAAGAAAAAACAATACCTTGGAAGACGAAGTACAGATTCATGAATTCCTGAGTCCTACTGATGCGGTTCGAGATAAGCTCTTGTAGGCTCTTGATGTCCTCTGTAAGTCGGTCCATGCTCTTCTCTAAAAATTCCTGGGTCACCATTTCGGATTCTGCAGTTGCGGTCACTATTTCGGATTCTGCGGTTGCGGTCGCTATTTTGGATTCTGGGGTTGCAGTTGCTATTTCGGATTATGCGGTTGCAGTCGCCATTTCGAATTCTCTGATTGCGGTCGCCATTTCGAATTCTCTCTATTTGTGGGTGTTTGTGTAGAACTTAGGACTAATGAGCGACACAGATGAAAATAGAAAGAGCGTCTTTAGTATTGCCATCATGATGCATACCGGCACATATATAGGTTGGAAGATCCATGTGTAGGTTCCATTAAATGAGCTACTCCAGTGCTACGGGTTGAGACGTAGTCATTTTTAAGCATATAGAAATTAGGATTTCCAGGAATGTGCGCCAATTTTGTGCCAAGGAACATGTGGAGTGCGTCAGACAGCTCATTGTCCTCGCTTTTCAACTTGCTGTCACAACCCAAATAATTTGAATGATTCAAAACAAGAATTAATTGAAGAGCGTGTCAGTAAAGTAAAAGGGAAACGTTCTTCGTCCAGGATTTTATTCACAGTCAAATATTAATTCCAGGAGAAGAAACTTGTCAATTCACCTATTTTCTGACCACAAAGTTCACCCCTTTTTTTTGGTCCAGCAATTGATAAATAGGTCTTCCGCTCCAGCGGCGGAAAAAAGAAACATGATTATAGTCTTCTTATCTTTTTCATAGTTTTATATACCTTATTTCGTACATACAACATACGTGTAGAAGATGGGTTTCCTTAATATTGATTCCATAATTCCAAAGTACAAATGCCCCGTTAATTTTGTCCTGATTAATTTACAAGTGTTACATATTGCTTTTGACACATCATCAACTATGGTGGTTACAGAGTTCACACTGTCTTCCAAGAATTTGTAAGTTCGAGGCATGTCATGTAAGAATTTGTAAGAATTTGCTACCTCATGTAAAAACATGTCCTGATTAATTTGCAGCTTTGTGTATTACATACTGGTTTTGCCATATGCTTAGTTATGGTGGTAAAGAGGTCACACTATCTTCTTAAAGGGCACTAGTTTGATGCATATCGCGAACAAACCTCTAGTCATTTTGTGCCTTGTGTATTTGCTACCACATGTGAACATGTTTACTAACTTATGGCAAGCATTGCCGCTACTAGTCACTGGCTCAAACAGACTAAGGTTACATTTGGTCTTCCATACATTTTAACCGAATAGGTTAAGATCATATAGAATAAGGATATGATAAAAATTTGAAATCTCCTATGTGGTGTTTGATAATGTCTAGATATAAAAAAGATTCAGATAAATATCACCAAATGAACGTTTGAAATCCATTGAGGGTGTGCATGGAAACACTCCAAAAAAAGTGTTTCCGGCACACTTCTGCACGGAAAGTGTGTGCCGGGAACAAAAAAGGAACAGTAAACGCGTTTGGTTGCGTTTACATTCCTTTTTGTTTTTTTGTTTACGGAGCGAAATAAGAACAGAAAAAAAGAAAAAAAAAAGTTGTTTCTTTGGAAAAGAAACACTTCTTCGACGGAACAAAAGAACAAAAACGAAAGAAACAAAAGAACAAAATCGGAACAAAGCGAAGAACTCTTCGTGCGTGCTCGTCGCTCCTCTCGGGTGAAGCTTCGTTCTTCCGTTTCCGGCGTCTCTTCCATCTCTCCGGCGGCTCCCACTCAGCTGACTCTCCGGCGACTCCAGGTACGTTTCCGGTCAGCGTTGCTCCCCGTTCGGCCCTCCTCCTCCGGTCAGTGTCGCTTCCCGTTCGGCCCTCCTCCTCCGGTCAGCGTCGCTCCCCCTTCGGCGCTCCTTCTCCGGTCCGCACTGCTCCCCCTTCGGCGCGGCGAGCCGTCCCTCGAGCGAGCGTTGCTTGCCCAGATCTGCCGCGCCAAAGGGGAGCAACGCTCGCTCGAGAGCGAGCTCGAGCTGCAGCTCGATCTGCAGCTGCTCGAGCTCCCCCTTCGCTCGAGCAGCAGCTCCAGTGATGCGGCGGCGCAGCTCGGAGACGGACCGAGGCGGCGGCGCGGGATCGAGGGAGGGAAGTGGGAGCGGCGGGAGTGATGCAGCGGAAGGCGGAAACTTGGGCGCCGAAAAGCCGGCGCGGTCCGGTGTGGCAGAGGAGGAGGTGCTCGTAAGCGGCGACGGCGGTGATGCCGGCGTCGCGTTGAGGAGCGAAGAGGAATCGGAGAGTAAATTGAGGGCAAGGGGTGGGCGACAGGTGATGAGGCGATCGAGCATGGTGGCGAAGCAAGTGATCAGCATCGAATCCGCTCTTGGCTTGGGGTTCGTCTCTCGGCTACGGGTGGATACCCTCTCGGTAAGTGACGGAATTCTTCATCTTGGTTCGTGTAGCAAAACCTCGCGTGCCTCGCAGAAGATTGTCCATTGAAAAATTTAGGTGGGTTGTCTTTGAAAGGTGTGACTTTGAACGGTAACAAAGGCTTAAAAGTGTTGTCCTTATAACAACTCCCGGAGTTTACTAGTATTTGTCTTGGTTCTTGTAGTTTTCTGTTGTTGTCTGTTGTGGGAAGCAAAAGTCGAAGTTATCTCTAGAAGTGTCGACGCTTTTCGGGTAAGGTTCCGTCCGACCACCCCATCTGTCTCGATTGCGCTCGACACTTGGCCGTCCTTCTTCGTTTGGTTCTCTCGTCGTTGCTGCGTGCTGTTTCCGTTTTAGTTTGATTCCCTGGTCAATTTGGTCGCTGCGCTGCGGGCTCTTGTTGTGAACTTGATCATGCTTGCGCGCGTTGACTTCAGCGGGTCTTGAGTTGGGGTTGGAGTGTTGGAGCGGGGGCGTGGCGGTTCTGGTTCTGCATGTCATCCGATCAGTCGAACCTCTTTCGACCGTGTGGTCTAGACCGTTCTTGATCGCCTCGTGAAGTTCTTCGTTGGAATTCCTTGCTGTATTGATGGCTGAATTAGAAGTGGCGGGACCCGTTTTGCCCCTTTCTTGAACCGTCAATACTGTTCTAAGCACGACAGGAGTTGGTGTGAGTTCGTTGTGTGTATTTGTTAACTGAATCGGGAATACTTCCTTTATTCTAATCAGACTTCTTGATGAAATTGAGGACAGTTTGAGCAAGACTTATATTGCAGGGGAAGAGTTCAGCATGGCAGACAGGTTGAGCAAGACGGCTTATATTGCAGGGGAAGAGTTCAGCATGGCAGACGTAATGTTCATTCCGGTGCTAGCTCGTTTGGCACTCTTGAATTTGGAAGACGAGTATATAAACAGCAGGCTAAACATGGCCAAATACTGGAGTTTGGTTCAGCAAAGGCCTTCCTACAAAAAAGTGATAGGAAGATACTTTGGCGGCTGAGGAAGTACAGGACCCTGGCTAAAACTTGGTGCTTCATTCGGCTGAGGAACACGCTGAAGAAGTATTAACTTCTTGACGCTGTAGGAATATCTCAAAAGCGTAAAAGGAGGGTGGGGAAAGTTTTGGCTGTGAAAAGTCTTTAGGCAAAATTTACCTTTTGAATTGCTGTAAATAGGTTACGTAGTGTTTCCTCTCTTAGTGTTGAAAGAGCAGGCGGTTGAATTTTTCATGTACTGGACTGCTTTCGTTCGTATTCCCTTTAAGGTTGAAATAATTATGTAGAAAACAAGCATGTTATGAAAATAAAAAATTGTAAAGGTTCGATTATTTTGATTGCAAGCAGTGAACTTCATTGAGTTTGCAGTCTTAGAGCACAGTTCATCCGTATTCTAGATCTTTAAGATTCCTGATCTTTAGTAAAAGTTGGTGCAAGTTAGTATATCATAAGGCAGAGTAATGCTGCTGTGATTAGATGTCAAGAGTTATGAGCAAAAGAGAGTTGATTGAAGCACTCCCTTGGCAAACCGCAACGATTCCATATCTGAGTCCCGGATGAGGGACCAGGCCACACATCTTGTGAATAGCTTGGACCGACAGACAGGCAAGGATTGGAGAGACAGAGCACTTCCTCTAGCGTCTCTATAAAGTGGCTCTACTTCCTGAAAGCTTTTCAGATAGCAGTCCGCATCAGCTGCCCCGGCATAATTTTGGGAAGCAAGGTCTTCGCACATGGCCAGTGAACGACATTTCGTTGGAGGGATCTGCCATTCTTTCCCTAACCTGAACGCCTGACCCTTGTTCTGGCATTACTTTCTAGATTACAATGAATTGCACAAGTGAATAATTCCATATTGTTGCTAATTGCTGTCGCAACAGCCACATTGCGCATCTCGCGAAGCAACTCAAGGCGGCGTATGTTTCAAGAACAATTTCATGATTAAAGAAAATAATTTTTTCGAAATAATTTTCCAAGAAAATGTCTATTTTCAAGTTAGAAAATTTATTTTTTTAACTTTGAGTATACATGTATCTTTGACCATAATCATTTTTAGCCAACTAAACAAATGAAATTTCAGAAAACTAGTTGGCAGCGAATATTTTTACTTGAGTAAAAGCAAAAAGAACAATTATTCAATTGGCTGCGTTGCCTAGAAAAATAAAAAAAGGTAACTAGTTCATGTTGAGATGTATGAAATTTTCGTTTAAAGGCGCACATATGAGCATGTTGAAAAAATTTGATACAAACTTTAATTACAACATTTTCTACGAAATATGTTATATGATCATGCTAAAAATGTTTGTCTTCACTAACCATGAACAAAATAAAATTAATGAGCATTTCATAAGAATTAGAATTCAATATCAATTTTAAACTTTATTAAAAAAAAAAAAATTAAAAATAAAAAATAAAAAATAAAAAATAAAACAGAAATTTTTTTGTCATTTACCAAACGTGTTTCTGTTCTTTTTCTATTCTAGGAACAGAAATTGACTGCAGTTACCAAACATGTTTCTGTTCTTTTTTTATTCCAAGAACAGTTTTTTTTTACACTTACCAAACGCGTTCTTTTGTTCGTAAACTGTTCCCGGAATGTAAACACACTTTTTTTTTTTTTTATTTCTGTTTCAGGAACAAAAAAGAAACAGAAGTGTTTCCATGCGCACCCCGACATTCTCACTCAACTCATCTCTCTTGCTTTTTCGCTCTCATGGTCAGTGGGCAAGGAAGATGAGACGCCACAGACCATCATCATCTTCATCCTTTAGTAATGGCAGGAGGTTAACGATTCCACTGTTTCCACATCTGGTGTGCACTACTGCAATTCTCTATTTTCTCGCTCTAGTTGCTCAACGTTCCTTCTTTGCAAGTCGCCTTTTGGATTAGTACTCTGAAATCAATACTTGAGTCCACAACTGAACTCAAATCCTTTGTTTCTTCTCTGAAATTCTTCTCTGAAATAATTTTTTTTTTTTTTTGGGTAATATTCTCTGAAATAAAGTTAAAACATACCATCACCCAAAATTGAAAATCAAAGGAAAAATATAGAACTCGCGACCTGGTTGCCTCAAGAACTTGTTGACAATGCAGAACGAAGTACTAAACAGGGACGGACGTAGACCCAGAAAGTCCCGGCAAATAGAACCTAGATTACGTTAGACAACCCCGTGTCGAGGACCCATCATCAACAAATTAAATGGGTTGTAAAGACGAACCATCCCTGGTGAGCCCATCAATTTAACCCGTCACCACCATCCTTTTATTCAGATCAAAGCAAGAGCGGAGGATGATTGAAAATAACAGCAACGTTCATCGAAATTCTCGATGATAGGCGCTAAAAATCTTCACAAATAGAATGGGTTCTTCTGCGAGAAAAATTAGAAATCTGAAACTTGTTGGAGGAAGTCAACTCTTTGGATGGCTGCGCGTGACGAAGCTAGAAGCAAAAGTTTAAGACAATGGCATTCGAGGTCAAGGAGAGTGATGTTGAGCCGACAACAAGAAGAGAGATCGACTAAGAGGTGTTCATCTGTTGTTGATGAAGTCGAGTGGTAAGTAGCAAAGCGAGTCCGTTGGGTTTTTCTCCTTTTTTCTGTTTCTTTTTTCCTTAGATTTTCCATAAGGAGGGGATTTTGTGTCCCAATTATGTCTAGATACATTCAAATCTAATGTTCTCCCAAACACCGGATATTATCCTATCCAAAATTATATTTGGTCCTTTAAACGCAGCTTAAGCAGTAAGGACTTAAACAAAATCTTTCATAAGGAGCGTGAAACTCTCATGTTAACACCCAGAAAAGCATATGCACTATCACCCTTCTCTACCTTTTCTCACTTATTAAAAAGAGAGAGAGAGAGGCATCTTTGTCATTTTTATGAGAACTTGTTTTTTGGCCTGTTTAAATTTATCACGAATCCTCTATAATGTTATCTCCCCATTAACAGCATTCAGAGGCATCTTTGTCGTTTTTATGAGAACTTGTTTTTAGGCCTGTTTAAATTTATCACGAATCCTCTATAATGTTATCTCCCCCGTCAACAGCATTCATCTTACTTTTAATATATTCCATAGTAACATTTCATTGAGTTAGGTGATAGAAAAGGACAATAAGCAATGCAGACGGCGTACATGCTTCCTCCCAAGTATCTCGCATGAATGCACCGTCAAACTGGCTATGGTCTTGTCACTATTCGTCCCAACGTATGTCTCCTTGCGCTCAGAAACGAAGAGAAAAAGAAAAACCCCACGAATTAATGAATCCCACCTGTAGATTTCCATTTTCTTATTCAGAAGCAGTCAGCCGACTTGAGAAATAACAATGTCAGGAATATTTTCCACAGATTCCTATATCTCGTTCTTGGGTTTCGATTTGTCATTTTCGACCAGGAGCGCAAGAATGTTCGGCGAAGGAGCTGGCAAGGAATACTAAAATTAATTGACCAAGCTCTTCCCCAAGTGACCTGCACAACTGGCCATGTGCGCGTTATGTTCTCTAGCTAGACAACCGAAGGAGTCGGGCATTCTATTTTAGTTATTTTCACTACATTTTTTTAATCGAAATTTGCCTCTCTCTCTCTCTCTCTCTAATCAAATATAGAAGTTACTAATTAGAGTTAGGATTAATAATATAAAAATCCCAAACTGGTATATCGATAACAAATTTATCCTAAATTAAAATTTGACCATAAAAAATCCTATATATAACAAATTTACCATTTGTTAATTTTCATTAAATTTTAATATCAAATTGCTAAATTTGGCGACACATATCAATCGATGAGTATACGAGTTTGGATTTTTACCCTCAATTTGTCACAAGTGTATCGTTTATGATTTTTGCAGTATTAATCTAATTAAAAGGAAACTAATGGATGGTAAATTTATATATAAAAATGTATGGTTTTTGATAATCAAAAATTTATTTGGATTAAATTTGTCATTGTACCAGCTTAAAGTTTTTGGTGATTAACAAATTAACTTGTGGTACATTAGTTATAGTTGTATCAATTTAGGATTTTTTTTTATAACATCAACCCTTGAATTATTTACTTTTTCATATAACTAGTGGAATATTGTTTTTTTTTTTCATTTTTATTATAGGTTGAAATTTACTTTTCCTTATTGAAAAATCAACTAAGTGTGTGAACAAATTAATAGTTACTAATAAGTGGGTGCTTCCTTTTCCAATAAAAAAAAAAAAAAAAAGCTATCGAACGCAATATAATTTATTCATTCGATTTAACAATATATTGAAATTACTTTTCTAAACCAAAAATACTGCCTACCGTATATATAGAAGTTACAAATTTATCTATCCATATTCTATACGTTTAAGTCAAAAGTGAGTTTCGTCTCACTTGTATGTTGGTTATTTTTTTTGTTAATAATAACTTTGCTCCTACTCACTACAGTAAATGGCAAAGAACTAAAGTTTCTCTATCATTGAGAACTCTCTCAAACCAACTCACTACGACAAAATTGAACGTTTTTTACACTACACTAGCATCATTTCTGAAATTGGCACGATAAGATGCATTTAGCGACATTTTAAAGATTATTAGCGGCAATTTTCAATATCATCGGTGGCATTTTAATAGTGTCAATAATATACTTGTTATCCTGTGGCAATTCTCTACTTCATTGGTTTCTCCCACTTGGACGCAATTCAGTAGATTAAAGGGTTAATATTACAAAAATATATTTTTCCAAACTAATTTTTTAACTATAAAAAACCCCAAACCTGGTACATATATGATAAATTTACCCTATATTAGTTTCCATGAATTTTACTGTAAAATTGCCAAGTAGGATGATAAATGGCAAGTAACGGATATACCGGTTTAGGGTTTTACCCTCCGTTTATCACAGGTGTACCAGTTTGTGATTTTTTGAAGGATAAATTTATCACGAATATACTAGTTTGGGGCTTTTTATGAGAGAAAATTATTTAAAAATTCATAGACTTATTGCATTCTTGTCAAGTCAGTCTTAACCTTTCAATTTTGTTAATTTAATTCTAAACATTTTTACGTTTTGGCAATTGAGATAATTCGGCCAATTTTGGTCGAAAATTATTGACATAGACGTCAGCCATCTTACATGGCATAATCGGTTTTTGACATGGATAATTTTAAAAATATTTCAATATCTTTGGGATTTTATTTCTTTCTTCTTTGGGATATGTGCAACAAAAATCCTAAAACTTGTCATGAAAGTGCAATTGAATCCTAAAACTTACAAAAATGCAATCAAGTCCTAAAATTTGTCAAATTGATTCAATTGAGTCCTAAAGTTAATACCGTCAAACTTACTAACTGAAAATGTTGGCGTGGCACCGACATGGTATTTTAAATGAATTTCTATTTTCTACTTGGCTTTTTAAAATTATTTTTATTCAAAATCTTTAAAATTAGATTTAAAAACTAAAAAGGAGAAACCAAAATTTATTTGAAAAAAACTGTTAAAAAAAAATGGCACCGGTAGGCATTTCCACCGCGATCACCGGTCCCTCCGGCGATGGGTGGCAAGTGGAAGCTCCACAGGTGCCTCTTTTTTTTTTGAACAATTTTGTTTTTTAAATAAATTTTAAATTTTCTTCTATAGTTTTTAAATCTAATTTAAACAAGAATAAAAATGATGTTAAAAGCCACGTGGAAAATAAAAAATAATAATTTAAAATGCCACATCAACGTTTTCCGTTAGTAAATCTAACGGTGTTAACTTTAGGACTCAATTGAATCAATTTGGCAAGTTTTAGAAATTGATTACACTTTTTGCAAGTTTTAGAACTTAATTGCACATATCCCTTTTTCTTTTGTCTTTTGTCTTTTTACTCTTTTCCTTCTCTTTTTTTCTTTTCCTTTTCTCTTCTTTTTTTTTTCCCCTTTTCCCTCCATCGGCCACCTCTAACTTTTTTCCTTCTCTTTTTTTTTTATTTATTTTACTTTTCTCTTCTTTTCTTTTTCCCTTTTTCCCTCCATCGGCCACCGCCATGCCCTCCACCATCCACACCAGGCCTCATCAATGGCCAACAAGTTGCCACCCTCGGCCTCAGCCCGAGCCGCGACTATCAAGGTGGTTGGGACATAGAGATTGTGGTTACCATGGCCACTTGAGTTCAAGCTCTGGCTCGTCGTCATGGATGTTGGTGGTTGTCAAGATGTGGAACTTGTGGCCACCATGGCCACTTGAACTCGACCTCTAGGCTTGTGGCTATGGCCGGATCTGGAGCTCATTGCCTCGCAACCACGGCCAGTCTCACATATCTTGAGCTCGTGGCCTCGTAGCCATGGCTGTCAATGGTGGTCCTAGAGCTCTTGGTACTCTAGACCTGCAACCATGGCTAGGATCTAGAGCTCTAGATCCCGTCCACCATCGCAGCCATGGTTGTCGCTAGAGTTTTCTACAGTAATTGGAAAAATAGAAAAAACTTTGTGTTCTGTTAGTAGCACATAGATCTGAGACAAATAGTGGAGGAGGCCATGGCAATGAATGAGGACTACTTGAGATGGAACCCTCATACAAAGAAATGAGCCAAAAGGAAGCAGAACTCACTGATGGTTTGGATCCCACCGTTGAGAGGGATATGGAGGGTAAACATCGACTGATTGCCGGCTATAGACTCCTTGCCATTGTCCATCTCGATTATGGCAATGAAGCAACGAGCTCAAGATATGTGAGCTCCATATCCCAGCCATGGCCACGAGCCAAAGCTTGAGCTCAAGTGGCCATGGCAGCCACGAGCTCCAAATCCCAATCACCGCCGACAGCCATGGCTAGGCCAAGGCCAAGGCCGGCAAGGGTGGCCCTTGCCTAAGGCCAGCAACTCATTGGCCATCGATGAGGCCCAGGAGTGGCCAACAATGAGAAAAAGGGAAAAAAGAAAGAAGAAAAAGAGAAGAAAAAAAAATGGCAAAATGGAAGAAAGAAAAGAAAAAAATTAACTAAAAAATCCGAAAAATATTAAAATATGATTTACAAAATTGTCAACGCCAATTGTACCACATAAGACGATCAGTGTCCATGTTAGCAATTTCTAATCAAAATTAGCCAAATGAACTCAATTGGCAAAACGTGGAAAGACTTACATCTGAATTGAAAAGTTTTGGACTAAATTGACAAAAATGTTATAGGTTTAGGATTTTTTGGACAATTTTCCCTTTTTGGTGGTTAAAAAGTTAGTTTTGAGTAAATTTGTTACATGCCTATCAATTTGAGATTTTAGTTTAGAGTAAATTTGTCACATATATACCAATTTATGATTTTTCGTGGTATTAACCCAAGATTAAATTAAAGATTTTCTGATATTGTTGACCCAAATAACCTGTTGACAAAGCCAGTTGAACGTGAGATTCAAATGTGATGTCTGGACTTTAGATGCAGATTTATGTTCTTGTAACATAATATGTTATCAAATTTTCACTTATTTTTCCCGATTTAGAAGCATGATGTTTCTATTGGGATTATGCGTTGTGGCATATAGCGATCATCAACTAAGAAGTTATAACCTTTCAAAGAACCTTAGCTAGTCCAGGCATCCTTTTGGGTCATTTTTATATAAATTCTCAATAATAGTGGTCTCTAATGATTCTTTAAATTGCAAAGTATCCCGGGTTATAAATGATCTTGGATGGTGCTGGCCCCGTGCAAGATCTGATGCTATGGTGCCATTCAAATAGATAAATCTGGTGTGTTGTTCCCCAATGTGGCAGCTGATTTTTAGTTGATTTGGATTCCTTACTCATCTGGTTCTTACTCTACTGCTTGTTCTTGGAGGACTATTAGAGTGAAGGGCTAGTATGTTGATTGGCACAAACGTAATTGGTTTAACCCATCTATTCCCAAGCACTGTTTTATTTCATGGATGCTTGTTTTCATAAGGCTTGCCGGCTGAGATGGGATGCTAAGTTGTGTTTCTATGTTTTCAGCTAGCTGCATTTTATGTGGCCTCGTGAATGAGAAACAATCATCTAATCTTTGAATGTAGTTTTTCATCTTTATTTTGGAGGAGAGTGCTAGATCTTTTCGGTACAAATAGGATGCGCGATGTGTGGACTTTGGGTTTCATTGGATTGAAAAATGTCAAGGTGTTTTCTTTTCATGTCACGCCCCGATCCTCAGGCACGCGCACATCCCTTACCTTTGGTCGATTTTAAATTGCGATATCCTAGGACTATGTATCGCCGACCCTTTCATTTATATATGCACATGCGGAAGCAATTATAAATCCCAAGACAATAAAAAAATGGGATAGATAAGCAGGCCATATATTTTTCTTACTGAAAATTCACAACTACATCTTTTTGCCGTCCTACATGGATGGCCTCACAAAAACAACGCCGTTTAACTCATTTGGGGATTTTTTTTAAAATTTATTTGGGGATTGAAATTAGGGTTTCATCGCTCAGCCTCCGCCATTGCTCGCTCAGCCGCCATTGCTTGGTGCTGTTTGGACACCCTCGATGGCACACAAGGGAGCACCAGCCTCGATCGCTGGAGCCTAGGTATTGGAAGACGCAGGCTAGGCACTCGTTGAGGAGATTGGAGATGGAGAGGGAGAAATCAATGGCGGCACACTTGTTGGTGGCCTCCCCGAGCACCAGCTAGATCACAGCCTTCGACTTGGTTGCCGAGTGGCCGTCGTCGGGGTTGTGGTTGGGGTTGGGGTTAGAGCCGCAGCTGCCAAGTGGCCATCGTTGGGGTTGGGGTTGCGGTTGGGGTCGGGGTCGGAGCCGCGGCCGCTGAGTGGCCATCGTCGAGGTTGGGGTCAGGGTCGAAGCTGAGGCCGCCGAGTGGCCATCGTCGGGGTCAGGGTCGGGGTCGAGCCACGGCCGCCTAGTGGCCATCATCGCGGTCGGGGTCGAGGTTGGGGTCGGGGTCGGGGTCGGAGCTGTGGTCGCCAAGTGGCCATCGTCGAGGTCGGGGGCGGGGTTGGAGTCGTGGCCGCCAAGCGCAAGGGCCGTCAAGGACGGCGAACGGCGTCATTTTGGTGTTAAGGTTTTGAATTGAGGGAGACACCAAACGGTGTTATTTTGGTGTTATGATGTTGACTGTACTCTCTAGCGAGCCATATCAGCTTCAAAAATTAATAAAAAAAGTGCCACATTGGATTTCCGGCCAACTAGATTAGAGTTGGCACCAAATGGAGCATTTTTCAAACTTTTTAGCACTTAAGTGATCCGACAGAAACTTTTGGCATCAAAGTGAACACCGTACATAAATTATAGCACTGATAGTGTACTTATCCCACCTAATTGTAATGACAAGGAATTGAAGACTTGACATATGATGACATCGCATTATGACGTTGCATTGGTGATGACATGGCGATAATGTGGCAATAACGATGATATAGCAGTGTTGCAACTAATTCTATATCATATATTCATGCTATTTTTATGATTTTTCTTTACAACAAATTAGGGAAGTATATAAAATATGAGACTACCTAATTTCTATTGAGCTACATTATTCCTAGACATGCAATGCAATAATTTTTTTTTTTTTTTGGTACATTTTTAAGTAGGAAAGGTTTGCTAAATTAAAGACATAAAATATAATAAACCCATATAATCATCTATTCACCATGACTCAAAATAGGAAATCAACATAATCAAAAATCCAATCTGACGTCTCGAAACTCGAATTCTCGATTATCATGGTCCTCAATACAATAACTTTCTTAATCGGAATATGCCTAACAATCTCATCCAATCATATTAGATTTCAATAAGTTCAAACTAGTCAATTTAGATATTGAAATAAGTATCCAGATTAGGAAATTACATAGATGAGCTTCCCGTTCTCAAAACGGACCGGTGGTGGGGCGCGTTCCAACTCGGCCATGAGGGGCTTGCAGCGATAACCAGCGATGGAATCGGCGAGATTACAAAGATTGGCAGTGACCACTTCAAATGCGGATTGGAGTCCAGAGTGAGTACCCAACCCTATTTTGGAACCACCATATTTCTCCAGTCCGCTTCCAAAGTCAACCCTATTTCCATTGGAACATATTTTGCAACTACCCAATATTCTATACAGTTTTGAATTTTACATTATTACGTGAAAAAGCAACGAAATCCTCCTAATTTATATTGAAACATTAAGCACATGTAATCAATAAGTACATGAATTTTTTGACTAAACAAAACTAAGTATCCACAAGGTTAATTATCATAAACAAACATCATTAGGCAAGGAAAAAATCCTATGCGATGGATGGTAAAACCGTGAGCCAGCAAGGGAGGGAAGTAAGTGAAGAGGAGAAACGATGAAGGAGGAGCATCATGCGAGAGGAAATATGCAATTCTAAATTTAGAAATCAGTGGAAAAAAATATAGGATTTTGGTCTTTTGGGTTTACAAAACCAATTTCCACATCGGGATTGTCAAGCCGGTTCCCGAATGGATATTTACTCATAACTGGTTCCCAGACCAATTCAAACTGGTTTCGAATTTTGGGATTCGGTTCTTGGACTGATTTCAACGGAAACCGGTTCCCGGCCCTGTTTTCCAAGTGAGCCAGTCTAGTTCCCAAGTATACCCAGTCCAATTGATACCCCTACGAGCCCCATTTGGGTCCAAATGAACCCAAGTACGTGGTCTCATATCAATCCCATTAATCCATCTTAAGGGAAACGAGAAATAATCAAGTGTAGACTAAGCCTTTGGGCCCCAAGTACCAAAAGTGCTTCGCAACTAAAGACCAGAGAGGGTATTTTATATGACAATTATACCACGCGGCAGTAATACGTTATTTATGTTAAAATTACATGAGTCGGAGAATGGTGAAACGTACCACATTCATCGTCGCTTGACTTCAACAGATCAGAAATTTCGGCACAACCACAGTCCTTGTGTGTTAAACAGCTGACGGGCGTTCGAGAAAGGAACGCAAACTAGATCTGGGGTTTTTGAGTTGAGGTCTAGAACGATTCGATCGCTCGATTGGGTACCTTCAAAATTGAAGGCAAGCGAGCTTAAGTATAAAGTTTGGGTTTAACTACATTGTATCCACGCTGCAGGATAGTGAAGGGTAGAAGCATTGAAGAGCAGGAGAAGCCAGAAGGGATGCAATACATGATTAAAAAATAACAAAAAACAAAAATAAGGCAAAAGCCTCCAAATGCCTTACGTAGGCTTTGGATGAAGAACCGCAAATGCAGCATAACATCCTTCATGAACTCGCTGACTCTCTTCATCTTTGGCCTGGAATTCTTGAACGACTTCTGAGGATACTGATGATGCACTTCGCGTCTACACCGAGGTCAACTATCAAAGAACTAAATTCACTAATAATGGACACTAAGGGCATGTATGATAACCATTTCGTTCTAGACATCAATTTATAATTAGAAATTAATTTTCCTATTTTTATTCTTTAGATAAGTTTCTGAGCAGAAATATACATTTGATAACCTTATAAAATTTTTGCTCTTGAAATAGAAACTCGTTTAATAATGACATAAAATTTCTCTCCTCCCCTCCCAAGTAGTGGTGGGAGGCGTTTGACTTCTAATGGCCAACAACCGCAAAGGAGTCACCGGTGACCGGCGATTGGCAGCAGGTGGCACGTAGGCAGCAGCCAGCAACTAGCGAGCGGCTGGTGGTGAACAATCGGCAATCGGTAGTAGATGGTAGGAGTCCGAGGGCTGGCAACGAGCGTCCAACAACCAGCGGTAAGCGACGGCGGTAGGCGTCTGACATACCGTGGTCAACGGCAGGCATCTGACGTCCCACGGGTGATGGGTGGGTAGAGGGTAGTGATGAGAGTAAACAACGAGAAGAGTTTTCATTACTCACTTTTGTTCTCGAAATATACAAGGTAAATATTTTAACTTATGATTTTTAGTCCAAATCTATTTCTGAAGTAGAAAGTTGTTCCATAAATAATTAAAAAAAATTAAAATTGTGTAACCAAACGAATTTTTGTTCAAAATCTATTTCAAGGAATAGAAAAATGAGAAATAGAAAAATAAAATAGTTATCATGTGCGCCTTAAGTTACTTACCCTTTTAATGGTGGCAAGAAACCGATTTGCATCAATACCCAGCTCTTCTTTGTCCATGTCAATGACGTTCATCTGACTTGATTAACAAACAAAATTAAAAAAAGAATCTAAATCTATTACATAAATGTCACTTCAGTTCAAAATCAAAATTTTGCCATTTAAACTTTTTGACGATTTGTTAATGTAGTCTTTCAAATCAATTTTAGCCAGAAATTATTGACGTGAACATCGACCGTCCTACATAGTCCAAGAGTACCTTGATGGAGATTGAACTTAAATTTTAGTCAATATTTTGATCGGAATTGAACTGAAGATTCAATGTTGATGTTTCTTTTCACATTAATTATTGGAGCTAGTATTAAGTACAAACTTGACGCACGAGAGGTTGATTTCCTAGAAATGAATCAAAGTAGCGATAGTTGGGAGTGATAGGAATATGTCGAAAGGTCGGGTTTGTTAGTTTTATTTATGAATATGTATGGAAAATGTTTTCTAAGGAATTATAATTCTCATTCAGAAGTTTCATTTTTTCATAATGAAGAATGTACCCACTTGCATATAGATTGACACAATTTACGACCATCCACTTTAGAAGTGGTACAACATAAAAGCTTTCAAGCTTCAAATACAATCGATTAGCACAAAATTAAAGAACAAAAATACTCAAATCATTCTTAATTTAGAAAGGACAATATCCTTCATTTCTCCCTATTACTCTCTTTTCCAAGAGGTAGCTCATAGCTGACTAGATTACTTAGAGTGGAAAAAGCAAAATACTTTCTTTTTCCAACACCATCCTATATTTTATTTTTGCCAATCACATAAAACACACACAACTAAATTCACGGACGATCAATCTCCATTTCTTCGTCTCCCAAGCAAACCACAAACAACCCTCAGACAGCAAAGTTGACGACGGACCGGTACGTCTGTCCGGGCTGCCACCCAGCGGGGATCACGTTGTTGGCAACCAGGGTCTTGCCGGAGTCAAGAGAGGTGAGCTTGATCGAGAATGGGGCGCGCAGCTGGCCTGAACCATCCAACTTCCAAACCGCGCCCCATGACTGTTGCATCGGAAGCCAAGAGTCAGAGTCCAGAGCCTGCTTCAGGTTGACGGCGCCGAGCTCGCCATCCCCATCCTCGTACTCAATTAGCGCAGCGAAATAGTTGGGGTTCGAGCCGGAGTCAACGTGGAATGCCACCTTCGCGCCGGGGAAATTGCACTCTACTCTGCTTGGCATTGTAAATATGTGCACATAAATAGACTTTTAATAAGCAAGTTAGACTATTTGCTGATTAGTATAAGTCTGGTGAAAGCAAAGTTTCTCGTTAATTTGAAGCACTTTTCAATGCGTTTTATCTTCCTTTTTTCCCTCTGCGCTTCTGTTAAAATTGGAATTCACTCGAAAGGATCCATAGAGAAAGGATCAACCGTACGGACTTTTGGTATTGAATTTGCAGCACCCCAGCATTGCGAAGTTCATCAGCCTTGCCGGGGCTCGCCATGGCTCCAAAAGCCGTGCCGCTCAAATCGAAGTGAGTAGATTCAGCGACACAAGGGCCACCAGGGCATTCATCAGTTATAACGACCGTCACCGGGTTCCCGGAACAAGCTGCGTTTTCAGTGCATTTCACCTGAAATTTAATCAAAAAGAGCTCAAAAGACTGCACTTCCTAACTAACTACTAAATAATCTGTTTGAATAGGACAATATGTACCGAGTCAAATAATCTGTTTAAATACGGA
This sequence comes from Eucalyptus caleyi, assembly GCA_014182885.2. Classification (NCBI taxonomy): domain Eukaryota; kingdom Viridiplantae; phylum Streptophyta; class Magnoliopsida; order Myrtales; family Myrtaceae; genus Eucalyptus; species Eucalyptus caleyi. Next base: position 18,087,441 of record CM024470.2, read on the forward strand.
GAATTCAAACTACTTGTACTGGGATTCTAGAAAGCATGCCGCAGTGGATGTTTTCATGAATTCTATTCCACGATTGTTAATTTAGGAAAAGCATATCACGTGAACATATATTAACTTTGTCCGTGGCAAATTTTCTCCGATGACGGCGAATATAAAAATAATTCGAGAAACACTTTTCTAGCAAGAGAGAAACCTGGTAACAAGCTCCACATCCTTTGCCTGATTTGAAAAGAGAAGGCCCTCCTGCGGACACCATTGAAGAGAATGGAGCTTGGTCGACCCCATTCCCATACCACATGCACCACCTACGTACAAAATATCACACAAAGCATATTATATATTATATATTATATATTATATATTATATATTATATATTATATATGTATTTATAAATATATATGTATATTTTCAGATCCGGTGAAATGTGTAATTACTAGAGTAGTATTGTCTAGCGTTGTACTTGATTCCAGTTTGACCTTTAAGTCTATATGTGTTTGGTGCAAAGCCAAAATCAATCACGATTAGGTGACTGACCTAAGCTACTCATATGTCCGAACCGATTTATACTCGAAAGACTTGATAAGTCAAAATTACTGAAAGGCGTGCGATGAGACCAACGACGCTTGCATAAAAAGATCTTTACTCCAGGTGAATTGACCAAATAAAAATATAATGTCATTCCATTACCATCGCTTCCAGCGCCGTTGGGACTCCCGTACCACGTCGCACCTGCCGGCGACCAATCACCGTTGGACTGGACTTTCGAGATGTTAAGCGATTTGGGGTTGAAGCAGTGAGACGAGTTTATGAGGAAAGAAATGAGAAGGGCGAGAGGGAAGCAAATCGATGGAGATTGAAGAAGCGCCATGTGATTCTCGAGATACTTTGGTCAGGAGTTTGATTTTTTGCACTCAATTTGGGCGCACAACGGGCGGATATTTATAGTCAAATTGAGAGCACAAAATTCCACTAAATTGGGGTCCTTGTCGTCATTGGAGAATTTTCGGCGATAGTTTTTGCCATTATTTATTGTTATTTTATATGGTTTGCTCGCGCTATAACTTTTCTTGCAAGCTGAATAATCTGACGCAATGATCTCCGTAACCATATCGGCGACGGATCGTGGGATGTTTGAATCGTTGAAGTATGGATTCATGCAGATTTACGGCAAATAAAGAATTAGCAACGAGGGTCTGTACGCAGATTTTCATGAGGGTCAACGGAAATAGTTTGGATATCGCACGTATGCATGCGCATCTCTTCGTACTTCCAAAAGCATTGATCAATCGACATCTACGAATGTCTTCAAGCTAACTGCAATTACTTCAAATCATTCTAAAGGCGAGATCTAGCTCCTCTTTTTCTTTGAGATTAGAGAACCAGGCATGCTTCTTAGGCTGGGAGAAAGTTTATTGAAATATGGCAAGAAGCACTTCCGGCTCCATAACATAATTCCACATATATAGAAAATATAATTTGGAACATTTAATCTTAGTCTTTTTTAATTTTCATGCCAACAAAATCTTACATGACTATGGGGAGTAAGATATAAGAAAAAAATTCATCTATCTTTATACTATTTGCATAACATTATCGAAGAGATTTCTCAAGATTTGCATAGTTAATTGAGGCATTTAGGGATTTCCAGCTCAAAAACTAGAATTAATTTTTTAAAATCCCACAAAGTGTGTGTAAACTAATCTAGGGCAAGACCACTTTGCACAAGCCACATGTTCAGATTTAACTTATTCATGGGGCATACAAAGTGTTCGGTTGGCCTCTAGGTTGTTAGGCTTGTATGCTCTCTCTCTCTCTCTCTCTCTCTCTCTCTCTCTCTCTCTCTCTCTCTCTCTCTCTCTCTCTCCCTCCCTCCCTCCCTCCCTCCCTCCGTCTCTCTCTCTCTCTCTCTCTCTCTCTCTCCCCCCTCTCTCTAACCATAATTCTAGGATTACCAAACTAAAGTTGTCCAATTCTTTGACACAAGAAACTGTTACCCTTAGAATTTTCTGCTGGAAGGTCTAGGTCCACCGTCCAACTTTATCATTGAGAAGCACAGCCACAACAGCAAATCAAGAATTTACGCGTAGTTGGTCTTTTTTATGTATTCTATGTAATGTTGAGGAACCAGAAGGTTAATAATTAAGATGTAACTGTTAGAATATACAGAAAATAAAAGTATATATAGGGGGAAAAAACAATCCTATCTACAAGAATGTGGTGGTCATGAACCGACCTATGTATGTTTACGGAACTTTTCTTAATGCAATTGAAACTTGCGCACATGTGCCTCGACAAGACCATGAACGAAATTGTTTATTGTCAAAAAAATTGGAGGTGATAGGGCGGAAATCTCTCTGATTGGACATCCAATGTCCTCAAGTTTGTCTGGGCATACGAATTTTTGGGGTTCGTCCAAGCGGCTAAGTCTAAAAAGCAGTTATCCACCCGAATAAATACCATCCCATGCGATAGAGACTGCTTCGTTTATATTATTGTCCAACGTCCTCGAGCAGACGATCAAAGTTGACATTTTACCAACAATTTCTTTTGGCCAACACGTTCCTCCAATTGATTGAATAAGACAAAATAGGCACACATGTTATAGGGAAAAAAAGAGATTAGCTCTCGAATTTATTAATTGATCAAGTTATCATATAGATTCAAAGGTGAATATAAGCGTCACGGGTTAAATTTGATAATCTCCTAAGCTGAAATGTCCGGTCATGGTGTCCATAATATATGTTTTTAACAAGAATTGTGAGGTTGACATAGTATATTGCGAGAATTAACTCATTAATGTATGATTGTATCTGAAACAAATAAATAAATAATAGTAAGAAGAGAAGCAAGTTATTCCACGCCGCACATACATACTCCCACGAAATCAGGCGATCCTGTCGCGAATGACTCGATGTAGAGTCATCTAGGGTTTCTACGAGTCACCAGCATTTAAGGACTGCCTGCAGCATCCCGCAGAGACAAAAACAGGGCAAAACCCTCGTCACGAAAGCGAGACATGTTCATTGATGCAGACGTTAATGGAGGTTATGGGCCGTTGAGGATTGTCCTCGCACCGTCACTTCAGGTTTAATTTATCAATTTCCGCTCGACCTCTTTCGAAGAAAAAGAGCGACTCCCGCTACGAAATGAGTGGCGAGAATTAGGGTTCCTTCGCAGGCTGAATTTGCGGGCATCGTTTAACCCGTCGATGACAAAAGCTCAGATCCGGAGCATCTACGCTCGTTTTGTCTTAATTCGAGGTCCAAAATTTTGCCTTTTAAATCAACAAACTTGACAACAATTGGATGTAATGAGTGTAATTATTATCATTGGTCGGCGATTGAAGGGAAAAATTTCTCCAATCGAGAAGGTGCACGACAGTGGTTCGATTTTTTCCATGGATTCGATTTCACTTTCAAATCCTCATATTTCAAAAGTGATGGAAAACGTCCACGTGGGTATCGCCATCAGCCGAATATAAACAGGATTAAGACGTTGATTCTTGACAGGTTACCGGGTTGGTACCACGTGGTGGTCGCTTTCAGAGGGGAGAAAATTTATTGTTCATAAGTTTCTAATCGAAGAAATGCTGACTCCTTCCCAGTCAACATGATTTTCGCAGTGGAGAAAAAAGAATTTTAAGAGAAAATAACATTCAAGCGGGTTAAGATTAGTTTGTGAAATTGATATATTTTACGTTGAATGTAATCTACTTGTCCTCTGTACATTAGATTGGTACACCCAAGGATAAAGGTGATAACCTTTCCAATCAGCTGGGATTGAGCTGTTGAGAGTTCTTATGTTGCTTCATCGTTGGCGCCCTCCTCGTTGCCGAGTCTGAAACGTTTGGAGGTTGATGAATACTGAATAGGTTGAGCAAGGAAGGCGGTATCCAGTTGGAATTCTTCACACCAGTGCACCTGAAGCAGATTACTTGGATGCAGCTATTGTTACTGCTCTTCAAATACATGTGCAGCAACCATGTGGCAATATTTTGATTTTTTTTACTGGTCAAGAGGAAATTGAAGCAGCGGAAGAGCTTTTGAAGCATAGGTAAGGGGGTTTGGCTCCAAAATTGCCGAACTCATTATATGCCCAATATAAGCTGATTTGCCTACAGATCTTCAGGCAAAGATATTTGAACCCACGCCAAAAGGTGCTCGTAAGGTGGTCCTTACGACAAATATTGCGGAGATGTCATTAACACTTGACGGAATAAGCTATGTGATTGATCCGGGCTTTGGCAAGATGAAATCGTACAACCCAAGGATGGGAATGGAATCATAGCTAGTGACTCCAATCTCCAAAGCTTCAGCAATGCAGAGAGCTGGCCATGCCGGAAGAACTGGTCCAGGAATGTGTTTCTTGTTGTACACGTTACGCAATTATCAAATTGATCTAGAAGATAACACTGTACTAGAGGTTCAACATACCAACCATGCTAATGTTGTCTTGACACTAAAAAGCCTTGGAATTAGCGATACACTAAATTTTGATTTTATGGATCGACCACCAGCTGAATCATTACTCAAAGCTATTGTATGGATCGGCCGCCGGCTGGTCACATACCTCGATTTTTCATTTATTCTTTACTCTCGTACTTGACCATCACCATTTTCCCCCTTTTTTTGGGGCCATGTGCACTTGATCTCCACCTATTGTATGGTATCTTCCATGTAGATTTGGCGACAGGTGGGATTCGGCTTTAGTTGAGTTAAACAGTAGACTTAACACCTCGAGTTATGAATGAATTATAAGTTTTGACATTCAATTTTTAAGTGTCATAATGAAAATCGAACAAAATGTCTTAAATTCTTTGAAGGGACTTAAAAGTTGACTTCATTTTATCGGAATTTCTCCATTTCAAAATTGAGAAATGTCTTTTGCCAGATCTGAATTCTTGGAATTCTCGTTTAATTTTGTCACCAAGGAATAAGATGTAGAGATAGATAGTAGATTGATGTATTAGAAACTTGTTGTCTAGTAATGCCATGGTAAAACAAATGTTTTGATGACAACATGAGGACTCGATTAGTTGATAATAAAGATCTTCAAATAAAAAGACTAAGAATGGCTTTGAGCACCATGCAGAAGGTGCATAGATACATGAGCAAGTTTTCATATCAAAACAAATACACTTTCAAACAAATTGCACTAAATTTACATGAACATCGCCCCTAATGAGCATCCTGATCCTGCCATATGCTACCCAAGCTACAAACTTCCCTCAATAAAAATCAATCATCACATGCTTGTAGAAATTGAGAACTCTATTCACAAAATTGATTAAACAAATCAAAGTGGAAAAACCAGAGCTACAGAATAGGCATGTGTTCCTACCATACAAGAATTATGGGAGTTCCTTCCTACTATGTATGGTACGACCATGCATTATCTATGCTTTTTGAGTCGTTCAATTCACTTATCCAAGGATGCTAAAATGAGTTTGATTTACCCTTGTACAAAGGAATAAATAATTAGAAAAGCACATTTTACTAAACAACATGCTTGGATTAAGATTATCTCAAATAATCCCACATCAGCACATAAACAAAAGTATTCCAAACTTGATGAAGATCACATCTAGCAGAACATGAAATAAAAAGCCAATGCAAAAACGACGTCTGGCCAGCAAAGTAAAATTCTTGTAGACTGAATTTCTTCCACAAAATAATCAAACTCGTTTGATAGGCATAGGCCATAGAACCTAATAACCAAAATATCAAGCTAAAAGGAAACTGCCACTTAGAAGACAAACAGCAGCTACCAAGAGATTACCTGATTTCAAGACTATATTTGTAGGTCTCCAAAATATCCTTTCCAGAATGAATCAAGCCAGCTTTCTTGCTTTCACCATCCAACCGTCCGCGTCAAAGAACACATGTTGAGTCTGAAAGGCATTTATTAATAGTGTCCTAATTCTCTTCAGAATCTATATCGAATGATTTAATTAAAGGAAATCATAAGGAAAGAATAAGCAAAGGAAAAGGGTATTAAGACCATACTAGATTTGATACTATCCCAAGATGAAATATTCATTAAAATTCTAGATTTAGCAATGCAGGATGATATAAATGGAACAATATTGAAGATGAAAATTTAGATCTCGATGAAAAGCTACACATAAAGAGCGAACTAAAGTAGAGTAAATAAGAAAATGAACTACCGCTAATTTATTTACACACGTGAAATGATCTCCCTCTATATATATATATATATATATTTATAAAAATTTGTTCCAACTTAATAAATTATATCACAACACATTTACTTTTGTTATTGGGTAGCCAATGAAACACACAATGATCAGCTGAACAAGAATCACCCCGGAAAGAGAATTTCTGAACAAACATAATCAATCAAAGTACTTTGGCTCTCCTCCCCCGTTTCCCTTGACTTCTCGTTAGGTTTTGCAAATGCGAAGCCAATTTTTCTGCGGATTGGGCTGCCAAGGCCTATAGCAACGGCTCTTTGTCTTCGAATTGGGCCGCTTTCCCCCCACTCTCTTATTGGACTTTTCTTATTTCGGACGCCTGTGCAAAATATTCCAATGCCACTGAAAGATCTCCAAGACGTAAATATGAATACCCATGCCGTCGAATCATGCTAGATGCTTCTGCATAAGCATCCATCACACCAAACTTTGATCCTACCCCTGTACCTTCCATAAGGACGCCATGGTCGACAAGCATGATAACTATGTGAGTGGCATCAATGTTGTACCCCCCATCTCCTGCTTCTTTAGACAAATAGAGGATAGTGGGTAGGATTGGATGCTTAGGAGCAGAATATATAGGTATACAAGAGGGTCCTTCCCATTTTTGGTATAGTATGATGCTGCAAAACTATTTAGGTAAGCCTGCAAATCCTCTAAACTATAGGGGACTGAACTCTCACTAAAGATAGCAAATGAACCTCCTAGAGGGAACTCCCTGATGGCTAACAGTTTAAACCACAAGAAATCTTCTATGGTGGTGAAAAGTGCTGATAGATCTCTTAGTAGCCTTTCGACAAGCCCCTTCGAGAACCAAATATCATTGCATATAGTAACAACCTTTTCTTATCCTATGTAGCTCGACCCACCCAATCACCCATTCTTAACAACTTTTCACATTCTTCTGAAGCAGTAACCGCTGTGTCAGTAGAAACCACACCTCTAGTATTTATCCATTCTATGAATTGCCAATAACAAATAACCATTAGGGAAGAACAACTATTGGCACATTTAGGCAGTAAACAAATAGAACGAGAGGTGCAAACTGAGGTGCACTACGAGATGACAAGGCAATGTCTATTGCTTCATTGTCATAACAAGTTCTCAAGCAAAAGTATATATGTTGAAACAAGACATGAAAGGGCTAGTAAGAACACATAGAGAGGGATGAATAGATGTGAAAACGGATTTTTCGAAATGCAATGAAAAACTTTACTTTTAACATGAGTATGGTTGACTACAGACTTTACAGAAGGAATCGGACTTTAACAGTTATTTCTAAACGCAAAAGTATATCGTTGTAAATAAAGTAAAGGAGTTCAGGGAAGAGAAAATGAATACATAATTTATAGTGATTCAGCTTAGATTAAGCCTACGTCTACTCTCCCATGCTAACAGCCTTCTAGCTAATTTTCACTATGAATCAAAAGAGAATTTACAATCTTACGATCTCGACTTCTCAATGAAGAGTCTGTACTGTTCTCATGAAGTCACAATATAAGTCTCTCTCTTGAGCATAGTGTAAGGAATAACAAATAAATAGGAAGTTTCAGACTTTGGAATTCTTCTTTCACACACTCTATCGAACAACTGGAGAGGCCTCCTTAAATACTCTTTCATGCCTTTTTGATTGCTGGCACTTTCCAAATGAATTCTTCCAATCAACTTGTTGGACGGAATCAATCAAGGAGATCTTCGAGCCATTTGAAGATTGTGATGAAAGCCCGTCAACCCTATTCGCCCATACAATTAAGATTTTGATTTCCATAAGTATATTCTTTCCAAATTAAATTGCCTTCCCAAATGATTTGATGTATCTAAATTGATTACGTTGACACCTAATTTTGGCAACCCTAAAGAAATAAAATAAAAATTGCATCAAAGCAAATAAAAGGAAAAAGACATGGGAAAATCAATCTGATTGATTATGCATGGAAGTTGAAAATTTTGATGAATATTCAAATATTGGTAAATGTGGAAACAATTCCTAGTCGAGGATCAATGTCGCGACCCGATCTCGCCGCCCTCGAAGTCAAAAGGGGAAAGGTTGAGTTTATGGGTACTTGATCACAAGAGTTCTCTCACGAGATCGCAAGCTCTCCCAAGCTCGTACCCCACATGACAACGGGTTTATTTATGCGATCTAATTGTTTAACAACCTAAGAATATACAGGAGTCGCCACTAGCCTTATTCTTTTTTTTTTGGGTCGGCTAGAAAACCCAATTGAGGATTGGGAGAGTTCCCTCAATTCCTACGCAACTAGATATCTAGGTTCGGGGACTTGGATTACGCTAATACTTCTATTAGCGCCCTTTCGATACATAAACAATATGTTGTGTTTTTCCTAACATGTCCATGTGTTTCCTTTTACATTTTCGAGATCATCAATTCTAGACTATAGTGATCATGCGTGGTGGATTACTTTCATTCTACTCTATTCCTTAAAAAAAGAAAGAAAACAATCAATGAAATTGAAATCGCAAGACATGAAGTAAACAATCAAGAAAAACAGTAAATCTATCATGCAATCCTAAAAATATGAAAGAGAGCATAATTAAGAAAAATGAGAGAAAAAGAGAAAACCCGCAACTCGTCGGGTTTTATAAAACATAAGGAACCTGAGACATATGTCGAGAAAAATGAATATTACATAATAATGGTCAGAATAGACATCGGCCTCCACCATCTTCTCGCTTTCTCTATCTTCGGGGTCTAATCTAATCCTAACCTAAGAAACCTATAACTAGGTGCATACAACGGAAGAAAACAAACAAACACATCAAACAATCAAAAACAAGACATCTTATTAAAATCAATTGTTTAAAAGAAGTATAATGTGAAAGTCAAATTTTGAGTGATATCCTAAGGTTCAACATTGTTATGTGTCGCACCTAAATCATTCATCTAACAATCACGTGCAAAGCAAATAAAATGACAAGCATTTAGGCCATATGATTTTGATTCTTATCCAATTCAAACCAACGAGTGCACCAACTAAGGATCACTTAATCAAACATGTGCACCATTGAATATGCTCATGCAACACATGTATTCAAGACATACGAAGCAGTCGATATGTAACCCACATGATACCTAAAACTGTTTTGTGGACAATCGACAAAGGACGTCATTTTTAAAAGATTTGATGAAAAGAAAGATATAACTTCATCGAGCCATGGAATGTATCTAGTCATCATGAAGTGTTCGGACTCTCATCCTACTCAAATGGTGCATGAATTTCATAATATTTCAGCATGTCCTAAGTATAGATGTTAGAGACAAATGTGATGAGAACATCTATCCTTAGATCAATGTATAGAAAAAACACAGAAATTCATTAACCTCAGTAGGATTATCAATCTATTCAAAACAACATATGATTAGAGAACAGACATAGTGACATTGATAGAGGTTTATCATATCAAACAAAGCTCAAGTGATATGTGCTATGCATCCTTTTGAAATTTTGAAATGTCCTTTGTGAATTTCTACAACATATTGAAAGCAATTAGATACATCTATTATCACATTTAAAACTAATAGCAACTAGCCACAGAAAAGACAACATTTCCCTAACCAAATCAAGTGCCTAGGACCTCTGAATCCAAGCACAAAATTCAATAGAAAATCGTCAAACAGCAAGCATGTCCAACAATAATGACAACAGTATCTCCAATCAGATTTCCGGCAAAGTGCACAAACTTTCAAGATGATTTTAAGCTAGCAAATGACTTTCGTTTAAGCCTTTTAATATATCAAATCGAAGTTTACCGAATGTAGATCGATTATCCAGAACATATCAACTCAAGATTTCAAAGTTTAGACCTCAAATCTACCATAGCAAAAACTAAGTACTAAGGATCTACAAATTTCCAGAATCAAACATTGATACGGTAACATTCATTTGACTAAGCAAATGACAACCAAATCATGCACATAAACGTCATTAGAAAGTTTGTTAAATCTATTTCAAGTCTCACGAAGGCCTCAAAGCTAAATAACCTGATCTACCAGTTCATTTGAAGTCAGAACAGCAAATCAATCTAAAACTGCTACAGAATTGATAGATTTTAAAGGTGTTTTTCAGCGAGCAAACGACATCCACAATGGGCATGTGATATATCAAATCGAAGCTTGAGAAGTCTATTTTCTATGTCTAAAAGGGCTCAAAACCAGAAAACTTCATCTAACACCTCATTTAAGCCAAAACAGAAAGTGACATATCAGGTATATGAAATTGCAAATCAAGGCAAATCAAGCTCAATCAACTTGAAGTTCATCATCAAAAATCATCAACTCATCGCGAATTATGCGAGATCAGCATCATCAGAAAGATTAAAACGAGCCTACTTCTTAAGAGAAGTTGAGTCCAATTGACATCAAATTGATAGTTGAAAAATGATCATCATGAGGACATACAAATCAGCCACAAATGAATTAGAACATAATGCATAACTAATGGTTTATAAAACCATCCAGACAATGCACAAAGAGTAGTTCTAACAATGAATCACAACAAACCCTACAACCTTAAAAGGGTCGACAAAAGTAACAAACCATGTTTCTATTTCTACAAATTTCTGCTTATATCCGCCAACTTCAGCCATCAGTTTCATCCATCAATAGATTTCTACTTGATCGAGAAAACTTCCCAAATTTGAGTAAAACAAGACCAGAATAGAGATTTATTACTTTCTAAAACTCAATCTGATTCGAAGTGGAAACGAATATCACTCAATGTCGGTGAGGCCAATGAGCATAGGTTTTAAGCATGCCATAATCCTAAAATTACTCAGATTAATTAGATCAATAGTAAGCAAGATGAAATCAATATAGGCATCAAGATTTAAGTAAGCCATGAACATCTTACAAATAGACTGATGAAGACACTATGTAGATATTCATTTAGGCATTTTCACAAACATATGGCAGTCATCTCAGCTTAGTGACCAAAACGCAAGGGTGAATTAGCAACTTAAAATCACATGACCACATCATAATCCAAGCAGGCTCAAATCAATAGTATAGCCACAATAAGATGCTGCTTTCACTCTCAAGTTCTTGATCTCCACCTTTGAATTAATGACCCATACTTGTTTATTCAAACCCTCAGCTTTTGCCCTCACACGACTAACATACTCTATTATTTTGACCATGAAATCTAGTCACAACTAGTTCTGCTCTACAACAGAAATCCTGATCTACTTCAACACCAGATACAGATCATGATCGAGCTAGAGAGAATGATCTAAGAGAGAGAGCGACAGAACTAGTGTGAGACAGAGCAATCGAGAGAGAGAACCTGATCAAGCCATAGACAGAGCTGAGAGAAAACCCCGGCGGTGGATGAAGAACGGATGAAACCGAACCGAAAGTTACCACTCTGCACTCGGCACGAATCCAAGCTAACGTCGATGCCGCCGTTGATGCCGATGTCACAGCCTTCAGATCTCTACCCTTGGAGCTGAGCCGATACCTCCAAACTCGGCACAAATCTGAGCCTCAAATCTAAGCCTCGCGCTTCGAGTTCTTCCACTGGCAACTACTTCGTCTTCGAGAGTTGATGATCAAATGAGCGAGCGTCAGATCTCTGAGAAAGAGCCGCGGAGCGTCCGATTGAGAACCTCCGGAACCGAATCCAGCAACGAACAGAGGGAATGAACCGATTCCCCTCCTGATCAGTAACCAACTACCGAATCACGACTACAGGGAGTGTTGATCGGAACTGAACATAGATCCAATCGCGCTGATGGAGGAGTACAAACCTAACCTTAGCGCGCTCTGAAACCAGCCAAAAGCCAACCCCGCACCTCCGGTTCTGAGCCGTCCGGCAGCTCAGCTCAATCGAGCACTCCAAAGGAAACCGCAGATTCCAGAAGAGAGAACAAACTCCGATGCCCGATCTCCGATCGCCTACCAATGGAGGAAATTCTCTGCATTCGATCTGCACTTTGGAGAGAAAAAAAAAACGGAGAAGAAGCTCTCCACAGAGTGAGAGTAGAGAGGTTTCGAGAGAGAGAGAGCTCGTGAGAGAGAATCCGCGCGCCAAAAAAATCAGCCAGCCCCTGAGAATCCGCGCGCCCAAAAAAATGAGCCGCTCCTATCCACGTTTTCCCCTTTTTCTTTTTTGTTTTCTTTTTTTCTTGTTTTCTTTACATTTTTTTTTATGTTTTCATTCATTCATTTTTTATCTTTTTGGCTCTTTATTTTTTATATTTTTGCAAAAAGGATATTTAAAATGTCGACAAAAAAAAAATTTCAAGCGTCAACAATCAAGAGTTGGGAAATCAAGTGAGAATTTTGATAAAATGGAAGGAATCGAAGCAAAATAGAGTTGATTGTGAAATCACACTCCGATTTGCGACCATAAATTAATGCAAGAAGGAATGGAAGCTCGAAAATTGTCTAGGAAAGCGGCTGTTCGGAACCACTATAAAAGGAGTCGATCCATACAGATGTGAAGGGGTGCAAGAAAGAATTCGTGCGAGAGAAAATTCGTGCAAGGGAGACCAAAAAAATTTGTGAGAAAGAATTTGTGCAAGAGAGAAATAGTAAAAAAAAGAAAAAAAAGAAAGAAAAGAGACCCCCCTCTCTACCATACAAAGTCAAAAGGGTGGAGTCATTTCCTTTCTTTTCTCTTACCATTTGCAGAGAAGAAAGAAACCAGCGGCGGTAAAGAGAGTGAGCAAAGAGGGAAAAGACAAAAAAAACTTTTTTAAAAAAAGAAAGAGTTGTCTTCTTCCTTGGTTTCTGCCCGACGCCCAACATCAGCAACCCGCGCCCCCGACCCTTATATTGTTGCGCCATTGCTGTCGCTCCACCACCGCGCCCACCTTTGTTGCACCTCAGCCCACTCGCCACCACCTCCTTCCGACGACCCAGCACCCGACGCCCTACAACACCACCAAAGCCTGACGCCGCCGTTGCTACACCATAGGAGCACCTCAGTTGCTGCCTGTAGCAGCCGCCTCTGTGATCCGGCGCCCGATGTTTTTTGCCCTCTGCTCGAGCATCTCTGTCCCCTCTAGTCGCTGTCCGTGACATCTGCAGCGGTTCACAAGCCCCACCACGCCATAACTCTGTCACAGCTCGGGCGTTCCTAGCTAAACTCCGTGTTTATCGATAATTGCTCGTTTTGAAAAACACTAAAATAAAAATAAGAAATTAAAACTCAAAAATCAAATCTTGCATCGAGTGTGTTGGTTTAGTAAATTAGGATTGCATTTTCTTTAGGATTGTACTTTTAGATATTTTTGGAATAGATTAGGATTGAATTTTTTTTTTTTTTTAGATAGACTCTTAAATAATGTATGCACATTTTAATAATCTCATTTTTCTAAAAAGAAAATAGTTTTCTAAGATAAGATAGGGTTTGAGTCAAATTAATCCCTAAAATAAATTAGAAAATTATTCGTTTTAGATGGTTTAATTAGGTCTCATTTTTATTACGAATTTTAATAGAAAAATACAAAAATATTTAGGTGCATGTCAAATAGTTTGCATAATAGGCTCATTTAATTAAAATTTGTTTGCTAGTCAAATTAGGTCATGTAGTTAAAGTGCATGTTTTAAATTTGAGATAAAAAAAAAAAAAAAACCCAAAAAATTGTTTGCTTTATGTGTTTATTTCTTTTGATGCAATTTGTTTGATTCATTAAGTGTTTAATAATGATTGAGTATATTGTGATCACCCTATTGCCTGGTAGAAATTTAGGTTAAAATAAATCTAAGCTGCTTGCAAAAAATATTTTTGAAAATAAAAAGAATGGTACCGAAAGGGCATTAGAGAAATCTAGTGTAACCAAGTCCCTATACCCAAAGTTTCTAGTTTGTAGTAGTAAAATAATTCTCCCGATATTTTACTTAGGTGTCTAATCGATTTACCATAAACTGATTAATAACGACTCTTAAATAAAATCCATTTGCATGTTAAAAACTTGAACCGAAGTCCCGAAATGATATGGGTTTGGGAGAGCCCGAGCTAAGTTCAAAACTTAGTAATTCATTAACCTAAACCCTAGGTGGTGCACTTGAAAATTAGGTCATCACAGATTCCAATAAAGATAACCAATCCCATGAGTGATATTTCCAACTAGAATACCATATATATCCTATACGAACCGAATCTTGGAAGAAAGAAAGATAATCCCGAGTCTAGTTAAGTTTTCATTCTTCACTTGTGCTCAGTTTGGAATTTGTTAGAGTGGACAAACTTCTGTTGTAAGATAGGCTTTAACACAAAAGTCCGGCGATCTTCAAAATAGAACTTAGATAAGTTTTATCAGCTTCAAAACATCATAGGAATTTTCTCCAACAAGACGTGTAAAATAAGTCAGTTATAGGCGTAGGAGTTCCGTGATTATAAAGCAACTACAATAAGCAATATCCCCAAGAAAATAGGACAGCCCAAAAAGACCCTCTTAACATTAAAAAAAAAAAAAAAATACTTCTTATCTTAAATATTTTTCTTCTTGTAATAGTTCATATACCAAAAGACAGGATAGCTGAAACATAAGTCACTATCATCTCAACCAAAAGACTCTGAATCTCAATAAAACATTAGCAGTTCCTATTTACTGCAACGCCCCAGTGAAAATGAGGACTTCATCATGAAAGACCAAATTTCTACACTATTATGATATTGACTTCACCACCAAAATAGAGAATGGACTACAAAAAGGAAGCAACCATAACTTGCTACCACATGGTGTCACAAGTGGCTGCCTTCGAGCATCACCAACATCAAAGTCAAGAGCAGCCTAGAAAGAGTAGAAGGACAAAATAATAAGCTCCAGCTCCTTGAATACTTCCTTGAAATCTGTTAGAGATGAGCTGGACAAGGAGAGCTCCAGCTCCTTGAATACTACTTCAAAAAGGTCAAGTTCGATTACTATATGATGCAAGCAAGAGCTACCTCCAAATATGACCGAAGCAGG
Source organism: Eucalyptus caleyi (assembly GCA_014182885.2). Taxonomy (NCBI): domain Eukaryota; kingdom Viridiplantae; phylum Streptophyta; class Magnoliopsida; order Myrtales; family Myrtaceae; genus Eucalyptus; species Eucalyptus caleyi. The sequence goes on from CM024470.2 coordinate 18,102,593, forward strand.
AATTTTACTTTGAGTTTAAACATAAACAAGAAGCTTCTCCATAGAAGTTTCATGGAACCAAAATGTCCTAAAAGGTAAAAATAATGACTTCATACTTGTGTAGGATGACTTTGTTGAGATAGCTAGTATAAGTACCTAGAGGGGGGTGAATAGGTGCACAAACAATTTATCGAGATACGGAAGTGATTCTAAGCAAACGATAGAAAGGAAGTTCCCTATTGATTAACAAAATGAAGTACGATCAAAGTAAAGAGAGTAAGGAAGAGAAAATTGAACACAAGGTTTATAGTGGTTCAGCTTATTTCAAGCCTACGTCCACTCTTCTGCATTGACAGCCCACCGGCTGGATTTCACTACGAACAAAAGAGAAGTTACAGCACAGCTTTTCCTTGATTCCACAATGTAGAAGTTCTACCACACCTCCTCAAGATTTCTCACAAATATAGACTCTCTTTTGTATACAAGGTTTCGCTCAAAGGAATTGTCTAAACAACAGGAAGCTTTAGACTTTGGAATTCTTCTATTGCGCACACCTCGAACAACTTCGAATGTCTTCCTTATATATTCCTTCTTACCATCATACTAGTTGGCACTTACCAAAGGAATTCCTCCAATCTTCCCGTTGGACGGAATCAATTAAGAAGATTATTCGAGCTATTAAAAGAATGTGTCGATAGCCCATCAATCCTGTTCGCCCATACAATCAGGATCTTGTTTTCCATAAGTAGAATCTTCTGAGAATATTTAGCCAATCATCGGATCCTTAATCTTCAAGTCAATCTCAATCAATCAAAGGATTCCGTTATATCTTTTCCAGCCAAGAGATCTTCTCCAGTCGATAAGGTCATATCCTTAATGAAACATTCAGTTATGGATAACCTTTCTTCAATGGATTAGAGACTGTCAATGAGGATAGACTTTGAGTCTTGAGTCTGGCTGTTCGGAGGTCTTCAGATTTTAAATAATAGAATCTGCAAACCTTCAGACTAGACTGATGGAAACGTTTTGTCAGCTTCAAAACACTTCAAGAAGATTTCTCCAACAATTTCCCCCTTTTTGATGGTGACAAAACTTTTCTGCGGATTTGGACAACTTTGACCTACAAAACATTTCTCAAACACATATGCATATCTTATAGAGACAAATGGCTAAATGAATAAGACTAGAATCTGCAACCACAAAAAATAGGTTAGTCTAGTATGCGATAAAGCCATCCATAAGATATCAATAGTAGTTAATAGAAGCAGTCAAGTCCAAGTCAAGTTAAGTTCTCATCCAGACACAAAAATAAAGTCAAACAAAGTTAAACAAAACAATCTAACAATCCACACGATTAAAAGTCAAAGTTCAAATCTTGCATCTCTCCTCCTTTTGGTCAGCATTAAAAAGGTTGAGATGAAAATGGAATAAAGTCAAGATTGCTTGGGAAAGCGGACAAGCTGGAAATCTCCCATAGATTGAATGATGCCTTCCAGCCTTTTCAAGTCTTCTTTCAGTTGTGCAATCTCCTCACCCTTGGCATTGGCCTGAATCTGAACAGTGAGGGCTTGGATTTGATCATTCAATGAACATGAAGAAACTTGACCTGCATTTTGCAAGTTTTGAACCTCGCATCCCAAAGCATAAATTTGACATCGCATCTCCAAGAGAATATCCATAATTCTGCGAAAATCTGTTGCATTATCAGTCTGAGTACTTGCTTCGGCTCGATCTGATGGAGTAAATGCAGACGATGGTAGATCAGCATAATCACGTAGGTTTGGTGATGAAACTTCATGACCTTCCTCAGGAAATTGAGAGGCAAAAACGTCCTCTGGGTTTGTTGGAGAGCGACCGATTCCCTCACTTGCAGCAGGATATGCTGACTTCTCTCTTTTCTCTTAATCTCCCCCTGTTTTCATGCCTTCAGGAGAAGAGTGTTCTTCAGGTTCTCCTTCTTCTCTTTTCTCTTCTTCTTCTTTCTCAACTCTTTCCTTTTCAGCTTCTCTTTCTTCTTCTCCCTTCTCCTCTTCGTCTTGCTCCTCTGTTTCTTTCGTCCTTTGTTCCGATTCTTTCTTTGGAATAGAACGACTCAAATTCTTCAAAGCCATTACAGAAATGGTGATGTTTTCATCATCATCATCTTCATATTCTACAATGAGAGCTCTTCTTTTCGTCCTTGAAGCAACCAAGGGCTCCTTTCCTTTCCTTTTTGATGAAGAGGTGTGATGAGCTTTGACTGGAGTCTTCTCCTTGAATTTTTCCAACGCCTTGTTCAGTTCCTTCAGACGCATTTTGGTCACCATTTTCAGTCCTACCACCATATGATCGCACGATCGAACACAAAAAATTTGTGGAGGCTGAATATTCAGATGTCTGAATAACTTCGTCACAAGACTTGGGTAAGGAAGTTGACCTCTGTCCTTCATCATGGCTCTATACATGTGGAACATAACAAAGTGTGAGGAAGAGAAAATCTTTTCCCAAGTGAGGATGGCATACATCGCCTTTGCCTCTGAACTTGAAACATCAGTCTTGGAAGTTGATTTTGGTCGGAGGCAATTGATCACAATCTTGTGAAGCAAGATGTTGAACGCACTCATCCTTAAGTAGGAAATCTTTTCATCTGCTCTCCTGTCTTTAACAAGTTCCAATGTAGCACGAGCAGTAGAAACTTTGATCGGTTGATATCTTCCTCTCTCAACTCATAACACAGTTGCCAGCATATCCATATCCACAACAAAGTCTTGATCTTTGACATTGAAAGAGAATCTATTTGCATCCAAGAAGCTAAGATTTGAATAGAAATATGCGGTTAGTTCAGCATAGGCCTCTGTAGTGTCGGAGCATAACTTTTCAAGTTGAAGAAAACCGAACTTTTCCCTCAAGTTCACATTCACAGCATCCAGAAAATCAAAATCCACACTCCTAGGGTTTATCACCCCACGCTTCAGCAATTTTGAGTACAGATCCTTTTGTTCCTTCGATCTAAACAAGTCTCCCATTTTTCCTCGATTTTCAATCGCAACACCCATTCTCGGTTAAAATTGACTATACATTTTGTCATCATCATTTCCATCCACAGGATTAACTCCCCAATCACGAGGATCACTTGGGATATTCGCAAGGGTTTCTTCTACCACCCCTTTACGAGCAATTCCCAAACTTTCCATTTTTCGCAAAAAGATATATTCGTTCCCATATCCTTTGTCTTTAAGAAAATCATTGACATAGTTCAAAGGAGTACGAGTTCCTTTTAAAGCACGATACAGCTTATAAATAAAAGCGGGCTTTTGAACTCTTACAAGATCTGCATCCTCAATGATTTATTCATCTTGTTGATGATCAACGCCTTGAGGACTAGATGGAGGAGAATGACGCTGCTGAGAATATTATGGGCTCTGCTGCTGATTTGGAGACACTTCTTCTTCGGTGAGATCGAAGTGCGTAGGCCCCTCACTCATTCGCGGTGGTCCCCTGCTTGCGATTCTCGAAGACTTTCTTGAAGACGACATCTTTCTCAGTTTTTGGAAGATTCTTTGCTTGACTTTCCCAAGAAAGATGACAACTTTTTCGAAGATTAAACAAGGGAAGAAAACGGGAATGGAAGATCGATGTTTTCTAGGGTTTTTGAGAGTAAAGTGAGGGGAAATCAACAGTGCACGATCGGTTAAAAAGAGAGGCACAAAGGAAAATAAAAAGATGCCTTTTCAAAATAACTGTCATTTTTCCGCAAAAATAGTCATTTCAAAAATAACTTCTTTTTGGAAAAGGAAATGTTGTAACAATTGTGTCGATTAAATATAGCAATAATTACACAGATTGACGATCGTACCTTTTCAAGATAAGATTCGAGAGAGAGATACTAACTTACAGTCAAGGTCTTGTATGTTTGAGTTTGAAAGTCTCTAGACTTTGATTTCCTCATACCTCAAAATGTTGAGTCTGGAACGGATGGTTTCAAATTGATTTTTCTCCAAAGGCTTTGTGAATATATTCGCCAGTTGATTTTTTGAATCAACAAATTGAATTGAAACTTCTCCATTTTGAACATGGTCTCTAATGAAGTGATGTCGAATCTCTATATGCTTTGCTCTTGAGTGAAGAATTGGATTTTTGGTGAGATTGATAGCGCTGGTGTTGTCGCAATTAATCTCCGTGCATGAGTTTTCAATTCCAAAGTCTTTTAGTTGTTGTTTTATTTACAGAATTTGTGAACAACAACTTCCGAGAGCTATATATTCTGCTTCTGCTGTAGAGAGAGCAACTGTACTTTGCTTTCTTGAAAACCAAGACACTGTCCTGCCTCCAAGTAGTTGACAGGTACCCAATGTGCTCTTTCTATTGACTTTGCATCCAGCAAGGTCTGCATCCGAATATCCAAGAAGAGTAAAGTCTCCCCTTTTTGGATACCAGAGACCAAAGTTTGAAGTTGATGAAATATATTTGATAATATGCTTTGCAGCATTTAAATGAGATTCTCTTGGGTCTGATTGAAATCCGGCACAAATGCAAACACTAAACAAGATGTCAGGTCTAGAAGCAGTAAGATAAAGAAGTGATCCGATGATACTCCTGTACAGCTTTTGGTCGACTTTCTTTCCCCCTTCATCTTTGTCTATCTTCAAGGAACTTGACATTGGTATATCAGCCTTTTTGCAATTGACCAATCCAAATTTTTTAACAAGATCATTTGCATACTTTTCTTGATGAATGAAAGTTCCTTCCTTCAGTTGTTTTATTTGAAGTCCAAGAAAGAATGTTAACTCACCCATCATGCTCATTTCAAATTCATCCTGCATAGTCTTAGAAAATTTCTTGCACAGACTTTCATTAGAGGATCCAAAGATAATATCATCGACATATATTTAAACAAGTAGAAAACTTTTGCTTTCTCTTTTAATAAAAAGAATAGTGTCTACTTTACCTTTAACAAAACCATTTCGAATAAAAACTTACTTAGTCTGTCGTACCAAGCTCGAGGTGTTTGCTTTAAGCCATATAAGGTCTTTTTGAGTCTGAATACTGAGTCTGGTTTCCTTGGGTCTTCAAACCCAGGTGGTTGTTCCACATAAACTTCCTCATGGATGAATCCATTTAGGAAGGCATTTTTGACATCCATTTGGAATAATATGAAATTCTTATGACAAGCAAATGCAAGTAATAAACGAATTGCTTCTAACCTTGCTACCGGTGCATAAGTCTCGTCATAGTCGATCCCTTCTTCTTATGTGTATCCCTTGGCCACAAGTCTAGCTTTGTTTCTTATGAATTTTCCTTTTTCGTCCATCTTGTTCCTGAAAACCCATTTAGCTCCAACAATTGATTTACCTTTTGGTTTAGGAGTCAGCTCCCAGACATCATTAATTCTGAATTGTCTGAGTTCTTCTTGCATAGCTTCAATCTAGCTCTCATCGAATAAGGCTTTTTCTATGCTTTTGGGTTCTATTTCAGAAAGAAGAGCCACAACACTAGACTCTTCTCGCCTTTTGGATCTTGTGCGAATTCCTTCATTGATGTCGCCAATAATAAGATCTTTGGAATGACTAGACTTATGTTTCCAGTTGCTGGTTAATTTATCATATTGATGGTCACTTCTTTCACTTGAATCTTCAACAGTCACTTGTTGTTTGTCCTTCAAAGTCTGAGCTGCTTCTTGTGATTTAGACTTTGTAGAGTCTGGAGCAGGTTCAGTCTCTTCAGGATGAGTCTGAATAGATTCATTATGAATAGAGTCTTGGAATTTGACATTCATTGATTCTTTCACAATTTGAGTCTTCTTGTTGTAGACTCTATACGCTTTGCTTGTGGTTGAATATCCAAGGAAGATGCATTCATCTGACTTTTCTTGAAACTTACCAACTCGATCATTTGCATTTTTCAGTATGAAACATTTGCATCCAAATACATGAAAATATGAAACAATAGGCTTCTTTTCTTTGAATAGTTCATAAGGGGTTTTTTCTAGAATAGGCCTTAGAAAAACTCTATTGATAATATAACATGATGTTGAAACTGCTTTAGCCCAAAATCGTAAAGAGATATTGCTTTCAATTAAAAGAGTTCTAGCCATTTCTTGAAGAGATCTATTCTTCCTTTCCACAACCCCGTTTTGCTCTGAAGTATATGGAGAGGAAAACTAATGCTGAAAACCAGATTCATCACAAAATTTTGAAAATTTTGATTTTCAAATTCACCTCCATGGTCTGTTTTTATACTTGAAATAACATACCCCTTTTCATTTTGAACCTTCTTAGCAAATTTTTCAAAGTAAGAGAGTTTCAGACTTACTTGCCAAGAAATATACCCAAGTAAATCGTGAGTAGTCATCCACAATTACTAGGCAATATTTCTTACCTCCAATGCTCTATGCGTTCTTGTTGGTCCGAAGAGATCCATATGCAAGAACGCAATACATGGTTAGTGGAAACTTGATTTATTGGTTTAAAGGAATTTCTTACCTGTTTTCCCAATATACATGGTGTACATAGATCAGACTTTTGGTATGATAAATTGGGTAGACCACGAACAAGCTTCTTTGCTGAGATTTTGGCTATCTGCTTCATGTTAATATGCCCAAGCTTTTTGTGCCATAAGTTCGCTTCGTCTTGGATTGAGATTAGACATTGCGATTCATCTGGTTTCACGTCCAAAAGGTAGATATTTCCATGTCTTCGACCCATGAATGACTGAGTAAAGTCTTTACTGGTTTCTAAACAAATACCCTCTTGAAAGTTGATTCTAAAACCGGCATCACACAGCTGACTGACACTAAGCAGATTATAGTTGAGCCATTCAACTAAAGAAACATTGCTTATTGTAAGGTTCCCAATCTTTACAGTTCCAAATCCCACTATTTTTCCTTTGCTGTTTCCTCTAAATGAGACTTTTCCACCATTTACTTGAACAAGCTTTATGAAGCAATTTGAATCTCCGTCATGTTTCTCGAGCATCCACTATCCGGTACCATTTCACCTTTTTCTTGATAGTGACCCGCATTTAAAAAGAGACTCAAGCTTTCTTTGGTACCCATATTTTCTTGGGTCCTTTTGAGTTAGTCTGATATGCGGTTTTTGCCCAAACTTTATTGACAGGTCTCCAAACCATAGGACATTCTTTCTCAAAATGATCGCACTATTGCATTTTGAACATCTAAGAGCATTGCGACCTACGGTTTTACAAAGGTCCTTTCAAAATGATTTTTGTAAGCATTTCTTGTGGGTCTTTGTTTGATTCTTTCTTTAACTTTAGGAAAATCGATTAAAGGAATGGTTTCAACGGTCAATCCCAAACCAAATTTATTGAAGTAAGGTCTTTGAACGAAAGTATTTTCCAGTTTTCAGATCCTAGAGTAAATCTTTTGGAAATATTTGAAATATCATTTTTCAAGAACACATTTTCTTTTAAAAGATTATCTTTACTTTATTTGAGAGAAGAAACATTCGGTTTAAGCATTTCACTTTTTCTTCCAAAACATTTTCTTGTTGTTTTAGAGCAGAATTTTCTTTTTTTAGTTCGGAAATTCTTTTAAGAGAAGTCTTAAGACTAAAACACAGTTCATCAATGTATTTTGAAACTTTAATAGGAATTTTGAAGTTACTTACCTCGAATTCACTTTCTGAATCTGAATCTATTTCGGAGTTTGATTCTGAATCCGATTGTGCCATTAGACATATGTTGGCATAATCATCATCACTATCTTCGCACTTCGTATCACTCGAGGTTTCAGCTTTGAGAGCCTTTCATTACTTTTCGGTTTTTCCTTTCTTCTTTCTCAGAAGAGGATAGTTGGGTCTGATGTGTCCCTTTTTCTTACATTCAAAGCAGACTACATCTTTGTTTGATTCATCATCTTCAGCAGACTTGGTCTGTTGTTTTTGAAATCTTTGTTTCTTTGAACTGAATCTTCTTCCTTTTCTATTTAGCTTTCTGAATCTTCTTATCATGAGAGCAAGTTCTTCATCATCCATGTCGTCTTCAGAATCTGTTACATCAGAATTATCATTAAATTTTAATGCAATGGATTTCTTACCTTTAGGATCTTTGTCTTCATTAATTCGTTCCACTTCATAAGATTGAAGAGTCCCAACCAACTCATCGACAAACAGTGGCATGATTCTTTGGGTCTCTCTGATTGATGTCTTTATGTGATTCCAATCCTTGGAGAGTCCACGCAGTAGCTTGTTTACTTTCATGGGATGAGAAATTGGTTGACCTTGATTTTCAAGACCATTCACGATTTCTGTAAAACGACTAAACATGACAGTTATAGATTCTCCTGATTTTATTCTGAAGGCTTCGTATTGACCGAGAAGAATGTTGATTCTAGTCTCTTTCACTCGATTAGTTCCTTCGTAAGTAATGTGTAATCTATCCCAGAATTCTTTGGCTGTATCAAAAGAAGATATTCTGTTATATTCAGTAGGTGATAAAGCACAATATAAAGAATAGATTGCTTTTGCATCAAGAGTTTGTCTCTTGATTATCTCTTCATAAGTCATTTCGCTAGACTCAACAGTGTCTTTTCCTCTTTCTGAGACAGGTGCAGCTTTAGGAATGATTCCTTTTTCCACAACGTCCCATTCCAGAGGATCTTTTGATCTTAGGAATGCCTTCATCTTGTTTTTCCATATGTTGTAGTCCTTTCCTTCAAAGTAAGGCGGTCTGGTATTGCTTTGTCCTTCTACCAGCCTTGGAGTCAACATATTAGCCATGGATCTTTAACTCTGAAGTAAAACACTTCAAACAAATTGAGTACACGAGCTCTGATACCAATTGAGATAGCTAGTATAAGCACCTAGAGGGGGGTGAATAGGTGCACAAACAATTTATCGAGATACGGAAGCGATTTTAGACAAACGATAGAAAGGAAGTTCCCTATTGATTAACAAAATGAAGTACGATCAAAGTAAAGAGAGTAAGGAAGAGAAAATTGAACACAAGGTTTATAGTGGTTCGCTTATTTCAAGCCTATGTCCACTCTTCCGCATTGATGGCCCACCGACTGGATTTCACTACGAACAAAAGAGAAGTTACAGCACAGCTTTTCCTTGATTCCACAGTGTAGATGTTCTACCACACCTCCTCAAGGTTTCTCACAAATATAGACTCTCTTTTGTATACAAGGTTTCGCTCAAAGGAATTGTCTAAACAACAGGAAGCTTTAGATTTTGGAATTCTTCTATCGCACACACCTCGAACAACTTCGAACGTCTTCCTTATATATTCATTATTACCATCATACCCGTTGACACTTACCAAAGGAATTCCTCCAATCTTCCCGTTGGACGGAATTAATTAAGAAGATTATTCGAGCTATTAAAGGAATGTGTCGATAGCCCATCAATCTTGTTAGCCCATATAATCGGGATCTTGGTTTCCATAAGTAGAACATCCCAAGAATATTTAGCTAATCATCATATCCTTAATCTTCGAGTCAATCTCGATCAATCAAAGGATTCCGTTATGTCATTTCCAGCCAAGAGATCTTCTCCAATCGATAATGTCATATCCTTAATGAAACATTCAGTTCTGGATAACCTTTCTTCAACGGATTAGAGACTGTCAATGAGGATAGACTTTGAGTCTTGAGTCTGGTTGTCCAGAGGTCTTCAGACTTTAAATAACAGAGTCTGCAAACCTTCATACTTGACTGATGGAAATGTTTTGTCAGCTTCAAAACACTTCAAGAAGATTTCTCCAACATTTATATCATGTTCCCACCCACCAGAGCGCACCTCAAGTTTCCTCCGCCATCGATGACCAACACTCTCCCTTCGCTTCTAGCTTCAAGCAGCTTCCGAACCAGGATGTTGTCCTCGAATACCTTGAGAGTGACAACAAGACCCGAGAACATTTTGCTCTGGCCATATATCCAGGATATTAGATGCAACTCAAGCAAAAAAAGAAAAAGAGAACGAAGAGGAGGGTCTTACATGCTGAGCTGAGAGAATCGAACAGAGACCAGAGACCAGTGAAGAAAGCCCGAAGTGAAATGATGAGGCCTGGTCGCGCCATAGATTTAGGGCTTCTTGGGGGGATGGCTTTGAGCCAAGCCAAGTGTGGAAGTGATTGAAGATTAGACGAGAGAACATAGCAGCTCGATCTCCGTTCTACAAGAACTACCCCTACACACATTGTGGCAAAATAAGAAATTTTCACAATCAACATGCCAGCTTCACCCAAAACAAAGATGCAGACATAAGACCCCGATAAAAAGAAAACTTGAACCTGAAAAGTGGGGATTGTTGTTGTAGATCTAGGGCTTCTTAGGAGAGACGACTTTAAGAGTGGAGAGAGCATGGCTGTCATCGAAGAAAGCCTACCGTCGGGAGAGAACGCAATTCAGGAAGAAAGAGGTTGGGAGGAAGAGGCCGTGGAGTAGAGAGAGAGACTGTCATCAGAGAGCGCTATTTGGGAGACAACGTCATCAGGTTAGGAAAGAGGGGAGAGAGTGAGAAGAGAGAGGAGAGAGAAATGACCCGCTGAGTAAAGAAAGAGAGAAGAGAGAGCAGAGCGTGAGAGCGCTGGTTTGAAGTTGGCTGACGTGGCACGTCCCGAGGACACATGTCAACGTGTGAATAGTTCAGAGTAAAACTGACATGGCACTTCTACGGTACACAATATTTTCTCTCTGCTAAAGGGCTACTACCTAAGTAGCACCGACACTCACGCAACATGCTACACAACAAGCCAACATATCATTTCTCAACAAACAAATAATTTCGATACGTTGGGACACGTTGTATATTAAATATATATTTTTATATAGACATAATAAGTTATCATTTTTATGATTATTTCAATCAAATTAATTTGAATCAAATTTCTTAAATAAATAAATAAATAAGCCTATAATGAATATACACAAAAAAATTAATCCTCCATTTATTAATATCATTCATTATTTCAATTTGACAATATAACTTTATTTTTAATAATTCATAAAACTTGGAGAAAAAACAAGCGATCCATATTATGGACTCGGATGTTAGATATATTGGAAGAGGAAATAAAAAACTTAAGGGATGAATTGTGTATCACGGGGAGTGGGAATCGGAAAAAAAAAATACTAAGTTTTTCTTCTTTCTCCATTTATTATTTTTATTATTGTGTTTTATTTTATGGCATATATATATATATATATATATATATATATATATATATATATATATTTGACCTATCATTTATTGAATTTTCAAAATTGACATCGATATCAGAATCATATGTTGGAAACTTGTACGTCAGAATTTCGACTCGAGTGTCGGAGAGTGTCGAGAAAGTTGACCGAGTGTCAGAGAATGTCTGAGAGTGTCGAAAAGTGTTGAATACGTGTGAAGTGTCTGACACGACACAAAAGCTCTTGGAGAGTGTTAGTGCTTTATAGGTTGTAGCCTCTATGTCCCTACCTTCTGGCTAGGCAGGCTGCACTTAACCTTAGGGTTGAGCATGGTCCAGGTTGGGCCGGTCCACCCCTTAACTCTAGGACCAACTGATATAGTGTTAGTCCTCAATTTTTTGGATCGAGAACCGATCCTATTGAGCTTGTGAACAAGAACCAAACTGACCCAATGGGTTCGGTTCGATTCCAGGGTCAACCCAGGACCAACCGATAATTTTTTATTTCATTTTTTGTACTCCTTAAAAAAATGATTGAAGACAGACTAATCTAATGGGTTCGGTCCAATTTCAAGGTCAACCTAGAACTAACCAATAATTTTTTATTTCATTTTTTGTACTCCTTGAAAGGGCAATCGATGACCATATCGACCAAATAGGTTCGATGATGAGCGAGGTCAGCTAAGAAAGACAAACTGTGAGGGTCAAGTGGGGTGAGTGTCAAACAGAATGAGCATTGAATGTCAAGCAAGGAGCAACAAGCCTGACGAGCATCAAGTGGCGAGCGACATGAGTGACCCAAAGCGAGTGAGGCAAGTGTTGAGTGGCGAGCGGATAAGTTGTTTCTTTTGATTTAAGCAAATTGAAGATTAGGAAGACAAAAAAGACAAAAGAAAACAAATACTAGAGGAGAATGCCATAAGGAGTTGTTTATACCTTTTTGGACGCCATGAGGACTCCTTAAAAAAATATTTTCTTCCTTCGTAAATTATGACTATTGACGCCATAAAATACAATAAAAATCTAAATTATTAAATAACAATGTAAAATTAATTGAACCCATCACTAAATAACTGTTTAATATTGTTGACGCTATTTATTTTAAGATTTTGTCTATATTAAAAATTATAAATAATATATATATATATATATATATATATATATATATATATATATATATATATATTCAATGTTGGTTTAGATTGGACCGACTCGAAACTCTCACGACTGATGATCGACCTGCACAATGCTGATCCAGAAATTTTAGGACCAACGACCAACCCAGTCCCCTTGGAAATTAGACCAGGACTTGCAAGGTTGGGCCGGTCAGGGTGGTCGATCAAAGGTTGACCCTAGACCGATGCTCACCGCTACTTAACTTGTGGCTGATAATGAAGAAAAATCAATACTCAAGCATAAAATAAACAGTGTATATAGAGCAACAAAATAAATATTTGTCATTTCGAGAAGGACTATACAATATAATATATTGGAGTAATGATAAAACAGGTAAGCATATCAATTGCAAAATCCATAAGTCATTCAGCTTATTTATTGTAATAGAAGAAATCAATGTCTCGTTACGGTTTACGGGAAGGCCAGCAATGCCTAGAAACCTCAAAAGCCATTAGCTATCATGAAGAGACCTAACAACCGAAACACAAGAACCATTTTTCTTGTTACAGAAAAAAGAAGCACCGAATGGCTATATATCTTTGTCTTTAGAAATGAAGAGACTTTATCAGAAATTACCTAAAATGTATTCTATTAAAAGCTAAATCAAAATTATTTCTAAAAACCTAGATGTAGGACCTCGGAACCATAATCGAGAAGAAGTAAATAATGTAGCTAAGGATCGACAAATTTTGAGATTTAAAGGGAAAAGTATCCAAAAAATCAATTACATTTGTGTTAATTCAGTTATAATTCTTTCAATTCTACTAATAGATTGTAAACCTTTTGATGATTTGCCAATGTAATTCATCCCACAAATTTTGACTTGAAATTGCTGACATGGATGTTGGCTATTTTATATGACATGACTAACGCTCATGCAAACAAATTTTAATATTTTTATGAATTTTTTTCTCTTATTTTTTTCTTCTTTTCCCAAAAACTCTAGGCTGGGGAGATGGCCAATAAAAAGCAAGGGTGTTGCGACCCTCACTAACCATAGGTGAAGGCCTTCGAGCCCTCACCAGCAACATGTGAGGGCGTCGGGCCCTTGCCTAGATCCGTGACACCCTCACTAGCCATAGGTGAGGGGCTTGCGGTCCTCGCTTATGGCCAACTAGGGCATTATGGCCCTTGCCTAGACTAGGTGAGGGCGTTGCAGCCCTATCTTAAATCTACACAAGGGCTTGATGCCCTTACTTGTGGTTGGCGAGGGCACGAAGATCCTTGCCCATGGCCAGCAAAAGGTAGAGTCAACCCACAGTTGGGAAAAAAAGAAAAGAGAAGAAAATTGTAATAAAAAATTCATAAAAACTTTTTAAAAAAAATTGCCTAATTCAGCACCGATCATATCACACCAGATAGTTGACATCCATGCCAATGATTTTTTTTTTTATTTATTTATCAAAATTGACTGGATGAACTACATTAGCAAATTTTTAAAAAGTTTGTGACTTAATTGGCACAATTGAAATGCTTATAACTGAATTGACACAAATACATCTTTTTTTGATACTTTCCGTGGTTTAAATGTATATTAAGTGTTATAGATGAAGCCAAATATTTGTTTTTAGGGGCTTTTTTGTCTTTTCTATCAGATTTGCTTTTAGGTTAAAAGTGATACCTTTATATTAGCGATGGCAAGACCCTAGCTGTCAAGATACTAAAAAAGGAAATAGAGAAGCAAGAAAAAAAGAGAAGAAAAAAGTGAGTTTTTTCTTGATGAGGGTTCTCAATCTCTTTGTGCCATGCTCTTGAGAGAAGATCATCGTTGTATTCCAACTTTTTCGAAATCTAGTGGATTCGCAAAGTGCCTCTGCGCGGAGACGTAGCCCAGGTTTGGGTGAACTTTGATAACAAATTTTCTGGCGTGTTCATCTGATTTTGTTATTTTATTATTATATTCTGCTTGGTGAATCGTTTGCGAGCGTTATTTTCCTGAAATCGATGTGCGATTTCGTAACAACTGGTATCGGAGCATGGGTTGGCTAATCGAGAACATCAAGGGTTTTTCGGTGACGTTCGATTGAAAGCAAACAAGATGGCAGAAGATAAAATCATAATCGATAAGTTCAATGGAGAGGATTTCGAATGGTGGAAACTACAAATAGAGGATTATCTTTATCAAAAGATCTCTATGCACTACTTGAGGGTTGGAAACTCGAGATGGCGGAAGTGGATCTGATAGCAGAAGCCAGATGGAAAATTCTTGATCGAAAGGCATTAGGTGCAATTCGTCTAAGGTTGACGAAAAAGACAGGGTACCATATCGCGAAAGCAAAAACTGCAAAAGAAGCCATGGATATTCTCACGAATATTTTTGAGAAGCCGTCCACATCAAATCAGGTATTTTTGCTGAAGAAACTGGTTAATATGAAGTTATCTGATAGAGGTTCTGTGGTAGAGCATATTAATAGTTTCACGTAGGTCACTGGTCAATTGGAATCCGCAGGCATAAATTTAGATATGAAGCTTCAAGCTTTATTATTTTTATGTTCTCTTCCAGAACACTACAATATCGCAGTGCAGGGAATTTCGAGCACCATGAAGGATGATTTAACTCTTGATGATGCTGTGAGTAGTATCACGGATGAAGAGATGCGAAGGAAAGTCTCAAGTAGAGATAATTTTTCTGCATCTACATCTTCAATGGCACTCGTAGTGGAGAACCATGGAAGAAGTAAAAGTAGAGGAAATTTCAGCGGGCGTGGCAGATCACGATCAAGGGGTAAGAGACAGGTTGCAAAAGATGAATGTTGGTTTTGTCATAAAACCGGACACTGGAGGTTTTAGTGTGAAGCCTACAAAAAGAAGCAGCAAGATGAGAATTAAGGTGCTAATGTAGTTAGCGATGAATCTTTGCTAGATAATTTGTGTTTGTCTGCAAGGTTTAACTTGATAACAGATGAATTGTTTATTGATTATGGTGCTTCTTTTCATTACACCTCGCAAAGAGACATATTTGATGATTATGCCAGTGGAGATTTTGGACAAGTGGTTGTGGGAAACAGCCATATGTGTCCAATTGTTGGGAAAGGAACTGTGACTGTGAACATCTCAGGTGAAGGATGTCTAGTTTCGCGTGAAACTAGGCATATTCCAGAATTAAAGAAAAATCTGATTTCAACTAGTAAACTTGACCGAGAAGGTTTGGTAATAACCTTTGGATGTGGAGAGTGGAAGATAACCTCAGGGGTAAGAGTAGTAGCAAAGGGAAAGCGTACAGGTACACTTTACCTTCTCCAAGGAGACAATATTAGTGATTTGGTTGTAACTACAATGTCTACAGGTAATTTGTCTACTCTTTGGCATTATCGTTTGGGACATCTTAGTGAAAAAGGTGTAAAGCAGTTACACTCGAGGAAATTACTTCCGAGTTTGCAAAAAGTTGAATTAGATTTTTGTGAGAGTTGCATTTATGGAAAACAAAAAGCTGTTAGTTTTCAATTGGATGTGCGACAAAATAAATGTAAAAAGCTAGAGTTGGTTCATACTGATGTATGGGGACCTGCTCAGGAACTCTCTCATGGTGGTAAGAGATATTTTGTCACATTCATTGATGATGCAGCAATGAAGACTTGGGTCTATGCTCTTAAAGAAAATCTAGAAGTATTTGGGATGTTCAGAATGTGGAAGACCATGGTAGAAAAAGAAACAGGTTATCAGATTAAAGTTCTGATGTCTGTTAATGGTGGTGAATACACAAGTAAAGAATTTGCAGATTATTTGAGTTGAGAAGGCATACACAGGTTAAAGACTGTTCCTAGAACTCCTCAAGAGAACGGTATTGCTGAAAGGATGAATAGGACTATTCTAGAACGTGCGAGATGCATGAGACTTCACGCGGGTCTCTCGCTACACTTATGGGCCGCCATAGTTGATGCAGTTGTTTATCTTATCAACAGATGTCCATCTAGTGCATTGGATGGAGAAATACCACAAGAACGGTGGTCACGTAAAAAAAATTAATTATTTACATCTAATGGTATTTGGTTGTATTGCATATGCTTTGATTGACAAGGAGGATAGGAAAAAGCTTGATGCTAAGTCCTAGAAGTGTGTCTTTATCGGATATGGTGGCGACGAGTATGGCTATAGGCTTTGGGATTATGAGAATAACAAAGTCATCCGCGGTCGCAATGTGGTATTCCGTGAAGAAAAGATGTACAAGGATCGTCAAACAGAGACAGAGTGTGAGAATGTAGTACAACTAGAATATGTTGAATTAGACACAATGCCCGTAAAGATGTTTCGAGTAGATCAAAGTGTACTTGAAAGAGAGGTTAAAGATGAGCCTATTATCAGTGAAGAGGTAGTTCAAGAGGAACGTAATGATTCGGAGCAGACTAACAACCTTGAAGTACCTGTCTTGAGAAGGTCTACACATGTGAGAAAGCCAAAGGTATTTTTTGATTCATCAACTAATATTGTTCTTAACCATGTCTTATATACGGATTCGGGAGAACCGGAGACTTACGATGACGCAGAGGCAGACACGTCTCACTTGTAGTGGGAGTGTGCTATGAAAGACGAGATGAGCTCGTTACTTCAAAACAAAATTTGGGAGTTGACTAAGTTGCCCACAGGTAAAAAAGCTTTATTAAACAAATGGGTGTACAGGATTAAAAATGAATCAAATGGTAGTATTAGATACAAGGCGAGACCTATGGTCAAGGGCTTTTCTCAAAAAGAAGGAATCAACTACTCCGAGATATTTTCACCTGTAGTGAAAATGACATCAATTAGAGTTCTACTGAGTATAGTTGCAGTGGAGGATCTTTATCTTGAGTAGTTAGACGTAAAAACAACATTTTTACACGGTGACTTAGATGAAGAACTATACATGGCACAACATAAAGGTTTTGAAGTCAAAGGTAAGGAGCACATGGTATGTCGCTTGAAGAAAAGCTTGTATGGCTTGAAACGAACTCCGCGGCAATGGTACCTAAAATTTGATGGTTTCATGCAAGAAAAAGGATTTGTACATTGTGAATCTGATCACTGTGTTTATTTTCGCAAATATGATGATGGCAACATTGTGTATCTATCTTTATATGTGTATGACATGCTGGTGGCTAGTTCCAATATGAAGAGAATCGTAGAAGTGAAAAAGATGTTATCATCACAGTTTGCTATGAAAGACTTGGGAGAGGCCAAGAATATTTTAGGCATGAAAATCATCAGGGACAGGAAAAATAAGAAATTATGGTTGTCGCGGGAAGACTATGTGAACAAGGTGTTAAAGAGATTTAACATGGACAAGGCAAAACCGATTACAACTCCTCTATCAAGTCACTTCAAACTTTCCAATGATATTTGTCCAAGTACTCAAGCTTTGAAAGATGAGATGTCTGTAGTTCCATATACATCAGCAATGGGGAGTTTTATGTATGCCATGGTGAGCACGAGACCAGACATTGCACATGCAGTGGGAGTTGTGAGTCGATATATGCAAAATCCAGGTAGAAAGCATTAGAATGCAGTTAAATGGATATTGAGATATCTAGCAAGTATTTCTAATTACTCACTTTGTTATGGTGGTGCATCTCTAGAGTTATAGGGTTATGTAGATGCAAATCATTCGGGTGATTGAGATAGTGGTAAGAGTACCACTAGATATGTCTTTACAATTGCAGGTACATCAGTGAGTTGGGTATCTCAACTACAAAAAGTAGTGGCTTTATCAACAATAGAGGTAGAATACATGGCGATCACATAAGCCTCCAAGGAAATCATGTGGTTACAAGATTATATGGAGGAGTTATATCAAAAACAACTAGTCAGTACACTGTGGAGTGATAGTCAAAGTGCAGTGCACTTATCAAAGAATGCAGCTTATCACTCAAGGAGTAGACATATCAAGAAGCATTATCACTTTATCAGATTAGCATTGAAAGATAATGAGTTAAAGCTACAGAAGATTTATGGCTCAAAGAATCCAGCTGACATGTTGACCAAGGTAGTAGACGGAGAGAAGCATATTTTATGTACTACTACCATTGGTATTATTCCTTGTTGATTGATGAGGAGTATCGTAGACGCACAAGTTTTTCAACTACTATTTTTTTGAAGAAGATGGATGCAAAGTTGCTTGGTAATTTGGTATATTTGTCTTCAAGTGGGAGATTGTTATAGATGAAGCCAAATATTTGTTTTTAAGGGCTTTTTTTGTCTTTTCTATCAGATTTGCTTTTAGGTTAAAAGTTATACATTTATATTAGCGATGGCAAGACCCTAGCCGTCAAGATGCTGAAAAAGGAAATAGAGAAGCAAGAAAAAGAGAGAAGAAAAAAGTGAGTTTTTTCTTGATGAGAGTTCTCAATCTCTTTGTGCCATGCTCTTGAGAGAAGATCGTTATTGTATTCCAATTTTTTTGAAGTCTAATGGATTCGCAGAATGCCTCTATGCAAAGACGTAGCCAGGTTTGGGTGAACTTCGATAATAAATTTTCTGGCATGTTCATTTGATTTTGTTATTTTATTATTATATTTTATTTGGTGAATCGTTTGCGAGCATTATTTTTCTGGAATCGACGTGCGATTTCGTAACATTAAGGTGCAATAAACGAATGATTTTAAAAACATTTTCTAAAAATAATTGCTAAAAATCAATAAGAAAAGTGTTTTTATCGTCTGCGAAATTATTTAGATATAAATTGTTCTCTATGATAATAATATTTTTCACTAATTGATAATTTCAAGTGTTGCATGTTACCAATTTTAGGAAAAAAATTTGCAAAACAAACGGATGATCTATATCTATTTAACATAATGATCTATAAAAAATTTGCAAAAATTTGCATGTCACTATATTATCTATTTAACATAATGATCTATTAAACATGCATTTGCATACCGCAAAGAATCTCTGCCTAAGTTCGCGATGACCTCCATGTCTATTCTTTTGACCGATGAATCGACTGGGAAGTACGCCGAAAGAGCGAAGAAAAGCAGCAGAGACAACAACAAAGAGGCTTTCCAGACTTTTAAAGTAACCACCTGACCAGCATGACCGACCTCTGCTATGACGACCTGCCCTGCTACATTACAGTTAAGGTACATGTTAGGCGTCAGTTGACTATGAAGAATACGATTTGCCCCGTCTACGTCCAACCCCTTGAGATATTCCTCATCGCGGACACGTGTCTCAAATGCTTGGACTTTTTCTCCGACCTTCCCTGCACGAAAAAGGATCCATATCTGGCAGTGGAAGTTCGTTTCATTGAGGTCGTAGTTGCGACCATACACTTCTATAGATTCTCCCACTGGGATTATTTTCACCAGATCCCCACAGACTATGCCAAGCCGTAGAAGAGCTTTAGGAGTACATTGAATGGGGATCAGAACAACGGGTCTATCAGAATTATTATGGATTATAGACTGAGGCGGCCGGAGCCCTGTTTCAAATCACAAGTAAAAGATTTGTCAATAATCCTCCTCTTAGATCCCGTCTACCTGTTAAGTTTCAAGACAATGTCCTCCAAACAAATATCATATATCACTTATAGTCTCCTCTCAATTGTAATTAAACACATAAGACATATTCTAATGGTGCAACGCATTCGTTAACATGAAGATAATGTAGTTATAACCCTGAGTTAATAGTACGGCGGCAGGAACTAGAATCGCATCTCATGCAAGTGGTGTGTAATGTCTAGTTAACACCTACTTCATGTGAAATCTGTTAGTAATTAAACTAAATTCGTGAATGTCCAACGTGCACCCATAAATATTTAATCCCCTACATGCATCTAGAATGTCCGTGTATGTTTAGATTCATGTTTCTATGTCTAGTTCAATGTTTTGTAAATTTATGGAATGTATTATCTTGGAATGATAGATATATTTATGAGTTATTTAAGATTACTAGTCATGTACAAGCCTATATAAAGTCAAGTATGGTAATCATTTCTTTAAAGAAAAGAAAAATAAAAGAAAAGCCTATTTGTCTCCTTCTTTTCTTAATTAGAGTCGAGTTTACTGAATTTGAGTGTTCCACCTTCAAAATTATTCTATGAAAACCATCATGGCAGAAAGGTGTCCATGAAAACTGGTCTATAGTTAGAGCTTATTGAGTCAAGCAAATCCATAGCAAATTCTTGGAATCGGCAGACAATGTGAATTCAGTTTATTGTCGAAAGATAGGAATTTTCTCATGTGCAATCGTTATCTTGAAATCATAATCCCTTACCTAAAACTGCTCTTATTATTTGCGAAGCCCAGGATTGTGCGGTCTCCGACATTGAACCCATCCCAATAGGAGTAGTAGAATAGGGAGAAGCACAAGGTGCCGAGCCGCCGGCGGAGAAGGAGTGGATTTCTTCATCTTGTACACAGCAATCGGAAAAATTGTCCAAAAATCTTAAATTTATTATACTTTGGTCAATTCAATTCTAAGCCTTTCAATTTTACCAATTGGGTCAAAAATATTTTTACGTTTTTTCAATTGAGTACACTCGGCCAATTTTAGCCGAAAATCGCTAACGTGGATGCCAGTTGTTTTATGTGGCATGGCTAATACCGATGTAAACAATTTTAAAAAATTTCTTTAAAATTTTGAATTTTTATAATTTTTTCTTCTTTTTCATTTTCTTTTTCTTTCTTTTTTGGGAAAATATCACAAATGGTCCCTATACTTTTGTCTAATGTGTAATTCCGTCCCTAAACTTTTAATCGGCTCAATTTGATCCATAAATTATTGATAAATGTCCAATCTAGTCCTTGAACTTTTGATCGGCTCAATTTGGTCCTTGAACTATTTATAAATGTCCGATTTAGTCATTCGTTACTGTTTTTTCCTTTTTAAAAATTTTTTTAAATTTTTTTTTGCTTTTTCTCCCTTCCCTCCGCCGACTCCGGTGGAGAGAAGTCGGCGTTCGGCGAGGGTCGCCCTCGCCGGCGTCGGGCGAGGGCCGTCCTCGCCGGATGCAGGCGAGGGCAGCCCTCGCCGGTGTCGGGCGGCCCTCGCCCGACGCCGGGGTGCTCCCTCGCCGGCGTCGAGCGAGGGGCTCCCTCACCGGCGTCGGGCGAGGGCTGTCCTCGCCAGACGTAGGCAAGGGCGGCCCTCTCCCGACGCCGGCGAGGGGCTCCCTCGCAGATCTGGCGAGGGAGCACCCCTAGCGAGGGAGCCCCTCACTCGACGCCGGCGAGGGGCTCCCTCGCAGATCTAGGAAGGGGCTCCCCTTGCTCGACGCCGGGGTGCTCCCTCGCCCGACACCAGCGAGGGGCTCCCTCGCAGATCTGCCAAGGGGCTCCCCTCGCCGATGCCGGGGTGCTCCCTCGCTCGACGTTGGCGAGGGGAGCCCCTTGCCAGATCTGCGAGGGAGCCCCCTCGCCGGCGCTCGGGCGAGGGGCTCCTCACCAAGGGTGCTCCCTCGCCAAATCTGCGAGGTAGCTCCTCGCCGGCGTCGAGCGAGGGCCGCCCTCACCTGCGTCCGACGAGGGCGGCCCTCGCCCGACGCTAGCGAGGGAGTCCCTTGCTCGACGCCGGCGAGGGAGCACCCCGGCGTCGGGCGAGGGCCACCCTCACCTGCGTCCGGCTAGGATGGCCCTCGGCCGGTTCCGACAGAGGAAAGGGAGAAAAAGCAAAAAAAAATTTAATAAAATTTAATAAAATTTTAATAAAAAGGAAAAATAATAACAAATGACTAAATCGGACATTTATGAATAGTGCAAGGACCAAATTGAGCTGATCAAAAGTTTAGGGATTAGATTAGACATTTATCAATAGTTTAGGGACCATATTGAGCCAATCGAAAGTTTAAGGGCGAAACTATACATTAGGCAAAGTATAGGGACCATTTGCGAAATTTCTTTAAAATTTTGAATTTTTTATAATTTTTTCTTCTTTTTCTTTTTTCTTTTTCTTTCT